>JAUDYJ010000004.1:1960000-2560000 GCA_030761175.1 Masticophis lateralis | reverse complement strand
CACAATGCGTTAGTCTGCTGAGTTATCCAGGCTATTGGTGGTCTCTGAGCTTGCCTGTTATCTCTTGCAGATGTTTCATGACCGAACAGGGTAATATCATCAGTGCTAGAAGGGAGAGGAGGAGGAGGAGAACTATGGAGCTGATGCTCTCTGCACTGGGTGGTGCGTCTTGAAGACATTGCATTACCAAAGTAGGTAACATCATCAGTGCTAGAAGGGAGAGGGATATGCAGAGAGGAGGAGGAGGAGGAGGAATGTAGAGTGTTTGGTACTATCTGAACTTGGTTATTTTTTTTTGTAAACGTTTCATGGCCCAGCTAGGTAGCATCATCAGTGTTAGGTGGAGGTGGGGTTTGCTTCCTGTTTCTATATGGTACAGGTTCCCTAAGGAGCAATTCTCCAGATGCTGAGGAACTAGAAAACGTGTAGAAAAATAGCTATAAGGATTGTTAAGAGGTTTGGAGGCGAAATCGAACAGCTAAGAGAATTGGGGATGTCTACTTTAATGAGAAGAATGACCAGGAGTGACATGATGGCTGTGTTCCAATATTCAAGGGGCTGCCCCAAAGAAGAGGGGGTCCCACCTATTCTCCAAAGTGCCTGAAGGCAAGAGAAGAAGCAACGGATGGAAAATAATCAAAGAGAGAAGCAACCTGGAATTAAGGAGGCATTTCCTGACAGGGAGGACAATTAACCAGGGGAACAGATTGCCTCCAGAAGTTGTGGGTAACAGATAAAACAACACCCACACTGATTTGTAACTGTGCAATGGAAAAGCGTATTTTCCTTACTAAAACTCCATGCACAGAGACCCCCATGAAAGAAAGAGACCCCAGCCTCAACACATCCAAAACGCCCCGATGGTAAAAAGCAGAAAACACGGCTGCGGACGTACCCGTGAACAGATATTTAGAAAAAAAATAAAGAAACGGAAGACGTTCCGTTATCGGGGTCTCCGGATGCCCCTCCTGAGTCTCTTCGGTTGTTTTAGCAAACCCAGAGAATGTGGCTGAAATGGGGGTGGAGGGCTGCTCACCAGAAACAGCTTTGCAAAAGCAGGAAATTAACACACCCACAAAATGTTCGGGAGGACTCATTAGTGGCCTGTTTTGAGCAGAGCTGCCCTGACTGATGGCAACGTGTGAACGAGAAGAGGACAATCCAGATGGAACTGCCTAAATCAGGAGTAGTAATGATTCTCCTTCGCATAATCTTGAATGAAGAGGGAAATCATTTAAGCGGAAAATCGGAGTGGGACAAACGTTGTCCCCAGCTAATTTTCTGGCTGGGACTGTCAGTAACAAGGTTACTTTACTGCTGAAGGAATTGGCATCCTTTTAGGACTTGTGGACTTCAACTCCCAGAATCCCTGAGCCAAATGAGGAACTGTGGCCATTATATGATTTGTGGACTTCAACTCCCAGAATCCCTGCACCAAATGGGGAACTGTGGCCATTATATGATTTGTGGACTTCAACTCCCAGAATCCCTGCGCCAAATGGGGAATTGTGGCGATTTTATGACTTGTGGACTTCAACTCCCAGAATCCCTGCACCAAATGGGGAACTGTGGCTATTTTAGGACTTGTGGACTTCAACTCCCAGAATTCCTGAGCCAGCATGGGGAATTGTGGCCATTTTATGACTTGTGGACTTCAACTCCCAGAATCCCTGCGCCAAATGGGGAATTGTGGCGATTTTATGACTTGTGGTCTTCAACTCCCAGAATCCCTGAGCCAGCATGGGGAATTGTGGCCATTTTATGACTTGTGGACTTCAACTCCCAGAATCCCTGCACCAAATGGGGAACTGTGGCTATTTTAGGACTTGTGGACTTCAACTCCCAGAATTCCTGAGCCAGCATGGGGAATTGTGGCCATTTTATGACCTGTGGACTTCAACTCCCAGAATCCCTGCGCCAAATGGGGAACTGTGGCCATTTTAGGACTTGTGGACTTCAACTCCCAGAATTCCTGAGCCAGCATGGGGAATTGTGGCCATTTTATGACCTGTGGACTTCAACTCCCAGAATCCCTGAGCCAAATGGGAAACTGTGGCCATTTTAGGACTTGTGGACTTCAACTCCCAGAATCCCTGAGCCAGCATGGGGAACTGTGGCCATTTTAGGACTTGTGGACTTCAACTCCCAGAATTCCTGAGCCAGCATGGGGAATTGTGGCCATTTTATGACCTGTGGACTTCAACTCCCACAATTCTGGCTCAGGAATTCTGGGAGTTGAAGTCCACGAATCATAAAAGGGCCGTAGTTCCCCATCTTTGCTTTACACTATCAATTCTACAAGGGTTCCCATCTGACCCGTTCGAGTAACAGTTGGTGAGGAAGCTTGGAAGAAACAAAGGCAGTCCTCGACTTACAACAGTTCTTTTAGTGACCGTTCAAAGTTACAACGGCGCAGAAAAATGTAATTTAGGGCCGTTTTTCACACTTACGGCCATCTCTGCATCCCTGTGGTCAGAGGATCAAGATTCAGAGGCTCAGCAACTGGCTCCTATTTACGACGATCGCAATGTCCCCGGCAGTCACGTAAACTCCTTTTACGACCGTCCGACCAGCAAAGTCAACGTGGGGGAAGCCAGATTCGCTTAATAACCGCCTTACTCACTGAACAACTGCAGTGATTCACTTAACAACGGTGGCAAGAAAGGTCGTAAGATGATGCGGCAAAACTCATTAATCAATGTCTCGCTTAGCAACAGAAATGCGCCGCTCAATTGCGGTCGTAAGTCGAGGACTACCTATGCAATTATTCTAATAGAGGAGCCTGATTGGGTCCATTAAGCTGCATCATGGAAAAGAAACTTGGAAGTTTGGCTGTGGGAACTTCACGTCCGCAGGACGTAAGAATTTCAAAATGACACCACCGTATGTGATTTAATGTCCCACTTTATGCTCTGGCTTCAGCATCTGACCGGCTCCCTCGGGCACTAAATTTCAACATGTTCTCCCACATACCAGGCCTAAAGTTTAAATTAAAGCTTGCCAGGAAAGCTGAAGTCTTAATTTCTAAATACAGGCAAGTCCTTGACATATGACCCCAAATTTCTGTTCCTAAGCGAGGCAGTGAATTTTGCTCCGCTTAATGAACTTTCTTGCCACAGTTGGTTAAAGTGAATCATTTGCAGGTGTTGAGTTAGCCGCACGGGTGTTCAGCGAATCTGACTCGCTTAACAAAAACTGTGGCAAGGACGGTCGTAAAACGGAGCAAAATTCACTTCGCAACTTTATCTCGCTTAGGAACGGGAATTCTGGACTTACGGTTGTCGCTGTAAATCGAGGACTACCTGTATCTCTTTTCAGGGAAGAACAGAGTTTGAACAAAGTCAGCCACTGAGACCTTTTCAATTAAGATCTGTCCTCGTATTTATTTATTTTACACCCGAGTTGGAAAAAAAAAGGTCTTTCTGCAGAATTGGGCCCTGATCCTGCAAGGGGGAAAAGGCCTGCCTTCCTCTCCTCTCGTATTTTTTATTTGTCCTCTTTCCGTCTGAAACGGACGGTGGCGTCACAAAGGAGGCAGGCCTGGCTTTGGTCTGAAGAGCAAAGAGATGAGCTCAGCCGAAGCCATTATGCCCGCAGAGCCGGAGGGCAAAGCCTTTTCGCCCTTTGTGTCCTCACAAATACTCGGTTATATGGTTGGGTGCTCAGGCATTTGACCAAACAATAGAGCGGACCTGATCTTGCAAAGGTGGAGCAGGGGGGCGGGCATTTTCTGCATGGATACCTCACACACTCCTTCCCAAAAATTGCTCCTTAAAGGGAAGGAGACTGCTGCTTCTCTCCTTCCTTCCTTCCTCCCTCCCTCTCCTTCTCTTTTTCTTCTCCCCTTTCCTCCTTCCCACCCACCCTCCCTTCCCTCCCCTTTTTCCTTCCTTCCCTCCCTTCTCTCCCTTTTTTCCTTTCCTTTCTTCCCTCCCTCCCTTCTCTCCCTTCTTTCCTTTCCTTCCTTTCTTCCTTCCTTTCCTTCCCCCTTCTCACTCTTCTTTTTCCTTCCTTCCTTCCTTCTTTCCTTCCCTCCCTCCCTTCTCTCCCTTTTTCCTTTCCTTTCCTTCCTTCCCTCCCTCCCTTCTCTCCCTTTTTCCTTTCCTTTCCTTCCTTCCCTTCCTTCTCTCCCTTCTTTCCTTTCCTTCCTTCCTTTCCTTCCCCCTTCTCCGCCTTCTTTTTCCTTCCTTCCTTCTTTCTTTCCCTCCCTCCCTTCTCTCCCTTCTTTCCTTTCCTTCCTTCCTTCCTTTCCTTCCCTTCTCACCCTTCTTTTTCCTTCCTTCCTTCCTTCCCTCCTCCTTTCTTTCCTTCCCTCCCTCCCTCCCTCCTCTCCCTTTTTTCCTTTCCTTTCCTTTCCTTCCCTCCCTCTCTCCCTTCCTTCTCTCCCTTCTTTCCTTTCCTTCCTTCCTTCCCCCTTCCTTTCTTTAGCTCAGGGTTGAAATGAGGGGTCCTTGATGATTTCTGAGCTGGGTTATTTTCTTGCAGAGGTTTCATGACTCAAAACAAGGAAAGATCATCAGTCCCAGTCAACTAATGACGACATCAACTTAACCCTGATGATGTTACCTATTTCGGTAATGAAATGTCCACCAGAAAACCACCCAGCTCAGAGAGCACCAAGGACATTCTTTATTGGGCTTTGAGGTCCCAGCCAAGGTTTGCTTTTCTGCACTGCCCTCTTTTTCGAGACCCTCCTTTGGCAAAAATCATGAGCATTTTCCCAAAGCCACTTGCAGGGAAGAGATCGGACTCTCCTGGTGCAGGAAAGCACCCTGAATTAAAGAAATGAATGAACGCTAATTCAAAGGGGAGGTTGATTCATTTATATCCCACCTTTTTTTTTAGAAATAACTCGAGGCGGCAAATGTTTTTACTATGGGCTGTACACCGCTCTCCTTCGGGAGAAGGGCAGTATAAAAAATGCAATTAATAAATACATAAACAATAAATGTATCCAACATACTTTTCTTCTATTTTTCCCACAACAACCCTGCGAGGCGGGCTGGGCTGAGAGAGAAGCTCTGGCCCAAAGTCACCCAGCCGACTTTCATGATTAAGGCAGGACTAGAACTCACCATCTCCTAATGATTTGCCCACAGTCAGCTAGCTGGTTTTAATGCCTAAGGTGGGACTAGAACTCACCTTCTCCGGGTGAGTGGCCCAAAGTCACCCAGCCGTCTTTCATGCCTAAGGTGGGACTAGAATTCACCATCTTCTGGTGACTGACCCAAAGTCACCCAGCTGGTTTTAATGCCTAAGGTGGGACTAGAACTCACCATCTCCTAATGATTTGCCCATAGTCACCCAGCTGGCTTTCATGCCTAAGCCAGAACTAGAACTCACCGTCTCCCAGTTTCTAGCCTGGTTCCTTAACCACTGGACCAAAAGGGCTCTCAGGTTTGGCTGATGAGGACAGAGACGTAGTTAAATTTTTATTCTTTCTATTTTTTTTTTCCTGCTAAATTTATAGCCATTTCTAGTCCAATTTTTTTCAAAGCAGACACGTTTTATAGACAAATCATTTTCTCCTTTCCTGCCCCCTTGCGACCCAATTATTCTCCTCGTCCCCTTTTGTACCCTAAACTTGTTCATGTTAAAAGAAACTCCTTAGAAGCTCCTTAGTAATATAAAAATCACAATTCTCACTTTCAGAGATCACCGTTTCTTTCATTAAATACCTTTCGCTGGTGAGGGGCAGGAATACGAATTACGTTAAGCCGTTATCAGCACAGATTTTCAAAGGCTTCAGACAGAAAACATCTATTTACCGACGGACGATAAAACGTGATTTTTAAATCTGAAAACAAAGGCTGCCATTTGCAGCATCCATCGGTCATTCCAGACAGTGATAGGATGCCATTTTATGGCGTTGCTATAGGATAGCCAAAGAATATTCCGAAGAACACGTCAATAATTTTTCAAAACGGTTCTCAAAATTGCAACTCCAAGGGAAAAAAAGAGAGGAGGAAGGAAAATAATTGGAGGGCGACGGATAGGAGATATCTCGTTTGCTTGTTCAAATGAATGTTTGGGCAAACAAAAATTCAATAGTGAGAAAAATAGCGAGGAAGGTGCATTGGAAGAGGGGAAAGAAATATCGTTTGCCTGCAAGCAAGAACCAGTCGGACCGTAAAATAGAAAAAGGAATAGAAAACGAAGAAGGCTGAATTGATCTGGGGATTTAGAATTCAGACAGGCATCTGCGACTAACACCCCCAAATTTAACAACTGTTGGTAAGAAACACCCAAAAGTTTGGATAGTGGATGGTAGGAGACAGCAGGAAAAAAAAATCACATAATACAAAAACCTGCAAATAGAAATAGAAGGAATGGGGAGAAAGAAAGCAAAGGTGGCACCATCTGGAACAAACTTTGAACACCGTCGGCATTGACAAAATCCCCACCTGTCAATTGGAGAAGGCAGCTTTAACTCCAAACAGCTTACAACTTGTGACGATATCTCGAATTACCATCCAACATCCACATCTGGCTCTCCTAGATCCTTGGGAAGGACTTGACGGGAGGGGGGGTTTAAAAATGCCAAATCCAGTCTAAACATCTGGGAATGCTGCAAACAGTCGTTAAGCGTGAAAAACGGTCCCAAGTCACTTTTCTCTAACTCAGAGTTCTTCAAACTTGGCAGCTTTAAGACTTGGGGACTTCAACTCCCAGAATTCTCCAGCCAGCTATGCTGGCTGGAGAATTCTGGGAGTTGAAGTCCCCAAGTCTTAAAGCTGCTAAATTTGAGGACCCCTGCTCCAGGGATGAAATCCAGCAGGTTCTGACAGGTTCTGGAGATTTTGCAATACCCTTTCCCCAGGAGTGGGGTGGGAATGGAGATTTTGCAGTATCCTTCCCCTGCCACACCCAGGAAGCCACACCCACAGAACCGGTAGTAAAAAAAAAATTGGATTTCACCACTGCCCTGCTCTAACTAAAAGGATGCAAAGGACTGGCTGCCTGCAAGGAAGATCAATCCTTCCATTCCCCACCATCCAGTCAGAGTTGAAGAAGCTTCATGGAGGAGGAGTGAAATGTCTTCAGAGAAAAACCAGAAAGTCCAAGTGCCTCTTGGGGAAAAAAAAGCACTCTGGGGAAAACCCTGACCTGAATGAGGGAGAATCGCCATAGACTTGCCATTTCTTGCTCCTTTCCTAAACTCTTATATTAACGGTGCTTATATAAAAAAAAAAGGAATAGCATAACGGGGACACAAAGATTTAATCGGTGAACACAAAATAGAGATACCGGTACTTAAGCTGGTGTGATGCTAAGGCAACTGTGTAAATACCATGTTTCCCCAAAAATAAGACCCTTTCTTACAGTTTTTTGAACCCTGAAATAAGCGCTTGGCCTTATTGCCATGCGCTCAAAAGCCTAATTAGGTTTATTATCAGGGGGTGTCTTATTCTGCGGGAAACAGAGTAGATGGATGATAGATAAGTTAGACAGACAGACAGACAGACAGACAGATACAAAGAGAGAGAGATAGATATAGATGGATGATAGATAGATAAATTGATAGAGATATAGATGGGAGATAGATAGATAGATGATAGATAGATAGATAGATAGATAGATAGATAGATAGATAGATAGATACACAGAGAGAGAGAGATGGATGATAGGTAGAGATGGATGATAGATAGATATATAGAGATTATAGACAGACAGACAGACAGAGACAGATAGAAATGGATGATAGATAGATAGGTAGAGAGATAGAGAGATGATAGATAGAGAGATGATAAATAGATGACAGATAGATAGATAGATAGATAGATAGATAGATAGATAGATAGATAGATAGATAGATAGATAGATAGAAATGGATGATAGGTAGATAGAGATGATAGATAGATGATAGATGATAGAGATGATAGATAGATAGATGATAGATAGATAGATGATATAGATAGATAAATAGATAGACAGAGATACATAGATAAATAGATAGATGATAGATAGATACATAGATGATAGATAGATAGATGATAAAGAGATTATAGATAGATAAATAGATGATAGATAGATAGGTAGATAGATACCGTGTTTCCCCGAAAATAAGACCTTGTTTTATATTTTTTTTGAACCCTGAAATAAACCATGTGCTCAAAAGCCTGATTGGGCTTATTATCAGGGGAATGTCTTATTTTGGGGGAAACAGGGTAAGACGGCAAATCTATTTTGGCCCACAAAATCATTTTTCCTATTGGTTTTCCTATTGGCAGGAAACCAATTCCTGCCCGATTTTTCAAACTTCTTCCCCCCCCCCACTTTTTTCAAAATGACAGAGGAGGTTTTCCTACATACCAGAGAGAGGCCATTCCCCTCGAACACAGGCCAACGGGTGTGCGTATTCCGCATCGTGTACAGGTCCCAATTGGAAATGAGAGGGCTACTTTATAGGGAGAAATTGCATTTTAAGAAAACCCACAACGCAGCGATACAATCCGGGGCCTGGTAAAAATTGCTTATCGGAATAATGTTTGCGGTATATATAATGACTTAGCGCCTGAATTTGGAGAGTGCTATTTTTACCGGTGTGGGGGGTTTTTTTGGTTTTTTCTTTTCTTTTCTTTTCTTTTTTTTTTTTTTTTTTTTTGAGAGGGGGGGAAGGAAAACCCCCGTTTTCTATTTTAATTAAATCCTTTGCAGGCTTCGATTCTGGGCAGACTGCGAGATGTGTACTTTTCCCACAGAAACTGTCTGGCTAAATTCACAACCCGGAACAGCAGGTCCTTGAGGTGAGGATGAAAAAAAAGAAATTTTTAAGGTTTTTTTTTTTTTTAAATCCTTGCAAGAAGAAAAGAATAGCGGCCTAACTCCATCGCCGCTAAAAGGAACAGAAGCTACACGCAGCTGGAAATGCAACTTATTTTATGTCCTACGCGGGGGTTTCTGGAGCTTCAGCACAGATGGGAGACCATTCCGAGCAGGGCTACTACAGATCTGATTTCCAGCAGCATAAAAATGCAAAATGCCACCACACACACACACAGGGAGTGAACTTGGAGGAAAGCAGCCACCGAGAAGCTAGCCTCATTAGCAGGGTGGGAATAAATTCCACGCTCTTGAAGGCGGAGAAGCTGTCTCACCCACAAATGCAGCTTCATAATGCAGAGTTACGTTCGGGCCATCAGGAGGATGGGGTTTTTTTTTTTTTTAAATGTTGTTGTTAAGACACGTGAATTGCAAATTGAGAGCAAAGGGGTATGGAACAGTCTTCCTAAAAATCAGCAGCTTTTAAGGTATCTGAATTTCAACTCATACATATAGGTTATAGAACAGAATATAGGCTGGGGAATGTAGAATAGGGGATAGGATAGGATAGGATAGGATAGGATAGGATAGGATAGGATAGGATAGGATAGGATAGGATAGGATAGGATAGGATAGGATAGGATAGGATAGGATAGGATAGGATACGGAAGAGGGGAGGGGAGGGGAGGGGAGAGGAGAGGAGAAGAGAAGAGAAGAGTAGGATGGAAAAGAGAAGAGAAGAGAAGAGAAGAGAAGAGAAGAGAAGAGAAGAGAAGAGAAGAGAGAAAGATGGGGAAGAGAAGAAGGAGAAGACAAGAGCAGAGAGAAGGATGGAAAAGGATAGGATAGGATAGGATAGGATAGGATAGGATAGGATAGGATAGGATAGGATAGGATAGGGAAGGGAAGAGGGGAGGGGAGGGGAGGGGAGAAGAGAAGAGGATGGAGAAGAGAAGAAGGAGAAGAGAAGGATGGAGAAGAGAAGAGAAAGGAAGAGAAGAGAAGGGAAGAGAGAAAGATGGGGAAGAGAAGAAGGAGAAGAGAAGAGCAAAGAGAAGGATGGAAAATAGAATAGAACAGAACAGAACAGAACAGAACAGCCGCCCTGAGTCTTCGGAGAAAGGCGGCATATAAATTGAACTAAATAAATAAATAGTATAGAATATAGAGTATAGAGTATAGAATAGGGGATTGAGTAGATTATGGAACAGAATATAGAAGAATACAGAATAGGAAATAGAATATATTATCGAATATAGAATGTAGAATATAGAAGAGAGAATTGAATAGATTACAGAACAGACTGTAGAAAATAGAATAGGGTAGAATAGATTATAGAACAGAACAGAATACCGTGTTTCCCCGAAAATAAGACCTTGTCTTATATTTTTTTGAACCCTGAAATAAGCGTTTGGCCTTATTGCCATGCGCTCAAAAGCCCGACTGGCTTATTATCAGGGGGTGTCTTATTTTTTGGGGGGGGGAAGGGTATAAACTAGAAAACAGAACAGAACAGAACAAAATAGAATATTTTATTGGACACACAAGGAATTTGTCTCCAGTGGAGAAGCTTTCAGTGTACATACAACCAACGAAGAAGTAATATAATCATAATAACAAAGGATAATACTCATAACAATGAAAGCAATCGAGAAGGTAGTGGAACAGATGAAAAGGATAAAAAGTAATATAGCCACGCGACATGGGTAATATACTTAGGCATACCTACATACATGGGGGTGGGTGGGGAGAATCTTAATTGTTTTATTATCCCTGTGGCTACGTAGCATTTCTTCCATCTTAAGAAAAAGGACATTTTGAAGCACGACGTAGAAGCTTTTCACATCCACCCTCACGCAGACACGAAGTCAATTTATTGCGGGTTTACTGTGCAGACAAGAGCATTGAATTATCTCGACTTGCTGACATTTTAATAAATCTCAAACGTACACAAAATCAATCTTGGCTTTTTCTACTCCCATCCCCCAACTCTTTCCCTCCTCCAACAGGGGGAAAAAAAAAACCCTATATTGTAAATATTCAGCGTCTCATAGTCTATATTCTCGCAGGTATTGCAAACGAATGGAGGGATGGATTGTAGGACAAATCATTCATAGACGAGCAATATAACATTTACCCCTAGATTTGTGTTTCTCAACCTTGGAAGCTTGAAGATGGGTGGACTTCAACTCCCAGAATCCCCCCAGCCAGCAGCGCTGGCTGGGGGATTCTGGGAGTTGAAGTCCACCCATCTTCAAGCTTCCAAGGTTGAGAAACACTGCCCTAAATTAAAAAAATACACAAAACCCAGTAAAATACAAATGTTAGAAAGATCCATGTTCAAATAAATACCAATGTCTAGGCCAGTGATGGCTAACTTTTTTGCCATCGCGTGCCAAAAGTGGGGGGGTCGCACGCACATGTACCCACACCCATAATTCAATGTGCCCTGTCCCCCCCCGGGCAGGCTTTCTTGGAGCCCGGGGAGGGCAAAAACGGCCTTCCCCACCCTCCCGGAGGCCCGAAACGGCCCGTTTCCCGACTTCCGGTAGGCCCAGAAGGCCCAAAAATCAGCTGGCTGGCTCACGCATGCGCGCCATGGCAACAACTCAAGTGCCCACCAATATGGCTCAGCATGCCGCCATCACGGACCTAGGCCATCTGACCATTGCAAACTAATAATGACGTCATTAAGCAGAACTGGCTTCCTCCATTGACCGTAATTATTGGAAGGTCACAAAAAGAGATCGCATGAACCCAGCACACAGCAACCGTCATAAATATGAGCCAAGCCTCTGAATTTTGATCACGTGACCAGGGGCTATGGTCATAAGTGTGAAAAGTGGTCATATTGTTCTGAACTAGGCTTCCTGAGGCAGTAAAAAGCACGCACTTCGTCCCAAAAATCCTCTTTTTATTTCAACGGCTGCGAATTCTGTTCATTCCCAGCTCATGATGAGTCACAAATCGTTTGTAAAGAGCCCGACAGAGGTCTGCCACAGTCCTTCGGGAGAAGGCTGATAAACACCCACCTTTATCTCCCTTGACACGCTGCCAAAGACCTCATTGGCAATTAGCTTTGCAAGGCTACACGGAGCACAGAGTCAAAAACGGAGCTTCGGAATTTAAACCGACCAGCACGAACAAAGTTGCTTCCTGCAAAGGCTCACATGCCTTTGCTCCACCTTTATGTCTTATGGGAGAGGCCAATCATCTCCAAGCCTTACTCCTGAGTCGCCCCTTTTGTCTTAACTGTTCTTGCCTTCTGGTAGCTCTACACATGCGCGCACTGGGAACAGGCTCCCCCTGTTCCTTTGCCTCAATGACGTCAGATTCTGGAGGCTCCGGAGTCAGCACGTACCTCCCAGATGGCCCTGGCCTCATCTCTGCCTCCGACGCAGAGCCCTCGTCTGAGCCTTCCCCAGACTCCAGGACTGGCTCATGGCCCTCCCCAGCCTCCTCACTGTCCAATTCTGCTGGCAGCTCCGCAGACCATCATTGTAGCGGACCACAATTTTTTTCAGTGCCTCAGTAACTTCGGTTGGTTGTATTCTTAACAACTGTTGTGATTCACTTAACAACTAAGTTACTAATTTAAAAACTACAACGGTTCAGTTAACAACTGCGTCAAAAGAAGCTGTAAAATAGGTCAAAACTCACTGAACAGTTGCCTCATTTAGCGACGGAAATTTTAGGCTTAATTGTGGTCGTAAGCCGAGGGCTCTACCTGTACAGTAGACCAACAAAAATATTCGTGCATTTTGCTTTTGGAAAGAAATGATGCACCTAAATTGGTTTCTCTCCCGCTTGTTGATAAACAAATCTCACTTAAAAATAAAACAGCCAGGCATTTCCCAAAACATTTGTCGATTTTAATATCCCCGATTCCTTAATTAAACCTGCAATTCTTCCGTTGAAGGTACGATTCTCAAAAGGTTTCCCTACCTTGCTAATCATTTGACGCTATATGCATCGTGAGCCAGACCAAAAAGTTTGATATTGAGTTGCTTAATTAGATCCTCGCGGAGTCCCAAACGCAGATTTGTTGAGTTTGAGTATTTTCACATGCCAGCACTCTTGTCTCTATGCCTTGTAGAAGTAAAAAGCCAAAGCTTTTTAGTCTATAATTGATAACAAATCGAAAATATATCAACAAGGCCTTGAATAATGCGTCTCCATCTGCAGTTACACCAGTTCGAATCTCGCCAGGCTCAAGGTTGACTCAGCCTTCCATCCTTTCTAAGGTAGGTAAATTGAGGACCCAGTCTGTGGGGAATGTTAGGATATGATTTGGGCCTAACAGTTGTCCAGGCAATATATGTGTTCTGTGACTTTATGCTTTAATGCTGCATCATGCTGTAATGCTGAGTCATGCTATAATTTAACAATGTATTTAAGAAGGGTACTGTAAGGTATTCAGTGGATGATAAGCTGCCATTACGTGCGTGCATGTGTGGGTGGATCTGCTACCATCCGGGGTTTGTGAACCAACTACTGTTTGTTTGGTAAGAGTTTGTTTGGATTTAACCGGTAAAGACTTGGACTGTTTAGAAGACTACGAGATTGTTTATTTTCCCATTATAAAGGAAACTTTTGATAACACCAGTTTGTATGTATCTCTATCTCAGTGCTCTCAGCAACGTTTCTCTGTGCACTTTACTCTGCTAGTTGTTACCACAACAACAATATCCTTAACAGGGAAGGGCGGCATATAAATCAAATTAAAAAAACCCAAAACTTCACCATAGTTTCAACTGGGAGATGGTGACCATCCTAGACCAAGCCAAGTAGAGAAACGCTAAGAGAATTCCTGGAAGCTTGGCACTCAAAATCAGCCATCGACAGGCACATAGAGGTAAACAATGTTTACATACTACTCAAAAGAGACAGTCGACAAGCCAAAAAGAGAACAAGAAGGCCAAAACAGCTCCCCGCCAGCAATCAGCACCCAAATGGGCATAGATTAATTCCAAGATTAACATTGGACTATGGACAGACATAACCATAGTTTCAACTGGGAGCCGGTGACCATCCTAGATCAAGCCAAGTCCAGAAATACTAAGAGAATTCCTGGAAGCCTGGCACACAGACAAATCAACCATTGACAGGCACATAGAGGTAAACAATGTTTACATATCACTCAAAAGAGACAGTCAAGGAGCAAAAAAGAGAACAAGAAGGCCAAAAGAGCTCCCCGTCAGCAATCAAATACCCATTTGAGCATAGATGACCAGCAGGATTAACATTGGACCAACAATTAAGAAATAAACATTATCCCAATCAAGAAATTGCCAAACAAGCTAAGAGTAAACAGCCATCCAAAGAAACTCCAAGGCCATTCCCGCCAATACTGACAGGGCGAGCCAGTAGAGAGCAAACCCCTCTCCCTACTACCACTGATGGTGTTATCTACTTGGGTCATGAAACATCTCCAAGAAAACAACCAAGCTCGGAGAGCATTAAGGGTTCCTCATTTCAGCCCTGAGCTACAAATATTCCCCTTTATCGTGGGGAAAAAGGTTGTATAATCCAATGTTCCTCAGCCTGGACAACGTTAAGATGTGCGGACTTCCACTCCCAGAATTCCCCAGCTAGAAGCTGGTTGAACAAAGCTGGGATTCGACGTCCAACCAACTTAAAAGTCTGAGAAACACAGCTCCCTATTATTAGATTACTCATAAATACTCAGAACAGGGAAGAATCAAGAATATAAATAGGTCTCTGCAATGTTCCATACTTCTGTACCCAATGAGACTGACCGGTAGTTTTTCTTCCAGGCATTTCATTACCCGACTAGGTAACATCATCAGCGCTCGTGAGTGTGGGGTTTGCTCTCTGTTTATATATTGCACAATCATTTGCTCTGTTAGCGGTGTTGGTAGGATTCAGGGGTGAAATGCTCTGAAGTCTGCTATCGGTTCGCTGCACGTCCGCATGCGCGGTGCATGCCAATTGCGTGCCGGTGCACCGCGGGCGCTACCGCGCACTGCCGAAAAAGGATTAAGAAGCCTTTTCTAAGAACAGCGAGGGGGGGGGGAAACAGCTATGCCGCAGGATTTCCTGCTTTCTAGCAAATCTAAATCGCACAGCAATAGCTGATTGTCGGAAATATCAGTTCGAGCGAATCGGTCGAAACCAAGCGAACCGGTCCAAACCAAGCGAACCGATCCAAACCAGTAGCATTTCACCACTGGTAGGATTGCGCTTTTCCCCTTGACAGTTCCTTGATTGGGGTATTGTTTTCTGCTTGTTTGTCTGGTACTGATCCCTGCTTATCCAAGTACTGTTATATAAAGTTTGTTTATTTAAATTTATTTTTGGCCGCAGGGAGGATGCGTTCGAGGCTGCTTGTTCCCTTCCTAAGCTTTTAATGGTATCTTTTTACATAATCTGTAAGTGGGCTTTATTGCTATGCATCTATGGATGCTTGTTTCGTTTATTTATTTTTTTTAGCCGTCAAACCATCACATTTTAAATTTGAACGGCCCAATTTGAAAGCGTGAACCATCTGAGAAGACAGCTAAATAAGACAGGAAGAACCGAATAGCTGTTTTTTTTTTTTTATTCACAAACAAAAAGAAGAAAGTGACTATAATGACACACATTAATAATTCCATGGAGGTTCTTATATAAGGAGCCCTTTTACCGCAACGGCGTTCCGGGCCCTTATTCTGTCTTTCCCAACTGCTCTCATTTCTCCCAACTGTTTTTGTTTTAATTTTCACATCTCAACTGCTGATTTCAGAAACAACAGAATAACAAGAGTTGAAAGGGGCCTCAGAGGTCTTCTAGTCCAACCCCGTTACTTAAGCAGGAGACCCTACTACACCATTTCAGTCTGGAATTTCCCTTGGAGAGAGATTCTGGACGGTATAGAGGTAAAGGTTCCCCTCGCGCATAGGTGCTAGTCGTTCCTGATTCTAGGGGGCAGTGCTCACCTCCGTTTCAAAGCCGAAGAGCCAGCGCTGTCCGAAGACGTCTCCATGGTCATGTGGCCGGCATGACTCAACGCCAAAGACGCACGGAACGCTGTTCCCTTCCCACCAAAGGGGGTCCCTGTTTTTCTACTTGCATTTTTTTAACATGCTTTCGAACTGCTATGTTGGCAGAAGCTGAGACAAGGAACGGGAGCTCATCCCGATACCCGGCGCTAGGGATTCGAACCGCTGAACTGCCGACCTTTCGACCGACAAGCGTCTTAGCCACTAAGACTCAGCGTCTTAGCCCCTGAGCCACCGCGTCCCTTAGGGCGGTATACAACCAAGGAAAAACAGTATGTAAAAGTTGAAAAATTTAGAAAGAGGCAAGGATGACTTTGACATACGTGGCCAGGAAAGTCGTAATAAAACCGGACAAGACTCACTGAACAAATTTCTCGCTTAGAAACATGCCTTTGGGGTTCAACCGGGGTCGTAAGTTGAGTTTATCCCTAATTAAAGAGCAAAAGCAGTTGAGCTGGGAAGTTAACTTAAACTCTGCTGTTTTATGGAGCTCAGCAGTTAAAATGAATTTATCGCAAAACCTGTGCAGAAAAATGCTAAAACCAAGAAAAACCCACCCATTTTTCAGCAAAGTGCTATGTATGCATGTATGTATATATATTTATATTTCTGGTTTTAGCTTTACACCAATCGTAAAGTTCACTTTTCTAATCAGCAAGAAAAAGATTCAAGCTTCTGTAACTGGCGCATTATTGACCCCAAAAGCTAATGATTTCCGGTAACAGTCACCTTCTGGATATACTATATTTTTCGGAGTATAAGTGGCACCTACCTTTTTTGGTGAGGAAAAAAAAAATCTGCTCCAGAAATTTACCTCTTTGCAGCAAGCAGCAGAGCCCTGCACAAAACAGCTGAGAGCAAATCAGCTGAGAGTCGGGAGGCCGATCCAATCAACTTGTGCTAATTAGGCTGTGCTGAAGCTGAAAAGGAGCCGTTTCTTCTTGCTGTTGGCTTGCAAGGAGGTAACTGCTGCAAGGCAGAGGCCAAAGCGTGGGGGCCAATGAGTGGGCGAAGCTATATTCGGTGTATAAGACGCACCTAAATTTTCACCCCGTTTTAGAGGGGAAAAATGTGCGTCTAATACTCCAAATAATACGGTAATTCAGATTTTGCTGGAAAGGGGAAAGGAGTAAACAGAGCGATAAATGCAGGTGTGACAAGACCAAGAAAAACCCAAAGGATAATTCAACTGATCTGATCTGCTGTTAGCATGGTTTTTTTCCAGGAATAGACAGTCAAATCTATCAGCTCCTGGGAAAAAAAAATGCAGATAAAAATATCAGCGAGTGGGGGGGGGGGGGAAATAACGAGAAGCAAAAGATCAGAGCTCAGGAAAGCAGCTCATTAAAATCAGATGCTGCAAACGGGAGAAGGTAGACATCAGACCACCCCCTTCCCCAAATATGTAAGCGTACAGGCAGTCCTCGACTTACAACGGTTCATTTAGTGACCGTTCAAAGTTACGACATGACTTACGACCGTTTTCCACACTTATGACCACTGCAGCATCCTCGTGGTCACAGGGTCATTTACAACGGTTCATTTAGTGACTGTTCGAAGTGGCAACGGCACTGAAAAAAAGTGACTTACGACCGTTTTTCACACTTGCGACCTTTGTGGGGATCCCCGTGATCCAACGGAGCAAAATTCAGACGCTTGGCAACTGACTCATACTTATGACCATTGCTGTTTCACAAGGTCACGTTTTGCGACCTCCGGACGAGTAAAATAAACGAGGAAGCCAGATTCGCTTAACAACTGTGGCAAGAATGGTCGTAAAATGGGGCAAAACCAGCAGTGAAATCCAGCAGGAGACTCCATCCACCCGCCAGGATGTCATTACGTCCTGTTTTTGACCCTCTGCACATGTGCAGAAGAGACTCGCATGCATTGTGAGTGCACTCACATTCCCAAACCGGTAGCAAAGGTAAGTGCATTTCACCGCTGGGCAAAAACTCACTTAACCAATGTCTCACTTAACAACAGAAAGGTTGGGGGTCAATTGTGGTTGTCGGTACATTTCTAACGTCAAGATTTTTTTTCCCCCCTGCAAATCCCTGAAACAAGCAAGAAGACATCCTGTATCTTCAGCTCTCTCCTGCTAGATCTTGAACCCACCAAATTTATTTTCTTGTGTTATATTTCCGTCACATCCCGCTGTGGCTGCCTTGAGTTACCAACCTTCCATTTCATATTCATGAGAAAACAAACACTTCCAACTTCAAGATTATTTGTTTTATCGTAGACATACTCTCAATAATGCAGCATCTAGTTTTTTTTCCCAGTCCTACATGTCCCAATAATGTGCTAAAAAGCCAAAGAACAACAAAATTTAAAAAAAAAAAAACCACAAACCCAAATAAGACAACAGGCACATAGAGATAAACAACGTTTACATACCATTCAAAAGAGATTTTTTTATTTATTTGTTTCAATATATAAACCGCCCTTCTCCTTGCGGACTCAGGGCGGTGAACAGCCAGAATAAAACAGGATATACAAAAATTAAAACAATTAAAAAGTATTAAATATTTTTGGCCGACAATTAAAACAGTCCAATTTAAAATCAATTCCAATTTAAAACAGAGGATGGGATCAAGCCAGCCCAAAGGACCAAAAGAACCTACACCAAGATAATTCACGATGAACGCCAAGTAATAAACAATACCCCAATCAAGGAACTACTGACTCAAACAACCCAACAATAATCAAGGTACCACCAAGAACACTCCCACCAACATTAACAGGGCAAGACGATGTATATAAAGTGACGACAAACCCCACTTCCTCCTAGCACTGATAGTGTTACCTAGTTGGGTAATGAAATCTGCAAGAAAACCACCAACTCCAGAGAGTACCACAGTTGCTCTCCTCCTCCTCCTCTTCTAACCCATAAACCGCTGTCCCTCCCAAAACTGATCTACTCACCTACTTGGGTAATGAAACGTCTGTAAGAAAACAAGGCAGCTCAGAGAGCACTAAAGACCCGACATCCTCCTCCACTTCCTCTTCCTCTTCTAGTCTACAATCCCATTCCTTCCAGCACTGATGATGATACTTAGTTGGGTGATGAAACGTCTACAAGAAAACAAGGCAGCTCAGAGAGCGCCGAGGACCTCGCAGTCCTCCTCCTCTTGCAGTCCATAAATCCCACTCCCTTCTAGCACTGATGGCGTTCCCTAGTTGGGTCATGAAACGTCTCCATAGACCCCCACCCCCACAATTCAACCCCGAGCTACCAATATTCTCTTCTGTTCCTACAATTGGGCACTGCCATTCCATCTGGCAATGCCATGGCGGCCTTTGAGCTCCCCAAGACCGACAGCGACAAAGGTTTCCAAACCAGCACGGCGCTTTTATTTATTTATTTATTTATTCTTTTAATCGCAGACCTTCTCGTAAATAGGAAGGCACCTTGGGAGCACCTGGCAGCTACCTGCCAAGGCCCAGCGCCTGGGTGGAAAGGTAATTATCCAGCCCTCTGGGAATCCCGCTGCACCCCATCTGGGAAACGAAAAGGCTCCGGTATTTAGCATCCTCCAGAAATTTACCACGACAGGAGACCTCCGGGTTTTAAAACACGCAAGCACTATTTCTGGGAGAATAAAATCAGAGGCATTTATGAGCCCTGTGGATCGCACCGTCGTTAAAAACAAACAACCCGTTTAAGCGGCTCTCGTAAGATAAAAAAGAACATTATTCTGTGTTTATTGTTCCGTCTACCGCAGCCGAGAGGTTGCAATGGAGCGATCGTTTACTAGAATTGCTGGAAAATTGCGGCTCGGGCTTCCATTTTATTACTTCCCTTTGTGATGTGCAGGGGCGGGGGGAAAATCCAACGTATTTGAGGGGGAAAAAAGGAGGGAGGATATTCCCTCCAAGGGCAAAACCGTGTCTCCCTAACCGTTGTCGTCTTTGCAATGAGCGAGGGCTCATTTCATTCTTTTGTTGCCCGGATTTTTACCACAGAGAGACATTTCTGCATTGAAGAAAAACTGACTGGCTGCCTATCTGTTCCCGAGCCCAGTTTAAGAATTCAAGAATTTTGGGGATGCTGAGTTGGGGGGAAAATGTTTAACTATGGTTTGCCATGTAGTGGTTTAAGGCACCAAGCAAGAAACCAGGAGGGTGGGAGTTCTAGACGCCCCCATAGGCATGGGTGACTTTGGGCCAATCACCTGGAGATGGTAAGTTCTAGTCCCACCTTAGCAACAAAAACTTGCTGGGTGACTGTGAGTTCTAGTCCCACTTTAGGAACTTAAACTGTCTGGGTGACTTCGGGCCAATCACCAGGAGACTGTGAGTTCTAGTCCTGCCTTAGGAACTTAAACTGGCTGGGTGACTTGGGACAATCACCTGGAGATGGTGAGTTCTAGTCCCACCTTAGGAACTTAAACTGGCTGGGTGACTTCAGGCCAATCACCAGGAGACTGTGAGTTCTAGTCCCACCTAAGGAACGAAAACTAGCTGGGTGACTTGGGACCAATCACCTGGAGACTGTGAGTTCTAGTCCTGCCTTAGGAACTTAAACTGGCTGGGTGACTTCGGGCCAATCACCTGGAGATGGTGAGTTCTAGTCCCACCTTAGGAACTTAAACTGGCTGGGTGACTTCGGGCCAATCACCTGGAGACGGTGAATTCTAGTCCCACCTAAGGAACGAAAACTGGCTGGGTGACTTCGGGCCAATCACCTGGAGAGTGTGAGTTCTAGTCCCACCTAAGGAACGAAAACTGGCTGGGTGACTTCGGGTCAATCACCTGGAGAGTGTGAGTTCTAGTCCCGCCTTAGGAACTTAAACTGGCTGGGTGACTTCGGGCCAATCACCAGGAGACTGTGAGTTCTAGTCCTACCTTAGGAACTTAAACTGGCTGGGTGACTTCAGGCCAATCACCTGGAGACTGTGAGTTCTAGTCCCACCTAAGGAACGAAAACTTGCTGGGTGACTTCGGGCCAATCACTGGGAGACAGTGAGTTCTAGTCAAGTTCTAGGTGACTTCAGAAGATGGTTCAACCTTCTATTCCAAAGTTAGCCACTGGAAACATCAAGAAATACAGCGCGTAGAATAGTCCAGGGGACACACTGAGGACAGAGAGATGTTCCCTCCACCACGAGCCCAGCAACCTGGGATTGAGGAGGAATTTCCTGACAATGGGGACAATAAGCCAGGGGAACAGCTTGCCACTAGAAGTTTGCTCCAAACCTGAAAGCCTTTTAAGAAGAGAGCAGAATTCTGATGATTCTGATCTAAGAGCGTCCGTCTCCCGTTCTTAAATAAAAACCACTCCTGGGGCCTGATGGAGAAGCTAATATCCCAAGACTTTTATTCCGCAGTCTGTTTTACACGACATTCTCCCAATTAAGATAAAAGGCATCAATTTAATTTGCGTCGGGAGAGCATTGTTGAGGTATCATCGCTGGAAAAGTCCCTCTCAACGTTCTCGTTTTTTGGGCCATTGTTTTGTGTGTCCTGGGGCTCCGTTTGGAGATGTTCCCCAAATGTGACACTTAATAATGCAATAGGAATTCTCCGCTGTGAGCCGAGCCCTGTGCCCTGGGGGTATTTCCCCCCCCCCCCCGGAGCTGAAATAATTAGGTTTATTAGAACATACAAAGTGGAATTATTGCTCTTCAAAACGGTTTAATGGAGTGCGGGGGATTACGAAGAGACATTCTGAAGTGGGGAGGGCGGTTCTTTAAATTCTCCAGGGGTCTTCGCAAGAATCGGAAATGGTAGAGAGGGGAATTGAACAAGGGGGGAGAGCAATGATCTTCAATTCCGGCTTGCAGATGGGTGGACTTCAACTCCCAGAATTCCCCAGCCAGCATAGCTGGCTGGGGAATTCTGGGAGTTGAAGTCCACCCATCTGCAAGCTGCCAGAATTGAGAAAAAAAAACACTGCCCTGGGTCAGCTGTCCTTACAAGTAGTCCTTGACTTACAACACTTCATTTAGTGACCATTCGAAGTTGCATGACTTTACGCCCGTCTTTCACACTTACGACGACCGTAGCATCGCCGCGGTCACACGGTCAAAATTCAAGCGCTTGGCAACGGACTCGTCTTTACGACGGAGAGTCCCAGGTTCACGGGATTCCCCCTTTGGCGACCAAAGTCAACGGGGAAGCCTGATTCACTTAACAACCACGCTGCTAACATTTAACCCTTGCCGTGACTCCCTCAACATCTGTGGCCAGGAAGGTCGTAAAATGAGACACGCACACACACACACACACACCCCAAAAAAAAGTCGCTTGCCAACCGTCTCCCTTAGGAACAGAAATCTGAGGTACATTGGTGGTCGTAGGTCGAGGACTTCCTGTATGGACTTCCCTTCTAAGCAAGATTTCAGGGAAGGACTGTATTCCTACTATTATCCTTGTCATCTCCTTGTCTTTCCTACTACCTTTTCCCGTTAGCATCTTATGATTAATCCCTTTTCTTTTTTCCATCTTACGATTTATGACTGTATTTCGTGATGCATGATCTACGACTTCTCACTTTGTTGTTTGGGCACCGAGAGGTTCTGCACCGGAGACAGATTCCTTGTGTGACCGATCACACTTGGCCAAGAAAGAATATTCCAATTTGAAACGAGTAAGTCAGTAGGGCAAAAACATGAAAAGTTAGTCAGGAAAAGCAAAGGTTACTTGGCTCAGTCCCAGAGCAACTGCTAGCTATTAAAATAATATTAGCTAACCACAGCTAGGAATAGAGAATTCATTCCAGATGTAGAATAAAAGGAGGAATAAACAAAGGGGAAGGAAGGAAGGAAGGAAGGAAGGAAGGAAGGAAGGAAGGAAGGAAGGAAGGAAGGAAGAAAGGAAGGAAGGAAACATTGAAATGTGAAGTCCATTCTAAGGAGTTCTTTAATTCTTCTTACCTCTATTAACCTAAAGTTGTGTAATTGATAAAACCACTTGTCTGGAAATAGTTTTAAAAATGGTTCTGAATGCATTCATAATTAAAAGACCAATCTGAGCACCTTACTAAAAAGGGATAGAATTCCCAAGCCATTTTGCACACTGGACCAAAGTATCATCTATCCATCCATCATCTATCTATCATCACTTTCACCTACCTACCTACCTACCTATCTCTATCTCCCCATCCACCCATATCTTCATCTATATCTATATCTATATCTATATCTATATCTATATCTATATCTATATCTATATCTATCTATATCTATATATTATATGTATATGAAATCCTATTCTGTTCACCGTCCTGAGTCCTTCTGGAGAAGGGCGGTATAGAAATTCAATCAATCAATCAATCAATCTCCATCCATTTATTTTTATATATATATATGCACATCCATTTGAGAGGCTGACACAGAGGAGGGGGTCAAGCTATTCTCCAAGGCACCCGAAGGCCAGGCAAGGAACAATGGATGGAAGCTGAACAAGGAGAGATTCAACCTGGAAATAAGGAGAAAATTTCTGACAGTGAGAACAGTCAACCGACAGAAAAGTAGTTGCCTTCAGAAGTTGTGGGAGCTTCATCCCTGGAGGCTTTCAAGAAGAGACTGGACTGCCCTCTGTTGGAAATGGCGTAAGGATCTCCCACTTGGGCAGGGGGTCAGATTAGATGACCTCCAGGGTCCTTTCCAACTCTGTTAATCTGTAATTTATTCTGTAATCTGTAATTTATTCTGTAATCTATCCATCCATCCACCTGCATCTATTTCTATCTATCCAGCCATCCATATCTATATCTAGCTATACATATACATCCATCCATATCTATATCTATCTACCATCCATCCATCAATTCATCCATCCATCTATATCTATATCCATCCATCCATCCATATCTATATCTATCTACCATTCATCCATCCATCCATATGTATCTATATAATACATCTCCATCCATCCATTCATCTATCTGTATCTATATCCATCCATCCATCCATCCATCCATCAATATCTATACCTACCATCCATCCATCCGTCTATCTATTTATTTGCCACCCATGTCACTTCACAGCAGCTCCAGCCAGCTCACAACATTAACACCACCAAAACCTTAAAAAATAAACATGAATGAAATGAAAAGGATGCATTTTAGTGGCAGAAGGGTTCCAAGCTGGGGAAACGGACCCCCGTCTCTAATCCCCACTCCCCTCCTTTAATCAGCAGCCAACTTCACCATTCCACCAGACCCCCGTCCGGTGGAGACAATCAATCGTGAGCCTCAAGCAGCTCCCTCTCCTCAAAGCTGCCTTGAAACTGTCCATCCGTGGGGTTTTTTTTTTTCCCTACATCAGAATTTCTGGGGAGGGGGGCTGGAGGAGGGACGCCCGCAGCCCCCACCTCTGAGGATCATATTCTGCTTAAGGCACAGAATGGATGCAGACTGCCTGCCCTCGTCTTTCCTTCAACAACCTGCCTTTGTCTAAAGGGAAGAGAAGAAGAAAAAGGGGGGAAAAACCCCTTAACCTGCTTATTTTCTCCCCGTTGGACGCTTCGACTGAATTCCTTCTGGCTGAAATTCAATCAACAGGATATATGAGCTGTAACCCGAAGGCTTATCGCCAAAAGGCACGGAGGGCAGAGCGAAGAGCTGATAGAAAAGGAAAAAAAGAAAAAAAACAGAGGAGGGGGCTTCGGGAAAAACACACACCTTTTGCCAACAAATTGTGCATTTCCCGACTCCTGCGTTTACTCAGAAGAATGAATGCAGGATCAGATTGACTCCAGCACCATTAATCCAGGTGGGACAATGATAAGCTTAATTACCCTTATTATTGCAATCCCAATAAACAGCTCTTAAAAAGCAATCCTGTTTTAAAGGAGAGGGGGGGAGTGTATTTTGCAGGAAGGGTGTCTTTTCCCTGCACCGTTTCTCTTGTGAAAGAGAAATTAATGCCGCTGAATATTTTATCGGGCTGGGGTTAGATCTGCTCTCCCACCGTGGCCGCTTACGGGGATGGCATCCTCAATCACCCACCGCCAGTCATTTTAAAAAAATAATCATCTTGCATTCCAGCAAATGGAGGAAGCCCCATTATGGAGATCCGCGGCCCACAGCCCACCTACTCGCCCACCCTCCTAAAAACTGCACAGCCCCCAAACCATTTCTGCTCGCCCGACTCAAAAAGCGCCGGATTAAAAATGTTTTCAGAACGCGTCCTGTGTTTGTGTATTTATTGATTTATTTAGCATTACGGCATCTCATACACGAGCTTGCAATATATATCAAGGTTCCACTTAGATGGGTGGGAGCGGGGGAGAAACTCCACCATAAAATATGAATGTTTAAGGATATGTATTCAGAAGCCAATGTCTAGACTAGGAAATCATTCTAACCACTGAAGCACAGCATCGTTGATATGAAAATCATCATCATCATCATCATCACCACCATCATCAGATACTGGCCCGGTTTAACCATGTTTTCTGCCAGCTATATACAACGTCCAATTTGGCTTACTTATCACACCGTGCGGCAAAACCGAAGCGTCATTCTCAGTCCCTTTAAAGCTAAACCTTTAATATGCCAATTCTCACCGAAGGATGCCGCACGGTATATTTTGGCCATTGCAAATTCAACAGAGCAGGTTTTGGGGGGGCTAAATTTCACCTTCCAGGCCCTAAGGGGCAAAGGGCAAGTTTGCACCCAACATCATACTCCTCCGCAGCTCTTGCCAGATGGGGGTCTGTCTGTCCGTCCCCCCCCCTCCATGATGGGGGTGTAATACCCACAGGCCCACCGCCTCTGAACCCAAACTATAGACATATTTGTGTGTAACTTCTAAGCGGGTAGCTATAAAATTCCCCCACCGTTTTCTGAATTCAACTGTATTATTTCCTCAATAAATGGAGCTGGCACAGCATCACATTTACCCCCTCCCATGATAAGACCGTATTTCTGCCTCCGTCCCCCTCAATGGTGCCCCCCTTGCAAACCCTCTCTTGATCCACCATAATAAAAGCTCTGAATCGAATTGGGTACCCACGTACACACACACGGAGAGACCTCTTGGAACAAGGATGCTGTAAATTTAAGCATGTCATGTTGCTCTTGTGGGCATTTTTTTACACACACTCGCTGGTCCGATTTTAGCAGCCACGCATAGACCTTAGATTAATAACAGGGTCTTTTTAACGCTGGGCAAATCAAGGTTTCTTTCTGTGCCCTCCATACCAGTTTCCATGCCCCCCTCACCCCGCCGTGGCCCAGAACCAAAAATTTCTTGCAAAGGAGCCGAGGGCCGGCACTGATTTTTTTGCAAAAATGGGTCCTGGCTCCAGGCAACCATGCCACCTCTTTCCTTGCCACTGGAGACTTCTCCCCACTTCCTCCCCAAATCCTGTTCCCCATGCCCCCCACCCTTCCAAGGCTTCTCCCCAGTTCCCAAGAGGGGCGATGCGCATCGCACGCAGCTGCATTCATGCCACAACACTCGCACCACAGGTGTAGGTGGTGAATGCATGCATGTGCGGGTCTCACGCACCTCTCAGCAACGTGCACGCAGGCGCTTCTGTGCGTCTCTCCTGCACCTCTCAGGCCGGTGGCAGCGTGCACGTGTGCAATGCGTTTTCTTACGCGCCTGCCGTGCACCTCTCGGGCCGTGGCATCGCACACGTGCATGCGCGTGTTATGTGTCTGTGTGTGTGCGTGTGTTGCAGCTTTTCCGACGCCAGCCCGTCCCTCGCGGGCTGCAAAACAGCGTTGTGTGAATGCACCCTGGGGAAAGTGTGTGTGTGGGGGGGGGGGGGGGGAAGAGACAGCTTTGCACGGGCATGGGCTTGCAAAGCCTTTTCCGACGTGTGATTGCCAAAAACCCCCCATCCCCCCACTTTCACCCCCACCCACACCCCCACTCGGGCTTCCCGTGCATTGCACAAAACACCCCCCCTCCACTTCCCCACCCGCGAGTCAGGTTAAAAGGCGGCGCCCCCTTCAAGGTCAAGCGCAGCGCGGGTAGGAAGGAGGGGAGGGGTCTTTTGCAAACCCGGGTCAGCCCCGCCAGTTCCCCCCCAAAAAAGGGGGCTCAACCCGGGTCGGATGCTTCTCTCTCCCTTCCCTTTCCCCCCGTTCACACGAGCAAGCGCCGACACGCGTGTTTGCAAAATTGGAGACCCGTGCAATTAAAGGGGGGGTCCATAGAGCCTTATTTTCTCCCCCCCGACCCCCCTGCACCCCCCACTCCCCACCTGCTGGGCTGGGCGCCGTCTCGGTCTCCGTCCAGCCGCCCGGTCCTCGGCTCCAGCCTCCCGTCCCCGGGAGCGGCGGGTCGAGCGAGCGAGCAAGGCCGCAGAAGGGCCCGAGCGGGAAGCCGCGGCGGTGCGAAAGGAAGAAGCGCTGCCGCCCGACTGAAGGGGAAAGACGGGCACCGCCAGCAGCTGCTCCTGCCCGCCGCTGGGCGAACCGTTACAGCAAAAGGGCCCGGATGAACTACGACTCCCGGCAGGCAGCGCGGCGCCGGAAGGAGGCGCCGGAAGTGGACGCGCGCGGCCGCGAGGGATGCCGGGAATGGTAGGCCAGCGAAGCGCATCAAGTGGCTCTCCCTCCTCCCTCCCGCCCCGTAGAACCTGATAGGCAGGAAGCGCGCGCGGGGCATGCCGGGGGTTGTAGTGTGCACAGTTAATGCTGGTTCTCGGAGCGTTTCTCTGGATGGGAGAGTGCCCGCAGTTCGGATCTCGCGGGTCAGGGGTCCCCGCGGGTTGGGGGCTTCGCCTGTTGTGGGCAGGCAGCCAGCTCAGGGCAGGGTGTGTGTGTGTGTGTGTGTGTGTGTGTGCAAATTGCGGGGAGGAACCCCGAAAGTGGGTTTTTAGGTAACCGGGTTCCGAGACACGTGTGAATGCGGTCCCATTTCTCCCCAACTAGCCCCCCACACACACACACTGTTTTAGCCCGCGTTGGCCGGAGTTTAGCCAAAGCAGGTTCGTGGGAATACAGAAAATTGGGATGAGTACCTAAGAGAAGAACAAGAGTTGGGAGGGATCTTGGAGGTCATCTAGACCAACCCCCTCCCACTCCTGACTACATCATTTCTGACAAGAGGGCAGCCCGGTCTCTTCTGGGAAGCTTCCAATGATGAAGCTCCCGCAACTTCCGAAGGCAACTTCTGTTCCGTTGAATATAGAAGAACAAGAGTTGGAAGGGACCTGCGAGGTCATCTAGACCAGCCCCGCCGCCCGAGCAGGAGACCTTACATCATTTCTGACAGAGGGGCAGTCCGGTCTCTTCTGGGAAGCTTCCAGGGATGGAGACATAGCCGAGAGGGACCCCCTTCTATTCCCCACCCCCACCCCGTTGCCTTCCTCGATAGACTGAGCATCATCCTCTCCCATCCTTCTTCCCAGTTGGCTGGGGATGATGGGAACCGCGAGCCCGCCTTATTTCTCCACCCGCGAAGATCCGCTTAACCGCTGGTCCTTGTCTTCTCACGGTGTTTCTTGCGTGTAAAGTCATAAGAAGAGGCGGGGTGGGTTAAGAGCAAGGCTTCAATGAGGACATCCCTGCCGGCTGCGGATGATGGGGCCGAAGGGTACGTTGCAAGAGGGATGCGCCTTCCTCCCGACGGTCGCCCCGGTACGTGTCTCCAAAGGGCCCTTTCACACCTGTGCAAAAACTCTTGCAGAGAGGATCGCTTTTTTGCGCACGTCTGAAAGGGCTCTTTGCATACACGTGTTCAACGTCCTGCAAAAAAAAAAAACCGGCTGCCACGGAATAAGAGCATTTCCTCCCGAGAGAGGGATAAATAACCCGAAGCGAACGAGGGCATCTCCTTTACAGCGGCGTCTCCTTTGAACTACAACTCCCATCGTCCCCCGCTCCCTGCTCCAAAGGAGAGGGAGACGGGCTTCCCCTTCGCTCTCCGCCAGCCGGGAGAGCAAAGCCTGCTGGGAGATGTAGTCTGGAGCCTCGCTGGCTGCCGCTTTGGGAACGGGGGTCTCGGCATCCCGGGCGGCGTTGCTTCCAAGCTCCACTTCGGGGCCGGGTTCCCACGATGCACGCAATTCTTAAGTCAACGACCCGCATTTTAACCTCAGCCTGGTGCATCCATTCGGCTCTTGGTGGTTGCTTTTTTGGAGACGTCTGGTTAACCAAGCTAGGTAACATCAACAGCGCTGCATGATCATCAGTAGCATTGAGCATGTTATCTAGTTGGGTAATGAAACGTCTGCCCTCCTCAGCACCAAGGAGCCCGCAATCCTCTTCCTCCTTCTCCTTTCTGCAAACCCCACTTCTTTCTAGAACTGATGCTCTTACCTAGTTGGGTAATGAGAGGTCTGTAAGAAAACAACCCAGCTCAGAAAGCACCATGGATCCCTTATCTCAACCCTGAACTACAAACATTCCCCATATATATATATACCTCAGAAAACACACACACACACACACACATATGTTTTCTGAGGTTTTCGCGGGTGTTTGTATGTAGGTCTTTGGTTATTCGGGTCCACATAAAATTGGAAGTGTCTTGGCGACGTTTCGATGAAGTCTCATTCGTCATCTTCAGGCTGGTGTTCTCGGCTTCGTGCTTCCAGGAGCAATGTGTGATCACAGCTGTTTCTTCCTTTTAATTGCTAGTGGTAGTGTGAACTGATTGGGTGGGAGCTTGGCTGTGTTCTGATTAGGTGGAGGTGTGTTCTGATTGGTTGGGGGCTTGGCTGTGCTCTGATTGGATGGGGGGGTTGGCTGTGCTCTGATTGGATGGGGGGGAGTTTTGTGTGGGTGGGGGCTTGGTTGTGCTCAGGTTAGTCTGAGTTGCAGGGGGATTTGAGCTGGTGAGCTGCATTGCTGTTGTTTGGCTTTGTGTTCGTGTTATATCGTCATGGTGGGTGTCAGTCTGCTTCATGTATGGATTGGAGGGGTTTAAAGTGGCTAATGATGCAGCTGTGGTCTGGCTTCTGGTCCGTGGTCATCACACACACACACACACACACACACACACACAATTTTATAAACAAACAAACATACAATACATAATCATTCAGAGTATCATCTAGGTCAGTGTTTCCCAAACTTGACCCTTTGAAGATGTATGGACTTCAACTCCCAGCATTCCTTAACCAGCTATACTGTCTGGGGAATTCTGGGAGTTGAAGTCCATGCACCTTAAAATAGCCAAGTTTGGGAAACACTGATCTAGGTGTTTCTTTTCTGTCTTCTTCTTACTCCTCATATCTTCATCATTTCCCATTTCTTTATTATGACATTCTCCCCATGCTTCATTTATTATAACATTTTCTTGTTTACTATTAAACAAGACGCCATCAGACGCCAGATATGTGGTGGACTAGTCCAGAAGCAAGAAATGATTGGATTAGAATTAAAACATGGTTAGAAGAAATGCTTGGACAACATATTGATTTCAAACCTGAGCTGTTCTTTTGGGTATCCTTCCAGAGAAAATTAGCAAAGGAAAGGCATATTTGATTATACATGTAATAACTGCAGCCAGGATAGTATTTGCACAAAGATGGAAAGTAGAAAAAAATCCCTTCAGAAGACAAAGTAATTTAAAAACTATTAGATAGTGTAGAAATGAATAGGCTGGCTTTGATAATTAAAGAAAGAGAGGATCCAGAATATTACAAGGTATGGAGACAATTTTACAATTGGTTAGAGAAGAGATATAGATAAATGCATAAAATATTCCCCTTGATTGGGCTCGTGAGTGTGTCTTGCGAAGCTAGAGAACTGGGATCGTAGAATAGGGAATGAACTGTGCCTATGCTTCTGGATCCAAGTCGAGTTAATATCCGAGCTGCAAAAGGTGGAGGCCAGAAGAATTTTCCCTCTGCCTCATCAGCTCAGATTGAGTGATTTGATTTTTTTTTTTAAAAAGTGTTAAAATACGTTTTAAGATATATTAAGATATTTTAAAATACATAAAATGATTTGTGCTACAGCAGAGAGCGAACATCTGGCTGAGGTTGCCCAAACTTACCAGTCGATCATTTTTATTTATTTACCAGCTTCATTTTTATTTCTTTCTTTCTTAAATTTATATGCAGTCCATTTTACTGTGTATAGATGGGAGACCACTAAGAAATCCTCAGGATTTTAAGCTACCACACTGGGATAGTAACAACCCAAAGGAACCTGGATAGCTCAGCAGACTAATGCATTGTATTTAACTCCAGCTGTCTGCAGTTACTGTAAGTTTGAATCTCACCAGGCTCAAGATTGACTCGGCCTTCCATCCTTTCTAAGGTAGGTCAATGGAGGACCCAGTTTGTGGGGACAATAAGCTGACTTTGTATAAAATATACAAAAGTATGAAGGCTGTTGCTTAACGCATTGTAAGCCGCCCTGAGTCTCCGGAGAAGGGCGGCATATAAATCAAATTAGAAAAGAAAAGAAAAGAAAAGACAAAATCATTTCTACCTGGTTGGCAAGAACATTGCATATATTTGTTTTTCAAGAAGAGAATTTCAACTTGGCTGAAATTTTGCCTTTAGTTTATTTTCCTGCAGAGTCATTTTGATTCTCCCTCTGGGCTTTAAAGCTGCACACAGTGATGTAGGAATTTATAAACAGTGCGCAACTTTTAGTATATAAAAAGGCGAAAGCACGTGAAGTCATCAATTATGTATAGCATTTTTCTTTTGGGGTTTAATTCCTGTGCCAGCTTCTCAAGCAGCTTCAGAAAATGGGTTCAAATTGGCCAAAACAGCCACCATCGATTTGAAAAAGCCAAATAATTTTAATGCTCGTAACACCGATACCCTAAAACTGTAGCTTATGCCAATAGAATATCTACTTCTTTATTTCCAGTTATTCTTAAGTTATTTCAATAACGGAATGCCAAGAATCTCATACTCATTACGCAGAATCACTCAAGCCCTCGTCATTTCCTGACTTGACTACTGCAATGCTCTCTACATGGGGCACCCCTTGAAGTGCACCCGGAAGCTCCAACTGGTCCAGAATGCGGCTGCGCGAGTAATTATGGGAGCAACATGGTGCTCGCATGTAACACCTCTTCTACGTGAGCTGCACTGGCTTCCGGTGGCCTTCCAAGTGCGCCTCAAGGTGTTGGTTCTTACCTTTAAAGTGCTCCATGGCTTAGGACCTGAGTACTTACGAGACCACCTGCTGCAACCGATAACCTCCCACCAACCAACACGCTCTCACAGAGTAGGCCTACTCATGGTACCATCATTAAAACAATGTCATCTAGTAGTTCCAAGGGAGAGAGCCTTCTCTATGGGGGCACCTACACTTTGGAACAAAATACCACCTGGAATACGAATAATCTTCGCACTTTCCGACGTGCCCTGAAGACCTTTCTGTTTCAACAAGCAGGGCTAGCATAAACATCAAAATTCTATGCCAAGGTCTTAGTAGATACATCAAGTTGACTCAATTTATTATTTACTGTTTATAAAATATATTTATCTGTATATGAAATCTTAATCTGTTCACCGCCCTGAGTCCTTTGGGAGAAGGGCAGTATAGAAATTCAATAAATAAATAAATAAATAAATAAATAAATAAATAAATAAATAAATAAATAAATAAATAAATAAATATAAATCTCATTGTATAGAAGTAAGAGTTATACATAAAAACGAAAACAAGAATAAATAAATAAATAAATAAATAAATAAATAAATATAAATCTCATTGTATAGAAGTAAGAGTTATACATAAAAACGAAAACAAGAATACCAGGTAGACTTCAACTTACAACAGTTTGTTTAGTGACGGCTCAAAGCTACAATGGCACTGAAAAAAAGTGACCCATTTTGCAAAATGACGACTGTTTCAGCATCTCCGTGATCACATGATTAAAAAATCAGGCACTTGGCAAACGGCACGTATTCCTGACGGTTGCAGTGTCCCGAGGTCACGTGATTCGCTTTTGTGACCGTCCGACAAGCAACGACAACGGGGAAGCCCGATTCACTTATTAATGTTCGGCACTATTGAAAGCAGCTGTGTCTCATTTCTGAATTTGTTGATTTAAAAAATGTATACGGCTGCCCGACTCGTTCACTGTGACTCTGGGCAACTTACAAAATTTAAACCACACAAAACACAATACCTCCCCACCCCACCCCAGTGACAACAGTCCAACTAGCCACTAGATGGGCCCCATATCCTCTTGGGGGGGTCTCCAGACCTCCCGGCAAAACCACAGGCCTTTGGAAAGAGTGTCAAAGTGTAAGACAATCTTATCTCTGCAAGGATGATGTTCCAGAGGGAGGGAGCCACCGCGGAAAAGGCCCTTCTTCTGGATCCCACCAGATGGACCTCCTTAAGAGAGGGGAGCCCTAACATCCCCTGCCTCCCCACTCTGGTGGGTCAGGTAGATGTGACCAGAAGATGGTCCTTCAAATCATCTGGCCCCAGACCATGGAAGGCTCTGAAGGTGACAACCAGCATCTTGAATTGGAGCTGGAAGCAAATCTTGTGGGCCAATGCAGCTTCCGCAAGAGAGGTGACCCGTGTGCAAATCTAGCCTTACCCAAAACCCTGCTTTCTGAACCAATTAAAAATTCTGGATAGCTTTCAAGGGCGGCCCCATGTATAGAGCTTTGCAGTAGTCAAGACAGGAGGCAATGACTTTTATTGGAAAGATCCTAGCCATGGCCTGGCTGCTTTGAAGAGCTGAAGGCAGGTATGTTTGGGTTCCCGTGTGTTTTAGACTGTTTTTCTTTCCCCCAAATTCCAAAGCACGCACCACACTAATCTACATGCATTGATAATTATCTTGTAAACATAGGCCCTAAGACATATTTGGCAGCTAAATCCCAACGAACATCGGAGTATCCCAGAAATGGAAATAGTTGAAATTGAAAACTGAGTTCTTTGCATTGAAAAATTGTTCTATGGAGATTCTCCATCATCCAGGTCGTGGTTTTTGTTTTGTTTTTTAATTTGGTTTAAATGTCACCCTTTTCCGGAGACTCAGGGCGGCTTACAATGCGCCAAGCAATAGCCTTCATACTTTTGTATATTTATACAGAGTCAGCTTATTGCCCCCACAAACTGGGTCCTCAATTTACCTACCTTAGAAAGGGTGGAAGGCTGAGTCAACCTTGAGCCTGGTGAGATTCGAACTTACAGTAATTGCAGACAGCTGAATGTTCTTCTTTCTTTCTTTCTTTCCTTCCTTCCTTCCTTCCTTCCTTCCTTCCTTCCTTCCTTCCTATGCCGCCCTTCTCTGGAGACTCAGAGCGGCTTACAATGCGTTAAGCAACAGCCTTCATACTTTTGTATATTTATATTTATACAAAGTCAGCTTATTGCCCCCACAAACTGGGTCCTCAATTTACCCACCTTAGAAAGGATGGAAGGCTGAGTCAACCTTGAGCCTGGGGAGATTCGAACTTACAGTAATTGCAGACAGTAATTGGTAACTGGTGTTAATCACAATGCTTTTAGTCTGCTGAGCTATCCGGGCTCTGGATATTTATTTATTAGTCCCAAAGGTGCTTTTTTCAAGAGGCAACTGGACTTTCTGGTTTTTCTTTGAAGATGTTTTGCTTCTCCTCCAAGAAGCTTCTTCAGCTTCTGCACCCCGTCAGTTTTCAACCCAGATTGTGAGGTGAACTGCCTTGCAGAATTCACATCTTATTTATGTTTTATTAAGGTAAAATAACATGGCACCAGACAGAGTTCGCAATGCCATGTTAGCTGAATTAAAACAGGGTTGGATCATTTGTCGTTCATTGTATGGAAAACCCACCCTGTGACTTCCTACGCAGTGTAAACCAGCCCGTGATAGAAAACTACCATGTGGTTTGTTACACCACAGCACATTCTGTGAAGTTAAACTAATTTTTGGTTAACCCAGAGTTCAGGCTTAGGATATTGCAGTGTTCCTCAACCTTGGCAAATTTAAGATGTGTGGGCCTTTCGCTTCTCCTCAAAGAGGCTTCTTCAGTTCTGACTTGTTCAATGAGATGTGAGATGTTTTTCAAAGGGGGGGGGGGGAACCAAGAAAGTCCAGGTGCCTTTTGGAAAAGTGTCTTTAGGATAACCGTGACCTGGATGATTTGAGAAGCTTCGTAGATCAGGGATCTCCAAACTTGGCGACTTTAAGACTTGTGGACTTCAACTCCCAGTTCCTCAGGCAGCAGCAGATAAGTTGTCAAGTTATGACTGTAATCGAGCTGAAAATTATGAAATTGTGGTAGTTATTAAGCAGATCCCCACGTGAACACTGATTTTACAATTGTTTTCTGTGGTGGTCATTGAATAAATCACTGTGGTCATTAAGTAAATACAGAGATTGTTCAGTGGATCCATTGTCCGAATAGGAAAGGAAGGAAGGAAGGAAGGAAGGAAGGAAGGAAGGAAGGAAGGAAGGAAGGAAGGAAGGAAGGAAGGAAGGAAAGAGAATAGGAGAGAGAATGGGAAGGAAGGAAGGAGGGAAGGAGAATAGGAGAGAGTATGGGAAGGAAGGAAGAAGGGAAGGAGGGAGGGAGGGAGGGAAGGAGAATAGGAGAGAGTATGGGAAGGAAAGAAGAATGGAAGGAGGGAGGGAGGGAAGGAGAATAGGAGAGAGTATGGGAAGGAAGGAAGAATGGAAGGAGGGAGGAAGGGAAGGAGAATAGGAGAGAGTATGGGAAGGAAGGAAGAAGGGAAGGAGGGAGGGAGGGAGGAAAGGAGAATAGGAGACAGGATGGGAAGGAAGGAGGGAGGGAGGGAGGGAAGGAGAATAGGAGAGAATATGGGAAGGAAGGAAGAAGGGAGGGAGGGAGGGAGGGAGGGAAGGAGAATAGGAGAAAGTATGGGAAGGAAGGAAGAAGGGAAGGAAAGGAGAAAGGGAGGGAGGGAGGGAGGGCAAGGACAGCAATGGAAGTGGAAGAAGATAAGAGGAAAGGGGAAGGGAGAAAAAGGAAAAAAGGAAGGAAGGAAGGAGAGAGCGAGAGATGGAAGTTGCACTAGAAGACCTCCAAGATCCATTTTACTCCTGTTTCCCCAAAGGTGCTTTTTTTTCAAGAGGCAACTGGACTTTCTGGTGTGTGTTTTTTTTTCCTTTGAAGACGTTTCGCTTCTCATCCAAGAAGCTTCTTCAGCTCTGACTGGATATAGTGGGGGAGGGAAGGATTTATACTCTTTGCAGACAGCTGGATATTTGCATCCTTTTAGGGCTGGGTTAGGGTTAAAGAAGCTTCTCGGGTGAGAAGCGAAACGTCTTCAGAGAAAAAAACAGAAAATCCAGGTGCCGCTTGGAGAGGGGAAAAAAAAAGCCATCATCCTGAGAATCTCCATAGATTTTTAACCTTGTCATTCTGACATTGAAGAGAGGCGCGTGCTGGCAGTAACCACAGGATCAGCGCAAGCAGAGGATCGCATCCCGCTGCCCCCCTTTCCTAGCCGGCTACGAGACTCAGCCTCCTCCTCAGGCTGCGGATGATGGGTCAGAGGAGCCATCGCCCCCGGGCGAGCACGTGCCAAGAAGAGCGCACGGTGCTGGGCATCTCCGGCTCTCCCATCCTGGCGAGGGCGCGCTCCGTCCAGGCCAGCCCGGCGCAGCGCAGGGTCCGCCGCCTGCTTGGCTCGCTCGCTCGCGGGCGCCTCCTCCGGCCCGGGGAGCCCAGCCCAGCCCCGCCGCCTCTGCCCTGCCCTGCCCTGCCCTGCCCAGCCCAGCCCATCGCTCCCGGCAGGCCGCGTCAAACGCCAGCTGGCGGGCGCGGAGGGGAGCCAGCTCTGCCGGCGCTTGCAGCTCCGTCGCGGGCCTCCCGGGGAAGGAGGCGGCGGTGGCAGCCGAGGAAGAGGAGGAGGAGGAGGAGGAAGCCGTAGCGCAGCCCGCCCCGGGGCTCCCGAATCCAGGTAAGCTCAGGAGACCCACCGCGGCCGGGGTCTCCGCCTGCCCTTCTCCCTCTCTGCGCCTTTACGCATCATCTCTGCCCGGCCGCAGCCGCGGAGCCAGCCCGGCTCCAGAGGCGGGTTGTCTGAATGGGGAGGTGGGCGGGGGAGATTAGCCTGTCTCAGCCCCAGGTGAGTCCCGAAAGAGCGGGGAAGGGTCTCCCCTGGCCGCCTTTGGAGAGCGCCCGGGACCCCTTCCAGGCACCTCTTTCCCTTAGATGGTAACCCCAGGCACGGGGAGCTGGCTTCCCCCATAGCTGTTGTGCCCTTTTGGGCACCCATTAGGCACCCCTCGTCCCCCTAATATTTCTCCTGCACCCCTTGTGCCCCCAACCCAGCTGCCCTAGCCTGCATTTTCACTTGATCTTGACTTTAGTCTTACCTGAAGGATAAGTAATATTCGTCATGTGCCCCTAATATTTGTCCTGTACTCCTTGTGCCCCCAATATTTGTCATGTGCTCTTTTTTTGCTGTACCCTTCTCATGTGCCCCTAATGTGCCTCTAAATACTTGCTCTGCATCCCTTGTGCCCCCAAACCGGATCCTTTGCTCTTGCTGTTTCACCTCTGGCCTTGGCTTTAGTACTGGTTCTCTGTACGTTCTCAGGGTCTTGCTTGATTTTTCCCTTTCAGGGCAGCCCAAACTTTCCGTTGGGCCAATGACTCAGTTTGGCTTCATGCCAACAGAAAGGCTGGGGATTGGGGCCAAAGCTGGGTCTCAGAGGTTGTTCTCTTCTGTTAGTGCTCTGGATGCGAATCAGGATCACCTAGGGGCTTGTAGAAACGCGGGGAAGAGGTAGAATCACAGAATTGGAAGGGACCCTGGAGGTCTTCTAGTCCAACCCCCTGCTAAAGCAGGAGACCCTAGTCCATTTCAGACAAATGGCTGTCCGGTGTCTTCTTCAAAATCTCCAGTGTTGCAGCAACCCCAATTTCTGGAGACAAGTCATTCCGCTGATTAATTGTTCTCACTTCTAGGAAATTCCTCCTTAATTCCAGGTTGCTTTTCTGCTTGCTTAGTTTCCATCCATTGTTTCTTGTCCTGCCCTCAGGGGCTTTGGGCAGCCCCTCAAATATTGGAAGACTGCCACCATGTCACCCCTAGTCCTTCTTTTCTCCAGACTAGACATATCCAATTCCGGCAACCGTTCTTTGTATGTTTGATCCTCCAATCCCCCTAATCATCTCTATTGCTCTTTTCTGCACTCTTTCCAGAGTCTCGCCATCTTTTCTACATTGTGGTGACCAAAACGGGATGCAACATTCCATGTGTGGCCTTACTCAGCGGTGGTTTGGTCTGCCCTCTTTGCATTTTGCAGAAACGCTAGGACTCTTTTGTGTGGTTATGGCAGAAGAGCAGAAGAAAATGTTTTCAAACAGTCTGCCGGTTGAATGGGAACGGGTGGGTGGTGTTGTTACTCCCCTTTGGCTTCAGTTCCTGGATCTGGGTTTACACAGTTCAGGCAGGGGGCATTACGGGAACAGCCTTTCAAAACAGCCTGGGGAAAAAAAGGAGAATTTTCAGGAATCTCCTGGATTCTCCTGATGAAAAAAAACCAAAAAAAAAAAAAAAACCACCACCAAAAAACCAGAGGGCTTCGGATCAAGACAGATTCAAGCGCTAATCTCTAAATCCCACCGGAGGATACGAATTATCTCTCCCTTGTAATATTTTACATAACGGGGATAATTCAGGAAGAACATTAAAAAAAAAAAAAGAGGGAGAGAAAGAGGAAGAGATCAGGTTGGCACGGTCTTGGGTCTATATTTAGCAATTCTGTGACAGCAATTTTCTCACGGAAGCTGGCATAGGACTACAGTGTTACCTCTAGCTAAAAATACAAATTATTTTTGAGAATTGCTTCGAAGTCAAGAAGATGCTATGGAGTGCAGCTTGATGGTTTAATATTCCTAACATCTGGCTTTTTTTTTTTTTGTTTTGTTTTGTTTCTTATATTCGATCCAGATACTTTTGGTGGAGGGAAAAAAAGACTTTGCAAAGATGGCTCTGTTGAAATGCGGCTGGCTCTGGAGGCAGAGTAAGTCCATTGGGGAATTTCCTCGTGTGGGTTGGTTGCGTTTGGAATTTCGTTCAGAGGTCGCTGAGGAAGATGGTTTTTCCGTTCGGGTGGCGATGGGTCCTTTGGGAGGCTAGGAGGCCATTCCTGATCTTGGAAGCTAAGCAGAGACAGCTTGGGTTTGTATTTGGATGGGTGGCTCGATGGAAATTCCAGAAGGATAGGAAGTAAAGGGGGGAAAAAAATAGCAGCATTTTCTAACCACAAAGGATGCCCCGCTTCCTACCCGATGGAGCCCTAAACACCCACCACCCATCAAGTCTTCAATCAATCAGGCTGTTCTTAACAATAATTGTTGACTATAGAAGAGCCACTGTAGGCGAACGAGGTGCCGCCATCTTGAATTCTACAATCCACCCAACAGCAAACACATAGACTAGACCCGTAAGTCTTCCACTGACGTCGACAGTCGGGCCCAAAATTTCCATTGCTAAGCAAGGCAGTTGTTAAGTGAGTTTTGCCCCATTCGACAACTTTTCTCGCCACCGTGGTCGCTGCGGTTTGTTCAGCGTTGCTGATTCGGAAGACGAGAAGATTGTAAATAGCAGAGACGAAGGGGAAATAGCTCAGAACGGATGGGAGGGGGGAAAGCAGGAAAAGGATGGAAACCCCCAAATACTTGAGACTTAAGATTCTTGTCTTCCAACGAGAAAAACCAAGAAAGTTCAGTGGCCTCCTGAAAAAAGCACCTTTTGTTTTGTTTTTTTAAAAATTTGATTTATATGCCGCCCTTCTCCGGAGACTCAGGGCGGCTTAGAGTGCATTAAGCAATAGCCTTCCTACTTTTGTATATTTATATTTATACAAAGTCAGCTTATTGCCCCCAACAAACTGGGTCCTCAATTTACCCACCTTATAAAGGATGGAAGGCTGAGTCGACCTTGAGCCTGGCTGGGATTGAACTCGCAAGTAATTGCAGCAGCTGGATCTTAAATGCTGCCTTTGTAGGAGGCATTACTCCCCTACGCTACTCAGGCTCCTTTGGGACCACCGTTGCCTGGAGGACTGAGAATCTCTAAAGAGTTTTAGCTATCCAATTTGGGATGAAGATCCTTGGAACGGGGTGGGAAGAGGAACAGGTTTCCAGAAAAAAATAATAATAATTGCAGACTACAGGAACCATTTGCACCACTCAGGTGTCCCTGAGGACATAGGTAAACCTCCAGGTGGCCTCAATGACCCTCTAAAAGGATGCAAATGACTAGCTGCCTGCAAGGAGTATCAATCCTTCCATTCTCCCACCATCCACTCAGAGCTGAAGAAGCTCCTTGGAGGAGAAGCGAAACGTCTTCAAAGGAAAAAAAAACAGATTTTTTTTTAAATTTGATTTATATGCGGCCCTTCTCCGGAAACTCAGGGCGGCTTACAATGCGTTAAGCAATAGCCTTCCTACTTTTGTATATTTATCCAAAGTCAGCTTATTGCCCCCACAAACTGGGTCCTCAACTGACCTCCCTTAGAAAGGATGGAAGGCTGAGTCAACCTTGAGCCTGGTGAGATTTGAACTTACAGTAATTGCAGGCAGCTGGAGTTAATCACAATGCTTTAGTCTGCTGAGCTATCCAGGCTCCAGTGGCTTCCTGAAAAAAGCACCTTTGGGATATTCTGCCTACGCTTTAAAGGGGCCTGTTTCGAAGATGTGGGTTGTGTTTGGGTGTGATCCACTCATAGGCTGAGGAAAGAATTTAAATCTGGAAGCCAGATTGATTTGGTGACGGCGAAGGATTGCAATATCCGAAAGTGATAAAGGAATCTCTATGGGGCAGGTCTTGTTTCTTAAGATCAAGTGCAGGCGGTCCTTGACTTACAACCGTTCGTTTAGTGACCGTCAGAAGTTACGAAGGGCATTAAAAAGTGACCCGTGACCATTTTTCATACTTCTTTAGACCATTGCATTATTATCCACATAATTGGAATTTGGGAGCTTGGCAACTGGCAGGTATTTATGACGGTCGCATTGATCTGGTATCAGCCGATCACCATTTGTAACCTTTCCAGCTGGCTTCCAAATGAAACAAATTCAATGGGGAAAGGCAGATTCACTTAACAACGGCAGAGATTTCCTTAACAGCTGTGGCATAAAATGAGGCATAACTGACTTAACAATTGTCTTACTTAGCAATGGAAATTTTGGGTTCAATTCTGGTCGTAAGTTGAGGACTCTCTGTACAGTTCTTTTAGGGATGATTCTAAGTTACAAGGGCACTGGAAAAAGTGATTTATGAATGTTTTCCTTACCTTACAACCGTGGCAGCCTTCCCATGGACACCTGATCAAAATTCAAACTCTTAGGAATTGACTCCTATTTATGACGGTTGCAGTGTTCCGGGGGTCCCATGATTCACTTTTGCGACCTACTGACCTGCAAAGTTAGTAGGGAAGCCCGATTCACTTAACAACCATTTTACTAATTTAGCAGTTGCAGTGATTTATGGTACTTAGCAACACCAGCTAGAAAGGTGGAAAAACGGAGCAAAATTCAGTTAACAATTGTCTGGCTTAGCAACAGAAATTTCGGGGTCAATTGTGGTCATAAGTTGAAGACGACTATACCCAGTGGGGCACCCTGCCTTCTGGCAGCCTTCAGATTTCCCTGCAAAGGTTTAACAGATTTAACAGATTAACAGAGTTAGAAGGGACCTTGTTGGTCATCTAATCCAACCCCTAGGAGGCAGGAGCCTCTACCTAGGATCAAACTCACAACCTCCTGATTGAAAGGCAAGAGCTCCATCTCTAAGCCGCAGCAGCTGGGGTCACTGGGACCACCGGAAGTGGTCCTTTTACGCATTTCTGGATTCCTCCACATCTGGATTCTTCCAAAATGCGTTGCAATTCCGTTCCAAAACTCTTCAGCTCTGCAGCCCCTCCTTGCACCAGATCAAAGCAGCCCTCGTGAAGGTTGAGTGGGTCAATGGTGGGGTTTTAAATGGGGACCTGGAAGGGGTCCAAACCCCTAGGAGAAGAGTTGACGGGAAATCGATGCCGAGGCTCCAGTTGCGGTGTATCGGATGACAACCTGGCTGTGGGGTTTTTGCAACATCTGCAGTTTCTTGCCAAGGCCTCTTTCGCTTCTCCATCCTCCTCCTTTTTCACTCAAGGCCTCCAATGAAAAGGTGCAAGGAAAGGAAGCAGGCAAAGTTCCCGGGAAAGAGGAGAAGAAAGAAGTTAAAATATGCTGGAAGTCCTCGACTTACAGCCATTGGTTTAATATGGTTTAATCGAGTTGGTTTTTACCTTTTTTTCCTTGAAAGTTTGAATAAAAATTATAGAAAAATAATAAAATTTCCTACTCACCCTTATGGGTCCTTCAATTTCAGGTTTTATGCCAGAGGCTGGGGACTTTCAGAGTTCTCCACAGTACAGCTAGTCCTCGACTTACAATGCTTTGTTTAGTGACCGTTCAAAGTGACTGTTTTTCACCCTTACGACGGTCGCAGAATCCCCATGGGTCACGTGATCAAGATTCAGACGCTTGGCGACTGTCTGGAAAGCACATTCAGTGGGCAAAGTTATAAGTGTGAAAAACAGTCGCGTCCCAAGTATTTTTTCAGTCCCATTGTAACTTTGAATGGTCACTAAGCAAATAGTTGTCAGTCAAGGACCATCTGTATGTGGACTGTCGTTTTAGATGGCGCCACTTTGGCTGGCACCTTACTCGAGTTGTTTTGGATTGTTTTATCATCACTTTTAATTTGTTTTCTTATTTTCTTGTTGTCTGGGAAGGTTCCGAAGGAGAATAATTAAGCTCCTTTGGAATCGTGTCGGGGTGATTACTCAGAGCGAGAACAAACGGTCTGACTCACACTGTCCAAGCTTTTAAAGTGCTTAAGCATTGAAGGATAATAACCTATATGCCGGGAAACAGTTTATTTACAAGCAGGTAGATGTAAAGAGCCTGGTGGCGCAGTGGACTAAGTGCTGTTAAAGTAGCACTTAGTTGTCAGCTGCCTGCAATTACTGCAAGTTCGAATCTCACCAGGCTCAAGGTTGACTCAGCCTTCCATCCTTCCGAGGGAGGTAAAATGAGGACCCGGACTGTGGGGGCAATAAGCTGACTTTGTATAAAAAAGAACACCGCTTGGGGGGCCCGAAAGTCCTACTAAGCAGGTATATACAAAAGTATGAAGGCTATTGCTTAATGCATTGTAAGCTGCCCTGAGTCTCCGGAGAAGGGCGGCATATAAGTCAAACTAACTAATAAATAAATACATAAATAAATACATAAATAAATAAATAAATACATACATACATACATACATACATACATACATAAATAAATAAATAAATAAAGCTTAAGTCTGCAAGGTGGGAAGAATTCCCCTTTTATAAAATGGTGCATTCAGCCAGCCCTTACACGAAATCCTCAATTTACGGCAGTTCATTTAGTGACCATTTGAAGTTACAACGGCGCTGAAAAATGTGACTTATGATCATTTTTCACGCCTATAACCTTTGCGGCGTCCCAACATTTCTAAATAAAATTTCTAAATAAATTTCTATATAAAATAATCAAAATTCAGACGCTTGGCATCTGATTCGTATTTATGACCACTGCAGTATCCCGGGGTACACATGATCCCCTTTTGCGACCGCCTGACAAGCAAAGCCAACGAGGAAGGCAGATTCACTTAATTAATTAATTGGGATACTAAAATCAGGCAACGCTCCCATTACAAATGTCCCACTGAACAACAGAAATTTTGGACTCAATTGTGGTCATAAGCTGAGGACCACCGGTATTGTCGAAAAAAAAACTTTTTTATTGATCAGATTTAGAAACGGCCCATCTCACTCTCCGATATATAGGTAGTCCTTGACTTACAGCCATTCGTTTAGTGACCACTCAAAGTTAACAGTGATATTGAGAAAAATGATATTTGACTGTTTTCACACTGTGTATATGTGTGTGTGCAACAAATGGATAATAATAAAAGAGGTAAAACAGAAAACTGCTGATATTTTGTTGAATGATTGATTCATTTTTTATTTTTTTTCCCTGATGGAAATTTAAGAATCTATGGATTGCTAAGTGATAATTTTATTTTTTTTAGCATGTTTAGAACTCCATAAAGAAAAAAACAACAGGGACAGATTTTTGCGGGCAGGAAAACCACAAGCCATTCTACAGGTAGTCCTCAACTTATGACCACAGTTGAAGGGCAAAATTTCTCTTGTCGAAATAGCTGTTAAGTGAGTTTTGCCTTGTTTTATAGCCTTTCTTGCCACAGAAATTAAGGGAATCACTGCCGTTGTTTATTGACTGATTGATTGATTTGTTAAGTTGTTAAGTTAGTAACACGGTTGTTAAGTGAATCTGGCTTCCCCGTTGACTTTGCTTGTGAGGTCGCAAAAGGAGATCACATGAATCCAGGACGGTGCGACCGTCATAAATATGAGTCAGTTGCATCCTAATTTTGATCACATGATCACAGGGAGGCTGCAATGGTCGTACGTGTGAAAAAAGGTCGTAAGTCACTTTTTTCAGTGCCGTTGTAACTTTGGTCACTAAATTAACGGTTGGTTATAAGTCGAGGGCCACTGTACTATTTTCCCATTTTTCTTTAAAAAAAAATTTCTCCCATAAACCCTGTGCAGGTTCTATTCTGCGACGCTGGAAAAGGAACTGGTTTGTGCTGTGGGCGGACGGCAGCCTCGTCTACTACCAGGATGATACCGGCCGTGAAATGGACGGAAGAATTAACATCAGATCCAATTGCCGGGACGTCAGGACAGGCCGCGAATGCCGGGGTGAGTAGCCTTGGGGATCGCCAGCTGGATCTTTTTTCACCAAAACCGGATTGAAAGCCCATCCTTTGCTCTTAAACTAAGTTTCTAGTCCTCAAGGCTGTGGGAACTTCTTGGAGACCACCAAAGAAGGATACATGGGACGATATTTAAATTCCGTAGCTGGAGGTGGGGTGTTTCTATTTGATTGATTGGAGAGGGCTGGCTCCTGGGTGAGGCAATCTGTGCTGTGATTGGTTGCTGTGGGTGTGGAGGGGGAGGTTCCTTTTTTTCCCGCCTTTTTTTTTCCTTCCGTTTGCTCTCTTTACCTCATGATGTTCCCGTTGTGTTGATTTACCTCACGATGCTCCTGTTAGCCTGAGCATCTCGTTTGCTGTATATACAGTTACAACATATATTTATTTATCTAAAACTATTGGTTGGCGTCAGCGTCTCTGAACTTCATTCACACACCTGACGTGCAGTTACCTCACAAAACAGTTCTTCCATTTTCTTTTCTTCCATTTTCCATTTCTTCCATTTCTTCCATTTTCCATTTCCGGAGCCGCAGATTGCTGACACCTGGCTTAGAGCCTTTTTGATTGGTCGGCCTTATACATCTAATCATTATTAATGTTAGTAAATGAAGATTTGAGTTGCGCAACCAGGCCCCCCCCATCCCAACTACTTGGGAGTACCCTTGGAGGCTCTGAAGCAGCGGTGGTTTCAGCCGGTTTGTACCAATTTGGGCGAACTGGTAGCGGAGATTAGAGCTGGGCCCGCTCACCCGCTCCGGCGTAAAGACGTCGTATTTAGCTACGTTTTTGAGGCCGGGCGCATGCACGGAAGGCATGTGCATGAGCAAAACGCATGCGTGGAATTCTAGGCACATCTACAGAAGATGCGCACACGTGCGACTCAAGGTGTGTGCGCATGCGGCCAACCAGTGGTAAGAATATGGGAAACCCACCGCTGCTCTGAAGCAACCCACTCCGTTTCTTATTTGATAACAGAATAATAACAGAGTTGGAAGGGACCTTGGAGGTCTTCTAGTCCAACCCCCTGCCTAGGCAGGAAACCCTATACCATTCCAGAAAAATACTTGTCCAGTCTCTGGTTAAAAACCTCCACTGATGGGGGCACCATCATTGTGATGGAAAGGTTTTCATTCTTTTCTTTTGTGATCCTGGCAGTGCGGGGCTGAATCACCCCAAATGTCCCCTTCCGACACAATGGAAGGACACAGCAAGTCGAAATAGAAGATTCTTTCATTTGACACCAACACAACTGCCAGCAGTGCTAAAGGAACAGTGGCCAGTTGTCTACCAGCCTCCAGCTAATTCTTGCTTCCTTCGTTTTTTGTGTTTGTGAACCTCTGTAACTGTGGGGTTTGGCTCTGCAACCCGACAAGACAGACACAGACTCCAGAGGATCATTGGAACTGCAGAAAAAACAACGGCTACCAACCTGCCTTCCGTTGAGGACCTGTATATTGCACGAGTCAAAAAGAGGGCTGGGAAAATATCTACAGACCCCTCGCATCCTGGACATAAACTGTTTCAACTCCTACCCTCAAAACGAGGCTATAGAGCACTGCACACCAGAACAACTAGACACAAGGACAGTTTTTTCCCCCAAATGCCATCACTGCTACAAATAATTCCCTCAACACTGTCAAACTATTCACTAAGTCTGGACTACTATTAATCTTCTCATTGTTCCCATCACCCATCTCCTCCCACTTATGACTGTACGACTGTAACCTTGTGGCTGGTATCCTTATGATTTATATTGACTGTTTGCTGCTGCAAACTCTGAGTCCTTGCCGCAAATAGCAAACAGCCAGGTCAGTTTCAGCACATTATTGCAGCCTGATTCAGCACAAACAGCTGATTGGCAGGTGGATCTGCCTCCCAGAATATCCCCAATCAGCTGTTCCAGGTTGCAGGGATTACCACAGAACATTGCTTGCCTCTGTGACTCGTGCTTTAGGCTACATTCGGTGTATAAAATGCACCCAAATTTTTACCTTCTTTTAGGGGTGGGAAGTGCATCTTATACTCTGACAAATATAGTACATTTTACCCCCTCTCCTTTACAGCTCAAGACATTAGGGAAGGTCCCGTTTTGCCAGACCTCCATTTCTGATGCAGGCTAAGCTGCCTCTTCTCTGACTGTGGTCTAGCCTGCAGCTCTTCCTCCTGTCTTCCAAGGTCGTTCCTGAAAACCATCCCAGGCGCCCTCCTGCCAGATCTTCAAGCGTCTGGATTTTGGAAAGAGCTCCCGTCTTCATTTGTTTGTCAAACTCTCTGAACAAACATCCTGGGACCTTTTCCTGGGAGGCAACAAACCTTCGTGTTGCGTGTACCATACAGGCTAAGGTTTTGGTCCTCTGGGGTCAGCGTGATATCTCTTGTTTGAATTTTGTGGTGTGTCCCTCTGGGGCATCCACCAATGCTTCCTACTAATCTCGCACTGTTTGTTTCGCTCTGACTCCTGATTTCGACAACTCTTCCCCGAGGTCCTAATTATGCAGTGACTCTCTTGGGTTGCGACAGATCACGAGGACGGCTTTAGAGACATTCGGCCAGCAGCAGTTCCTCCGGGAAGGCGTTCTTTGTTTTCAAAACACCCACACCCACGTACAACAATGGCAGCTTTTATTTATTTATTGTATTGGTTCGATTTATATGCCGCCCTTCTCCAGAGACTCAGGGCAGCTTACAATGCGTTAAGCAATAGCCTTCATCCTTTTGTATATACCTGCTTAGTAGGGCTTTCGGACCCCCCCTAAGCGGTGTTCTTTTTTTTTTAATACAAAGTCAGCTTATTGCCCCCACAATCCGGGTCCTCGTTTTACCTACCTCGAAAGGATGGAAAGCTGAGTCAACCTTGAGCCTGGTGAGATTCGAACTTGCAGTAATTGCAGGCAGCTGGTGCTACTTAACAGCACTTTAGTCTGCTGCGCCACCAAGGCTTATTTTTAAAACTGCAGAGAGTCCTTGACTTACAAACAGTTCATTTAGTGCACTGAAAAAAGTGACATGACTGTATGTTTTTTTAATCCTTACGACCGTTGCTGCGTCCCCAGAGTCATGTGATCGAAATTCAAATGCTTGGCAACTGACTTGTATTTATGACAGCTGCAGTGTCCCGGGGTCACATTTTGGGACTTTCTGACCGGCAAAGTCAATGGGGAAGCCAGATTCGTTTAACAACAAGCAACGTCGTAAAATAGGGCAAAACCCACAGTCTTGCTTACCAGCAGAATTTTGGGGCTCAATTGTAGTTGTTAGCTGAAGACTAATTCAATCTAATAATAAGAAAAATAAAGAACTCTAATGAACTGTGTAAAGCCTTAGTAAGACCACACCTAGAATCTTTCCTTCAGTTTTGGTCACCACACTATAAAAAAGATATTGAGACTGTAGAAAGAGTGCAGAGAAGCGCAACGAAGATGATTAGGGGACTGGAGGCTAAAACATACGATGGACGGTTGCAGGAACTGGGTAGGTCCAGTTTAATGAAAAGAAGGATCAGGGGAGACATGTTAGCAGCCTTCCAATATCTCAGGGGCTGCCCCAAAGAAGATTTGGGGGTCAAGCTATTCTCCAAAGCACCCGAAGGCCCGATAAGAAATAATGGATGGAAACTGATGGAGAGATTCAACCTAGAAATAAGGAGGAATTTTCTGACAGTGAGAACAATCAACCCATGGAACAGAAGTTGCCTTCAGAAGTTGTGGGAGCTTCATCCCTGGAGGCTTTCAAGAAGAGACTGGACTGCCATCAGTCAGAAATAGTGTAGGAAGGGTCTCCTGATTGGACAGGGGGTTGGACTAGATGACCTCAAAGGTCCCTCCCAACTCTCTTCATCTGAACAACCTGATGCTGTAAAGCAGTGTTTCTCAATCTTTAAACTGTGTGGACTTCAACTCTCAGAATTCCCCAGCCAGCAGTTTGCAATATTTTGGGGTGCCTGATTTCTCTCCCTTCTCCCAAATAGCCTTTCTGAAAGAGATCCATTTTAATGCTGACCTGTGCAGACCCTCCCAAACAATGATCGAAATTCAAATGCTTGGCAACTGGCTCATATTTATGGCACCCGGGGAGTGTTTCCCACGGCTTTTAGTGGGGACAAGTGTGATAACTATGCCTGATTAATTTTGAGATTGTTGTAATCAGGGATGGGATTCATAAATTTTAGCATTCTCTGCCTGGGTGCTGGGTGGGCGTGGCCATGGTGGGTGTGGCCTAGTTGGCCTCCTGCACCACGGCGGTGGAGTGTTTTTGCCCTCCCCGGGCTCCAGAGGCTTTCCTCAAGCCTCTGGGAGGACGAAAATGGTCTCCCCATTTTCCAGTTGGATCGTGACATTCTCCTTGTATATACTTTGATCAATAAAACCGGAATACATCTTCTGATTAAACTCATATTTATTGTAAGAAAATAAAGACATCTCACTATCTAAATTAGATTACATGTTGGCAAAGAATCCCCAGCCTGACCTTAGCTGGCTGGAGAACAAAGGAAAGTTTTAGAAGAAGTAAAAGAATGTGTACATGCGCAGTAGATGCTGATAAGAAATTTGGCAAACTACGGTAAGTCTGACAATTCAGAAATAATAGCTCTGCTGGTAAATATAAAAACGCAGTGACAAAAGTCTCGTTAACACGATCCCTTGGAGCGAATCCAAGCTTAAGATCTTAAGGTCTAGAAACTTGGGATGGAAATAGGAAGAAAACCGCCTGGTCGGCTCTCTGTTTTATGTCTCCTCTCCTGTCTTTATAGATATCCAGCCTCCGGAAGGGAAAACTCGGGAGTGCCTGATGTGCGTCGTGCAAAGGGACGGCCCCAAGACCATGCTCTGTGCTGAGAGCGAAGACGATGCGTTGTAAGTTGTGGGTCCTCAAGGTAGGGTCAGAAAAATCAAGATGGCAGCCACGAGCCTGGGGTTGAAGCCCTGGCCCCTTTTTGTGACGGACAGGGTTTCAATTGTATCACTTTGACAATCATTTCTGAAACCCCCACTACTACCACGGATGGTCCATTAGCGCTTCAAGGCACCGGTTCTTTGGTTCCTTTGTTTTAATGTTATTTATTTATTTTGGTTGTTTATGCCGACTGCACCTTTTGGGAGCTCCTGTTGGGAAGACACTGGCGCTCTTGTAAAATTTCCATCTCATTGTTTGGAGTTATGATTACAAACTAGGGCCTTTTGCATTCCCGATTTCTAAAGCTGGAAATTATCCATCACAGAGTGACCGTGTTGTGTCATAGGTTTCTGGAAAAGATGTAGGGAAAGTATTCAGACTAGACCTCTCCTAAAGGGATGTGGTGGCTCAGTGGCTAAGACGCTGAGCTCGTCAATCGAAAGGTTGGCAGTTCAGCGGTTCGAATCCCGAGTGCCGCGTAACGGGGTGAGCTCCCCTGACTTGTCCCAGCTTCTGCCAATCTAGCAGTTCGAAAGCAGGTAAAAAAAATGCAAGTAGAAAAATAGGGACCCCCTTTGGTGGGAAGGGAACAGCGTTCCGTGCGCCTTTGGCATTGAGTCATGCTGGCCACATGACCACGGAGATGTCTTCAGACAGCGCTGGCTCTTCGGCTTTGAAATAGAGATGAGCACCGCCCCCTAGAGTCGGGAACGACTAGCACATGTGTGCGAGGGGAACCTTTAAAAGGTAAAGGTAAACCTAAAAGGATGGAGAGAGGATTAAGGGCTGGAGTGGGACTCTCTGTAGAACGGTGTGGCTTTCAGATTGGAAAATATGAAAACCTTTAACAGAATCCTTGCAGCTAGCCCTCAATGGACCCCAAATTTTCTTTTGCCAAGCAAGACAGCTGCTAAGTGAGTTTTGCCCCTTTTTCTACGACTTTTCTTGCCTCAGTTGTTAAGTGAATCAATTAAGTTGTTAAATTGGTAAGACGGTTGTTTAATTGAATCTGGCTTCTCCATTGACTTCGCTTGCCGGAAGGTCCCATCACATGACTCCGGAGACACTACCGTTGTCAGAAATGGATGCCAATCGCCAAACATCCCAAATTTTGATCATGTGACCGTGGGGAATGCTACAACGGTCATTAAGTGTGAAAATTTGTCACCGATTGCTGTTTTAACTTCAGTTGTAACTTCCAACGGTCGCTAAACAAATGGCTGTAAGTTGAGAACGACTTGAAATAAGAGGAATAGGAACAATAATATATTCAAAGGCCTGGGTGTTTATTTAGCGTGGTACGGGATCCTTGCCAACATGGGCTCATTTAGCAATCTGTGGTCTAAGCCAACCCTAATTTAGTGCAGGGGTTTTCAAACATGGCACTTTAAACAAATGTCTCGCTTAGTAACAGAAATTCTGGGCTCAATTATGGTCATACGTCGAGGATTACCTGTACAGGTAATCCTAGAGGTACAACGGTTCATTTAGTCACAGTTCAAAGTCAGAATGGCACTGAAAAAAGTGACTTATGACCATTTTCCACACTTAACAACCATTTCAGCATCCCGAGGGTCACCTAATCAAAATTCAGACGCTCGGCAATTGACTCATATTTATGACAGTTGCAGTGTCCCAGGGTCATGTGATCCCCTTTTGCAAAGTCAATGAGGAAGCTCAGATTCACTTAACGACTGCGTTACTAACTTAACGACGGCTGTGATTCACTTAACATCTGTAGCAACGGAGATGATAAAATGGATGAGATTCACTCAACTGTTTCGTTTAGCAACAGAAATTTTAGACTCAATTGTGGTCGTAAGCCGAGGACTACGTTTATTTGCAACTCAGGTATATGTCTGTCATCTTCTGACTAAGATTTCCGATTTTATGTTCTATGTTTCATATTGTACTCCTTTTTTACTGAAATATAACAGTTGGAAGGGACCTTGGAGGTCTTCTAGTCCAACCCCCTGTCTAGGCAGGAAACCCTCCACCATTTCAGTCCAATGGTTGTCCAGTCTCTTCTTAAAAACTTCCACTGTTGGGGCATTCACAACTTCTGGTGGCAAGTAGTTCCACTGATTAATTGTTCTCACTATCAGGAAATTTCTCCTTAGTTCTAAGTTGCTTCTCTCCTTGGTGAGTTTCCACCCATTGCTTCTTGTCCTACCCTCTGGTGCTTTGGAGAATAGCTTGATTCCCTCTTCTTTGGGGCAGCCCCTCAAATATTGGAAGATGGCTATCATGTCTCCCCTGGTCCTTCTCTTCCTTAAACTGGACATACCCAGTTCCTGCAACCGTTCTTTGTATGTTTCAGCCTCCAGTCCCCTCATCATCTTCGTTGCGCTTCTCTGCACTCTTTCTACAATCTCCACATCTTCTTTACATCGTGGCGACCAAAACTGAATGCAATGTTCCATGGTCCTGCCCTCAGGTGCTCTGGAGAATCGATCGACCCTATTTTCCCTATATGACGTGAATGATATCTAAAAAAGAAATACCTTCAAATGAGCCCCTCCTGAGCTCGACCGCATTAGACAATCTCTGCAGCAATAGAGATCTTGGCACGCTGATCACCCTCCAGGAATAACCGGAGGTGACAGGAGGGTGACATCTCGGCTAATCCTGCTTAGACCTGTGACTCAAGGTGATTTGAAAGCCTCTGGTGACCTTGAGGTCACAGTGGAGCCAGGATTAAGATAATCTCCCTCTAGGAGAGCTCCCAGCGATGTCACCGTGATGAGCAAAAGTTGACAGAAAGGTCTCACCTCCGGAGAAAGATTCTATAAAGCCTTAGTAAGACCACACCTAGAATCCTGCATCCAGTTTTGGTCACCACGATGTAAAAAAGAGGTGGAGATTCTAGAAAGAGTGCAGAGAAGAACAACCAGAATGATGAGGGGATTAAAACATATGACAGTTGCAGGAACTGGGCCTGGCTAGTCTAGGGAAGAGAAGGACCAGGGGAGACAGGAGAGCGTCTTCCAATATTTGAGGGGCTGCCACAGAGAGGAGGAAGGGGGTCAAGCTATTCTCCAAAACGCCCGAAGGCCAGAGAAGGAATCATGGATAGAAACTGACCAAGGAGAGATTCAATCTGGAAACAAGGAGGAATTTTCTGACAGTGAGAACCATCAACCCATGGAACAGAAGTTGCCTTCAGAAGTTGTGGGAGCTTCATCCCTGGAGGCTTTCAAGAAGAGATCGGACTGCCATTTGTCAGAAATAGTGTAGGCCAGAGTCTTCTGCTTGGGTTGGGGGTCAAACTAGATGACCTCCAAGGTCCCTTCCAACTCTATTCATCTGTTATCCATTTGAGGAACACTTTCAACCCTAACGCAGAGCTTCACCAGGTCAAGAGTCTTGCCTCACGGATCCCACCCATAGAAAAGTTGGTGCACAGGATATAAGTCTTACCTAGAATCCTAAGGCTGGAAGGGACCTTGGGGGTCATCTAGTCCAACCCCCTGCTCAGGCAAGAGACTCTATACCAGTGTTTGTCAACCTTGGCGGTTTGAAGATGCGTGGATGTCAGCTCCCAGAATTCTCCAGCCAGCTATGCTATTGAAGCTATGCTATGCTCTGCTGGCTGGTGAATTCTGGAGGGGTGGTTGACGTCCTCACTTCTTCAAGTTGCCAACGGTGAGAAAAACACTGCTCCAGAATATAGGAAGTCCTCGACTTACGATCACACCCATTTTACGTTGCTAAGGGAGACCTTTTTTAAAAAGAGAATTTTGCCTCGTTTTTTCAACCTTCCTTGCCACCATGGTTAAGGGAATCCACTGCAATACGGTTCTTAAATTAGTAATACGGTTATTAATCGAATCTGCCTTCCCCACGGAAGACAGGAGGTCATGGAAGGGGAATCACGTAATCCCGGGGCACTGCGATCGTCATAAATGCGAGTCGGTTGCCGATCTTGCAACTTGCAAGATTTCTATAATTTATTCTTGCAGGAAAGGGTAGGAAAGGAACTGATATGAGGGGTGGGGGTGGGTGTTTAAAATCCATCCGGCAGAGACAAGTGAGCTTAGCTGATTTTTCTGTTTCTGTCCACAGAGCCTGGAAGATGGCCATTTTGGAAGCTAAAGCAACCCAGGTGCGTTTCCTTTGTGGGCCTTTTCATGAAGGTGGGAGGGTGGGTAGTTGAACATTACTGAATGCGTTGATGCGCCGCCACCGATAGCATCCCACCGGCCGGTTCGCTCCCATAGAGAGGGCCTCCTCAGGGTGCCGTCAGCCAGACAATGCCGGCTGGCGACCCCCAGGGGGAGAGCCTTCTCTGTGGTAGCCCCCACCCTCTGGAACGATCTTCCTCCAGAACTGAGAACGATCGCCGACCTCCGGAACTTTTCGTCGGGCTTTGAAGACTTATCTTTTCCAACTTGCCAGTCTAGCCTGATTCCTTCTAATTTTAAAATCTTTTAGAGTTTTTAGACTTGATTTTTTTAATATTTATCTGTTTTAAATTTCAGCCAAATTTATAATTGTTTTTATAATATTTTAACTTTTATGTATTGGTTTTTTTATTCGGCTGTTCACCGCCCTGAGTCCGTAAGGAGAAGGGCGGTATATAAATCTAATAAATAAATAAATAAATAAATAAATAAATAGAAGAGAATATTGCTAGTAGTTCAGGGTTGAACTGTGGAGTCCTTGGTGCTCTCTGAGCCTGGTTGTTTTCTTGGAGACATTTTATCACCCAACTAGGGAACATCATCAGCAGTACTAGAAGGAAGTGGGGTTTATGGAAAAGAGGAGAAGAGGAGGAGGGAAGAAGGGAGAAGGAGGAGGAGGAGGAGGAGGATGACGACTGTGGGTCTTTGGTGCTCTCTGAGCTTGATTGATTTTTTTTGCAGATATCTCATGACCCAACTAGGTATCATCATCAGTGCTAGAAGGGAGTGGGGTTTTGCAGAGGATGAGGAGGAAAAGAGAATGGACAGAAGGAAGAGGAGGGCTGTGGGGTCCCTGGTGCTCTCTTAGCTTGGTTGCTTTGTTGGCAGACAGTTCATGACCCAACTAGGCAACGTCATCAGTGGTAGAGGGGAATGGGGTTTTACTGAAAGTCGTTTTCATGGATAGCTCAGCAGACTAAAAGCATTGTGATTAACACCAGCTGTCTGCAGTTATTGTAAGTTCGAATCTCACCAGGCTCAAGGTTGACTCAGCCTTCCATCCTTTCTAAGGTAGGTCAATTGAGGACCCAGTTTGTGGGGGCAATAAGCTGACTTTGTATAAAATATACAAAAGTATGAAGGCTATTGCTTGGCGCATTGTAAACCTACCGGAGTCTCCGGAGAAGGGCGGCATAGGAAGGAAGGAAGGAAGGAAGGAAGGAAGGAAGGAAGGAAGGAAGGAAAGAAAGAAAGAAAGAAAGAAAGAAAGAAAGAAAGAAAGAAAGAAAGAAAGAAATTCAGCTGCCTGCAATTACTGTAAGTTCGAATCTCCCCAGGCTCAAGGTTGACTCAGCCTTCCATCCTTTCTAAGGGAGGTCAATGGAGGACCCGGATTGTGGGGGCAATAAGCTGACTTCGTATAAATATACAAAAGTATGAAGGCTGTTGCTTAACGCATTGTAAGCTGCCCTGAGTCTTCGGAGAAGGGCGGCATATAAATCTAATTTTAAAAAAAAGAAGAAGAAAGAAGGGAGGAGGAGAAGGAGGAAGAGGAGGGAGAAGAAGAAGAAAAAAAAAGAAAAAGAAAAGAAAAAGAAAAAGAAGAAGAAGAGAGGAGGAGGAGGAGAAGGAGAAGGAGAAGAAGAAGAAGAAGAAGAAAAAGAAGAAGAAGGGGGGTGAAGGAGGAGGAGGAGAAGAAGAAAGAGCCTGGATAGCTCAACAGACTAAAAGCCTGTTATTAACATTCAGCTGTCTGCAATTACTGTAAGTTCGAATCTCACCAGGCTCAAGGTTGACTCAGCCTTCCATCCTTTCTAAGGGAGGTCAATGGAGGACCCAGTTTGTGGGGGCAATAAGCTGACTTTGTATAAAAAATATATTAAAGTATGAAGGCTATTGCTTGGCACATTGTAAGCCGCCCTGAGTCTCCGGAGAAGGGCGGCAATATAAATATAAATCTACTTAAAAAAAAAACAAAAACAAAAAAACAAAAATTGGGTGGCCAGCCATGAGTCCCTGCGGGATTCGGAGGTTGCCGGTCCAAGCCACCATGCCCACAGAAAAAAAAATTGGATTTCACCCCTGCTGCAAACCCACTCCCTTCCAGCACTGATGATGTAACTTAGTCAGATAATGAAACGTCAAGAAAAGGACCAAGGACCTCACAATTGTCTTCTTTTTCTTCTTCCTCCTCCTCCTGATTTTGAGGGACAAGGCGGAAGAGCTGCAACCAAGCCGTGGTCAGAGAAGAAGAAATCTTATTCCAGGGCAGAAATATAATTTAAGACAGCATCCCAAGCTTAATTCTCCCTAGTTCTTATGAAGAGAAAGGAAGGGAAGCAGGATGTGAATTTAAACTTTCCCATTTCTATTCCCGTAACCTTATAATTAGTTTATAAGGTTACGGGATTAATCTAATTAGTCTATTAGTTTAGAATAGAATAGAATAGAATTTTTTATTGGCCAAGTGTGATTGGACACACAAGGAATTTGTCTGTGGTGCATAAGCTCTCACTGTACATAAAGGAAAAGATACGTTCGTCAAGAATCACAAGGTACAACACTTAATGATAGTCATAGGGAACAAATAAGCAATCTGGAAACAATATCAATATAAATATAAAGAGCCTAGGTGGTGCAGCAGATTAAAGTGGTGTTAAGTGACACCAGCTGCCTGCAATGACTGCGAGTTCGAATCTCACCAGGCTCAAAGTTGACTCAGCCTTCCGTCCTTCCGAGGTAGGTAAAATGGGGGCAATAAGCTGACTTTGTATAAAAAAGAACATTGCTTGGGGGGGGGGGCGGGGGCGGGCGAAAGCCCTACTAAGCAGGTATATGCAAAAGTATGAAGGCTATTGCTTAACGCATTGTAAGCCGCCCTGAGTCTCCGGAGAAAAATTGAACAGATAGATAGATAGATAGATAAGAGATGAGAGAGAGAGAGAGAGAGAAAGAGAGAGAGATGAGAGATGATAGATAAAAGAGATGAGAGAGATGATGGATGGATGGATGGATGGATGGATGGATGGATGGATGGATGGATGGATGGATAGATAGATAGATAGATAGATAGATAGATAGATAGATAGATAGATAGATAGATAGATAGATTAATGCATTGTAAGCTGCCCTGAATCTCCGGAGAAGGGCAGCATATAAATTGAACCAATAAATAAATAAATAAATAAATAAATAAAATTGTTAGTCATATATAAGTGGGAGGAGATGGGTCATAGAAACAATGAGAAGATTAATAGTAATGCAGACTTTGTGAATAGTTTGACAGTGTTGAGGGAATTATTTGTTTACAGAGTCATGACATTTGGGGGAAAAAACTGTCCTTGTGCCTAGTTGTTCTGGTGTGCAGTGCTCTAGAGCCTCGTTTTGAGGGTAGGAGAGTTTATGTCCAGGATGCGAGGAGTTTGTAAATATTTCCACAGCCCTCTTTTTGACTCGCGCAGCATACAGGTCCTCCATGGAAGGCAGGTTGGTTTACCTTGGAGAGCTGACAGGCATCTCTCAGGGATGGCGTAGGTAGGCAAACCTGCGTAGGTGTGGGAGGAAGAGGGTTGGACTTGAGGACCTCGAAGGTCCCTCCCCATTCTGTGAGTCTGTGCCTGCAGCCCAAGGGGACCCAAGCTGGTTTGGGATCTCAGGCGCTGACGTTGGGCTGCCTTTCTTGTGTTCCAGATTCACCTCTATGACCCTTATGACGACTACTACCAAACGGTACCTCTGGACTCGCACCAGGCGATGTACGTCAGCTCGGATTACCACGGCACCCCGTATATCGGTACGTCTGGCAGCTCCTATCCCAGTTAACGTTTAAAGAAGGGATCCAATGACAAGTTGTCCCCGACGTACGGACACCATTTGAGCCCAACGTTTCTGTTGCTAAGCGAGACAGTTTTGCCCTGTTTTGCCACCTTTCTTGCTACGGTTGCTAAGTGAATCACTCCAGCACCAGAATGTCCTGCTTTCTAGCCTGGTGCCCTTAGCAGCCTTCATTGGCCCTGCAGGCCTTCCAAATATGGCTGTTTGACAGAATTCCAACAGAGTTGGAAGGGACTCTGGAGGTCTTCTAGTCCAACCCCCTGCTACAACAGGAAACCCAATACCATTTCACAGGGTAGGATCAGAGAAATTGTGTTTTCCCCGGCTGTCTGGACCGACAGGAGCTCTGAATTGTTCCCTTCTTCAGTTGATGCACTGAATAGCCTGTATTAAATTCCAATTACTCCAAAATCCACCATTCCTTTGGGCTCCTATTCATCTAGAGCAGTGTTTCTCAACCTTGGTAGCTTGAAGATGGATGGACTTCAACTCCCAGAATCCCCCAGCCAGCTGGCTGGGGGATTCTGGGAGTTGAAATCCACCCATCTTCAAGCTTCCAAGGTTGAGAAACACTGATCTAGAGGGCTGAAGGGACATCTGGTGGCCGAATTGGGTATTGCCAGATGCAACAGAAGATTTTTTAAAAAATCTATTACAGGTAGTTTTTTATTATTTTATTTTATTTTATTTTATTTTATTTTATTATTTTATTTTATTATTTTTTATTTTATTTTATTTTATTTTATTTTATTATTTGTTTTGTTTTATTTTATTTTATTTTATTTTATTTTATTTTATTTTATTTTATTTTATTTTATTTTATTTTATTTTATTTTATTTATTTTATTTTATTTTATTTTATTTTATTTTATTTTATTTTATTTTATTTTATTTTATTTTATTTTATTTTATTTTATTTATTATTTTATTTTATTTTATTTTATTTTATTTTATTTTATTTCTATACTGCCTTTCTCCCGCAGGACTCAAGGTGGTGTACAGTCAAGAAAAAATAAAAGATACATAAACATCATAAAATTTACAAGAGTTTGTTTAGCGACCGTTCAAAGTTACAACAGCCCCGGAAAAAAAAAAGAAGACTTATAACTGTTTTTCGCACTTATTAATCGTTACAGCATCCCCATGGGGTGGATGATGATCCGACATGGATCCTGTGATTAAAATTCAGATGCTTGGCAACTGGCTCATATTTATGACGGTTGCAGTGTGATCCCTTTTACAACCTCCTGACAAGGAAAGCGAAAAGGGAAGCCAGGTTCACTTTGCCACCGTGTGACTAACTTAACGGCTGCAGTGATTCACTCAACAACCGTGGCAAGGTAGGTTGCAAAACGGGGCAAAACTCAACAACTGTCTCGCTTAGCGACATACATCTTCGGCTCAATGGTGGCCGTTAAGTCGAGGACCACCTGTACAATTTTGGAACGTTCATGCATTTCAAGTTATAAACCTGATGGTGTTTCTCCTTCCTTTCTCCCTCGCAGCCCCCGGGACGACCCACGTCATCATCCGCGAAGACCCCTACCGCGTTTCCGGAGATCAGATGGCCCTGGGTCTCCTGGCTGGAGCAGCCACGGGGGCCGCCTTAGGCTCGTTCATGTGGATGCCTTGTTGGTTCTGACGTCCTGATGCTTTTTGATAGACCGGCCAGCCCAGCCTGGCTGACTCCCCCCCACCCCTTTTCCTGGCAAGACCCCTCTCCCCTATTTCGAAAGCGAAGAGGGAGAACCAAAGAAGATGGTGGGGGGGTCACTTGGCACATAAATTCCCGGGGATTTTGCAAGATCCTCGGGAAGGTTTTAAAGCACCTGCTGTGTTAACAGTAACCGTGGTCAATAGATCCCATGCTGCACTGCTAGGCCCTCCCTGGGTCATTTAGGCTCCCTGGGGCAGATCTAGGGCAGACCAGGAGGCCACTGACCCTGCCCCAAATCTATAGGTTGCGTTTCCATGGGGAATTTAGAAGGTTATGTAAGGAGTTGCCGCCAGCTTGGAAATCCGTTTAATCTGGCCCGAAGCTTTCATAAAATCTCTTTCTGCACTTTACACGCAAGCCACGTTCCCGTAACACCCTTGGCTAAGGTGGAATCTTAAGTTAGTCTTTTTTGCAGCTCGGAGCCAAGTCCTGCTGATGGGTTTTTTCCGTAATCAGGTTCAACGTGTTGTGTGAACGAAGGCGACTCCCCCTTTTTAAAAAATTTCTGGCTTAATGTATTTGCAACGGTGCCTCGCGCATCTTTGAGGCGGGGGCATTCTTGGTATCTTTCAGCCCGGATCATGTGGCTTGGCTGGTTCTTCTCCAGGGATGCCCCCCATTCCACCTGGGTATGGTCAGAAAAGTCAAAATGGTGCCACAACGGTGCAATAGAAGCTGGTTTTCTTTTGGGTGCTGCACGTTACAAAAATCCAGATTCAATGGCATCGTTGTGGAGGATCTTGGGACCTTTTTCTTTTAACCGTACCCCTTGGGTACAATCCCTTTGCCCACTCGTTAGCCGCTTTCTTATCTCCTCCACCTCTTATGGTGGAAGATCTCAAAAAGTTTATGTTAAGAGTTGCTACATCCTGCCTGGACTCCCAATTGAGCGAAGCCCATTCCGTTTGGACCATCATTTGTCTGAAACGGCAGAGGGTTTCCTCTTCGAGCAGGCGGTTAGAAGACGTCCAAGGTCCCTTCCGACTCTTACTATTCTGAAAGTACAATTCTCCCTCCATCTCCTTTACAGCCTGAGAAGCTAGGGAGGGTCTCTTCTGAGCCTCTTGTCCCACCTGTTATGCAGCGGAGGGTTATGTGGTCTTTTATCAGACTGTTTCTTTGGCAGCATCTCCCAAAGTCTTTTGCACAGACCATTGTGGTCCCCTTCTCTATTGTTACGTACCAGGCCAAAGTGAAGCTGGCTTGTTGGGAGGTTGAAACTCAGATGTGGCCTGTGTTGTGTGAACCAGGATGTGACGTTTAGTTAAGCGCAGGTTGAGTGGGCATGCGAACAGTGGGAGTGCCAGGTGAAGCATTTCAGCCGCCCTGGGCGAAGGCATCCAGAGAGATTATAGCTGTCTTCCTGTCCTTGGTTATCGAGTGCTGGGTTTGAGGTTAAAGAATGAGCGGTGTGAATATGCACCGTGAATATGGTTGTGATTTTGGGGGGGTTTTTTTGTAGCTAAGGGTGCCTTGGATCGTTTTCTCTCTGAAAGTTGGGAAGAACTAGATTCAAGTCCATGGATGTTCATTCAGTGGCTTGGGTGGGGCTAGTTGTGATCAGCCTGGCCTACCTCGTAGGGGTGTTGTGGGTAAAAATATAGAGGAAGGAGTTCTGCATGCAGTAGGGTGCTGTGAATTCTGGATTGCAATCTAACAAATTCAAAGTAGACAATACCGTTTTTGCACCTGCTCCAATTTTTCCCAGAGTTTATTTCCGTGTCTGCCACAAAGACGCCAATGGAGCCCAGTTGCTGGTTCATCCTTGGGAAGGCGTGTAAATGCCGCCGTCCCACAGACCCATTGAGGGGTTGGCACAGCTAAATGACTGAAACACTGCCAGGTCAAGCAAGAGATTTCTGGGCCAAAACCCCCACAAAAATCACAATTGCTAGCAGCAACAACGCCTGTGACTCACTCCAGTAAATACTTGCCGGATCTTTCTTGGTTGCAAGGGTAACCCTTGTTTCCAGATTAACCGATCGCTTTCCTTACCGCAAGGACCATTTTTTAAAGAAAAGAATCTTTAAAATTGGATCTTGCAAAAAAAAAAAAAAAGAAAGAAAAAATGTTCAGAGGGAGCATTTCCTGCACATATCCAGGCACATCACGGAATGAGAGGTGCATACAAAATGTAATTGCTTTGGATTTAATAAAGGGAACAACTCGCATTTTAAGAGAGAAGCTGCCGGGAAGCAGTACTCGTGGTTCTTGATGGGTGAGGCTTTTTTTAGCCAGCAGCGGCTCTCCTAAGGGTATCCCATCCCTGCGGCAGGGTCTGCCTCATCTGGTGGGTTGGGGGCTTCCCAAGAAAGCCGGGAAGTGGGCCAGCTGGGCCTTCCCTTTCAGCCGTAGCACAAACACACCTTGCTTTGCTTCTCTCTGCCCGCTACACAGGCTGCCATGTCCCAGTTGTTAGTTTGCGGCTTGATTCCATCGAACGCTTAAAGCACTAATAATAATAATAATGATGTATATTTTGGAAGAAAAACTATTTAAGGATTAAAAAAAACCCTTGCTCTTCAACAGTGGCCGTTGTCTGTTTTTCCACATCACCACACTACAATCACCACTCACTCAAATGTATTTAAAGCTCATCTGCATTTAACTTAATTAGAGGAGTAGGAAAGCTTACCTGAAAACAATGCACCAGGATTGTCGTTTCCGTTGTGTGTTTAAGGGAAGGAAAGAATGGTGTTTATTTTCCAATTACTTCCTCCCGGTTAAGAACAGTCTAAATAACAGCATTTGGCCTTTTGATGCTTCCACGAAGCTGCTTCCTTCAGTCAACAGGTCTGCTATTTAACCACTGCCGTTTCTCAAGTAATGTAAAAAATAAAAATAAAAAAGCTCAGTCTTGAAACTGTTGTTTACAAATGGTGGATAATGCCACGCTCCTCAGACTATTCCTGAACACAAAAGGCATCGCTATGCAGAACGCAGGAAAGTATTAAGAGAGAGTAAAACAAAAGACGGTACAAGGAAAAAAAAAAAAGGAACAAGCTAAATCCAGTTCAGGGTGGAAGGGGAATCTACGTCACAAGATCATGTTGCAGGATCCGATCTGGGTCCGTCACCTGGAAGAGAGGTTTTTGTCTTCCGAGCTTTCGGACTCGTGCTGGAACCCATCCTCAGGGTACTTCTCTCTAGCAGAGAGTGTTTTGGGTTGTTCTATGTGTGGTGTTTATATGGTGTGTGGTTGTGTAGCTTTTAAGTTGTTGATTGGGGTGGCTGTTGTTTGTTTGTGCTGCCCAGCCCTCCTCGCCTCCTATGTACTTGGTAACCTGGTGGTAAATCAGCACTCCTGGTGTACAGGATCGTTTCCCAGGCTTCAATCATTTCTCTGGCTGTTTTTGTGCCTGCTCGGCCAACTATCTGAATAGCTGCAAATCTAGTTCTGTTTTTGTGAAGCAGCTTTACAAGTAGTCCTCGACGTAACCACAATTAGGACTGGAATTGCCACGGTCATAAGCAGAATCAGACCCAATTTTACCATTTTTATGGCAGTGAAGTGAATCACTAGTGATTAAGCTAATCAATTATGTATGCTGGCTGGGGAATTGTGGGAACTAAAGTCTACCCATCTTAAAGTTGGCACGGTTTGGGAAACTCTGTCCTACTTGGGAGTTGCACACTTGCTTCCCATCTGGAGACCAATGAATGGATGTGATGCTCAGCTCCGGCACCGAGTTCAAAACAAGCCAGAACTACCGAGGCCAGCGATGGGGAACAGGGGAAGCGAAAGAAACAAGAGGGAGAAACCTTTTTCTCGTAGTGTTTTGATTAGATACTTTATTGGAAGCAAAAAATTCTGTGCATGTTTTAAAAAATCCAACCCGTGTACACATTTAATTGCTCGAAGAACCCAAACCACAGAAAACTCAGTTATTCAAAAGCAGCGAGATGGGATTCTTTGTTTAAGTTTCTGCACACGTAGAATAACAACGATACAAGGAAGGGGAAAAAAATAATAATAATAAGTAGCCCAGTCTCCTTTTGAGTTTCTTTTCAGGATTAAGTTCGCCGTCGGTTGCCATAGTTTAAACATTTATTTCTAGACATGCTACTTTGAAAAATAAAAAAGGAAAAGGAAAAAGAAAAAAGAAAAATCACCTCTTCAATATTGCATGAAAAGCATTTGTATGTCAATCTGCCCTTTTAACATGAGATTATGCAAAGTTACTGGAAACTCAAGTCAAAGTGATGGATTTGCCATTCCGACTGCACAATGCAAAGGGGGGTGGGTGGGTGGGTGGGACTTTGCGTTGAGCCCTCTGAACGGAGCTGGGCCGCCTTTTCAAAAACCAGCCCTTGTGAGAAAAAAAGCTTCTCCCACATTGCCCCCCCTCCCCTCCCCAAACTCTCCTGGCAAACAATGTATTTACAATTGTGTTAACTTACGTAGCAACTTCACAATGACTAGTACTATTAAGAGTGCACTTCTGTAGCGTGGGTGTGTCGTGTGTGTGTGTGTGTGTGTGTGTGTGTGTGTGTGTGTTTGTGTGTGTATACATGAGACAGAATGCATGTCTGTTTCCGAAATAAATCACGGAATCTTGCAACATTCCCAAAGCTTTAAATGGATTAACCAATTCAAAGAGAGAGAGAGAGAGAGAGAGAGAGAGAAAGAAAGAAAGAAAGAAAGAAAGAAAGAAAGAAAGAAAGAAAGAAAGAAAGAAAGAAAGAAAGAAAGAAAGAAAGAAAGCCTTGAATGCTAAACAAATTTAAAGCAGAGAAAATAAATATTGAAGGAAATCACCGTTAATGGTAGTTAAGTTAAACATAATACTAAACAAACGGTTACTTAACCAAATTATGTAGTACATACATAAGACTCAAGACCGAATGTAAAAAAAGAAAAACAATAATAATGCTGAAAGTAAAGGCAACAGTCTGCATAATTGAAAGTTTTGTTTCCACCTTATGCAATAACCCCCCCTTCCCCTCCATAATCATCCTTTTAAAAGGGACTTTTAAAACTCTCCCTGCCTCCAGTTGAGTGTTGAGCTGCCCAACGGCCTCATTTATCCTGGTCCTCCTTCCTCACTTTACGGAGAATTTACAAGCTTGGGCGTAGTGTACATGCCTCCATTTTAGAAACGGATTTTTCGTGTCCATCAGGCCGAACCCTGTTTTCAAAGCCGCACCCTCTACAAGTGCCCGTTCTGAAAACGTTCCCAGAAATGCAAAAAACAACCAGAGATTGCACTGCGACCCAGTTTAACTGTGGGGTTTCTCCCAGGAACCAAAAGAGGTTTTTCTAAGCCCTTCGGTGGGTGTCACACAGATGATCTGGAACTGTGCACCTTTAAAAAAAAAAAAAAAAGCACGATTTAACCAGCCATCTTTTTGAGTTTTGCTTGTCCCAAAAAGTTGGGACTGAAAAGGCAGTGCAGTCTCTCTCAGGGTTTTTTTTTTTTTTTTTTGCTCTTCTGTTAACGCTCTACGGCCTGCGACGGCCTCTTCTACCCTGCGACACGCGGCCCTTGCCGGCAAAACCAGGCGCCATCCTTATTCCTCTCCCCCCCACTCCCCACTTTCCATCCATTTGACAAGTGCAAAGTTTTTAATTTTCTTTGTAAAAGAGAAGAAAAAAAAGGAAAGAGGAAAAAAAAAAAAAGGAAGAGACCTCAACAAAGTTGTACTCAACTTTCTAGAACTACTGAAGTACAGGTAGGGTGGTTTGGGCTCTGGCAAACCCTTTCCTTCTCTTATGCAATGAAGACACCGAATTTCTTGTTTGTTTCTTTTGTGCTTGTGAAGCTAACAGGTCATCTTCACGAGACAGGCAGCGATGAGGATCCGTGCTGGGGTTAAGTGGTGGAGGAGGTGGGCGGGAGGAAGAGGAGGCAAGGCTATCGTCACACGGCGGCTGTTGAGGGGGGAGAGAGAAGGAAGGAAGGAGGGAAGGAAGGAAGGAGGGAAGGAAGGAAGGAAGGAAGGAAGGAAGAAAAAACAAAAAAAACCCAAAAAACCCCAACACACTATTAGCAGGAACAGCCTCCTTCACTGACTGGCTGCTCTTGAGGCTTTTCAAGTTTGATGTCGATCACTGGGGAAAGAGAAGTTAAGGGAAATGGAAGAAAACAAACACAGCCTCTCCGCTCCGGTTTTACGAATGGCAGACGGGAAGGGGCACGGGATGTGGAATTTGTAGCGGAGGGTTGAACAGTGGGGGTGGGGGTCCTTGAGGATCTCCGAGCTGGGTTGTTTTCCTTACAGACATTTCATTACCCATCTAGGGAACACCATCAGTGTTGGGAGTGGGGTTTGCAGGGGGGAGGAGGAGGAGGAGGAGGAGGTGGAAGAGGGCTGTGAGGTCCTTGGTGTTTTCTGAGTTGGGTTACTTTCCTGCAGTCATTTCATTACCCATCGAGGGAACATCATCAGTTTGCAGAGAGGAGGAAGAAGAGGAGGAGAAATGAGGGGTTTCTGGGGATCTCTGAGCTGGGCTGATTTCCTGCTGACATTTCATGACCTGACAGCAATGCAAGCAATCAACACCCAAATAAGCAGAGATTAACAGGAAGATGAACACGACTAGACCAACAACCGAGCTGTAAACGGAATCCCAATTTTCTTTTTTTTTTTTTTAAAAAAAATTTTGATTTATATGCCGCCCTTCTCCGGAGACTCAGGGCGGCTTGCAATGCGTTAAGCAATCAAGGAGCTTAGACAAATGACAGCCTAACTGAGGAACCGCCAAGAAAACTCCCACCGACACTGACAGGACAAAGCACTGGTAGATAAAAAGAGAGCAAACCCCACTCCTTCTAACACTGATGATGTTACCTAGTTGGGTCATGAAACGTCTGCAAGGAAACCTCCAAGCTCAAGAGAGCGCCACGCTGTCAAACGGACCTTACAGTGAGGCCACAGCTCCAAACACAGGGCTGCTGGGCGAAAGCCCCATTTCCCCCCTGCCCATTCACCCACGAAGGGCTTGGAGGAAGAGGGAACAGCAAACGGCCCCAGAAGAAGCCGCCCTGAGTTTTCAGAGGGGCGGCATATAAATTGAATAAATTAAATTAAATTAAATTAAATTAAGAAGGTTCCCACGGGAAAGGGGTACGGCCATCCTAGTCCCCTTGCCCTTCGGGAAAAGACTAGAGACCCCATTTATTTGTCCTCCTCCTTAGGGTTAGTGGTCCCAAGTGACACCAGAAATCTCTTTCTGTATTCGCTCCCCCTCGGGAGACTCTCGACAGTGTTATAAGATTCTGCTGGGAGTGACGGAGAGTCCTTTGAAACGAGATGGGCGGCAAATAAATGTAAATCTCTCTATATAAAAATGGCCGTGTGTGTCTGTGTATGTTCCAGCATAACTCTGGAACGCCTTGAGCAATTTCAACCAAACTTGGTACACAGATGACTTACTCCCTGGGAACAAATACTGTGGAGGTAAGTCATCCCTAGCGCCACTCAGAGGTGTGTGTTCTGTTAAGATACAGCCTGTTGTGCCGTAAAATGGCTTCGACTGTACAGCACAGTGGAGTTGCCACGGTAACGGCGTCACAGTACTCCACAAGGGGGGTTCCCTCTGGCAAGGGGGAAAATCCAAGATTAGAAATTACATCGTCAACAAGGTTTTTGATTATTCTTGAGGACAAATAAATACCCGGGCAACGCTGGGTTATCAGCTAGTAAAAAAATAAATAAACCTACTTGTGCCCAGTAGAGGACTTACTTCGGATCCCGTCGATAAAAATACCTTGTCTATTGAGACCCAGAAGAAGAGCCTTCCCTGCGGCAGTGCCCGCCCTTTGGAATATACTGCCCCCCAAAGGTAACCACCCTCCCCACCTTTCACAAGACCCTGAAGACCTGGCTTGGGGTCCAAACAGGGCACTTCCACGCTGGAGGTGGCTGGCTACTAGATCGATGGCAGATTCCCCCTTTCTCCCCCCCCCCGCTTTCCACCTGTCCATCTTTTCGATCCTTATCTTGATGTATTTATTCTTTGTCACTGTTTATTTTATAGTTCTATCGCCTGACTTCTGTTTACGCATCTTTTCATTCTGATTCCTTTCTGTTCCTGTAAATCGCCCAGAGCAGCCCCACAGCGAGACAGGCAGGCAAATAAAATAAAGGATAAATAAACCTCAGGGGTTTTTTTCGTAGGGAGGAAAGCGGGAAGGATCCGCTTAGCCTATCAGCGGTTGGTGGGGCTCCGTAGAATTAGGGAAGAGGGTCTGCTTGTCCTAGGATTGGTACTTTCCATCATGTAGAAGTGGACCTCAATGTTTTCCCTGGCGTAGCTTTCCGGATCAAAGCCAACATGGGATGCGGGCCACAATTTCCAGAGGAAATTGAGTTGTGAATTTCAAAGCAGCCAGGCCTCGCCACCCAAGTTCCCACGTTCAGCTGTCCCTTTGGAATAGCTGCCTGAGCAGCCAAAGCATTCTGCGTGGTTTTCTTAATCTTGTTGTGGCTGTTGAATCAGAGGAGGAAGAGGAAGAGGCGTGGGAGTAAGGGTCAGCATCCAGGCAACCTGAGAGCTCCAAGGGGGAAGAGGGAATGAAGCTGGCAGAGAGAGAAACAGAGGTGGAGCCTGGGCCGTCCATCAGCGCTCAGATGGAGAGTCAAGAGCCCCCAGGTCTGGAGGTGGCTGATGAGGAAGAGGAGGAACAGCTGGGTCCAGTGCCTCATGCACGGATGCACAGAAGGCAGAGGAGAGGAGAGCAGCGGAAATCTATGGGCTGGTCCTCGGGACGGAAGAGCCACCGCTGCTAGCGAAGCCCCACCCTAACTCTGGGGGGTAAAAGGCAGAGGGTGGAGATGAATAGATGTGGCAGACAACTATTCATCTCCCGGCCGGTTGAACTTGTTAGCCTGCATTGGGAGTGAAACTTTTTGCCGAGGCTGCTGGTGCTCCTCATAAAGGAATCACTGAGTTCACTTCAGAGGGTTTGTTGTGTTTGGGGAGCGGGGTCAGAAGAAATCTGCTTTGTCATTGTACCCCCTCCGCCGGCTGCAGTGGTGCTCCCCTCCCAAAAAAGCCTCAATACCGATGACTAGATTGCTTCACCAACCGAGGGTAGCTCAAAGGATACTATCTTCTCTGCTTTTCTCCTGCGTGCTCTCCATGCCAGGCAAAGCAGCAGCCACACGTCGGAAAAGCTGAGGGAGAAAATTAAGAAAGTTAAGAGGGGGAAGAAAAAAAAAAGCAAGATGGATCGATTGAAGGGGACCAGGACAATATTATATAAGGTGCATTGATGCCTTTGTATCAGCGTCCAATTAAAAAAGCATTCGTTTTAATGGAAGGTATAAATTGTATTTTATTCCAACTTCTTTTTAAATTGTATTTTATTCCAATCTCATTTTAAACGGTTTTTTAATTGGATTTTAGCAATAATTTGTGTTTGGAACGCTGCACTTCATTATGGCCAATGGGCTAATTAATAAACTATGTATGAACTGTATGTATTTATGTATGAATGGAAGGGACAGGTAGTCCCTGACTTACAACCATTTGTTTAGTGACTGTTTCAAGTTACAACAGCATGGAAAAAAGGGGGCTTTACAACCAGTCCTTGAACTTACGACCGTGTCAGCATCCTCACGATCGTGTCATCAAAATCCAGTTGTTAGGCAACCGTCACATATTTACACAATGGTTGCAACATCCCAGGGTTTTAGGTTCTTCCTTTGTGACCTTCCCAGCCGGCTTCTGACAAGCAGAGTCAATGGGGGAAGCAGGGTTTAGTTAATGACGTGATTCAGTTAATGGCTGCAGTGGTTCGCTTAACAACGGCGGCAAAAGAGATCGTCAAATGTGGCGTGACTAACTTAACATACATCTATCCTCTATCTATCTATCTATCTATCTATCTATCTATCTATCTATCTATCTATCTATCTATCTATCTATCTATCTATCTATCTATATCTATCTACCTACCTATCTATCTATCTATCATCTATCTATCTATCTATCGATCTATGGATCTATCTATCTACCTACCTACCTACCTACCTACCTTGTTTCTCCAAAAATAAGACCCTGAAATAAACGCTTGGTCTTATTGCCATGCGCTCAAAAGCCCGATTGGGCTTATTATCAGGGGGTGTCTTATTTTGGGGAAAACAGGGTTGTTAAGGCACTCACTGCAGTTGCTAAGCTACTAAAACGGTTGTTAAGCGAATCTGGCTTCCCCGTTGACTTGGCCTGTCAGAAGATCGCCAAAGGGGATCCCGTGACTGGGCTACTGCGACCGTCATAAATACGGGCCAGTTGCCAAGCGCCCAAATTTTGATCATGTGGCCATGGGGATGCTACCATCCCCTGCTCAAGGCAGAAGACCTTATACCACCCCAGTCAAACGGTTGTCCAGTCCAGTTCAAAAACTCCATTAATGGACCGCCCTGAGTTCCGGAAGACAAGCTGCCCCATTGATGAATTCTCGCTGTCCGAAAATTTCTCCTTGCTTTTAGGTTGGATCTCTCAGATTTTCACCCATTGCTTCTTGTTCTGTCGTTTTGGGGAACAAGTCAAGCCCCTTTGATTCTGATCAAACAACCTTGTAGTAAAGATTTACCTGGTTTTTAATGGGTCCAGAAATGACTCTGGAATGACTCTTTTCTTCTTTGACTTTGTAAGACAGGGGTCTCCAAATCTGGCCCCTTTAAGACTTGTGGACTTCAACTCCCAGAATTCCTCAGCCAGAGGAATTCTGGGAGTTGAAGTTCACAAGTCTTAAAGGGGCCATGTTTGGAGACCCCTGCTGTGAGACATAACCATCCGCAGCTCCTTATTACTCACTTGTTTTACGTTGTATCCGGCCTTTGCGCTAGTTTCGATGAACATCACATTCAGCTCTTTGGCTTTCCTTTCCCCTTCCTCAATAGATACTTGTCTGGAAAAAGAAAGGACGAGAATCATAGTAAGAGAACTGCAGTCTTGGCTTCCTCTAAGACAGGGATCAGCAACCTCTGGAGCCGCCTGTGGCTCTTTCACCCCTCTGCTGTGGCTCCCTGTCACTCAAAATATGCATCACAACCACCAATGTGCGATACCCGCCAGCATGTGATTTATTGAGCTTTTCAACGCCCTGGTAGGCCAACCATGGATAAATCCAGAAAAGAAAAGTTTCAGAAGAAAACAGAACGTTTAATTCAACTACATATGCTAGTTTTGTGGCCGCTCAAGAAATAGTCAGGCACGGGAAGGGTTTTGTGGCTCCCGGTGTTTTCTTTTCTGTGGGAAATGGGTCCAAGTGGCTCTTTGAGTGTTTAAGGTTGCAGAGCCCTGTTTTAAGAGTTGTTTTCCTTTACGTACCAACAAGAAAAACACCGTTTCAGAACTGTTATATCTTAGATGCTTCAAGGAAGAAAACTCCATTCGTTAGAAGGGTTGGTGCTTACGGCTCTTACTCTTTTATTTACATGGCAATTTACAAAGCAAAGTCCAAGGGCTCGTTTGCGGGGAAGGGAGAGGGGGGAGGAGTAGAGAATCTCATAAAATGCTATTTAAATTGTGAGGAATTAAAATTAGGCAGTTAACAGGAAAGATTTAATACACACACCCCAAGACTCAAATGGATGCACAGGTTTAAAAAAAAACAAACAACTGAGCCGCCTGTAAATAAAATAAACAAAGCCCTAGTTATTGTCTCATCTACATATTCTCCAAGTCGTCCATTTTTTTCATGGACACAGGAGAGGGCAGAGCAAAGCAGAGAGGGGGTGATGTGGGGCCTTTGATTTTTAGGGATAACATGGGAGAAAAGATTGGAGAATCTCTCCACTAGATCACACGGGGAAACTGCATTGCAAGGCCGTGCAGGGAAAATCAGCAGTCTTTAAACCTATGACCAGTCGCTTAGTGACTGTTTGAAGTTACGTTGAACTTCCCCAGGGGTACTTACGACCTGGTTCTAAAGTTATGGTGGCTGCACCCCCACACACACACACTTGTGGTCACATAACTGCATCTGGGGTACTTGGCCTGCTCTCTGTCTGTCTGCCTATATCTATCCACAATTTTTCATCTTTGTCTATTTTTATTCATAATTATGCATCTCTCTCTCTCTCTCAACTATCATCTCTTTCTATCTCCCTCTTCTATCTATATTTATCCATGACTATCTTTCTCTATCCATCCATCCATCCATCCATCTATCCATCTCTCTCTCTTCTGTCTGTCCATATCTGACATAATTTTCCATCTCTTTCTCCTTCTTCTGTCTCCATCCATCCATCCATTCATCCAATTTATTGGTCCCCATCTCACAGTACAGAGTGACTCTGAGCGGCTGCTTTACGTCTGTCCGCGGTGTGAGTTCAAGTCCATGAAAGCCAACTGGGTGACTTTGGGCCAGCACCTGATTCTCAGCTCAACCAACCTCACAGGGTTGTTGTAGAGTAGGGATAGTCAAACTCACATCGTTGTCACATGACGTATCAGGACTTATTCCCCCCTTCAATAAACCAGGATGGGCGTTGAGGAAGGTGTGTGGATATGTTCACCACCTTGAGTTTTATTTGTAAAAAAAAAAAAAAAAACCAATTAAAGGTGAGAAAATCGATCAGCAAGAAAGTAAATCGATCAGCTTCAGGGGAAGCAAGAAAAGTGTGGAGGATCAGAAAATTGCTTCTGTGACCGCTGGGGGAAAAATTTTGGCTACCCAATCCATCTGGAAAAATGGCAAGAGATTTCGTGGGGGAATATGAAGCTAGTAGTTTCTACTGCATACAAAGAAAATATTTACAAGATGCTATACAGAATTATAAAGAAGATTTTGGATTGTGTGGAAGCAGATAAATTGACTAAAAAACTGAAAGACAGAGGCCGAACACAAACATGTTTATCTTGGGAAAAGCTATATACTTGGCTATCAAAGAGAAAATTACAACCCAAGTCAGACTAGGAGTTGTATTTATTGAAAAACTTATATTATACAAGAAAAGTGAGGTCGGATAGACCTAATTGATTTATAAATGTAAATTAGGTTGTTCTGTCTCGCCTGGAATGTAATATAGATATATTGTACTGAATATTAAGTTATTAAAGTACTACTTATAGGCATATATGTTATTTCTTTTGTTGTTCTGTCTGTCATTTATCTGGTGTGTTGTCTTCTTTTTAAATGATAAATGTAAATAAAGATTATTTTTTTTAAAAAAAGAAAACTGCTTCTGAATGTGAGGGACCTTCAGCTACTCAACTCAAGAGACCCAGTTCGGTTTTCACATATACACATATTCTTTTTCAAAACCTGGATTTTGGGTTCTATTAGAGATTACGCTTTTTCGATAAAATATATATTCAGCCTAGCCAAAAGAAGCGGGAGGCCTGTCTCCTTACCTCTTATCTGCTAGATCTGTTTTGTTTCCTACAAGCATGATGATCACATCACTACCCCTTTCCGTTCTGACATCGTCGATCCATTTTGTGGTTTGCTGGAATGAGTTTACATCTGGGAAGGAAAAATACACAGGATAAAACCTACAGATCGCTGACAAAACACATTACAGGTAGTCCTCGACTTAACAACAGTTCGTTTAGTGACCGTTCAGACGTTACGACGGCATTGAAAAAGGGGACTTGGGACCCGTTTCCACACTGATGACTAATGCAGAATCTCCCATGGTCGCATGAACGAAATTCAGACGCTTGGCAACTGACTCGTAGTTATGACGGTTGCAGTGTCCCAAGGTCAGGTGATCACTCTTTGCGACCTTCTGGCAAGCAAGGGGAAAGCCAGACTCACTTAAAAACTGGGTTTCTAACTTATTAACTGCAGTGATTCACTTAACTGCGGCAACAAAGGTCGTAAAATTCACTTAACCAATGTCTCACTTAACAACAGAAACTTGGGGCTCAATTGTCATTTAGCAACAGAATTTGTCATCAAACAATTGTCAGAATTTGTCATCAAACAATTGTCAGAATTTGTCAACATAAATTTTAGACTCAATTGTGGTCATAAGTCAAGGACTACCTATATCTACAAAGCATCAGCGGTCATTTGAAATGCATGGAGATTTTAGCTGATCAAAGACTGTGGGGACAGATAGAGCCCACTCAGCTGCTAGAGGCCATGAACCAGTGAAATGTGTCGTATTTCTACCTCCTAATTAACGACAGAAACCAGACTACTACAAAGAAAAATGCCGGTTTCTAATTTTCATTTACAAGAACATCCCTGGACACTAGATATTAATTCTATTCTTCTGATCTTCTATGGAAAAATATCAACAATGGATTGGATGGGTGGATGGCTAACGTGCCATCAAATCATGGTGGACTCTTAGCAACCGTGTAGATCAGGGGTCTCCAACCTTGGCAACTTTTAAGATTCCCAGAGCTGAAGTCCACAAATCTTAAAAGTTACCAAGGTTGGAGACCCCTGGCGTAGGTAAAATTCCTCTGTGAAGATTTGCCCCTACTCTGCTCTTTCGGGCCTTCTATTGATGTTTCCATCACCCTTGCAACTGAGTTCATCCTTCTGACTACTGTTTATCCTCTCCTTCCATGCTTCCCACCCTCCTCCAGAGAGCCAAGTCTCTGCCTGTATCCAAAGTAAGATTATTTGATCCTGGACATTAGTGCCTTGGCGGTGAAATCTGGACTGATTTGTCTCTTGAACCATTGGTTGGTTTTCTTGGCTGCTCATGGACTTCTCAGGAGTCTTCTCCAACATCGAAGCCCAAAGGCATCAGTCCTCTTCTTCTCTTGCTTCTTCAAAGTCCAACTTTGGCCTCCACAGAGGGTCAGAGAGAAGATCTCGATCCGAGTTCTTCAGAAATTTGTAGGCATAGACACATCCTGGCACCTGAACATCTTCTCCATGGCTGCACTATTGAATGTTAGTTTGCAGGGCATTTTTCTTGACTGCTTGTTGTTGTTTTTTTAATTTGATTTATATGCCACCTTTCTCTGGAGACTCAGGGTGGCTTACAATGCGTTAAGCAATAGCCTTCCTACTTTTGTATATTTATACAAAGTCAGTTTATTGCCCCCACAAACTGGGTCCTCAATTTACCCACCTTAGAAAGGATGGAAGGCTGAGTCGACCTTGGGCCTGGTGAGAACTGAACTCGCAGTAATTGCAGACAGGTGGATGTTAAATGCTGTCTTAGTAGGAGGCATTAGCCTCCTACACCACTCAGGCTCCATTAGCGTTGACCGTTGGTACTAAAGGCAGAAGCTGCCCAAAACTTTTGGTATCTTCATTGTCAATTCTAAGGATAGAATTGTCCTTCGAAGGCTACAACTCTCAACGTTAAGGCTAGAATATCATCTTTCTACCTATTTCTTAGATTTATCTGGCCACCCACTCGCTCTCAAGTGAGTCTGGGTGGCTTACAAACATTAGCTCGATTTTCTTTTAATTTCATTTTAATTTCACTTTAGTCCCATTTTTTCCCCGCCATGCCACTTGACATTTTTTATTACTCGAGCTTGCAGATCCTTTGCATTATCGGCTATTAGGGTAGCGCCACTGGCATAATAACCTCCACAACATGGTTTCAATGTTCCAAATGCGCTCATCAATCTAAAAATATCTCCAAAATTCCCCAAAGGTATATCGCAAGCAACTTGTCAGGGCAAGAAAGGCGTTAGATTTGATGAATAAGAAGCGAACGAGCCCCGGGTCTCAATAGACGTTGATAGTGGCACAGAAGCAACATGTTTTTTCTTGGCATCACAACCGGGTTATTAATGCCACTACCCGCTTCCATATTGTTAATCCCAAAGGTTTACTGGACCTTCTGGTTTTTTCTTTGAAGATGTTTCGCTTCTCATCCTAGAAGCTTCTTCAGCTCTGACTGGATGGTGGGGAAGGGAAGGTTTATACTCCTTGCAGACAGCTGCTCATTTGCATCCTTTTACAGGGTCATTGAGGCCACCTGGAGTGTCACCTGAATGATGTTAATGGTTTCTGCAGTCTGCAGTTTTTCTGCCATTTATGAGGCGCAACTGGATTTTCTTGTTTCTTCTTTCAGACTTTTAGCTATGTAATTTGAACACCCTTGAAGGGTGTGGGAGTAGGAATGGATTTCCAGAGGGAAAAAAATGCAGGCTAAAGGAACCAGGAGCAGCACTCAGGTGACCCTGAGGACACAGATAAATCTCCAGGTGACCTTTAACCCACTCACTAAAAAAATGCAAATGTCCAGCTGTCTGCAAGGCATATCAATCCTTCCCTTCCCCACTATCCTATCAGAGCCGAGGAAGCTTCTTGGATGAGAAGTGAAATGTCTTCAAAAGAAAAACCAAGAAAGTCCACTTGCCTCCTGAAAAAGCACCTTTGGGACAACCCCGACCTGGATGGCTGAGAATCTCTACAGATTTCCATATTGTAACTTTAGGTCAGGGGGAAAAAAACATTTCACAGGAACCAATTTTTCAAAACAGCAAATTACACTCTCAGAAATGAAACGGTTTCATCTGCCAGTCAATTTTTTTTCATGCTTGGGTGCACTGGGGCATTAAAATCCAAAAATGTTCCGTTCAGGCTAAGTCTGTATTTTATAAAAAGATCTCCATTTTTCCATGTTTCAATACCAATTCCTCTTCATTCAGTTGTCTATTTCAAAGGCAGATTTGAAACGGAGGGAAAACAGGAGTTGCTTAATGTGCTTGTGATAAAAATAAGGTTTCAAAAATGCTTACTAGTATCTCGTGCGTGTCTGTGTTTTACAAGACGGAGAGGGAAATATCTAAATGCAGTTCGTTGAAAAGTACATACCTTTATAGGAAATGAAATCAGTGAAACTAATTAAAAGGAAGGGAGGAGGGAAAAAAAAGAAGGTTTTTGTGTACATAAGAACAGGTTGTTACAATCCCTGGAGCTTTTAGGAGCAATGCAAAAACAACCGTAAAGGATTTCAATAGAGAAATTCAAGAAACTTAAAAAGGCAACACAGGACAATAATACCCACAGAACAGCAGATGAATTGAGACCGTGGTGAGACTGGTTTGCTTTCAGAGATTCTGAGCACATATATAGGGAGGGAAGGAATGCACAAGAGAGAACAGTGAGAAGCAGAATCAACAAAACTGAGAGGGTTTGCCTCTAGAGGAAGCAACCTTCGGGCAAAAACTCCCCAGTTTGCTCAGGAGATGATAGAACGTTTACATTTAAAGAACAGGAGAAGCCAGGGATCATCTCTGAGAAAGCCTAGCTTTCAAGCCGGAGTCCGTTTTCGAATCCTCACCTAAATGGCAAATTAATTTGGTCTAATCCACGGGGAGGAGAATGCTTCCTGCACGTATTCAGAATCAATCTTGTGGCTTTGTGCAGGACATGGTCGACTTTAGGGTTGAGCCCCGCTGAAGAATCCTGTGAAACAGGTTCCTGTCCATTTGAAACATGGTAGAAAGTCTCCTGCTTGAAGCTCCAGACAAGAAAACCATTTTCATGCCACAGTGAGGGGACAAGCACAACTGTGATAGAGCATGCACAGCTTCGCTTGAGGGAAAGGGAGAGAAGGAGAGGGGAGAAAGAAAAGAAAAGGGGGAAGGGGAACATAAAAGGAAAGGAAAGGAAGGGAAGGGAAGGGAAGGGAAGGGAAGGAAAGGAAGGGAAGGGAAAGGAAGGGAAGGGAAAGGAAAGGAAAGAAAAGGAAAGGAAAGGAAAGGAGAAGGAGAGAGGGAGGAAGGAAAGGAAAGAGGGAGGGAGGGAGGGAGGGCGGAAGGAAGGAAGGAAGGAAGGAGGAAAGGAAAGGAAAGGGGAAGGAGAGAGGGAGGAAGGAAAGGAAAGGAAAGGAAAGGAAAAGAAAAGAAAGGAAAGGAAAAGAAAAGAAAGGAAAGGGGGAGGGAAGGAGAGAGGGAGGGAGGAAGGAAAGAAAGGAAAGAGGGAGGGAGGGAGGGAAGAAGGAAGGAAGGAGGAAAGGAAAGAGGGAGGAAGGGAAGAAGGAAGGAAGGAGGAAAGGAAAGGAAAGGAGGAGGGAAGGAGAGAGGGAGGGAGGAAGAAAGGAAAGGAAAGGGGGAGGGAAGGAGAGAGGGAGGGAGGGAGGGAGGAAGGAAGGAAAGGAAAGAAAAGGAAAGAGGGAGGGAGGGAAGAAGGAAGGAAAGGAAGGGAGGGAGGGGGGAGAAAGGGGAGGGGACAGCATGCGCCAAGAATACTGGAAATGCCCCCCCCCCACTCACTTGTGATATCATACACAACAACTGCAACAGTGGAGTCACGAATGTAGCTAGGAATCAAGCTCCTGAACCGCTCTTGGCCTGCCGTGTCCCACAATTGCAACCGTACCTAACGGAAATCAGTCAAAACAAGCAAGGAAAAAAAAAAAACAAGTCAAAGGCCAGAGCTAAATATACCTACTTGTAATATCGTATACTACTACAGCGGCGGCAGAGTCGCGGATGTAACTGGGAATGAGGCTACGGAAACGTTCCTGGCCCGCAGTATCCCAGAGCTGCAACCTGATCTGTGGGATGGGAGAAAATTAAGGGAAAAAAAAAAAAAGCCAAACCACCACGAAAACGAACAAAATGTTCCACTGCTTTTTTTTTAATAAAAAAGCAAAGGTGTTTTTTTTTTAAATATTAAAAAAAAATCATGCATGGAAGGTGTTAACGTTGAGGTTGCAAGCAGAAGAAGTCTGCGAGGATTTCTCAGGGGGCTCCAGGTGAGTCCGGGGGGAGGGAGGAGGGGGGGAAGAGAGTCAGGAAAACTGAGGTAACTTTGCAGATCAGGCAGGCAGCGTCAGGCATCTCTTGGGGCAGCATGCCAGCAAAGGAAAATTCGCCTGCAGAGGGAGAAACTCGAGCAGGGATGTGCAACCTTGGCAACTCTTAAGACTTAGGGACTTCGACTCCCAGAATTCTCCAGCAGAGTAACAGAGGGACCTGGGTGGCCATCTAGTCCAACCCCTTGCTCAAGCAGGAGATCCTATACCAATCTGGACAAATGGCGTGTCCGGGCTCTTCTTGAAAAACCACCTGGTGGAGGCATTCTGGGAGTTGAAGTCCGCAAGCCTTAACAGGCGCTAAGGTTGCACATCCCTGCTCTTGAGGTTTTGCAGGAAGCCTGGGAGAGCTAAGAGAGGCTGTTGGGAATCAGTGGGTGTTATGAATAAAGCCAATCAGCAGCCATAAACTGTATAGCTTTATCACACACCCTATTTTAAAAACAAAATGAATGTGAAACAGCACTGATGGTAAGGGAAATGTTTTCTAACAGTGTGATTTTAGAAAGGGAAGGGAAGGGAAGGGAAGGGAAGGGAAGGGAAGGGAAGGGAAGGGAAGGGAAGAGAAGAGAAGAGAAGAGAAGAGAAGAGAAGAGAAGAGAAGAGAAGAGAAGAGAAGAGAAGAGAAGAGAAGAGAAGCCGAAGCAGAAAGAAGAGTGGAGTGGAGTGGAGTGGAGTGGAGTGGAGTGGAGTGGAGTGGAGTAGAGTAGAGTAGAGTAGAGTAGAGTAGAGTAGGGAATGGAATGGAATGGAATGGAATGGAATGGAATAGAATAGAATAGAATAGAATAGAATAGAATAGAATAGAATAGAATAGAATAGAATAGAATAGAATAGAATAGAATAGAATAGAATAGAATAGACTAAGAGAAGAGAAGAGAAGAGAAGAGAGTGAATAAATAGAATAGAATAGACTAAGAAGAGAAGAGAAGACAGAGTGAATAGAATAGAATAGAATAGAATAGAATAGAATAGAATAGAATAGAATAGAATAGAATAGAATAGAATAGAATAGAATAGACTAAGAGAAGAGAAGAGAAGAGAGTGAATAAATAGAATAGAATAGACTAAGAAGAGAAGAGAAGACAGAGTGAATAGAATAGAATAGAATAGAATAGAATAGAATAGAATAGAATAGAATAGAATAGAATAGAATAGAATAGAATAGAATAGAATAGAATAGAATAGAATAGGAGGGAATGGAATGGAATGGGATAAGAATAGAATAGAATAGGATAGGATAGGATAGGATAGGATAGGATAGGATAGGATAGGATAGGATAGGATAGGATAGGATAGGAGAAGAGAAGAGAAGAGAAGAGAAGAGAAGAGAAGAGAAGAGGAATGGAATGGAATGGAATAGAATAAGGAAAGAGAAGGGAAGGGAAGGGAAGGGAAGGGAAGGGAAGGGAAGGGAAGGGAAGGGAAGGGAAGGGAAGAGAAGAGAAGAGAAGAGAAGAGAAGAGAAGAGAAGAGAAGAGAAGAGAAGAGAAGAGAAGAGAAGAGAAGAGGAATGGAACGGAACGGAACGGAACGGAACGGAACGGAACGGAACGGAACAGAACAGAATTCTTTATTGGCCAGGTGTGATTAGACACACAAGGAATTTGTCTTCAGTGCGTAAGCGCTCTATGTACATAAAACAATAGTGGTAGATCATTAAGATAGATGTGCAATTAGATATTTGTTTCGTTTTGATGGCTTTGGGCTGGAAGACTCTATTCCAAATGCTAGGCTGGACTAGGACAGTAAGAAAAAATAGACAGATTGATTGATATTCAAATGGAGATAGTCAGAAGGAGCACCAGTCCCTTGCAGCTAGATAGGGTCTGAATCTCCACATTGCCCAGAAACCATCATGGTTGGCATGTAGAACTCCACTATGGGGGGAAAAAAAGAAGAGGAATACAGATAGTCGTTGACTTACAATACTTTGTTTATTAGTGACTGTCTGAACCAACAATGGCACTGAAAAACGTGGTTTATGACCATTTTTCACACTTAGGACCACTGCAGCATTCCCATGGTCACATGTACAAAATTTGAATGCTTGGCAACTGGTTCATATTTATGACGGTTGCGGTGATCCTCTTTTGCGGCCTTCTGACACGCAAAGTCCAGGGGGAAGCCAGATTCACTTAACAACGGTGGCAAGACAGGCCACATGGAGCAAAACTCACTTAAGAAACGTCTCGCTCAGCAACGGAAATTTGGGTGGTAAGTCGGGGAGTGCCTGTAATGCAGAAAGTATGGCAGTCTATCAGTGATGGTATGGGGTAATGGGAGGGGTGGTGGGGTCATAGAGATGCTGCCTAGAAAACGTCGGATAACAGACAGCGTAGCCTGCAGCTGCATAACAGGCGAAGTAAAAGAGAATCAACCCTCACTAAACAGACAGTAAAAAAAGGGACAGCGGGAGTTTTGTACTTTCAGACTCGCAAAATTCTCTTAGTGTAGCCTTACAATAAAGTGGAATTAGCTCATAGGAGATGAAATTACAGACAGGAGTAGATTTCCTGCCTGGTGTACTTGCGAGGGCTGACTGTAGCTTCCAGCACTTCAGCATAACCGTAAGGCATGGAACTATACTATCTATTTTTTAATATAGGAAAGAAAGGCTTGGCTTTAAAACAAAATAAATAAACAATTGGACAAGCGTCTTTTTGTCACAGGGAAATTTGAGGAGATTTCTCACTAAGCAGAACATTTGATTGTCACTGTAGACGGGATTATCCATTTATTTCATTTGCTTCTACAGTGGTACCTTGCTACTCTTTGAAACCCATCACACATGGTACGAGAGGTGAAAAATTTGTCCTAGTACTCCTCGTTTGTTTGGTATTCAATGCACAAGCTAGAACTTGTGTGTGTCAGCTGCCTTGTGACTCGCTACGTTATTCCTCGCGGGAAAATTTTGTTTGGTACTCATAGTTTTTGGTACTCATCGTGTCTACCAGTAGTGAGGTACCACTGTATAGGGATGGCCTCAAAAACGTGCACTGTATTATTTATGGGCCACTTCAAATTAATGTCTTGTTCATATAAAGATATGTCAGAGCAAAACATTCCATCCAATTTATACATGTGAGATTTAGGTTTCTACCTTCATATGTAGTTTGAAATATTTGGGATGCTAAGAGCGCCAGATTAGTTATTCTCAGGCCAACCTGCAGAGTTTTTGCTGTCCGAGGCACAGCAATTCTCCTCTATGATAAGAAGGTAAGCAAAGCTCTGCTCGTTTGGCCAAGGCCCGCCTTCATCCAGCATTCTTGGCCAACCAGATGCCTCTGAGGTGCTCAGGGAAGGGAAGGGGCTGGCTTGTAAAATTGTTCCCCGCAATTGGCATTGGAGGTGTGGCATCCTCAATCGGAAATCAGAAGCTGCTCATATCCTTGCAAAATGCATTTAGGCCAAGATTTCCCAACCTTGCCAACTTTAAGACGCGTGGACTTCAACTCCCAGAATTCCCCAGCCAGCATGGCTGGCTGGGGAATTCTGGGAGTTGAAGTCCACGCGTCTTAAAGTTGGCAAGGCTGGGGAACCCTGATTTAGACAATACAATGCACCATCCATGTTAAAACAGGCTAGTTAGTTACTGCAAAACTCTTACTCACTGTGCGGTCTTCCAGGTACATTGTTTTTGATAAGAAGTCAATGCCAATCGTTGCCTGCAAAATGCAATTCAACCGTGAGTACATAAATGCACGCGCACACATTCCTTTTGCTAAAACATGTGCTATCCACTCAATGGTCAAGAATAATGAAAATTCTTTGAAATATTAGCTACCATGCTGGATCCATTTAATCAAGCAAATTTGGTTGTTTTTTTTTTTAATTTTAGATGAACAATTTGCAATTAATCTAGACTCTAATCTGAGGCAAAGATCAGACTTCTACTTCCATTACAGGCAGTCCTCCAATCACAACAGTTCATTTAGTGACTGCTCGAAGTTACAATGGTGATGACCAGTTTTCACACTTATGACTGTTGCAGCATCCCCACGGTCATGTGATCAAACTTCAAACGCGTGGCAACTGACTCATACTTACGGCGGCTGCAGTGTCCTAGGGTCATGTGATCACCTTTTGCGACCTTCTGTCAATGGGGAAGCCAGATTCACTTAACAACCATTTTATGAATTTAACAACTACAGGGGTTGTTAACAACTTCCCGTGGCAAGAAAAGTGGTAAAATGGGGCAAGACTCACTTAACAACTGTCTTGCTTACCAACAGAAATTTTGGGCTCAATTGTGGTCGTTAAATCAAGGACTACCAGTATATAGAGGGAAGGGAAAAAGAATATTTTTAAAATGGGGGCCTTGAATCAGAGGCTTACAAAACAGAGGCTCTTTGAAGCCAGAGAGAACATTTCTCTTGCTGAAAATTCTCTTTTTAATCTTTCTTTTCTTTTCTTTTTTTAATAAATCTTATTAATTTTCTATTTATTACATTTCTTAGTGCTTAATAAACATCGTGTTCTCTGGGGATTTATTTTGCTTAACAATACAGATTCCCTTCTTACTCTCCACCCCCTTTTTTCCAACCACTGGGTAAAATAAGTGACATGTTTGATAGCATTTTGTGTCTTCTTTCTGTTCGGTTTTCAATGTCGGTCTATCCATTTCTGCACAACCTAATCTCTTCTGAATTATCTCCTCGTCTTGCGGTGTTTCTTCATTTTTCCAATATGGTGCAAAGAGGATCCTCGCTCTTTTTAATCTTTCAGGAGGCTCTTCTGTCCACCAGAGACTTCTGCCACCACTGAAGACGGAACAGATTCTGTCCATTCTCTTCCTAAATGTTCTTCTCCCCTTGTTGCTCCTCTCCCTCCTCCTTTGAGTAGCTCCATCCCTTGTGCTTGCTGAGTGAATCCAGAAGCCCGATATTAGGAAGCAGCGAACGTTCCTTCCATTGTGCAGTTTTCTCTGGGCTCACCACTGGGAATCCACCTTGGGGCGCCTCCTCGGGAGAAAGGACACGGCCGTCTGGCTGGTTGTTTGTAGAGCACACAAAGCCATGTGCTGTGCAGGCGTGAGATAATGCTAAGGCGTGAACGGATGGCTGGGAGGACTTGAAAGAAGCCTTGCAAAGAGCTATTCGGCAGGCCCTTTTCTTCTTCCGCACGGCTGCCCTCGGGCTTCCTCACGCCTCCCAGCCCAGGAAGCAGGGTTTTTTAAGTTTGGAAAAGGCAATGGGGCCGTTTCAAACCTTGCCTGCCCCTCTCCTCTGTCTATTTCCAACAAGGGAAGGGGCAGGGGGGATATCTCTGCGGTGGGCTTGCTATGTAACCAATGGAGAAAGCAAGAGAGGAAGGAGCAGGGTGCTTAATAGAACTACAGGATAACAGAGTTGGAAGGGATCTTGGAGATCTTCTAGTCCAACCCTCTGCTCAAGCAGGAAACCCTGTACCATTTTTTAAAAATTTAATTTATATGCCGCCTTTCTCCAGAGACTCAGGGCGGCTTACAATGCGCTAAGCAATAGCCTTCATCCTTTTTGACCACCCCTAAGCGGTGTTCTTTTTTATACAAAGTCAGCTTATTGCCCCCACAATCCGGGTCCTCATTTTGCCTATCTTGAAAGGATGGGTCAACCTTGACCCTGGTGAGATTTGAACTTGCAGTAATTGCAGGCAGCTGGTTTTACTTAACAGTACTTAACGGTACTTAGTCTGCTGCACCACCAAGGCTCTTAGGCAATGCTTTCAGACAATGCTTGTCCAATCTTTTCTTACAAACCTCCAGGGTTGAAACACCCACAATTTCTGGAGTTAAGTCATTCCACTGGTTCACGGTCCTCATTGCTTCGCTCCTTGATTAGTTTCCTTCCGTTGCTGCTTCTCCTGCCTTCAGGGGATCGCTGCCAAACAGCGATTGGCGGTAATAAGCGGCAGCGGCAATCGCCGCCGCCTGGAACGGGCCAAATGGAGGCCGAAAATGGGACACATGGAGGCGGCGATAGGCAGTGGCAGTGATGGGCGGCAATCCCTGCAGCCTGGAACAGTTGATGGGGGTTGGTATTCCGGGAGGCCGATCCAATCACCAATAAGTCTGTGCTGAAACTGACCAGGCTGTTTGCTGCAAGGAGGCAAATTGCTGGGAGGCAGAGGCAGATTCCCCCCCCCCGCTCTAAAGATAATGTGTCTCTTATAGTCCGGAGAGTCTTATAGTCTGAAAAATAGGGTAGCTATTGTCAGGAACACTGGAGAATTTATCACATGCAACTGCTTCCTGTTGTCCTCCGGACCAAGGTGATGGATTAGGGATGTGCAGATTTGTCAATCTAGGAATGGAACAAGCCAGCTACTCCAAAGCATTGTTTCTTTGGAGGAGGCCAACTTTTTTTCTGGATCGTATGTATTTCCAGACTCATTTCCAGAAAATTGTGCTAGCCAGAATTAGTTTCAGATGAACAGGTTTGTTTTAGAGGCAGAGTCCCCAAAAATGCTTCTAATTCATTCCAAAAGCTACTGACCTAGCCTTATAACAGAATAGTCCAAGAAGCTTACCAATATCTAGAGGAAAATAAGCATTCTGGTGTCCGCCAGAATGTTCTGGTGTCCATATCAATAAATTTTGCATTTTCTTACTTCTAAATGTCTAAATGGCTTGAGTTTGACATATTTTAGAAATCACCAAGATCACCTTAGTGCAGGGGTGTCGAACTCGATTTGAGGGCCACATCAGGGTTATGTTTGACCTTGGAGGGCTGGGTTGAGCATGGCCGGAGTGGGTATGGCCAGCTCGACATCACTCCTGTTGGAAGCAACTGTGGTGGCCCGAGCGCTCTGCCAGTAAAAACGGACTCCCGGGCTCCGTTTTCAGCTGTGACGGCCTCCTGCAACCCTCCGTCAGCAAAAACAGAGCTCAGGAGCCCCAGCAGAGGGACCGTGGGCCGGTCCTTCGCTGTTTCAAGTTCTAAGCACCCCCCAGGCCAGATCTTGAGTTTGATACCCCTGCCTTAGTGCATTAACTGGAATAAGTATCCTGGAAAAGCGTTTATAGTTCTGAAAAGCTTTTCTCCCAAAGAATGTCAAAATTAAAATTTGAGTATCCTCAAAGAACACAAAGTACTCATGCATAGGTTTCAGAACTGGGGTTAACTATATGTGTTTTAAGTTTGGCTGTTCACTGCCCTGAGTCCCCCCCTCCCCCGGGAGAAGGGCGGTATGTAAGTTGAAATAATAAATGAATAAATAAATAAATAAACAAACAAACAAACAAACAAATAAATAAATAAATAAATAAATAAATAAAAACTGGTCATGGCTGAGACTTTTAATTGAAATAAATGAAAAGAATTAGTCATTTGACCTATGCTTCTTTTTATGCAATCTTCTTCAACCTTCAGAACAAGGAAAATACAACAAATACAAGAGTATTTTTTTTTTAAATGGAATTTGCTTGGTCTGATTAGTCTTAGTCAGAATTTGCTTAGTCTGACTTCCAGGTGAAATAATGTTTATATTGCCAATTCCTGGGTAACTTGTGATAAAATTAAACCAAACGTTGTTAAGATAATGCATTAATAATATGTTTAACCGAAATGCAAAGAATGCAGGCAGTGTAGTGTGGAAGGAGATAATTATAGAGCTTTTAAAATCACCCATTCAGCAGCTAACAAATTAGTTCTAATTTTAAAAAACCCAACCAAGATAAAATAACAGTGTTTCAGAATGGTAGGGTCCTTCTGTTCTTCCCTACAAAATATTATAAACCACAAGAGAGTGTTCAAAATTACAGATAATAAGATTCTAAAGAAAAAATGGCACCTTCTTCTTGCTTTTATTCCAAAATATGGATGGAGGCCAAAATTAAAAACTCGGTTCCATTAACTTATACAGAGAACATGAGACTTCATGGAACACTGAGAAACCAAATTAAAAATAAATCTAGCACAAATTTCTGGCTATACATATTTGAAGTAAATCATCTTCTGCTTCTGCGACTTTTCCAGCTCCTTTGAGATTTCACACCTCACATCGATGCTTGTCAAGCCCAGAGATGACACGGTGAAATCCAATCCAATTCAATCCAATCCTTTACGGGACTCGTTATGCAAAGTCACTTACGCCCTTGTCACCGCACGCCTGGACTACTGCAATACTCTCTACATGGGGCTCCCCTTGAGGAGCACCCGGAGGCTCCAACTGATCCAGAATACGGGCGTGCGGGTGGTGATGGGAGCAACGTGGCGCTCCCATGTGATCCCTCTCCTGCGCGAGCTGCACTGGCTCCCAGTGATCTTCCGGGTGCGCTTCAAGATCTTGGTTACCACCTTCAGAGTGCTCCATGGCTTAGGACCAGGGTACTTAGGAGACCTCCTTCTGCCACCAGTAGCCTCTCACTGACCAGTTTGCTGCCATAGAGAGGGGCTCCTCAGGGTGCCGTCGGCCAAACAATGTTGACTGGCAGCCCCCAGGGGGAGGGCCTTCTCTGTGGGGGCATCTGCCATCTCTGAGGCTGTTCACCGCCCAGTCCTTCGGGAGTAGGGCGGTATAGAAATCAAATAAATAAATAAATAAATAAATAAATAAATAAATAAATAAATAAATAAATAAATAAATAAATAAAATTTGTTTATACCTAACAGACAGAATCTTGCCATATTAAAGCTATAGTCTTCTAACCTACTAGATCTATCCTGAGAATTTCTAGGGTCTGGCTACTCTGAACGTCTTCCCTCCTGCCCCATCCAGCTCGGGGTTGTGCAGACTCTTAATCTGGGCCTCTGTCTGGGAAAGCTCTGGGTTGTAAAAAGTGCACCCCACTTATTCTCCAGGTCCACATTCCATCAGAAAGAGAATGGTAGGTGATCTCCTACCCTTCCTTTTCAAAAGACTTCGTGTTTTCTACATTTGGTAGAGAAGGGAGTTGAGAAGGACAAGTGGCAACAGATGGAAAGTAAGCAAGGAGAGGACCTAGGAGAACTGGAACTATGGAGAAATTGTCCTCATACTGAGGACAGTTAACCAGTGGAAGGGCTTGCCTCCAGAAGTTGGGGTGCTCCATCACTGGAGGTTTTTATGAAGATACTAGACAGCCACTTGTCTGGAACGGTGTGGGCCCATGATGGTGAACCTATGGCATCTGTGCCACAGGTGGCACACGGAGCCATATCTGTGGGCATGCGAGTGTTGCCCTAGCTCAGCTCCAGCGTGCATGTGCACACTGGCCAGCTGATTTTCGGGCCCTCTAGGCCCACCATAAGTCGGGAAACGAGTCATTTCCGGCCTCCGGAGGGCCTGGGGGGGGGGGGGAGGCCATTTTCACCCTTCCCTGGCTCCTAGAAAGCCTCTAGAGTCTGGGGAGGGTGAAAAATGGGCCTACTGGGCCCACTGGTAACCTTTTTGCCGTCACATGCCAAAAGTGGGGCAGTCACATGCACATGTGCAACGGGCATTGAATTATGGGTGTGGGCACAAACGCACATGACCCCTGTGCTCCCCCAGCTTTTGGCACGTGGCGGCAAAAAGGGTTAGCCATCACTGGTGTAGGCTCTTCTGTTTGAGCAGGGGGTTGGACTCGAAGACCTCCAAGGTCCCTTCCAGCTCTATTATTCTATGTTCTATCTCAGAATGTACATGTCAGGGCAGCCTCCTGTAGTTTAGGCTAAATATGAGTGTGAGACTGTCATCTGGCAAGTGGGTTAATTCACTACATAAGCAAAAAAAAGATCTTTTAGTTTACATACAGTTTTCTCTTTATTTATTAAGGTATCTAGCAAGGTATCTTAATAAGAGCCTTGGTGGCGCAGCAGACTAAAGTGCTGTTAAGTAGCACCAGCTGCCTGTATTTACTGCAAGTTCGAATCTCACCAGGCTCAAGGTTGACTCAGCCTTCCATCCTTTCGAAGTTTAGGTAAAATGAGGACCTGGATTGTGGGGGCAATAAGCTGACTTTGTATAAAAATATACAAAAGTATGAAGGCTATTGCTTAATGCATTGGAAGCCGCCCTGAGTCTCCGGAGAAGGGCGGCATATAAATTGAACCAATAAATAAATAAACAATAAAATATGTAGAACCAATATTAGTCAGAAATATGGAAGCACATAAGGAATAGCTGTACAGGGTATGAAAAACAAAAAGAGAAAACAGTTTCCGGTATTTTCTACAGGGTATATAACTAGTACAGTCTTTCATTGAAAGCAGGCATACTGATAACAAAGCCAGAAACATTTCTGATTCCTATGTATTAGATTCCTATGTATTAGTAACAAGAAGCCTGACCTTCTATTATTTCTATTCTACTATTGAACAATCTCAAGAAACACAATCATTTTCCTGCAGCATGAGATTAAAAAGAGAGAGAAATCTCTATTAACCTGGAATATTTCAGCAAAGTTCTGAAACCCGTAAGTTAAAGTTTGGAAGTCATAAAACAAAACAGAAACTCTTACCTGGTAGGTGTTGTCAAAGCTGTCATACATGAATCTGGTGATCAAGGAAGTCTTCCCAACTAGAAAAACAAACACACACATTGGTAACTTCCAACTAAATTCTAAACATCGTTGTACTGCAGTTAAGGAAAAGGCATTTGACATGAATCGCATTTTGACAATGATTGCGATTTAGTGACAATAATTAAATGAGCCATATTGCCCCAAACTGTTCACTTTGAAATATTTTGAATTTAACTGCATGTGAACACTTATTGTAACATCTGTTCCCATTACAGTAAGATTCAACTGTCAAAACCTTTCACACTTTGCAACTGTGGCTCCATGTTGCTCAGTTGAACTCTGGGAAAAGAGTCTACTAAACCAGGATTGGCCAAATACAAAGATCAAGAACAAGGGTCTCAAAACATGGCAACTTTAGGATTTGTGAATTTCAACTCCCAGAATTCCCCAGCAAGCCAGAACTGAAGAAGCTTCTTGGATGAGAAGCAAAACATTTGGGGGGGGGGGGGGGAGCAAGAAAGTCATGTTGCCTTTTGGAAAAGCACCTTTGAGTCTCCCTCAACATTAGGTTAGCTCCATCCCTCCTGACATTCCAGAAATCCTTGGCTATGTCACCCATCCTGGGAGTCCCAGAGAGAACCAGAAATATAGGTAGATATTCAATACTGAGATGAATATACTTATTCTTCCTCTGCCTAGGGTTTGTATAATTTAAACTTAACAATATTTAATTTTAATACCGACTCTACATTTTTGTCATGATAGTTTATCATTGTATTTGCATTGTATTTTATCGGGTTGCTGAGAGCAGCCCAGAGTCACTTTTCTTGTGATGGTAGCCATGATAGATAGAGAGATGGATGGATGGATGGATGGATGGATGGATAGATAGGATGGATGGATAGATAAGTGAGTGAGTCATGAGGAGAAAATGAGTTCAATTCAAATGAAAAATTATAAACAAACAACAAAATGTCATTGGTTGTCAGTGAAGATTTATAAGCCACCTGTCGCAAAGGGTGACTAAGGAAGCTACTGCCAGTAACTCTTATCAAGACTTGAAATCATTCCCCCATTTCATCTTGAACTCAATAATTAGAAGGAGAACTTCATCAAAGAACCAACTGTTGTGTCTGGGTAAGGCACTTAGATCCCATTAATTCCTGAAGAAAGTTAGTAGTAAAAATTGCAGCTCGCTCCCAACTGGTAGGGTGTATATTAATATTCTAAAATTCATGCAAATGGAGGAGGAAATAAATATGCAGGATTACAACTCTCATCCTCGGCAGCTGATTCCACAAAGCGGCAGAATTAATGGGAATTACAACCTAACGCAAGCCTTTTAGAGAGGAAATACCAGGAGGAGATCCCTGTACAGTATGTAATACTAAATTCACAGAAGGGCTTAATATTAAAGAAGGCTGAGCTAAGAATTTGCATCCCAGCCATGCTGATGGTGGTTGGCTTAACCAGTCCTTCCTTTCCTATTTAATAACAAAACAAAACACAAAACTCAAAACTACTAAAAAGAAAGAAATATAATCGTGATCTGGACCCTAACCCAGGGGTCTTCTAAACAAAACAAAACAAAACAAAAAAATCAAAGAGGATAGCTTTGCATATTGAGTAAATTCAGTGAGATGCCGTTTATCTTTCCTCCAATTTGCAGCTGAAAAGCAAGAAAATACTTCCTACTTCGATAAAGCACCCTTTTGTTCAAGTCTGCTTCAAGTGATGCTGTATTTCAGCCAAACCATATTTACTGAAAAAACAACAAGAGGTTTATCATCCACAATAGGCGGCAAGTATTATATATTTCACACTTCAAACTAATAAGCGTGGTACATATGATTTGACTCTGAAAGTCCCAAATTCGTGTCTAAATAAACTAAATTTAGCTTTGTATTTATGAAAGCGAGTGCAGGAAGCTTTAAAAAAAAAAAAGCTATTTCCGGTACACCAGGCTTCTGCCCACGTAGATTTAAGCAGTCAGGAACATCATGTACTGTGAGCAAAGCAAGAGGACCGATTCCTGCTCAAAAGCACGATCTTTTTCACAAATGTGCTGTTGGAGAATTTCTCACACGGTGAAGATGTAAATTGACAAAAGCTGCTAACCAGGGATTGCGAGCAAATGAAGAGTCCTTTTTGGACGAGGCAGACGGTTTTTCAAGAGACGCTGGGAAAGAAAAAAGTAAACAGGCTTGTATTCAACAGAGGGTTACAACAGGAGTCATTTGCTTAATGAAAAAGATGTATCTTTACCATACAAGTCCTAAGGCATTTAGAGGTTTAAAAGACAGTGTATCAACACCTTAACTTGTCCCAAAGGTGCTATTTCCCAAAGAAAGCTTCTTGGATGAGAAGTGAAATGTCAACTCTGAAGCAAACCTGGCTGAGGTTTGATGCCTCATAATTGCCACGAACTTGCAGAGGGGAAGGGGGTGGGGGGGAAATAACAGCCTAGCTTGTAGTCAAAACAAAAAGCTTTCTCAGGGGAATCAAGATCAAATCCACAGGTGGCAGTTGAAGGTGGCGGGAAGTTGACCAAGGAGCCCGCCAAATGTCCTAAGTGGCCAGTGTGACCTGTGACAATAGGGGAGAGGATCAATTGCTATTTTATTTTTTGTCATAACTGGGGGGGGGGGACTTTCAGAGTTGGGTTTCACTGACTGTGCCAATTTGATGCATCCAATAAAGTTCTGCTTTTGATGGGTGACACTGACACGAAATGTTTTCAAAGGGGGGAAAAAAACACCCAAGAATGTCCAGTTGCCTTTTGGAGAAAACCCCTTTGGGGGCAACCATGACCTGGATGATGGGAGAATCTCAACAGACAACACCTTAACTTGTGACTGCACAGGGCAACAGCTGAATCCGCAGGGCGACGAGTCTGAAGGTTTTTCCTCCCTCAGAAGCCTAGGAACCTTTGCATCTTAGTCCTACCTCTTCAGGAAAGAGGTACCAACTCTTCCAGACTTGGTACTTCCAAGGGGCACTATCTACCTCCTCTGACCCCAACCTGGAGGTGGGGCTCTGGCTCCCTGTCCTGCCTTTCCCGATAATGGAATGTGGAAGAGTATGACTAAATCCATGATTAATAAAAGAGATAAGGAACGTTAGATTTGCATTACACTGAAAAATAAATAAGAATAAAACTTCAAACTACCAAGTACCAGAAAACATTTTACTTATTTCTACTGAAATAGCAGTGTAAGTATTCCCAGAAAATCACCTTTGGACTTGTCAAACGGTCACAAAAGGGGATCAAAAGGGCCTGGTGGCTCAGCAGACTAAAGCATTTTGATTAACACCAGCTGTCTGCAATTACTGTAAGTTCGAATCTCCCCAGGCTCAAGGTTGACTCAGCCTTCCATCCTTTCTAAGGTAGGTCAAATGAGGACCCAGATTGTGGGGGCAATAAGCTGACTTTGTATAAAATATACAAAAGTAGGAAGGCTACTGCTTAACGTATTGTAAGCCGCCCTGAGTCTCTGGAGAAGGGCTGCATATAAATCAAAATTTTACACACACACACACACACACACCCTCGGGATGCTGCAACCGTCATAAATACATGCTGATTGCCAAGCAGTTGAATTTTGATCATGCGACCGTGGGAACGCTGCAACCATTGTTAAGTGTGAAAAACAGTCCTAAGTCACTTTTTGCAGTGCCCTTGTAACTTCAAACGGTCACTAGATGAACTGTTGTAAGTCAAGGACGACCTGTATAACCTATTGTCTTCTTCGCTGATAGAAGGAAGATTTTAAGGAGAGATTGCACCCACCTCATTGGAAGAGACAGAAATATTTTCTCCTGTCGTTCTGAGCTATGCAGAGTGCAGAGTTCGGTTGACCGCAAAATAATTCATTTTAATGTATGCCGATTAAGTGTACGTTCAAACTTATGCTAAGTTCTAAGTTCACCTCTTTTGACCTGGTCTTGCCAACCCTGAGGAAGGGAGCACCATTTCCTGGCTAGCTGACAGGTCACTGGATATCTCCATTAGCGTTGCTAAATGTGTCGCTCTTCACTATTAAGGGCACATTCATTTCGCGCTTCTGTAACCTCATCAGTTTTAAGCATCCATTCCTTTACCACTTCTGGTTGTTTATAACAGATTATACTATCTGTCCATAACATTAAACACCTCTACTAAAGCAGCTTTGCTGGCTGAGGAATTCTGGGAGTTGAAGTCCACAAGTCTTAAAGTTGCCAAGGTTGGAGACCCCTGTACTAAAGGACTCCTGCCTCAGTAGCACTGTAAGGAGAGGGAACAATTGCTATTCCCTGGTAGATGCAGGGGCCACTCGTTTATTTTTATTTATTTATTTATTTATTTTGAGCAGTTTAATTTGGCTTGACCACATAAAACTTCTCTAGCATTCTCTTTTAATGTTTTTTACAAGCAAAGAAATTGTCTGGGCTTCTAAGAGTCAGGCTGGTCAAGGAATCTTAAAGGTTGCAGGCTGGACTGGGACGTTTAAAAAAAACCCGTTTGGAAGAAGAGCAGTGGAAAATCATTTCGGTCATGTGGCCAAGAAAACTGCATGGGTGAATCAGGTATTCACTAGGAAATGAGTTGGGGGGTCCCATGGGCATCTTTATCTTTTTATGGGCCAATGCAGAGACCTGCATAGTCTGGGAAAGGGCAAATCATATCTCTAGTATTCAAAGGGGAAAAGAATGACAGATCATTCTGATAAGCAAGCTACATAGGTAGAAGTCACATATTACGGGATTCAGATAAATCTATTCAAATGGCCATCACAGCGGAGTATACTGTAATGTTTCCCCTAGCTTTTCTGGCTTTAATTAAACTAGCAGATTTTTAATTGTGAGGGGGGTTATGCTCTTAATTAAGATTAAGAGCAGATAAAGCCCCTTGGGAATGTGCCCCTGAGAGATTGCTTAAAAACCGCCTAGAGCTCAGAGTTTAATCTGGTGGCAAATACCCAGCTGCCAAGTAATTCTGGAATCAAAGATATAAATCACTACAAAAGAGTCATCAAGCAAAGAAATACCGAGGCCAGATTTTTTTTTACTTTAATTCAGATGATTCTTAAAATAAATGGAAATCTGAAACCAGAACTTTTAAATCTTATACGCATAAAGATGGGAAACACATTAATTCCCGCAATGGAAGAAGAATGGATGGTAAACATGATGGAGATAGTGAAATGGGCTGTTTTAGTCAAAGAAAAGAATTTAGTAACTTTTGTTTCCACTTGAAAACTGCTTCTGGATTTTTTTGCTCAAAGCTGAAAAAAACCCAAAACTTTGATTTTATGTTTTGATGATCAGAATGGCTTGAAATGTGAAATGTAAAGCAAAAGGTTAATGTGGTCTTATTTTTACAATCTACTGCAGAGGTCTTCAAACGTGGCCGCTTTAAGACTTGTGGACTTCAACTCCCAGAATTCTCCAACCAGCTATGCTATGCTGCTATGCTGGCTGGAGAATTCTGGGAGTTGAAGTCCACAAGTCTTAAAGCGGCCATGTTTGGGGACCCTGATGTACTGCATTGAAGAAAGTCAGAAGTTATTGCTTTCTTTTCTCTTTGCACTTTCTCCTTTTCTTATTCTTCTAACTTTGATTTCTTCTATAATTTGATCTTATAATGAAACATACAAGTATTTTTTTAAAAAGGATTGATCAAGTACATAACAATAGAAGTGACAAAAAAAGTACCGGTATTAATTGAAAAGAATAGAATTTTGAAAGGAAGGGAAAAGAAAAATAATATTCTGAAAACAAGGGCCTGGTGGCTCGGCAGACTAAAAGCATTGTGATTAACACCAGATGTCTACAATTACTGTAAGTTCGAATCTCCCCAGGATCAAGGTTGACTCAGCCTTCCATCCTTTCTAAGGTGGGTAAATTGAGGACCCAGTTTGTGGGGGCAATAAGCTGACTTTGTATAAAATATACAGAAGTATGAAGGCTATTGCTGAACGCATTGTAAGCCGCCCTGAGCCTCCGGAGAAGGGCGGAATATAAATCAAATTAAAAAAAAAAAACCTTAAAAGGCACAGTGGGGCAGGCACAGAACAGCCTAAGAGGAACGAAGTCTGTGGTGCTGAGAGGGACAACGGAGCAGCATTACGGACACATTTGATGGTGCCCTGGGTAGCAAATTGGTTAAAAGCAAAGAGCAGGGAGAATTTGATGGGACCCAGACAGAATCTTGCCAACATGCTACCAGCCCCATGAATCATATACATTGGGAACCATTTGGGAGGAACTGTCTTCGCCCTCTTTCTCTCACACGAACTATCTCTACTGAGTTGTCGCTTGCTGCTCTGGAATGCCCACCTTCCTTTCTGGGATTTCAGACTATATTCCATAAAATCTACTTTATGTGAGAAATTGGGATTGGGAAACCAAAACGGTACTTTACTGAGAGAGACTTCAATAACTTGTAGACCTGATTGTACCAATCTCTGCCCCCAGCCCCCACCCTCCCGGTCAAGGACTACGAGGAGAGTTAACTTATCTTAACTGGCTCTGTTCAATAACAGGTTTTAGGATTCCTGCATTGAGTAAGGAGTTGGATTCGAGGCCATACCAATCCTGTACAGAATTGTAAAAGATCGCTTGGAGGAGGGAGATACTGCCAACGCAATCTACTGGATCCCCTGCATGGATTCCCCGTGTTTATGTAGGACAGACGGGGACCACCAGACTGCAAAAACACAACGATTGGTCAGATGAGGAAACCCAAACTTGTTGGTAGCTTCACATTGCAATGAACAAGGATATATCGTTTTTTTCGTACTATAAGATGCACCAAGATTTCAAAGAAGTAAGGAAAAAAGTTTTTGCCCTCCCCAGGCCCCAGGAGCACTCTGTAGGCCTCCCAAACTTTCTGCGCACCCCATTTTTTGCAAAACCGGGTGAAAAATGGACCATATTTTGCCCATGTTTGCAAAAAACGAGGCACGCAGAGGGTTTGGGAGGCCTGCAGAGTGCTGGGGAGGGCAAAAACGCTGTTTTTGCGAAAATTGGGCAAAAAACGGGCCTGTTTTCCACAAAAATGGAACAAGCAGGGCGGGGCTTCAAGAGGCCAAAAATGATGCATTGTATAAGATGCATCAACATTTCCACCCTTTTTGGGGGGGGGGAGGTGCATCTTATACTCTGAGAAATACGGTACATTCAATTTTGGAGCTACTAAGATTGTTGGACAAGCAGGTACAAAAACAGCCAGGGAAGTGATTGAAGTCTGGGGAACAGGACCCTTGGCAGTCAACAGGAGTGCCGATTTACCACCAGCTTGTCAAGTACTTACGAATCGAGGACTTGGCAGCAGAAGGAAACGACGACTTAATAGCCAGCCATCAACACCGCAATCAACAACTAAAAAGCCATGCACAGCCAGGCACCATATAAATATGACTCACAGAATAGCCCAAAGTGCTCACTCTGCTAGAGAGAAGTTCCTCGAGGATGGGCTCCAGCGTAAGTCCGAAAGCTTGAAAGAGTAAACCTCTGGTCCCAATGACCGACCCAGACTAGATTTTGTAACATTGTCCTGGGATGCATATATTTGCCTTCGTTTGTGAGAATTGCTCTGTGCACCAAAGAAGACGGGAGATAGCGCTCAGTAGAAACACAAAAGCATTTATCCCGTAGTTAGAAGCAATTTTATTTCTGCTGCGCAGTCATGGAAATGACTTAATATCAGTCCCCGTGTAGTTAGCAAAGAATTGGGAAGAGCTTTTAAGACCACTGCTGGCATAAAAGTAGCAGCAAATTTGCCTGTTTCTTCTTTTAAAACTTCACCTCTCAATCTCCGGACTGCTGTTCTAGAGAAGAGTTTGAACCAGCAGTATGTCATTCTAGCTTCTGACTCTAGTAAATCTGACCGTCCAGAGATAAATGGGAATGAGTCTGCATAAATATTCTTTTTTTTTTTTTTATTGAAAAAGTTTTACAATAAAAAAAATTTTTCCCCCTTTTTTCACCCCTGCTCCCACCCCCCCTCCCATCCCCTCCAACCTCCCCCCAACCCCAACCCCTCCCTCCCCATCCCACCCCTGACTTCCGCTGCATATTTCTTAAAAAGAAAAACAACAACGAAAATTTTTAACAGCCAGAAAAACAAATACTATTATATACTCAATTCTATTCTGATCTAAGTTGAGAGGAAGAGAAAAGAGAGAAAGAAAAGAATTAAAAAAAAAAAAAAAAAGGATGAAAGAAAAAAATAAAATAAAATGAAATAATACAAAGAGAAACCTATAAACATGAATATCTGTCTAAAATTAACAATATTATAATAAAAGAAGGCACCAAAAAAGAATAGCCATTATAATATTTAAGCCAATTTAGAAACAAAAAGAAGAAAAGAATAAAATAAAATAAGAAAAACATTACTAACATTACTAATCCTATACCATACTCGATCACTCCAAAATTCTATACCTTACTTATTCATATTAGATATTATATTGCATATATATTGCATAAATATTCTTAAGTACTCTAAACGTGACAGCGGACTCTTGTCCCATTCATCTAGACAAAAATGTTGGCCTCATTCATTGGCTAAAAGAACAAGAGCTACGGATTGCTGCTCTTTAAGCAAGGAATACAAGAGGATAACAAGCCAGCCTGAACTGCATATCAAAATGCCAGTCTTTTGCTTTCTGGCATTTATATACCAATGTTGCTCTTCTCCATTGTCTTGATCTTTCTTTCTTTCTTACTTTTTTTTTGAAGTATGCCTGGGGGAAATGTCCCTTTTTAATTGGTAAGACAATTGTTTGAAAGATGCCATAGCAAGTAAAAGTAGTCCTTGACTTACAACCATTTGTTTAGTGACCAAAGTTACAATGGCATTGGAAAAAAAAGTGACTTAGGACCGTTTTTCACACTGTAGCATCCCCAAGGTCACATGATCAAAATCCAGCTCTTTGGCAACCGACTCACATTTATGACGGTTGCAGTGTCCAAAAAAGTCAGGCGATCCCCTTTTGTGGCCTTCTGGCAAGCAAAGTCAATGGGGAAGCCGGGATTCACTTAACAGCCAGGTTGCTAATTTATCAACTGCAGTGATTCACTTAACAGCTGTGGCAAGAAAGGTCGTAAAATGAGGCAAAACTCAATTAATGTTTCAGTTAACAGCAGAAATTTTGGGCTCAGTTGTTGTCTTAAGTCGACGACTACCTGTATAATAGCAGCCATGAGTTTTGCTTAAAACTTCTCACTCCCAAACCTATGACATATCACTTTTGGGTATTTTCTCTTTAGAGTAAGACCCTCCCCCCTCCTCAAAAAGGCCCACGTTTTAACTCTCAGGCATCAATTCTCTAAGCAGCCCTCTGAGCTGCCAAACTAAGACAAAGACTTTTTAAAAAGCAGTGCAGGCCATTAGTTAGGAATACAAGATTAAACCGGATCAAGGAAGCCATCATGAATATTCATGACTGTCTGGTGCAAAAAAAAAAAAAAAAAAAAAGCATGAAAGGAAGCTAACAGAATAGCCCGAGATGGCAAGAAATAAGCAAAAGTGACGTGTATCTAACAAAAGAGCATTCTCAAAAAGGAAAATATTGTGCCGATAAAGGAGAATATTTGTAGCTCAGGGTTAAAAGGGTCCTCGGGGCTCTCTGAGCTGGGTTTCTTACAGATGTTTCATTACCCAAACCAACTAACATCATCAGTGTTAGTGACTAGGCTGGAGTTAACTGGTACTGCTATTTCTTTCTATGGAAAATTTTAAATGAAAAGAAAAATCCTCTACTCTCAGCTATTTTTTCCGTCCAATGAAAAAGGGAGAAAAACACTTGGTTTGAGTTTTCATTGTTCCTTAAAAAATAGAACACCTGACGAGGTTTAAGTTCTGTTCAGATAGAAAGCGAGGTATTTAAAATGTTCCAGCAGCTGGCGTTGTTTTGTTCCGAGCTCAATAGCCAGTTTTTTAAAAAATTATTTCTTCTACAGCCACAACGGAAAACTTGTCTTCTGATTCTTTGTAAACCAGCAGTCGCATACATTAAAGGAACACCACAAATGGAATTTCATAAGCCCACTGCTTGCTGAATTAATTAAATTTTGTCTTTTCTTTCTTTCAATTAAACACTCAGCACGACTAACAGCAATTACGTAAGAACAAGGAATATAATTAGACTAAGAAGAAATTTTAAATTGGTATCATTAAACTGAAAGCTAACCGTTAAACTAACAATTAAAACATACGAAAAAGAAAAATATTGACTTCTAATTTTTTTCTTAAATGCTAGAAGAGTGGAGGCCAAGTGCACTTTCCTACAGAGTGCATTATATAGGCCTTCTTAAATAAATGAGATGCTTGGGCAAATAGAGGAGGGTCTTCAAAAAAAGACCTCTCGATATAGAGGGGGAAAGACGATGGTCCATCAGTCAGGCCCTAAGCCATGCCACCATGAGCTGGTCATTTTTATTTTATTTTTTAATTTATACCCCACCTTCATTATTTTCAAAAATACTCACAGCGGTGTACCTAATAGCAACAAAGATGACTGGGGAGGGGGGCTGGATGTTAAAACATACAAAGAACGGTGGCAGAAATTGGGTATGTCTAATTTGTTGAAAAGGACTAGGGGAGACATGATAGCCGTCTTCCAATATTTGAGGGGCTGCCCCAAAGAAGAGGGAAGCAATCTATTCTCCAAAGCACCTGAGGGCAGGACAAGCAGCAATAGGTGGAAACTAATCAAGGAGAGAAGCAACTTGGAATTAAGGAGAAATTTCCTGACAGTGAGGACAATTAACCTGTGGAACAGCTTGCCTCCAGAAGTTGTAAATGCTCCAGCCCTGGAAGTTTTTAAGAAGAAATTGGACAACCATTTGTCTGAAATGATACAGGGTTTCCTGCCTTAAGCAGGGGGTTGGATTAGAAGACCTCCAAGGTCCCTTCCAACTCTGTTATTCTAACATGATAATATTCCTTCCTCCTATTTTTCTCACAACTACAGCTGTGTGAGGTGAGCTGGGCAGAGAGAAAGGGACTGGACCAAGATCAACCAACTGGCTTTCATGGCCAAGGTAGGACTAGAACTCACTATCATCTGGTGATTAGCCCAAAGTCACCCCGTCGGCTTTTGTCCCTAAGGCAGGACTGGAACTCACCTCCTGGCTTCCAGTCTGATGCCCTCATCCCTTGGCCAAACTGGCTCTCAGACTGGTTATACAGGGAACACCTTTTTATACAGGTGTTATATGATGCTGATTTCTAACCCTGCATAACTCTCCCACACTTAAATCCAAATTACGTGCTACTCTTAACACCATCATTATCACCCCTCTAAAAAATTTAAAAACAGGCCTGTAGTAATGGATTAGTAGGCAGGTAAGTGTGGATATGTCAGGAATAGTAGTCATGGGCCTGCACACCAACAGCTTGGCTCTGATGGTTGCTTTTTTCATTGACTAAAGCAGCCGTGAAACCCGGCGTCTCCCTCAGTGACTCAGCTGCCCTCTCTGGGCAGGCATTGCTTTCCTCCATAGTACAGTTAATCCTTGATTTATAATCACAATGGAGTCCAACATTTCTGTTGCCAAGCAAGACAGTTGGCAGGGAGTTGTTGGGAGACATCAAGTAGGCAAGTATAACAGTATCAATCTACTCTTACTGAAGAAGCAACCTAGAACTAAGAAACTTCCTGACTGTGAGAACAATTAGCCACTGGAACAACTTGCCTCCAGAAGTTGTGAATTCTCCAACATGGGAAGTTTTTAACAAGAGATTGGACAACCATTTATCTGGAATGGTAGAGGGTTTCCTGCCTGAGCAGGGGGTTGGACTAGAAGACCTCCAAGGTCCCGTCCTACTCTGGTTATTCTGTTCTAAGGCCTGTGCAGCACACCATGTCCTCGTGCCCCATACAACTTCCTGCCTGCCTCTCTCTCAACAAGGCCTCCTAGATGCAGCCTTGCTCTAAGCACTGGCATCTTATTGACTGTGTCATTGTCGGAAGAAAAGACGGGCAGATCAGAGTGACCAAGGCCATGTGTGGTGCTGATTGTTTGCTGTTCACAGGCTCTTTTGTCTTCAAAATGAAGCTCCACATCAGGCCCAAGAGGCAGCCGCAAGGAAACAAGGCCATAGAAAGAATTAATTAAGCCCAGCCCGGCTTCGGCAGTGGCTGAAGATTTAGAAACTTAAGCTTGCTGACCTACATCTTGCTGGCAGTGCCAAAGACGACCGAGAATGCTTCAGGGGTATTGTCCATTCATCTGCACCGAAGATGCCAGGGCACTGTCCTCACAAGCAGCCTGACTGTTTCGATGAGAATGGTGAGAAGATACGGGCTTTACTTGCTGAAGAGCATCGCCTTCGTCGTGTCCATCATCATCAGCCGCCGAGAAAAATGCCTTGGCTAGTGACCATAGTCCAGAATAAACTGCGTAAAATGCAAGATCCCCGGCAGACAAAATACAGGTAATCCTCGATTGACGACCACTATCGAGCCCACATTTAATGTTGTTAAGTGGGAAATTTGTTAAGTGAGTTTTGCCCCATTTTACGACTTTTCTTGCCACATTTGTTAAGTGAACCATTGCAGTTAGCGACATGAATGTTGAGTGAATCCGGCTTATTGACTTTGCTGGTCAGAAGTTCGCAAAAGGGGATCACGTGACCCCAAGACACTGCAACCATCATAAATATAAACCAGTGGTCAAGCATCTGAATGTAAATCACATGACCATAAAGGGATGCTGTAACGGCCATAAGTGTGAAAAATGGTCGTAAGTTGCTTGTCCCAGGGCCTTTGTAACTTTGAACGGTCACTGAATGAACTGTTGTAAGGTAAGGACTACCTGCACAGGGATATGCTGAAAGAAAACACGTGAAAATGTTCTATGAAGCTGAAAGACGCTCTGTCCCTTCCTCCAGAGTGTAGATGGTACAACTCTCATTTCAGAAGGTGATTTCTGCAAAGATGGACATACTACGTGGGGGCTATCCTCATCCAACCTTCATCTATTGACTAAGGAGCAGGGTGGCTTGTGTGTTTAGGATGCTGGGTTGGAGGTTAGCAAACCCAGGTCCAAGACCTGAGTGCTGCCGTGGGACAGGGTTGAACTCCCATCCTTCGCTCCAGCTCCTGCCGGAGACATGAAAGGAGTTCCCAACTGGGGATCCCCAGAACAGTGATGTCATTGGCTGATGCTTTCAACCCAGAAGCAACTCGGTGCTTCTGACAGGAGCTTTACTGTGAGGCAATAGACAGGTCCAGGATGGTCCAGGTTATCAACAGCACCATGGAAGATCCTGCTGGCAAAGCCCAAGGGGCAGATGCTATACCTGCAGAGATATACAAAATCGATGGTCCTGTATTTCCACAGAAGCACACCTGAGTCATTCCAGTCATTTTGGAAACAAGGATCCATTCCTCAGGAACTTAAAGATGCATCCATCACACACAGCCACAAGAGGAAGAGCAGTCAACAAGTACACGACAACGCACTAAGGAATCTCGTTGCTGTCCACTGTAGGAAAAAGCCTTGTTAAAGAGTTCTGGTCACTCAGCTAGAGCTGCGCTTGCTGTCAGAGTCACAGTGTGGCTTCCTCAGAATCTGTGGGACAATTGACGCATGAATGTTGCCATACTCCAATTTCAGAAGAAGTGTCAGGAGCAGAATCATGAACTCCACACCTTTGTTGATCTCATGAAAGCTTTCAATACGTTCAGCCCACAAAGTCCTGCCACATTTATTCACATCATGCACCAGTTCCATAAAGGCAGGCGGGCCAGAGTGATGGTGGACTGTAAAGAATCCTCAGAGGCATTCCAAATCATAAGCTGCTTGCACCCACACTGTTCAGCATGATGCTTATTGCGACCCCTTGAGGTGTCATCTGCACCTCCATTAACTGTCTGGTTGGCTCTGCAACCCAACAAGACAGACACAGACTTCAGAGGATAATTAGAATGGCAGAAAAAACAATGGCTACCAACCTGCCTTCCAATAAGGATCTGTATACACGAGTCAAAGAGGGCTGTGAAAATATCTACAGACCCCCTCGCATCCTGGACATAAATTGTTTCAACTCCTACCCTCAAAATGACAGTATAAGGCACTGCACACCAGAACAACCAAACACAAGTACAGTTTTTTCCCAAATGCCATCACTCTGCTAAACAACTAATTCCCACAACACTGTCAAATTATTCACTAAGACTGTATTACTATTCTTCTTCTCCTTCTTCCTATTACCCATCTCCTTCTACTTATGACTATAACCTAGTTGGCTTGTATCTTTATGGTTTATATTGTTTTATTTAGTTTCCTAAGTGTTATATCTTATGGTTCTTGATGGATGTATTTTTTTATGTACACTGAGAGCTTATGCACCAAAGACAAATTCCTTGTGTGTCCAATCACACTTGGCCAATAAAAGAATTCTATCCTTTTTTCTTATTCTATCCTCTCCTATTGTGTGATGCCTTTCAGGACAGGGATGCCTGTATAGAATAGATGGGAAGCTCTTCAACCTGAGGGTATTTCAAGCTACTCTCCAAAACAGGCTGTGGCTAAATAATGACTAAATAAATTATTTAATCCAAATAGCCAAGTATATTTTAATATTTGAGTCCTTTCTTCTATTTATATACTGAAATACTGTGTAAAACCTTGTACTCCAATTTGGTCTACAAGCAAATAATCACCAAGCGTCATACCAGAAGAACTTAAAATTCATCATCAAGCCTTTATTTAATTTCAGATTTCTTGCATTGGCAGGATGTTATCAGTAACCATGGAAATATTGAGCCTGCTTTCAAATTTACTTACATAACATGCCAGTACCAAGTCCATGAAACTTAGCTAATCATTCATGGTAAGACACATTAAAACGGGAAGGGTTTTTCTTGTTTCTATTCCAGTAGAAAACTCTTTCAGGAGCATAGAAATTAGACTGTAGCTTAAGCAGCAGGCAAAATGGGTGAAAATCCAGGGAAAGAGGAGGAGAACGTTGCTGATGCTGGAAAACATGAGGGGATGATCTAAAATGAAATATCGAAAGAAGGTATTATTCATCTTGGATCCTTTGGATCCTATTCAAGTGATCTGTAAAGAATCAAATCTGCATTTGTAATATTGGAGAAATGAAATAAAGACTAGTTAGTTGGGGGGAGGCGAAAGGGAGGCAGTTCCTCGACTTACAACAGTTCATTTAGTGACCATTTGAAATTGCAACGGCATTGAAAAAAGTGACTTATGACCATTTTTCACACCGACAACCGTTGGAGCATCCCCATGGTCACATGATCAACATTCAGGCGCTTGACAACCAACTTGTACTTATGACGGTTGCAGTGACCCAGGGTCACGTGATCCCCTTTGGCTTCCCCATTGATCAGCAAAGTCAACGGGGAAGCCAGATTCACTTAACAACCATCTTACTGCTGTGATTCACTTAACAACTGCGGCAAAAAAGATCGTAAAATGGGGCAAAATTCACTTAAGGATTGTCCCACTTAGCAAAAGATACTCTGGGCTTAATTGTGATCGTAAGTCGAGGACCACCTGTATATACTGCAGCAAAACATAGATAGCCTGGTCCTCTTTTGTTATCCACGGGGCCAGAAAAGCTTGGTTTAATCCAAGTCCAGATCAAAGGGACTCATGGGGAAAGAGAAGGGGCATCCAGAATTAATATATTACACATTTCAAAAGCCCAGCATACGGAGCTTCTTTTCAAACGATCAATTCGTGAATCCCTAGCTCAGCAGTTCGATGAGAATGCCGTGGTGGAAGGTAAGACCACCTGAGGCAGAAAATAGATTCCAGATATTGACGCCTCTAGCATGAGGACGATTGTGATCATAAACCTGAATAAATAAGCAGCAGCAACAAGTGTAACTAGTAGAAAAGAAGCATCCTGCTGGAAATATTAAGGGACCTTTTTATCAGTTTGCAGAGCTGGAAAGCTATAGATATTGCAAACTGAAAGAAGTCAGGAGACTGAAGCATGCCTGCCACATGGACTAAATGATAAGTGGATTTATGCTGCAGAGATTAAACAGTTGGAAGAGAAATGAAGAAATTACCTGGAATACCCTCCCCATAAGACATTTCAAAAGAAGGAATGTCTCGAGAACGCATTTATGCTTAAACTTGAGAAAATGAATAGGAATAGGAATAGGAATAGGAATAGGAATAGGAATAGGAATAGGAATAGGAATAGGAATAGGATAGAATTTTTTATTGGACAAGTGTGATTGGACACACAAGGAATTTGTCTTGGTGCATATGCTCTCAGTGTACATAAAAGAAAAAATACATTCGTCAAGAATCATAAGGTACAACACTTAATGATAGTCATAGGGAACAAATAAGCAATCAAATCATATTAGGAAACAGTCAATATAAATCATAAGGATACCAGCAACAAGGTTACAGTCATACAGTCATAAGTGGGAGGAGATGGGTGATAGGAACGATGAGAAGATTAATAGTAATGCAGACTTAGTAACTAGTTTGACAGTGTTGAGGGAATTAATTGTTTAGCAGAGTGATGGCATTCAGGAAAAAAACTGTTCTTGTGTCTAGTTGTCTTGGTGTGCAGTGTTCTATAGCCTCGTTTTGAGGGTAGGAGTTGAAACAGTTGATGTCCAGGATGCGAGGGGTCTGTAGATATTTTCACAGCTCTCTTTTTTGACTCGTGCAATATACAGGTCCTCAATGGAAGGCAGGCTGGTAGCCGTTGTTTTTTCTGCAGTTCTAATTATCCTTTGAAGTCTGTGTCTGTCTTGTTGGGTTGCAGAGCCAAACAAGACAGTTATAGAGGTGCAGATGACAGACTCCATAATTCCTCTGTAGAACTGGATCAGCAGCTCCTCGGGCAGTTTGAACTTCCTGAGTTGGCACAGAAAGAACATTCTTTGTTGTGCTTTTTTAATGATGTTTTCGATGTTAGGTGTCCATTTTAGGTCTTGAGATATGATAGAACCTAGAAATTTGAAAATCTCTACTGTTGATATAGTGTTATCTAGTATTGTAAGAGGTGGAAGTATGGGAGGGTTTCTCCTAAAGGCTACCACCATTTCTACGGTTTTGAGTGTGTTCAGTTCCAGATTGTTCTGATCAAACCACGAGGTTAGTTGTTCAACCTCTCATCTGTATGGGTATTCATTGTTGTCTCAAATGAAACCAATCACTGTTGTATCATCTGCAAACTTCAATAGTTTGACAGACGGATCGTTTGAGATGCAGTCATTGGTATATAGAGAGAAGTGGAGAGCACACAGCCTTGGGGGGGAGGGTGCTGTGCTAATTGTACAGGTATCCAATGTGATTAGTTCCTTGTATCAATATGAATAGTTCCTTGAATAGTTCCTTGTATCAAACTCTAAGAAATGTACAAGGACCAAGAGAAGCATGCTTCTTCTCTCCAGATCCCACTGGTCACCTACAAGACTTATGCATTCAGCCTGAACCGTAGCCGTAAACCTGAGCAATTTATCCAAAATAAAAATAAAAATAAAATAAAGTATGTTTTTGTCTTTTGTTATTTGTCAATTTATTGTTAGATGCTTAAGAGTTTATATGAGTGGCCCTAGTCTTTTAAACTATAAATATATTTGTAAGAAAAATTACTATTTGTAAAGGAATATTGTAGCTGTAGGCTTAATTCTTCTGGGCTTTTTTAAAAAATCTAGCATGATCTAGCAAATCATAAAAGAATAAACTTTGAGAGGTCCGTGAGGATGGGCCATTTTGTGATGAGGTCAGCTCAAGGCAGCGTGACACGTAGAAGCAAATAAAGAGGTTAACATAGATATTGCTTCACTGCCTGTGACCCAGCCAGTGGCAGGATGACTCTACCAGCATGACCAAAGTCCAGGTGATGAAAGCAGCGAAATCCTTTGAAGTAATCCTTAAAGTATTAATTCTATTGATTTTTGTAGCATCGTTATTTTTAATGGCTACTAAAATAAAAATCAATTGTAAAAAAACAGCTGAAAAATGCACATGAAAGCTTGGGGGAATTGTCGAGCTAAAAAAAAAAAAAAGGACAGTCCAAAATGATAAAGTGAAAAAGACCCATCGTTAAAAAAAATCACAATAATGCCTCTAATCAAAAGGACTTTGAGAAAATGTCAGCATTGGTTGTTCAAATGTAGCCATCTTGGCACTAACATGATGAAACACTACGGTACACGAGGAGTTGGGCAGCCTTAAATCTAGTTAATAAATAAAATTATATCACATGAACATTGAACTATCCAAAAAACTGGATAAGCCTGCAATCCAGAACCTAACAATAATAGAAATCAGAGCCCCACAAGGAGCAGAAATTAGACTGGCACTAATTAAGAGAACTAAGCAAAGGCATTCATTCAAGAAAGGCATGTATTAGTATCAATTTAGAAAGGATGAGTTTATAATAACTGTATAATAACTAAACTGAACTATCAAAAAGTCTGTGAAGATCAGTATACAATTGTTTGCAGCAAGTAAAGTCAAATTATTCATTGAGGGAATACTTAATAGCAATACAGGTAGTCCTTGATTTACAACGATTCATTTAGTAACTGTTCAAAGTTACCATGGGACTCAAAAAAGTGACATGACCATTTTTCACACACGACCATTGCAGCATCCCCATGGTCATGTGATCATAATTTGGATGCTTTGCAACTGGTTCATATTTATGACAGCTGCAATGAGGAAACCGGATTCACTTAACAACCAGTTTAAAAACTGCAGAAATTCACTTAACTAATGTGGCAAGAAAAGTTGTAAAGAGGGCAAAATTCACTTAACAAATGCCTCCCTTAGCAACAGAAATTTTGGGCTCAACTGTGATCATAAGTTGAGGACTATCTGTATAAGCATTCAATATGGAGCTATTAAAGCCTCTCTCTCTCTCTCTCTGTGTGTGTGTGTGTGTGTGTGTGTGTGAGAGAGAGAGAGAGAGAGAGAGAGAGAAAGAGAGAGAGGGAGGGAGAGAGAGAGAGAGAGAACGAACGTTATTCTGTGCCTGCACCTACAACATCCAAGACATTAAAAACACCAGGGCTATGATGCTCATTCAACTTTTCAAGGTGCAAGCCAAGACTCTGAGGAGATGCTTCCTCTGTGAGACTTAAGTCAATCATTATCCTTCAAGGAAAAGGAGGCATCTCTGTCAGGACCTCCATCTTTATGATTGCAAAATTCTATAAAGCCCATTAGCAATCCAGCTCCTTCTCCCAGGGGGTTGAACTGACTACTGGAGATATTACAGCTGCCTCTATAAAGCTTCAATTAGCTTTAGGATGTGCTGATGCCATTAAACTCGAGAAGAATGAGAAAGCTGCTGAGACAATTTCTCTCGATTAACCTAACAACAACAATCGTTATCAGAAGCCCTTCTGTATAACTGGAGCTGACCAATATTTTACTTCTGGCTGCTTTTTTCACTGAGGGACTGTACTCCATTTACCGTATTTTTCGGAGTATAAGACTCACCGGAGTATAAGGCGCACCTATCTTTTTTAGTGAGGAAAAGAAGAAAAAGAAATCTGCCTCTGCCTCCCAGCAATTTTGCCTGCTTGCAGCAAAGAGCAAACAGCCTGCTTTACTTTCATTTTCATTTTCAGCATAGCTTGATTAGCACAAGAAAAAAAAAACCCGCTCCAGCAATGTACCTCTTTGCAGCAAGCAGCAGAGCCCTGTGCAAAACAGCTGAGAGTAAATCAGCTGAGTCGGGAGGCTGATCCAATCAACTTGTGCTAATTAGGTTGTGCTGAAGCTGAAAGCTTTTTTTTCCTTGCTATTTGCTTTCAAGGAGGTAACTGCTGCAAGGTAGAGGCCAAAGGGTGGGGGCCAATGGGTGGGCGGGGCTACATTTGGTGTATAAGACACACCTAAATTTTCACCCCCTTTATGGTACTTAATTTGCTGGTTCAAATTTGACTGTTTTGAAGACTTTGGCAAAAGTGCAGAGAGGAGCAGCTAAGATTAAAGGCTTTGGGATTAAAGGATTTGGGTTTGACTAGTCTAGAGAAAAGAAGGACTAGGGGTGACACGATAGAAGTCTTCCAATATTTGAGGGGCTGTCACAAAGAAGAGAGACTTATGGTATTTTCCAATGCACCAGAAGGCAAAACAACAAACAATGGATGGAAACTAATCAAGGAGAAAAGCAACCTAAAACTAAGGAGAAATTTCCTGACAGTGAGAACAACCAACCAGTGGAACAACTTGCCTTCAGAAGTTGTGGGTGCTCCAACACTGGACACTTTTAAGAAGACACTGGACAGCCACTTGTCTGAAATGGCAGGGGGTTGGACTAGAAGACCTCCAAGGTCCCTTCCAGCTCTATTCTGATTCACATTGGATCCTTCTCTTTCAACCTGGGACCACTAATTTCCTCAAGTAGCCATACAACCTGCAATAGGTTTAGCGAGCAGGAGAGTTTCACACAACTATGGTGCAGTCCGCATTTCAACACTGTGCAGGAGCGGTCTTAGAGATTACACCACAGGAGTCAGGGAGGAGAAAAAAGCAATTAGACATCCCTTTGACTGCAGGAATGGATAATAGTTCAGTGCTATTTTTTGGAACATTTAGGCAGAAAGAAACGCAGCCTTTGGGGGCCCTCTGCAAGAACCCAATCTGAGCTCCTGGGCAAGCAATTTGTGCAATTTAACTTTGATGTTTAAGGCCTTACCTGCCTTGCATTCTTAAGCTCTCAAGCTTTAACAGTTCCTGCCATACATATGTCTAATATTATAACAGCAAATTTTATTTTGCATATGGCAGGGCCTATGTGGTGGAATAAACTGCTATTGAAGTAGGCACCACTTTATTATGTTTTAGGAATGGGGTAGAAACCTATAATTTCTAGAGATTTGGAGGTGCTTTTGGTTCTAATGTTACTTTTAGCATTTTAATTCATGTTATTATTGTTATAAACCCCACACAGCCAGCCATTGAAATAGACATAAAATGTATACATATATAAATAGGATTAAATAAAGATTAAAATTCTGTATGTAACATGCAGCCTTCTAACTGCTACAATTTTATGTTCAGTTATATCAGACAATATCTTTTTTGACCTATTATAACTCACTGCTGGTGGAACAATTAGTGACTCTGGTTCCCTCAGATAAAGATTGCTTAGTTTTATTGCACCAATTCCAGAGTCTCATTCTATGGATCAAAATGGCCTTTGTTTTTCTCCAAATCAGTAGGGTTGAAAAGTTGAATATTATGCAATGTCCTTATGCTTCAAGAGAACTTCAGCAGAATACTGAACGCTCTAGTTAACTAGAGCAGAATACATTTTTTAAAAGTGGCCATTTGCTTCCTTACTCTCTCACTTTGAGATTTAAAACCGATAGACAAGAAGGTAATTTGATATGATTCTTCCAAGCTCATATTTTCTTGCTCTTTCATCAAATTAAGCCTGTTAACACCTAGTCTTTGAGCTTTCATAAGTATGCGTGTATATACAGACACTCTCTCACACACACATATATTTCATCTACAGAATACTCACTTAGAGAAAGTTCTTGTCTTTCAGATTAAAATACGCAGACACAAATAAAGTACACCTTTGCCAACAATTCCATTCAGCTAAAGAGGGTGGGTTTGGTGACAACCCCACCTCAGAATGTTGAGTGCTATCTGTATGTTCTCACTTCCACCAGCAATTAAATCCACAATACACTGAAAAACTACATTGAGTACAACTAAATAAACTTTACTTTAATAATTAGTCATCATAAATGTGAGAAAGTTGTCATGCATCCGAATGTAAACATGTGACCATAAGGATGCTGCAACGATCATAAGTGAAAAAAGTCATGTCACTTTTTTCAAATGTCACTGTAAGTTTGAATGGTCACTAAGCAAACTGTTGTAAGTCAAGGACTATCTGTATACCAAAGGTCATCTAAAGTGTCAATAAACTGTCTCACCCCAAAAAGGGAACGGACAATTGCCTTAGAAGAGAGGACCACAACCAATGCAAGGAGATCTTGGCTGAACATTAGGAGAAAAATGACACTGGAACAGTTCTGGTTTTATAAGCCAAAACACCATGGCAATCTCTTAGAAATGCTGAAGTTTTACCCAATATTACCAATCTGGCACTATGTAGAAGCCTAGACTGAATGACCTCCATCTTCCCTTCCAGCTTTGTATGTAAAGACAATGACAATTCTGGGGACTGTTAGTGTGATCCATATCTAGTTTCAGACAACCTTCTCTGATCTGATTTCTTCTGGAAGGGTCCATAATTTTCTACCATGCTGGCCAATACATCCAGAGAGCATTAGGCTAGGCAAGGCTACAATAGTTTATCTTGCACTGCTTCCAGATTCCATCTCAAACACAAAGTCGAACTTCATAATTATAAATCTTCAGCGGGTGCAAAAAATGGGCACAAGAAAAACTCTGAAATATTTAACAGCTACGAAGTATAGCAAAAGGATGCTTTGGCATCATGACCACAACACATGCTAAGCTGAATTACACTAGTGGTGAAATTGAGTCTGGACTTCAGAGACCCCAATTTCTTGTTGCAGAACCTTCTTAAAAACTCACAACATCTCAAATCCACAAAATGATTGTATGAAATAAACTTCATCCTATATTTATACATAGAAATAACCATGCCCTCAAATAAATGCAAACTTTGCCAACGAAGTCTGAAGAATCTTTGCAAAATAGTTGAAGAACTGCTACTGAAATCAGTCAGTCCAGGCAAGTCCAGAAGATGATTATAGGGTTCAAACAAACTCAGACTACAATTTGGAATAACATACCGAAGACCTATAAAAACGTAAGGCATTTAGTCTTTAAACATATATAATTTACAGATATTGTTGTAAGAGCAAAATGAAAGACCAGGAGAACAAGGATTAAAGAAAAGTTATAATGAATTATTTCATTCAGACGGAACTTCCCTTAAGAATTATAGTGGTTCAAAGACTGGAAGTAGATCAGACTAAAATAGCCACAATATTTTTTTTTCATAGATCAGTTGCCATTTCCATTTCTAAATAAAATATATTTTTAAGCATACATAAAAACAGAATCACTGCAGAGTAGCCAATCTCCGGTAGCACCCTTGTAAATCGATATTTACTCTGTTAAAACTGGGGACCTGAGCTTGATTCAAGAATCAGCAAGCATTAACAATTAACAGGAAAATTTATGCTGCCAGAATAAAAAAAAAGACCTGAAGTACCATATTAAAGTAATTTCCTATAAGCTGCCAACTACTTCTAAAAACTACCAACCACTGCAACTGCAGCACTCCATGCTATTAAACCTAGCAGTAAGACAGGCTGATTTTTTTCAGCAAATATATTCAAAGTATATGCCTCAGGATCTTTCAATTTAGGTTGTATATTGTTTTCTCTCTATTCTGTTCATCCTTCTCTGAAGTAACAATTATATTTGTCTCTAGAGAAAAACACTGCTCTTTATAGTGCTGCCAGTGTGCTTCATAACTCTTGCAACAGTACTTTATAGAAAATATCCTGAGGGACAGTTATCATGGCTAATAGCTACATAAATCAAGTTTGAAAACCTGAACAATATGAGTCCAAATACTAACTGATGGATGTAAAGGGGAGGAGTGGGGAAGGACCCTTGGCTGACATCCTGTTCTCAGCATCTCAGGTACAGGCATTAGATTTGAATTCCCCAACTTTCCTCCAAGAAAGCACATTATTGTGTGATCTTTTTTCCCCCTGAAAAAAAGCCCCTGGGAAATGAGGCTAAAAAAGTCTGAAGTTCATCCAATGAAATGCCATCCAAGTAGCACTTAGTTTCTCAAGCACACAAACTCTCTTCTCTATACAAAATGAACAATAATCAGGTGACTTCCAAAGCCATCAAGTACTGTTATCCAATGTTTTGGAAAGGTGAAAGAAAAATTTTAAAATTTAGATTCCCCGTACAAATGCAGGGGCTTTGATTTCTGTGTACTGCAGTGAAGAAATCTCTATTTGTAGTTTCATTCATCTTTGCAATCATGAAACTATTATTGCCAAGTCAGTCTAAGTCAAAGTAAGACAATTCCTGAATGAAGAGTGTTTAGAAACTATTTAAAGCTCAACAATAAAGCAATATTTTTTTTTAACAAATCACCAAGGAAATGAATAATATTATGGTTTTCATTATTTCATTTATAGCCTACTTTTCATCACAAAAGATCATCAGTAGCGTACAAGGAGTGTATAAACAAAAGTTTGTGAGCTAGAGTCTAGAGAACAGTTCCTCTAAAGACAGAAAACTCATTGGATGAACTTTTTTAGCTTCACTTCCCTGGGGCTTTTGTTTTTTTTGGGGGGGGGGGAATTACACACAGTCTGCTTTCTTGGGAGAAAAGTTGGAGAATTCAAGCACAAAATAAACCAGTAACAATACTGCACATATACAGCTCAACATTTACAGGAACCTGACATGTGTATGGAGTAGATATACCAATAAGTGATAGGAAAATTAAAATACAGAAACATGCACAATTCAATTCCCATTTGCTTCAGAAAAGTATGGATTTCATGTGGAAATATTATTGTTTAATCTACTATAAAGATGCCTTAAATTTTATTTAGATCTGTGGTCTGTTTGCCACCAACGTATCTGCTGCGTCATATAAGCAATGGCATCAAACAATATATGAGACAATAAATCTATTATTCCTAACTGATGAAAAATTATGATTCCAGAGTCAAATGGTAATCATTGGACATATATATGATTGCCTTACCTGTGAGATTAGCAGCATATAAATCTAATAAATATATGAAGGTATTTTAAACAGATTCACCTTAGCATTTTACTGATTCCATTCATCTACCACCAGAATCATAATACACCTTGCATATTAATGCAGCTGTTCATGATCTCAAGTTATTAGTCTACGTCTGTTAGTTAAGGTTTTTTTTTAACTAGAAAGATTAGAGAGAAATTATTCCACAAACAGATATTTTATGACCAAGTGGTTCTTTCTCCCTGCAAAATAATGAAAACAATAAGGAATTCTGGATTTTGATTGTGATGGAAGAATAGGAAAGTAAAGAAGATACAAAAGATATCCTGTAGTAAATGTTTAGACCATTATTACTACTTGAAGTGTTTTGTTTCTAAAACTCCATGTCTGTCTTTAAAGCAAACTGTCAACTTTTCATCTCCCTCTGCACCCTATCAAACCATCAAAACCGAGTATGAATCAGCAGTATTGTTTTACTTTGTAGCTATGCAAAATATTCTCCAATGATTTTTAGAAGCATGACATTAATAGAAATGTTCATTTTTCAAAGAGTGATGGCAATTACATTCAAGCAGACCTGTCCCAATGCTATACCACAAGGACAATTCCAGTCATGGTTGAGAAAATCTACCTTTTTTTTCTTAATGGATCCTATCACTCTTCCACTGAAGAAACTGGACCAAATCAGACAAACAGTAAATTACAGCGCTTACCAAAATAATATTTTAAAAGGCTCAGCCCTTAACAAATTTAGTGATCATAATTCTTTCAACAAAATATATAAAAGCTCTCCTTTCTAGTTTTCAACCCAATCAATACTATCAGGCACAGGTACACCAAAATATGAAGATAATATTCATATATTCATTGATTTTTTCCTTCTTATTCTTTCAACAAATTAAAATCTCAGCATAGAACTGAGTGTTGATTATATATTTATATATATTTATCCTAAGAGAACACTTTCTATTTTCCTATGGTGGAGATCCAAGCTAAATTCTTATGGTGTATTTAAAACTACTAAATTATTCCAGACTAAATTCAGCAAAAGGTTTCAAAGTTTGAGTGAGGATTTATCTATTCCCTGCAAAAGAAGAAATTACAGAAAATCTTAATATGCAATGAATTGGGAAAGCCAAGTCTCTATGGAGCTTAGTCGACAGCTTTTTTTAAAAGATCTATTAGAAAAATGTAGTACTTCCCGATCCAGGAAATAACATTCCTCCCGAAATCAGAAATAGCTAGAATTTCTGACGCTCAGGGTTTCCAAATTAGCAACTGAACTATGACAGGGAGAAGGCAGCCAAAGAAAATGACAGTGTTTTTTTCCATCTTTTGTGTTAGCTTCCAGTTTGATGCCACCGATGCTCCAGAAAAAACCAAAACAGGCTCAGACATAACACAATACAGAAACCCCATTACTTCAGCTCGGTTTACAGAATCAACCCAGCCAACTAGATGTGCAATTAGCATGCTAAGCTGGATTCACAAAACACAGCCATGTTTTTGGCTTATTATGCAGCCTACAAGCCTCAGAATTGGAAATAAACACATCCACTGAGAGGGGCGGCCTGACACCCTGATCTGGATTAAAATCAGGGTTGGTTTCCCCCCCCCCTCCCCATCCAAAGAATGATGGGCAGAGCAGCAAGGAACGCCAGGCTGTCCAGCCGCCCTTGCCAGCCTTTGAATACAAATATATAAAAATATAACGAATTAATGAATGCATTAGGGTTGTTTTCCAGGTTGCTTCTCTCCTGGGTTTTTTAGGAGGAAAAAGCGATCCAGTGAAAGCAAAGGAGGCTTAATACAGAGAGGAGGAAAGAGGGGAAAAAAGGAGGATTATTTTTTTTTCAGGAAGGGGGAAGGAGGCAGATCAGATTGCGACCCTTCCTCCTCCTCCTCCTCCTCCCTCCCCCCCAATTAATCGTTCCTCCTTTATTAATAATCAAAAATGATCAATAATCCTTTTTGGCCCCACCCGGGGATCTGATTTTCCTTCCCGCCCCTCTTTTGTCGGATGGAGGAAGACATCAGAGCGCAGGAGAATAACGAGGAGGAGGAAGAGGAGAGAAGTAGATGATGATGAAGATGAAGATGATGATGATAGTAAAAAAATCGAGGTCTCCTTGCTGGAGCTGAATAGGAGCCAGAACCGAAGTAAAGCGACCCCAGGAGTAGCCCCCGCGCTCTTTTTTTCCCCCTCCCCAACCCCTCTCCCCCCCCCGCGCGCCTTGCCCGCGCGGGGGCTCATGGGAGTTGTAGTCTCCTCGCTGAGGCGATCGGCGTCGCGGTTCCGAAGGGCAGGAAAGGAAGGCAAGGCCCGGACCGCCTCCGCCGACTCACCGCTTTGCTCGCCGAGGAAGACCAGCTTGAATTTCCGCAGCGGGTTGCCGAAATCCCCGCCCGCCGACATGATGGGGATGATGGGAGTGGTGATACCGCTGCCGGGGGAAGAGGAGGAGGAGGAGGAAGAGCGGGAGGAGAGACGGAGCCGCCGCCGGGTCTCCTCGGCTGACTCTCGGGGGTGGGTGGGTGAGGAAGAGGAGGAGGAGGAGGACGGGCAGCGCCGCCTCAGGCCTTCTCCTCAGGCGCCTGAGGAGAGTTAGGCCTTTCCAGTCACGGAACGGGGCCCGACGCGCGGAGGAAGGAAAGGCGGGCGGCCGGGAGACGGCGGGAGCTCCTCCGGGCGGGACTGAGGGAAGCGGCTCCGAACCGAGCCTCGGCCACGACACCAGATCGCTCGCTCGCGGCGCTGAGGCAATGCCGGCTCCGCCCGCCGTCCGCCTCTCCTCAGGCTAGGCCCCGCCTCCCAAGCTGGACCGCCTCCGCCCGCACGCGGCCCAATCACGAAGGGGAAGGAACAGCCCCTGCCTCGCGCGGATTGGAGGGACGAGGAAAGGGGGTGTGGCCGGGCCGGCGCGAGCGCCCGTCGCTCCAACCGCCGGGAGGAGCAGGAGGGTGACGCCAGCAGGAGTAGTGCGCAGGCGCCAAATAGAGGGGGGTTGGAGAAAAAGAGAGAGAGGCCTTTTGAAAATAGAAGAGGGCGTGGTTTTGCGAGGTCTTGACGTCGCGTACCTGCGCGTCACACGGGAGGGTAAGCATTGGTCGAAATGGCCCCCGGAGGCGGGTTTTGTGAAAAATCGTTATCCGTTCCCATGGTTACTCGCACCTCCTCTCCCTGCTTGGGTCTCAGGGACATCCTTAATGAGAAAGGCTTCTGCAACCTGGCGCCCCCGAGTTATTATTGTTGACCATAAATTTATATTCCGCCCGACTCGTTTATAGACGAGGCAGCATTATAGCTTCCATCATCCTTACCTGGACGCGAAGGGAGGTGAAGTCCAAGGGTTCTGAACTGCACTTTGGATAAAGAAAGTAGAAAAATTGGGATAGATGTATTGTATTGTATTGTATTGTATTGTATTGTATTGTATTGTATTGTGTTACGTTTACTATACCATATTACCATATATTGTATTGTATTATATTATATATTATATACTGCTCAAAAAAATAAAGGGAGCACAAGCAGAAGACATCCAAGATCTGAATGAATGAAATAGCCTTATTAAATACTTTGTTCGTTACATACAGTAGTTTATACACTGCTCAAACAACTAAAGCGGGCTTGTGAATGCCGGCCTCGCGAGGAGAGTGATTTCGTGATCGTCTTTTCTTGCTGGAACCCACGGATAATTGATCGAGAAATGAATGAGGGCTGCCCACCTAGGCCGCTGAAGCCTCCTGGGGCTGCTGTACGATTCCCACGCCTTTCCATCAAGTTTGCTGCAGAGCAAAACTCCCCGGTGGATTGAGCCCATTAGCAGAGTCATGGGTTGCTAAGCGCCTGCCTCCGAGAACATCAAATCATCGCTACCTTGCAGTCACACATTGTTATGTGATTTCCCTCCCACCAAGCTCTGATAAACGGATGGCGCAGTCTATTCTATTCATAACACAGGCAGCTTCCTCCGTGTTCTGTGATTCATCCTAGTACTTCAAGAGGGGGCCACAGAGGACACCTGCCAATCAAACCTTATGACACGCAGCATGACGGTTGAAGGCTCCAGAGATTTCAATTCGAGTTCCACCTCACCACAGTATCTTATGTACCCCCAACCACACTGGTCTCTATTTCCTCGTCACTGAGCATCCTCAGTCCTCTTGGAATTTCCTTTCTCTGGCCTATAGTGGCAATGAGAGAAAACCGTCGTATTTCAAAGAATTGAATAACATTTTTTTTCAAATTTGATTTATATGCTGCCCTTCTCCGAACACTCAGGGTGGCTTACAATGCGTTAAGCAATAGCCTTCCTACTTTTGTATATTTTATACAAAGTCAGCTTATTGCCCCCACAAACTGGGTCCTCAATTTACCTACCTTAGAAAGGATGGAAGGCTGAGTCAATCTTGAGCCTGGGGAGATTCAAACTGGTATAATTGCAGACAGCTGGATATTAATTACAGTGCTTAGTCTGCAGAGCTATCCAGGCCCTTTTAATTAATTACATTTTGATTTATTTATCAGATTTTTTAAAATCCCGCCTATATGACATTATAATGGAGATAGACCCCCGGAGATACGGAGGATCCCGGATCTGCACACTTTTCGTCGGGCTCTCAAAACGTTTTTATTCCAGCAGGCTGGCCTGGCCTAACTCTCCCTTTTAAATGTTTAAATTGTTTTTAATCTGTTTTATAAATTGGGTGTTTTAAATTTGTTTTTGGGCCAAAACATTTAATAATTTTAATGGGTTTTTAACGTTTGTATTGTCCATATTTTGGCTGTTCACCGCCCTGAGTCCTTCGGGAGTAGGGTGGCATATGAATTTGATAAATAAATAAATAAATAGCTAGCTAGCTAGCTCAAGGCAATAAGCATATTTAATGCTCCTTTTCTCCTCCTATTTTCTCCACAATAACAACTCTGTGAGATGGGCTGAGAGAGAGGGACTGGCTCAAAGTTACCCAGCCAGCTTTCATGCCTACCGTGGGACTATAACTCACAGACGCCTGGTAATTGGTCCAAAGTCACCCAGCCAGTTTTCACAGCGAAGGCAGGACTAGAACTCACTCATCTCTTTCTGATTGGTTCAAACTCACTCAGTTGGCTTTCATGCCTGAGACAGGACTAGAACTTGTCTCCCGGTGATTCGCCCACCCAGCCAGCTTTCATGCCTAAGGCAAGACTAGAATTCACTGTTTCCTGGTGATTGGCCCAAAGTCACCCAGTCAGGAATTCAGAATCAGAATAGAGTTGGAAGTCTTCTTGTCCAGATCCTTTAGTATAGGATCTATACCATTCCAGACAAATGGTTGTCCAATTTCTTCTTAAAAACCTCTAGTGATGAAACACTCACAACTTCTGGTGGCAAGCAGTTCCACTGGTTAATTGCCCACACTGTTAGGAAGTTTTTCCTTAATTCCAGTTTGCTTCTCTCCTTGATCAGTTTCTATCCATTGTTTCTTATCCTGCCTTCTGGTGCTTTAGAGAATAGATTGACCCTTCTTCTTTGGGGCAGCTCCTCAAATCTTGGAATACTGTTCTCATATCCCCCCTAGTCCTTCTTTTCTTCAGACTAACCAAACTCAAATCCTGCAACCGTTCCTCATATGTTTTAGTCTGCAGGCCTTTAATCCTCTTAGTTGCTCTTCTCTGCACTTTTCCCAAAATCTCAACATCTTTTCTGTAATGTGGGGACCCCATATTCCAGGTGTGGCCTTCCTAAGGCATTATAAAGTGGTACTCATACTTCACGTGATTTTGATTCTATGCCTCTGTTTATACAACCAAGGATTGTATTGGATTTTTTGGCTGCTGCCGCACACCCATTCCTGTTCCGGGTTTCCGGCATGCATGTATGCACAACGATCAGCTTGCCTTCGTGTGGGCGGCAGTGCTGCAAACTGGAAGAACTGGTATTCCGTTTTCCTGCCTGATCATGCGCGCTGGCCAGAAACGCGCACGTGTGTGTGCACCCGTTTATTTACGGGTGCGCGCACACACCCTTGGAAGTTCCTCTTCTGGGTTGTGACCCAGACAAGTGTGCGCGGTGCTGAAAAAGTTCGCCATCACGGTTGTAAGCTGTCTTGAGTCCCATGCTTGGTTAAATCTTGCTAGGTGATGATGTAATGAAGAGGCTTATATTCTGAATGGGTGTTGGGGAATTCCTATTATGGCTTAATGAGCTTTGTCCTGGTTTGGATCTTGAGTGAGGGCTAATCCTATGATGTCTTTTGTTTTGTAGATAAGCTGGCCCAGCCTTTTGTCTTGTATGTAGATAGGCTTGCACCAGTCTTTCTGGGACTATTAACAAAGGTGGGGGCTGCTTTCCAAGAGCGTGTATCTCCTTTTCTCATCCAGGGAGGTCTAATATTCTGCCTTTTTAATATTTCCTAGAATATTTCATTCTTCTAGGGGAAGGGTGGGTGCTAACTTTCTACACTTCCAAAAACAGCATTTAGCTATTGTTGCTTTTCTTACAATAGTCCTCGATTTACCAACATTTCCGTGCAAAGCGAGACAGTTGTCAAGTGAGTTTTGTGCCATTGTATGACCTCTCTTTCCAAAGTTGTTAAGTGAATCCCTGCAGTTCTGAAGTTAGTCACACGGTTGTTAAGTGAATCTGCTTGTCAGAAGCTAATAGCATGACCCTGGGGATGCCCAACCGTCATAAATATGAACCAGTGGCCAAGTGTCTGAATGTTGATCACATGACTCTGGGGATGCTAAGTGTGAAAAACGGTCATAAGTCACTTTTCTCAGTGCTGTTGTGACTTTGAATGATCACTAAACGAATGGTTGTAAGTTGAGGACCATCTGTAATCACCTCCAGAATGAAACAGCCCCGTTTGATCCTCAAGCCAATCAGCCGTGCCAGGTTTTAAGGTTTTTACCAAAGGCCCAAAAGGATGGGAGCAGATCTCACCTGGGAAGGGTTTTGATGTCCACGTTTACACAGCCTCCTTAGCTCTCATTCCTGCATATAAGCCACCATTCCTGGATTTGCACAGGTGACCACCTACAAGCAGTGCTGGGTTTCAAATTTTTTTACTACCGGTTCTGTGGGTGTGGCTTGGTGGGCATGGTGGGTGTGGCTTGGTGGGTGTGGCAGGGGAAGGATACTGTAAAATCTCCATTCCCACATCACTCCAGGGGAAGGATGCTGTAAAATCCCCATTCCCACCCCACTCCAGGGGAAGATTACTGCAAAATCCCCATTTCTTCCCGATCAGCTGGAATTTGGGAGGCAGAGAATAGATGGGAGTGGGGCCAGTCAGAATTTTTACTACTGGTTCTCCGAATTACTCAAAATTTCTGCTACCGGTTCTCCAAAACTGGTCAGAACCTGCTGAAACCCACCTCTGCCTACAAGCAAACCTCAATGCAGGTGGAGTGTTTTTGTGGTTTTGGTTCCAGGGATCAAAAAACCTCAGATCTAAGTTTATAAAAACTCATAACTCTTTGTCCTTGTAGCTAATGATTTATGTTGACTGCTTCTATTTAGCATCCTATGACTCTCACTGAGTGTTGTACCTTATGATTTATGATGATTGTGTTTTATGATTATGATGATCACGATTTATCACTTGCTGCCTGTATGTTACGTAGAGTGCTTCTGCACCGTATTCAAATTCTTTGTGTGTCCAACCAACACTTGGCCAATAAAGAATTTCAATTGTAATTGTAATTGTAATTGTAATTAATTGTGGCTGTAATTGTGGCTGCCTTAACAAGGAATTGGAATGGGTGTTTTAATTTTTGAGTTTTAATTTGGGACCAAGTATTTAATTTTTAAACTGTTTTTAAATTTTGTATTATATGTTGTTTTATTGTGGCTGTACACTGCCCTGAGTCCTTCGAGAGAAGGGCGGTTTAAAAATTTTAATTTTAATTCAAATTCAAATTCAAATTTTATTCCTATTCCTAATTCTAATTTCTAAAAATTCTAAACGCTAGAAAAGAAGCCTGCAAGTCACCTCTTCCCGTTTTTCTTTCTAGGCTTTTCCTAGCCAATCAAAACAGCCACTGCGGAGAGGACGCTCCTGATTGGAGACGGCGGCGGCGGCAGAACAAACTCGCCGCGGAACTTGGAATCCGCGGAACAGGGAATAAGTGGGAACTAATTTAGTGACGGACCCAGGACCTGCGGGGGAAGGCATTAGGGTGACCTCTTCGGATTCCTGATTTGACCCCCGCCTTTCGTTGCCGTGGTTACCGCCTGGAGAGTCGGGGGCGTCGCTGAGGATCATGAGCGCGGCCTTGGGGAAAGTAAGCATCTTGGGGGGGACGCTCCCCGTCCCGAAACACCCCCCCCTCGGGGTACCTTTCCCCATCTTTCTCTGCCTCCTTCAAGCGTCTGTACTCGGAATGGGTGGGATTCCAGGTCCCATCATGCCCAGCCAGCCCATGTGGGAGTCCTCAAGTGGGAAAACGTGGGTGGATGGAAATGGGGGGGCGGGGGGGGGACTGAGCAAGTGCATGGGGAATTGGGGAATTACCTATATATAGGTGCTACTATAGTTGATCCAAACTTTATAATGGGGACATTGCCCCCCACCCCCCCAAACTAGGGATGTAACTACATTTCTCTGCTTTTGCCCTTTCTACCTTATTTAGTTGGGATTTAATCAACTTTTCCCCTTCCTTCCTTCCTTCCTTCCTTCCTTCCTTCCTTCCTTCCTTCCTTCCTTCCTTCCTTCCTTCTTTCTTTCTTTCTTTCTTTCTTTCTTTCTTTCTGGTTCAATTTATATGCCGCCCTTCTCCGGAGACTCAGGGCGGCTTACAATGCATTAAGCAATAGCCTTCATACTTTTTGTATATACCTGCTTAGTAGGGCTTTGGGGCCCCCCAAGCGGTGTTCTTTTTTTATACAAAGTCAGCTTATTTCCCCCACAATCCGGGTCCTCAATTTTATCTACCTCGGAAGGATGGAAGGCTGAGTCAACCTGGAGCCTGGTGAGATTCAAACTCGCAGTAATTGCAGGTAGCTGACAACTAAGTGCTACTTTAACAGCACTTAGTCCACTGCGCCACCAGGCTCTTTTATCCGGCTTTTCTTATTGTTTATAAATAACATGCGCCCCCCCCCCCTTCCCCCAAGAATAGGTACTGGCAGTTCTCGACTCACAAGAGATTATTTAGTGACCATTAAAAATTACAACTGCATCTGGAAAAAAAAATGAGTTATGACCATTTTTCACACAACCTTTGCAGCATCCCTGTGGGTCAGACGCTTGGCAACTGGCATGTACTTATGACGGTTTCAGTGTCCCGGGGGGATCACAGTCACGTGATCCCTTTTTGGCGATCTTCTGGCAAGCAAAGTCAACGGGGAAACTAGATTACTTAACAACCGTGTGACTAATTTAACAACTGCAGTGATTCACTTAGCAACGGCAAGAAAAGTCATGAAATGGGGCAAAATTTCTGACTTAGCAACATCAATTCTGGGCTCAATTGTGGTAATAAGTCAAGGATTATTTGTATTTTCTTCCTAAAAATGCCCCCCCCCCCCCACCGCCGCCTTGGATAAGTTCCAATTGTTTGTTTATATCTTTCTAAGTCTTTTTTTTTCCTTTTTAAAATGTAAATCTAGTGTCCGGATGCTCAAGAGTAGTGGTAATCCTTGACTTAGATCACAACTGAGCCCCAAAATAGTGACACAGGTGGTATACAGGTAGTCCTCGAATTACGACCACAATTGAGGTCAAAATTTATGTTGCTAAGCGAGATAGTTAAGTAAGCTTTGCCACATTTTACCAACTTTCTTGCCACAGTTGTTAAGTCAATCATTGCAGTTAAGTTAGTAGCACAGTTGTAAAATGATTGTAGCTTTCTCATTGACTTCCCTTGTCAGAAAGTCTCAGAAGACGTGACCCTGGGACAGTGCAACCATCATAAGTGTCAGTTGCCAAGCGTCCAAATTTTGATCACGCGACCACAGGAACATTGCAACAATTGTGAAGTGTCGTAAGTCATTTTTTTCAGTGCCTTTGTAACTGAATGATCACTAAACGAATCGTTGTGAGTCAAGGACTACCATATTGACCTAAGGATATGTGTATCATACAAGAGTGCAACATGAAGAATGAATTTATAGTTAGGTGTTCTCCATCCCCCTAAATATTGTACTGTTGTAATATTTGCCTAGAAGTGAGAGAAACGAAGCCGAAAGAGAAACGTAGGACATTGGCTGTACTATGATCTTCCAAACAGCTTTTTGGGTTTATACAATCAATTTGCGAAAGTCAGTAAGGAGTAACCTTGTAGTTTGGAAAGGGCATGGTATGTTTTTCTTATTTCGGTAACTGATGATTTAACTTCCTTGCTGCAGGTGTTGTCCCTAGGAAAGGAATCTGTTTTAAAACAAGGATCTGGTTTTTTCAGGTAAGGTACCCAGTGCTCTGCAGATTACAGATAATCCTTAACAGCCATTTGTATAACTATTGTTTGAAGTTACCATGGCTTTGAAGGAAGTGACCTATGATTGGTTCTCACACTTATGATCATCTTAACACCCCCTTGGCCACTTCATTAAGATTTGGGAGCTTCAGCAGAGAAAATACATTTGGAAGGAGAAGTAATTTAAAAATAATTAGATTGTGCAGAAATGAATAGATGGATGATTAAAGAAAGAGAGGATTCAGAATACTTTTAAGATATGGAACCAGTTTTACCATTGGTTAGAAAAAGATACAAATAAGTAAATTAATAGTTATGTATAAAAATGCTACAATTAGAATATTGTGTTAGTGAAGAATTGTTGTAATGGACTTGGCAAGAATGAAGATAGAAGAAATAACAAAAAGTAGTAGTTTTGGAGACAACACCGAGATGTCATATGGATTTATTAAATGTTTGTTTGTTTAAAAAAATAAAAAGTTTTTAAAAAAGGTTTGGGAGCTTTATAATCAGCATATATTAATGATGGTCACAGTGTCCCAGAGTCAGGCTTCTAACAAGGAAACTCACCCCTGATCCACTTAGCATCTGCAGTGATTGCTTAACAACAATGGCAAAAGTCAAAAAATTGGGCATCACCTATTAAATAACTGCTTTACTTAACAACAGACATTCAGGCCCCAGTTAACTGACTGCTATCTGTATCTTGCTTTGCATCCTCATGGAAGATATTGCTAAAAGGACAGGAAGAATTCAGATGCCCAACATTATTGTAAATATTATAAACTGAGAGCCGTATGACAGGGCACAATTTGATAGGACAAATAAATTAATGCAGGATTGTTCTTTGGCTTTATGACTTGCACTCTTTATATAGATTTGCAAAATTGCCAATTGGGCTAGGAGCTTTGCATTCTAATAACTTTTTTTAATTGGAGAACCTCAAGAGAGCTGTGAAAATTTTCATCCCGTGGAAGTACATGCTATCCAAGCATAATAAGGATTTATTTGTCTGTTTGCTTTTTTAGCCTTGTATTCAAATCATCCGGAAGGAATCCAATCTGTTCTATAGGTAAGAAGATTTTGTTTGCTTTTTAAACCATTTGTCATGGTTTAACCTGGGAAAGAGATGCGTCGTTGGGGCTATGCTGTAGTATGATGAATTTGGTACCCAGAATCGTTTGCTACAAGTTGGGCAGCAAACAAATCCAATAAATAAATAAATAAATGAGAGGATGTTATGTTCACCCTGTTTTGTCAAAAACAGTTGGCCACAGAATAGGCCTTTCCCCAGTCATTTCCATAGAAGAAAAGAAAAGAAAAGAACAGAACAGAACAGAACAGAACAGAACAGAATAGAATAGAATTCTTTAGTGTGATTGGACACTCAAGGAATTTGTCTTGGGGCATACGGTCTCAGTGTAAATAAAAGAAAAGATTATAAAAATAGAACAGAATAACAGAGTTGGAAGGGACCTTGGAGGTCTTCTAGTCCAACCCCCTGCTTAGGCAGGAAACCCTACACCACTTCAGACAAATGGTTATCCAACATCTTAAAAATTTCCAGTGTTGGAACATTCACAACTTCTGCAGGCAAGTTGTTCCTTGCTTGATTAATTGTACTGTCAGGAAATTTCTCCTTAGTTCTACCAGACTTCCCTGGTCTGTTCCCTTAGACGAAAGGTCTAAAATTTACACTAAATTATTATTTAAAAGAGAATTTTTATAAGACGATGTATTGTTGGTAAGAATCTATAAAGATATCTCAAATGAATGTTGGAAATGTAAAAATAAAGAAGGGACTTTTTAATCACATACGGTGGACATGTGATAAAGCAAAGAAATATTGGAGTAAGATTCACATTTTAATGCAGAAGATCCTTAAAGTGAATATAAAGAGAAAACCAGAGAGGCTTTTGTTTTGGGTTTAATAGGAAAAGATTTGGAAAAGATTTTTTGGAACTTTGGTGTTATATATGTTGACGGCAGCAAGATCACTTTATGCACAGAAATGGAAGGATAATCTGATTCCCACAATGGAGGAATGGTTGCAGAAGCTGATGGAGTTAGCAGAGATGGTGAAATTGACTGTTTTTACTGAAGTGGGGTGGGGGGGAAACCACAATTACTTTTGTTTCTACTTCGGAAACCGCTTCTGGGCTTTGTGCTTGAGATGTAAAAAAAATGAAACTTTGATTTTGGGTCTTGCTGATTAGATACGTTCGTTGTTAGTATATATGGCTAGGATATATTATATAAAATAACATAATGCCTTGTTAAGGCTACACTTGGAATACTGCATCCAGTTTTGGTTGCCACGATGTAAAAAAGATGTTGAGACTCTAGATCGGAGCCTAAAACATACGATGAACCGTTGCTGGATTTGGGTATGTCTAGTCTAATAAAGAGAAGGACCAGGGGAGTCATGATAGCAATCTTCCAATATCTCAGGGGCTGCCCCAAAGAAAAGGGAGTCAAGCTATTCTCCAAAGCCCCTGAGGGCTGGACAAGAAGCAATGGGTGGAAACTAATCAAGGAGAGAAGCATCCTAGAACTAAGGAGAAATTTCCTGACAGTGAGAACAATTAATCAGTGGAACTGCTTGCCAACAGAAGTTGTGAATTCTCCAACACTGGGGAGCTTTTTTTGAAATTTTTTAATTTTTTTACACAAACAAACATACAATGCATTTTTTCTGAACAGAGTATTGGCCAAGTCACATATTTATAGAATTTTTGGCCATCACCAACACAGTTTATATATTGCACTTTTTGCAATAATAATCTTTAATTTTTTGTTAACCAATGTTACCCTTCGCCCTAGTCTCTAATCTTAATCAGATTCAATTTTTCCCTCTCCTTTCTCCAAATTAAAAACCTTAATCTCAAAATCTCACAACATAATGTAATTCTATTTTTCTTTGTCAGGTTTTGCGAATATTACAATCCAATATCTTACTAATAATCCCTTAAACATATAACACCACAATCATTAATTTCCTTTCGATTGCTTTTTTCAATTCATACGCGATCTCTTCTTATTAAACAATAAACCAAGTTATTTTGCACATTATGTCTTAAATCAATTATTTTTTTCAAATACATATATATTTGTATCATTTCAAAAACTCGAGGTTTTTAAGAAGAGATTGGATAACCATTTGTCAGAAATGATATCCTGCCTAAACGGGGTTGGACTAGAAGACCTCCAAGGTCCCTTCCAACTCTGTTATTCTGTCCTGTCCTGTCCTATCCTATATCCTATCCTATTATTTCTTATTCTAATCTTATTTATTATTATATTGAATTCTATTCTATTCCTATTCTATTCTGTTCCTTATTCTATTCTATTCTATTCTTATTCTATTTTATTCTATTCCTTATTCTGTTCTATTCCTTATTCTATTTCTTATTTTATTCAATTCTATTCCTATTCCTATTCTATTCCTTATTCCTATTCTATTTTATTCTTTTCCTTATTCTATTCCTTATTCTATTCTATTCCTTATTTTATTTTATTCTATTCCTTATTCTATTCTATTCTTTATTCTATTCCTTATTTTATTCAATTCTATTCTATTCTATTCTATTCCTTATTCTGTTCCTTATTCTATTCTATCTATTCTATTCTATTCTATTCTATTCTATTCTATTCTATTCTATTCTTTTCCTTGTTCTATTCCTTATTTTATTCAATTCTATTCCCTATTCTATTCTATTCTATTCCTTATTCTATTCCTTATTCTATTCTATTCTAAATGGTATCCTGCCTAAGCAGGGGGTTGGACTAGAAGATCTCCAAGGTCCCTTCCAACTCTGTTATTTTGTTCTGTTCTCTCCTGTCCTATCCTATTATTCCTTTTCTATTCTTATTTAGAATTTCTTATTCTATTCTATTCCATATATCTATTCTATTCTGTTGTGTTCTATTTTCTCTTCTCTCCTCTTCTCTCCTCAATGGCGCCCTGCGTATAATCGGGGTTGGACTAGAAGGCCTCCAGAGGTCCCCCTTCCATCTCCGTTGTCCTCCCAGAGGGCGCTGAGGAGAAAGCGAGGGAAGGAACGGGTTAAGCTCTCTCTCTTTCTCTCCCCCCCCCGACTCTCTCTCAGAGCGTGTCAATCAAGTGTCCGTAGCCACGCCTCTCCGCTTCCCCCGCCCCTCGGCTCCGCTCGCCTCAGCAGACGGACGCCTTTTCCTCAACTCCCGATTTTTCAAACCTCCGAACCGAGGAATTTAAGACCCCCCACCCACCCCACCTCTCTAAGGAGGAGGTCAAGCCCAACGGGGCGCGAACCATGGAGCCTTCCGCGGCGGGAGGCAGCCGCCGCCGCCAGGACAACGTGAGTGGGGGAGGCCGAAGCGTCCGTTTTGCTCCCCCGCGCCCAAAATGGCGGCCAAAGTCATGGCCGAGGCGCCATCCTTCGGGATGGGCGGGGAGAAGGAAGCGCGCAGGCGCCAAAAGGCCTCGGGCGGAGACGTTGCAAGGGCAGAGTGTGGCGGGCAAGAGGAGCCCCCTGGTGGCCGAGCCCAGCAGTTCCCAGGCAACTGAAGCCTTTCAGAGGGCTACCCAACCTCGGTCCCCAGATGGCGCCAGAGAGCAACTTTCTCAGCCGCAGCTTCCAAAGATGGAAGGCGACCACGTGTCAAATCTACTCCCAGCGGAAAGAGCTTGCGGGGAGCCGGCTCCTAAGAGGGAAAGGCCCACGCCAGAGGCTACCTTCACTCCTACAGCAGCGGGGCTCCGCCCGAGGGAGATCCCGCAGCTAGAACTTACCCCAGAACTGAAACAAAGGATCTCAGAGATTATCCAACGGGCCATTGCCACAAGCCTGCAGCAAATCGGGTGGACAGCCCCTCCAACCTTACACCAGAAGCAGCCTACTGCAGCCAATAACCGAAGGGATTCAGCTGTTCTTCCCAGGCCTCATCCCCCGGCCTCTTCCACATACAGCCAGGGATACTTCTCGGACGATGAGGAAGAAAAAGAATTAATGCTGTCTAAGGACAAAGGAGTGGCTCCGGACCGCTCAGTCTTCGGAAAGCTCTTCAACCCTGCCTTGTTTGACACGCTTCTCCGCAAAGCCAAGGCCACAGTTGCCACGTCAGATCCGGCCTTGGGTTTATCTGTCCGCAGTCCCCAGCCATTTCGAGGCAATGAAAGTTGGCCCTTCGGAAGTCGGTGCTCACATGGAGACCCAAATGGCACAAGGGCTGCGGTCACAGGAGGACATGCGAAACGACATCAGCGGGCTAGAGCTCAAAGCAGTCCATTTAGCCCTCCGACGGTTCCAGGCCCTCATCTCCAGCCTCCACATACTCATTCTAACAGAGAACGTAGCCACAAAGACCTATATGAATCACCAAGAGGGCATCCACTCCAGGTCCCTCATGCGAGAAGCCAGGCACCTGGGGCACTGGGCGGTATCAGGGCTAATCAGGAAAGTACTGGTGGAGGGAGCGGAGTTCCTACTCTTGGTTCCCCACTGGCCCAGAAAGCCATGGTTCAGGTATCTAGTCAACTTATCAGTCTTCAGACCCTAGAGAATCCCACCAGGCAAGATCACCCTCTGTCAGGGAGTCCTCTTCTATCCAGCGCCACAATTGATCCAACCAACCGTTTGGCACTTGAGTGGAGAGCTCTGAAACTGGCCAACTGCTCCGACCAGGTAATACGGATCATTCAAGCCTCTAGGAGTCCAGCTACCGACAGGCTTTACGATTCCATGTGGAAAACCTTCTGCGCCTGGTGCTCCAAAGCCTCTCTTGATCCCCTCTCAACCTCATTGGCCCAAATCCTGGAGTTCCTACAGGCTGGGCTAGACGAAGGCCTATCACCCAATACGATACGCAAACAAGTGGCTGCCTTGGCGTCCGGGTTCACTGGTGGGAAAATGGAGGGTCTCGAACAGCACCCTCTTGTGCGCAGATTTATCAGAGGCGCTGCTGTGATCTCGGCGTCCCGAAAACACCAAGCGGATTCCTCCTCCCAATAAACCCTATTTTATTTAATTTACAGTGAATTCCTCTTCAGCAAAGTCTTTCCTCTCCCACAGTCTTTCAAGATAGTTCACAATTACCGACCTTTATCAGGCTTGGAGAGTGGCCAGGCCGATATCTTTCAAACTCCTCAATACTTGGCAAGAATGCAGAAATGAACAAATTAAGCAAACTAATTGTCTCCTGCAAACTCCCCTCCCTGTTCGCTCCTCTTTTATTCCCCATGGGAGGGGCCATTCATCGTCCACCTGTGGCCTTACTCCCAAGTCGACCCTTGTTCTTTAGCTGTTCTCTTTGTCTGGCAATTCTGCGCATGCACACACTTGGATCAGGCTCCAACTGTTTACCTGCCACGTTGATGTCTGACTCTGAAAGCAGTTCATAACTGTCATGCGGCCCTGGCCCTCTCTCTCCCTCATCAGAGCCTTCCCTAGACTCCAGGACTGGCCCATGTTCCCCCCCAACCTCCTCACTGTCCGAATCTACTGCCAGATCTGCTGGCCGCTGGTGGGCCACAACAGGCGTGACTAATTTAAAGCCTTCAACAATACACCAATATCCCACCTGGGAACTACCTACGGTCCTCCAGTCTCTCTCTCCTACACCCTTCGAACCTTTGCACTCCGCCAGCCTTTGTTTCCTCACCTGCAAGGTCTCCTTTCTCGTGGCTGTCACCTCGCCGAGGCGCATCTCCGAGTTAGCAGCCCTCTCAATACAGAAGGATCTATGCATTTTCTATCCCAACAGAGTTATTCTTGCGCTTGGACCCTTCATTCCCACCCAGGGTCAACTCCTTATTTCACAGGGCGCAAGAACTGATTTTATCGGACTTCTGCTCTAGTCCGACCCATGCCCTAGAGAGGAAATGGCACACCTTGGATGTCAGGAGGGCTCTCCGCATCTGTATCAAGAGGACAACTTCCTTTCGGAGATCAGAATCCTTCTTTGTGTCCTTTCAACTCTCCACGTTGGGTAATAAAGTCACAGCATCAACCATTGGCCGGTGGATGCTGGCATTCATCGCCAAATCATAAGAACATCAGGCTCTTCCGTTGCCTCGGTGAGTGACAGCCCACTCCATTAGAAGCGTGGCCACTACAGCAGTGTGGGCCACACGGGCCTCCATCAAGGAGATAAGCCAAGCAGCGACGTGGTCTTTCCATTTCCGTTTATACAGCATTGTAAGCTGGATGCCTTCGCTTCCGCTGAATCGGCCTTGGGCAGACGAGTTCTCCAAAAAGTGTACACAGACTCTGGACCAGACCGCTGCTCACCCTTAGGATGCGCCGGATTTGTATGTCCCATTCCTTGGATTCTCTGCTCAGCACAATGGAGAAGGGGCATCGGTCTTACCTGACACGCTCCTTCTCGGTGTGCCCCACCCTGGCAGCTGTCTGGCCCAGAGTCCAGGAGTGGTCAAGTCAGGTCAAAAAACACATTCAAGTCAGTCATTAACACCTTGTCAAAACTGGGGACGCAGACGGGAGAGGCATGCCTACAAAAGATAGACAGACTCAATCTAAAGAGCAGGAAGGCAGAGAGAATTCTTTGGATTCTCTCTCAGCACACCGTGTCAGGTAAGACCAATACCCCTTCTATTCTAAACGTAAAAAGTTGAGGTTTTTTAATATCGTATTCTATAGCAGGGGTCTCCAACCTTGGCAACTTTTAAGACTTGTGGACTTCAACTCCCAGAATTCCTCAGCCAGCTTTGCTGGAAGTTGAAGTCCACAAGTCTTAAAAGTTGCCAAGGTTGGAGACCTCTGATCTAGACCTTCAAAGTTTTCTGTATTGTGTTTTTTTTCCCCTCTTTTAAAGGCAGCCTACAGCAGAGTTTCCAAAGACACTACAGGTCCAAGCCTACCCATGGGATCGGCCGGTATAGACATCTTCTCCCGCCGGAGGTGAGCATTAGAAATCTCTCACTTTGCTGATTTTGTCGCTTCTTAAAGACAGATTTCCAGAGGGACGTGATTATCGGCTGAGGATTCTCTGGATTAGAAAGGGGGGGGGGGCTATTACAGGCAGTCCTCGATTTATGACCACAATTGAGCCCAAAATGTCTGTTGTTAAGCGAGACGCTTGTTCAGTGAGTTTTGCCCCATTTGATGACCATTTCTTGCCACCATCGTTAAGGGAATCATCGCAGTTGATAAGTTAGTAACACGGCCGCTAAGCGAATCTGGGTTTCTCATTGATTTTGCTTGTCACAAAAAGGGGATCATGTGACCCCAGGACACAGCAGCGGTCATAGGTACGAACCAGGTGCCAAGCCTCTGAATTTTGATCGTGTGACCCTGGGGATGCTGCAGAGGTGGTAACTGTGGAAAAACGTGCGCCGCATAATGAGCTATTATAAGTTGAGGACTGCCTGTATACGTTTAATAAACCCCGCTGTCATTTTCCCCAGGTCCCTCAAAAAAGGAAGAACCACGTGGAGATGAAGGAAATCGACCCTGGCACAGAACACCAGTTTGGCACTTTAAACGTCGTGATGACGGGCTATGACGTCTGTCTGGTCGAGCACTACGCTCAGTACGTCCATCGCCTCTGCAACAAGCTGTCCGTCAAGGTGGTCGAAAGGTAAAACTCGCTGAGCAATTGTACGTAGCCAGAGGCTGAGGAGCTGAGAAAGCTACCTGCCATGAAGAAATCCTTGCGAAATTAGCTGCAGGGCTAACCTCCTAGTAAATAGCTAACGTACAAGCTTTTCTTTAGAAATTTCTTCTGATTTTGGAATCCTGAAATAATCTATTAAGAGATTAGAATATCTCAAAACCATTATCCTTCATCAGATTTCAACGAGGCCCCTACAGGAGCTCCTCCGTAACAGACAATCAAAAGAACGTTGCAGGAACATTGGAAAAGCTCAGGAGGATCTTCAGACAACACAACATACGTGCGCCCTTCAAACCCAAGAATACACTAAGACAGAGGTCTTCAAACTCGGCAGCTTTCAGACTTGTGGGCTTCAACTCCCAGAATTCAAAGCAAAGCTGGCTGAGGAATTCTGGGATTTGAAGTCCACAAGTCTGAAAGCGGCCAAGTTTGAAGACATCTCCACTAAGTAGTGGAAAGTGGGAAGCTCCGTTTTCGCCGTGGCTTTTCTTCCACCAGTATTTTGGGCCAATATTTGGAGGGGATTCAGCAGGCAGAAACCTATTTGTCTTGTATATTTATTTATTATTTATTAATTAAGCTTATATGCCGCCCTCTCTCCCACGAGGACTCCGGGCGGCTCACAGCAATAAAACAAGTAAATAAATCAATGTTAAAAACTATTAAAATTTCCCTTAAAAACCCCTTCAATCCCATTCGGTCTGGTGAAATAACCATGTCTTAACCATGTGGAAGGAGCGCAGGTGAGGGGCCACCCAGAGCTCCAGGGGGAGTTGATTCCATAAAGTAGGTGCGCCCACAAAGAAAGCCCATTCTCTAGGAGTCTCCAGTCGACACTGCCTGGCCAACGGCACTCCAAGGAGGCCCTCCCTGTGGGAACGCACCGGGCGATGGGGAGCTGTCGCTGGCCGCAGATGGTCTGTCAGGTACCCCGGGCCTAGGCCATGTAGGGCTTTATAGGTGATAACCAGCACCTTGAATCTTACCTGGACAGCAACCGATAGCCAATGCAGGTCACGCAGGAGGGATGTAACATGGGAGTATCGGGACACTCCCATCACAGCCTGCACGCCCGCATTCTGCACCAGCTGAAGCCTCCGAATGGTCTTCAGGGGCAGCCCCATGTAGAGAGCGTTGCAGTAGTCGATCCGGGGGGTCACGAGCGCATGAGTGATTGTACGGAGGTCATCACGGTCCAGGTAGGGGCGCAATGCTCTATTCAAGAGCGGCTCTTGCCGATGTACATACATAAAGCTATGGAAAAGTAACAAAGCCTATAAAAAGATGTGGAGACTCTAGAAAAGAGTGCAGAGAAGAGCAACAAAGATGATCAGTGGGCCGGAGATTAAAACATACAAAGAACAGTTGCAGGAATTGGGTTTGTCTAGTTTGATGAAGGACTAGGGGTGACAGGATAGCAGTCTTCCAGTATCCCAGTTTACACGATGTTACAACCTAAGGAGAGAATTTTTTACAAAACGATGCATGGTTGATTCTGATGTAACTTTAATGAAAAGGACTAGGGATGACATCATAGCAGTATTCCAGTATTTTAGAGGCTGCCATAAGGAAGACGGGGGTCAAAATATTCTCTGAAGGACCTGAAGGCAGGAGAAGAAGCAATGGGTGGAAACTAATCAAGGAGAGAAGCAATTTATAAATAAGGAGTAATTTCCTGACAGTTAGTGCAATTAATCAATGGAACAACTTGCCTCTAGAAGTTGTGAATGCTCCAATACTGGAAGTTTTTAAGAAGAGATTGGATAACCCTTTGTCTGAAGTGATGTAGGGTTTCCTGCCTAAGCAGGGGGTTGGACTAGAAGACCTCCAAGGTCCCTTCCAACTCTTATTCTATTGTGTTCTAACCCCCTGCTCAAGCAGGAAACCAAATGGAATGGAATGAAACAGAGGGGAGAGGAGAGGAAAGAATAACTGCACTTTGAATGTACACTACTCGGGCATGCATTAAAAATAAATTTCGTTGCATACAGACTAATATTAAGAGCAATCTAATAATATATCATTTCAGACTAAGGGTTATGCAGTCAAGAGAAACAACATAACAATCTCCTCTCTCTCTGGTGGCTCTTTCCCCAGCTATGCCATGCCCACGAAGACTGTAGAGCTGGTGTTGACCGGGGAACGCGGCAGCAAAGTGCGTGTGGACGGCCACCTTACGAGCCACCAGCGTGTCGTTCAGGTAGGTTGCCTTTCAGGTTTCATTTTCCAAAATGCAGGCAGCCCCAGATTCCAGTCGCTAAGGGAGACAGTCGCTAAGCGAGTCTTGCCCCCATTTTACGACCTTTCTTGCGAGAGCTCTCCAACGAATCACTGTTGTTTAGTGAGTAACTGAACGGTTGTTGAGTGAATCTTAACACATTTTGGTAATTCTCTTTTCTCTTTTCCTCTGGGAAAATGATTCGTTTCCTCCAGATTGAACAACTGACCGCCACCTTTGCTCCTATTTTCCTGGAAATCATTCAGAATAACTTGCCCGAAGGAGTCCATCTATTAGTGAAAGAGGTATGTGGGTTCTTACTGAAACTTTTAAATTGAGAATAAAATAACCAAAACTATCCATAAATTTAACCTCAGTAACTTAAAAGAGGAGAACAACAACTGGGGGGTTCTTGGTGCTCTCTGAACTGGGTTGTTTTCTTACAAACGTTTCATGACCTGACTAGGTTACATCATCAGTGCTTCAAAGCTGGAAGGATATGAAACTGGCTTGTGCGTAAACAAACCTCAGGAAGCGCCATTAATCTCCCAAGGAACCCTCGAATTCTCCAGGCCACAATCTGATAAACCCTGACATAAACCAAGTTAAAAGCTAGATTTATAAGATCGTTTCAATTTTTTTTTTTTTTGCCGAGCATAATGCACAAATCCAGCCTCAATATCCGATAAAACGTTATTTCAAATTGGAGCTCACAAGTGGCTGGCTGGAGTGCGTGTGTATGTCAGCCTGCTGCTCGCACGGCCCAATCCTCCCCTTCCCTCCCCATGCTGAGCCAAACTGCAAAGGTTGGGGACCATTGGCTTAGATCAGGGGGTTTCCAAACTTGGCAACTTTAAGACTTGTGGACTTCAGCTCCCAGAATTCCTCAGCCAGCAAAGCTTTGCTGGCTGAGGAATTCTGGGAGTTGAAGTCCACAAGTCTTAAAAGTTGCCAAGTTTGGAGACCCCTGGCTTAGATGATCTAAAACTTCTCAGGTACAAAGGCTTTGCAACTTTCTCAACCTCCCGAAAGATGCTTTTTTCTCGAAGCAAGCACAATTCTGCATTGTCTTTAAGATCCAAACGTCCGGTTTGTTTCTTTCCCTCAGCACACGGAGGAAGATTTCAGAATTCGATTGAAGGTCCGGCCAGAACTGGATGAGCTTCGGGCCAAACTGCAGTGAGACGGGGCCTGGTGGCCGGTTATGCTTTTCGTCACTTCGAGAACATCCTTCCAGGGTTCCTCAGCCCAGCATGGGTGGACTTCCAACTCCCAGAATTCCCCATAACTACAAAAATGTGAGGGGTGGAAGCAGAAACGAGGTTGGACTAGATGACCTCCAACGTCCATTTCAACTCTGTTACTGTTACCGAGGGCCAGCAAGCTTAGTTCCATCCCGTAACCTTCCCATCCTATAACCACAATCTGGCCGCTCGCACCTCCGGAAAGACGCTTTTAAAAGTGATTTTTTTTTTTTAAATAAAACCAAAAATAAAAGCATGAAAAAATCCAACGTGTAGCAACTCTTATGTATGGTGATGTTGTCCAAGCGGTCCCTTTCAGCGCAAACATTGCAGCGTCTATGCCCTGGAAGCCATTACAGGTAGTCCTCGATTTACAACAGTTCATTTAGTGACAGTTGATTCAGTGCTGTTGTTAAGTTACAATGGCACTGAAAAACGTAGAACCGTTTTTAACACTTAATACTTTTTTTTTAGCATCCCCACAATCACGTGATCAACACAACATTCAGATGTTTGGCAACTGACCCATACTTACGGCCGTTGCTGTGTCCCAAGGTCACGTGATCCCCGTTTTGCGACCATCTGGCCCGCAAAAATCAAAGGGAAAGCTGAATTCTGTTGCTAACTTTATCAACTGCGATGATTCCCTTAACCAAGGTGGCCGGAAAGGGTCGTAAAATGAGGCAAAACTCACTTAACAAATGTTTCGTTTAAGAACAGAAGTTTGGGGCTCAATAGCAGCCCAATTCCCTGTACAGTACAAGACACTGATTATGTCTTGTACTGTACATGTACAAGACATAATCATAATTATGATTCTTCCCTAGCATAATTATATTTAAATATAAATTATAATTATGATTCTTCCCTAGCAGCAAATTAGGCGAGAGGATTTCTCCTCCATCCACAAGAGAGGGGATGCTTGCAAGGGTCCTTTTCACGACCGTCTCCATTCAAAGCAAGGCCGTTTGAAACGGCTGCTTTTACAGATGGGAATCAGTAAATACGGAAAATCATATGAAGGAGGTTTGCTAGAAAATCTAGTTTAATGAAAAGAAGGACCAAAGGAGACAGGATAGCCGTTTTCCCATATCTCAGGGGCTGCCCCAAAGAAGAGGGAGTCAAGCTCTTCTCCAAAGCACCTGAAGGCAGGACAAGAAGCAATGGGTGGAAACTAATCAAGGAGGGAAGCAACCTAGAAATAAGGAGAAATTTCCTGACAGTGAGAACAATTAACCAGTGGAACTGCTTGCCACCAGAAGTTGTGGGTGCTCCAAAATCGGAGGTTTTAGAGAAAAAACTGAGGCAGCCATTTGTCTGAGGGATAGGGCAGTGTAGGGGAATTTTGCCGGCACAGAGTGCTGAAATGGGAGCATGTGCGTACCGGAAACCCAGAAGAGCAACCGTCCGGTGCACATGCGTGTGCCAGGAAGATGATCTGGCTTCTGGCATGCGCACTGGCCAGCTGGTCTCGGAAGACCCAGGTGGCCGATGCGCAGGCACAAGCCGGAAATTGGAAGATCATCTTCCCAACTTACACGTGAACACCAGGCAGCTGCTTTAAGTTTCCGGCACTCCTCCGTGGGTGAAGACCAGCTGGCTGGCACGCCAGAACTCGGAAGAGCAGCAGGCAATGGCTCACGTGCCCGGAGAGATGGCTCTGTGTCTCTTCTGGCACAATCTATACCTGTGACGGCATAGGTTTGCCATCAGAGGTATGGCGTCTCCTGATTGAGCAGAGGGTTGGACTAGAAGACCTCCAAGGTCCCAACTCATCATCATCATCTTTTAATGACCCCATAATCCCTTGCGGGGTGGAGTCTGGGCAATTGAATGGAGTGGAGTGTTTAATGGCCAGATGCCTTTCCTGTCGCCGATGAGGAGTTATATATTCAGCAGATACATTCTCATTGTGCCCAGAGAGAGAAATACCCGTCTTTACGGATCGAACTCGCAGCTTCCTGATTGTGAGGGAGAGCTACACTTCTAGGCCACCGCACCGCTCAAGGTCCCAACTCTTGTTAATTGTGTTAAATACCTGTGTCCCGTTTCTCCCACATAAATGGAAAAGCGCAATGTTTGGCCCTTGCTTTTTTTCACCCCGAGATTTTTGCCCAGATTGGGAAAACATTGCCAAAACCTCAAAACAATGAACACCACCAACAAAGAAAAGAATATTCCATTTATCCTGCCAGGAGGCTTCACATTTTTTCCTATTAAAAGCAAAAAAAAAAAAAAAAGCCACTCTATTTTTTGCATTTACGGGTCTGACGGTGGACACCTCTTTTGTCTACAAAATTTAGCTCTCTCCAAATCTCTGATGGATCTCTGGTCCGTCCAGCGCCACCCCTGCTGGGCTCGCGTTGCTCCGAAGCTTTGGATTCCGGCGGGCGACTCCCCTGCGCTTCCCATCGGTCAGCTGGCGGCCTGGTGCAGCTTCTGCCTCCTCTTGACCTCTTCCGCTCGCTGCTTCTGATGTTCTGTCATGCAGGCCCGGAAACTCTGCACTTGCTCCTGGCACTTGCGCCAATCCTGGTGTTCCGCCATGCACTCCATCACGGCGTAGTGGAAAGTGGCACAGCCCGTCCGCTGGATCATCTGATCAAAAGGGTCTTCCTCCTCCTCCTCCTCCTCTTCCTCCTTCCTTGTTTGCGTCTTCTGGCTCCAGTTGTGGCCAGACATCCTGAGAGATCTGGGTAAAGGATAACCTGCTGTTTAAGAAAAAAAAATCCTTGTGGTATCTACACCAGTGTGAAGCTACTCGAGCCAGGCGAGACTGTAACCCCCTAACGAAGAGATCTTCAAACTTGGCCGCTTTAAGACTTGTGGACTTCAACTCCCAGAATTCTCCATCCAGCTATGCTTTTGTTATTATTTTAAGCCCTCTTACCATTTATCTGAACACAACGTTGGGGGTGTGGCCCTGGGACACTGCACCGATAGGTTCTACTTAATACCTTTATCTACATGCATCTCCACCTGTTCAACTATCTATATCTATAGATATAATAACTAATAACTTTCCCACCCACCTTGAATCTTGCTAATGCTCCCTCTTTTAAAGGAGGGGCAAATAAATCTTTCACTTCCCCTTTGATCAGGGATGGGCAACTATGGCCCCTTTAAGATCTGTGGACTTCAACTCCCAGAATTCCTCAGTCATCCATGGACCCTTTATGACTCATGAACTTCAACTCCCAGAATTCCTCAGCCAGCGATGGACCCTTTATGACGGGTCCATAGCTGGCTTCTGGGGTTCTGGGAGCGGACTTCAGCTCCCAGAATTCCTGGGCCAACTATAGCTTCTTTACACCCTGTGGACTTCAACTCCCAGAATTCCTCAATCAGGCATGGACCCTTTATGACTCATGGACTTCAACTCCCAGAATTCCTCAGCCAGCCATGGACACTTTATGACTCGTGGACTTCAGCTCCCAGAATTCCTGGGCCAACTATAGCTTCTTTACACCCTGTGGACTTCAACTCCCAGAATTCCTCAATCAGGCATGGACCCTTTATGACTCATGGACTTCAACTCCCAGAATTCCTCAGCCAGCCATGGACACTTTATGACTCATGGACTTCAGCTCCCAGAATTCCTGGGACAACTATAGCTTCTTTACACCCTGAGGACTTCAACTCCCAGAATTCCTCAATCAGGCATGGACCTTTTATGACTCATGGACTTCAGCTCCCAGAATTCCTGGGCCAACTATGGTTCCTTTACGCCCTGTGGACTTCAACTCCCAGGATTCCTGAGCCGCCATGGCTGCCAACAAGCAAAGTCAATGGAGGAAGCAGGAATTCTGGGAGTTGAAGTCCAAAGGTCACAAAGGGCCCACTTAGATCACCAAACGACCTAATTTTTACCCCTTTATGCAGATAAAGTATCGGGAAGTAAGCGTCCTTTTGCCCCCCCCCCCCGCCCCAAACAAGCCTACCTCGCAGGGTTGGGGTGAGGGGGAGACTCGGCGAGGTCGCTCACCTCAAGCCAGCCCTGCCTGGTAGGCCAAGCCCCGCCCACCTCCGCGAGCGTCTCCAACCGCCGCCTCAGGCCTCCCGGCTCCGCCAAACTGATGCCGTGGTGGGCGGTGCCTGGGCCTTCCGGGGGGCGGTCCCCGGGCGGCAACTTCCGGGGCGGGGCGGAGGCGAAGATGGCGCAGGCGCCGGTGCTGCGGATCCAGAGCGACTGGGACCAGGTCTTGAGGTGGGGGAGGCCACGCCCACGACGGCGCCGGCCACGCCCCTCGGCGTTGGCGGCGTGCCCTGGCGGGGAAGGGAGACCACCCGGAGATCCCTGAAGGAAAAATTGGAGCGGGATCTCCGGGGATCTTGAGGGAGGGGGGGGAGGGAAGGCAAACTTTTAACTGCCTGGACGTGCCTTAGGGGTCTTTAGGTCCGCCAGTCCCAGCCTTCTGGGTGCGGGAGTCCAAGGCAGAGAAGACCCTGAGGCAATCAATCCAATCTTCTCGGGGACTACAATTCCCATTCATCCACGCCACAATAGGCTTTTAACTGCATGGATTTGTCTTAGGGGTCATTAGGTCCAGCAGTCCCAGCCTTCTGGGTGCGGGAGTTCAAGTTAGAGTAGACACTGAGGCAACCTAGTTCTGCCAGGGACTACCAATTCCCATCTGCCCACACCACAATAGGCTTTTAACTTCATGGACTTGTCGTAGGGGGTCTTTGGGTCCACTAGTCTCAGCCTTCTGGGTGCGGGAGTCCAAGGCAGAGAAGACCCTGAGACAATCAATCCAATCTTCTCAGGGACTACAATTCCCATTCATTCATGCCACAATAGGCTTTTAACTGCATGGATTTGTCTTAGGGGTCTTTAGGTCCAGCAGTCCCAGCCTTCTGGGTGCGGGAGTTCAAGTTAGAGTAGACACTGAGGCAACCTAGTTCTGTTAGGGACTACAATTCCCATCTGCCCAGGCCACAATAGGCTTTTAATAGCATGGACTTGTCTTAGGGGATCTTTGGGTCCACTAGTCTCAGCCTTCTGGGTGCGGGAGTCCAAGGCAGAGAAGACCCTGAGGCAATCACTCCAGCCCTCTCAGGGACTACAATTCCCATCCACCTATGCCACAATGGGCTTCAAACCCCTTCTGCTCCTGTTCCCTACCAGCTGATTGGTAGCTTTTCTGGCTGGGGAATTCTGGGAGTTGCAGTCCGTACTTCTTAAAAGTTGCCAAGTTTGATAAAACGCCACAATAAACCCATTTAATTTACAGGTAGGGAAGCCCTTGGTCATCGGGATGCAACACCGCAAACCTTTCAATTATTGCTTTTATTTATTAAATTTATATGTCTCCCGTATCACTTGATTCTGGTTTATTGGTTTATTTCTCCCCCACTTTTCTAGGAGAAATGAGGAGGAGGTTTGGCTGAGCTGCAAGAGTCCAGGTGAGTGAGAAAAATCAGCCTCTCCTGTTGTCGTCGAGCGATTTTGCCAAGGAGTTCCAGTTCTTTCTTTTCCTCCATCCCTACTCGGATGTTACACGCCTCATGTAAAGTAACCCCCTGCCCCCAATCCCTTCCACCTTAAAATAGAGCTGCTCAAACTTATGGCTTGGGTGGTATGGTCTTAATTCTTTGCATCAGGTTTTGGGGTTCCCAATACAGGTGATTCTTAACTTACAACCATTCATTTAGCGACCATTCAAAGTTACAATGAAAAGAGTGACTTACGACTGTTTTTCCGCAAACAACATAAATCATAAGATCCAACGAGAAAGAGTTATGAGTTTGTAAACTCAGATCTGCCTTTTTATTTTTATTTTTTGATCCCTGGGATCAAAACAACCAAAACACTCCATTTGCATTGGGGTTTGCTTATAAGCGGTCACCTGTGTTATGCAAATCTAGGAATGGTGGCTTATATGCAGGAATGATAACTAAGGAGGCTGTGTAAACCTGGATATCAGACCCACCCTTCCCAGGTGAGATCGGCCCCCATCCTTTTGGGCCTTTGGTAAAAGCCTGGCTCTGTTGATTGGCTTGGGGTCAGGATGGGGCCGTTTCATTCAGGAGGTTACAGATTGTCCTCCACTTACAACCATTCATTTAGTGACCATTCAAAGTCACAATGGCCCTGAAAAACGTGACTTACGACTGCTTTTCACACTTACGACCGTTGCAGCATCCCCAGGGTCATGGGATCAAAATTCAGACGCATGGCCACTGACTCATATTTGTGACGGTCGCAGTATGCCTGGGTCACGTGATCCGCATTTGCAACCTTCTGACAAACAAGACCTTCTGGCGTAAACACCCCCTCCCCCATTTGGATTTTTAATTGTTTAGTGGGTTTTAGTCGGGATGTTTTAAATTTTAGGGCCAATCGTTTAATACTTTTAAAAATTTTTAAATTTTGTACTGAATGTTTTTTATTCTTGGCTGTGCACCGCCCTGAGTCCACCCGGAGAAGGGCAGTATACAAATTTAATAAAATAAATAAATAATAAATAAGGTCGATAGGGAAAGCCAGATCCACTTAACAACGCTACTAATTTAACCCACAGCAGGGATTCACTTAACAACTGTGGCAAGGGAGGTTGTAACATGGGGCAAAACTCACTTCACAGCTGCCTCACTTAGCCATGGAAATTTGGGGCTCAGTTGCGGTTGTAAATCGAGGACTATTTGTGTTCGCTGATGATATTTGCAAGCCCGGAACTTAACTTTGAGAAGACACAATACACAACATAGAATAGAATAGAATAGAATAGAATAGAATAGAATAGAATAGAATAGAATAGAATAGAATAGAATAGAATAGAATATGAATATGGAATTAGGAATAGAATAGAATAGAATAGAATAGAATAGAATAGAATAGAATAGAATAGAATAGAATAGAATAGAATAGAATGAAATAGGAATAGAATAGAATAGAATAGAATAGAATAGAATAGAATAGAATGAAATAGGAATAGAATAGAATAGAACAGAACAGAACAGAACAGAATAGAATAGAATAGAATAGAATGAAATAGGAATAGAATAGAATGAAATAGGAATAGAATAGAATAGAATAGAATAGTATAGAATAGAATAGCATAGCATAGCATAGCATAGCATAGCATAGCATAGAATAGAATAGAATAGAATAGAATAGAATAGAATAGAATAGAATAGAATAGAATTCTTTATTGGCAAAGTGTGATTGGACACACAAGGAATTTGTCTTTGGTGCTTAAGCTCTCAGTGTACATAAAAAGAGAAGATTGATTGATTGATTGATTCGATTTAAATGCCTCCCTTCTCCAGAGACTCAGGGCGGCTTACAATGCCTTAAGCAAGATACATTCGTCAAGAATCATAAGGTACAACAATTTTAGTCACAGGGAACAAATAAGCAATCAGGAAACAATATCGATATAAATCGTAAGGATCCAATAACAAGTTACAGTCATGCAGTCATAAGTGGGAGGAGGTGGGTGATAGGAACGATGAGAAGATTAATAGTAATAGTAATGCAGGCTTAGTGAATAGTTTGACAGTGTTGGCTCTTAACACAGCCTGCCAGCCCTGAACTACTCATCTCCTAAGTGATGCCAGCCTCTAGGCCACATGGATGGTGCCACCAATGGAAAGATTTGCAGATAATTATCATTTTAGGTTGCCGATAAAAATGTACACTTTATGTACTAGGACACAACGTTGAAAAATTGGCACTTTTTCCCCCCTCCTGTTCTTTCTTTTCAAAAGAGGGTTGGCTTTAGCGCCTGCTAACCGTTGGCACTTAACTGAATTTAACTGAAATAATACTGTTTCTTCTTCTCCTTTAGGGAAATCAACTTTATATGGAACTCTGACCTGTCATGGTTTGAGCCCAGATGGAATTCCTGAAATTGTAGCCTCCGAAGGATTTGCAGTCAGTGTAGTAACTAAGGTATTGTTGAAAAGAAGAATCTGGTAACATTTCCCCCCCGCCGAAAAAAATCATATTATACGGAAAGGCAGAAGCATTTGGGGACCACAGATCCCAGAATTTCTCTTCAACTGTGGCAGGTTTAAGGTACCTGGACTTCAACTCCCAGAATTCTCCAGCCAGCATAGCTGGCTGGAGAATTCTGGGAGTTGAAGTCCAAACAGCTTAAAGTTGCCACAGTTGAGAAATAAATACCTGGCTAGATTGATGGAGGATTTAAATGTGAGGGGAGGGAGGTGGGAGGAAAAAGGACAGGTTGGCTATGCAGGCACATGTGACAGATTGCAGGTATATCATCAATTTGTTATTATACTATGCTTAAAAAGGAGCAGTGCGGTGGCCTGGAGGTGGTGCTCTCGCCTCACATTCAGGAAGCCGTGAGTTTGATCCTAGGTAGAGACAGATATTTTCTCTCTGGGCACCCTGAGAATATATTTGCTGAACAAAACTCTGCATTGGCAACAGGGAAGGCATCTGACCAGTAAACACTCATCTCCATTCAGATGCCCAGATTCCACCACCCCGCAAAGGATTAAAAGAGGATGATAACCATGCTAAAATCCCACTGTGTGTTTTGTGTCCTTTTGAGAGAACCTGAGATAAAATAATACAAGAAATGAGAGGAAGTTCAGTTTGAGCTAGTTGTTAAAGCGCCAGGCTAGAAGCCAGGAGACGGTGAATTCTAGTTCTGCTTTGGACATGAAAGCCATCTGGGTGATTTTTGGACCATTCCCTCTCAAGCCAACCCACCTCACAGGGTTGTTGTTGGGAAAATAAGAGGAGGAAAGAATATTGAGCATGTGAGTTATTCATAAAAATAATACAGGCAGGATATATATATATAAATAATCAATAAAATATTTATTTATTTATTTTTATTTGTTTAGATTTGTATACCGCCCTTCTCCTTGCGGACTCAGGGCGGTGAACAGCCAAATAAAAATAGTACACAAAAGTTAAACAATTTCTTTAAAAAAAGCATATAACTTTGGCTAAAAATTAAAACCATTAACCATTAAATATTTAAAATACCCAACCCTATAATACAGATCTTAAAAATTCAGCGGGGTCAGGCTAGACCAGCAAGCTGAAAGAGATGAGTCTTCAAAGCCCGACGAAAAGTCCGGAGGTCAGCAATTGTTCTCAGTTTTGGAGGAAGATCGTTCCAGAGGGTAGGGGCTGCCACAGAGAAGGCCCTCCCCCTGGGGGTCGCCAGCCGGCATTGTCTGGCTGACGGCACCCTGAGGAGACATGACACCATCTTGCCTTTTTTTTTTACCACATACTGCAAAAGCTATTGTGTGTGGCTGTTTAAGTTTCTTACTGAAAGTCCACATGGACCTCCAAATTGTTAGATTTTGGGGTGGAGGGAGGGAGGAAGGAAAGAAGGGAAGAAAGGAAGGACAGAAGGGAGGGAGGAAGGAAAGAGGAAGGGAAGGAAGGAAAGAAGGAAGAAGAGAGAGGCAAGAAAGAAAGAAAAAGGAAGGAAGGGAAGAAAGGAAGGACAGAAGGGAGGGAGGAAGGGAAGGAAGGAAAGAAGGAAGAAGAGAGAGACAAGAAAGAAAGAAAAAGAGGAAGGAAGGAAGGGAAGAAAGGAAGGACAGAAGGGAGGGAGGGAGGAAAGAGGAAGGGAAGGAAGGAAAGAAGGAAGAAGAGAGAGAAAAAGAAAGAAAGAAAAAGAGGAAGGAAGGAAGGAAAGAGAGTGAGTAGGTACTGTAGATAGGTAGACGGAAGGAAGGTAGCTTGAGATAATCTGCATTTGATCAATCTTATTTTTACATCAATTTTCTTTTTTTTTTTTTTTTTATCTCCTTCAGAAAAGTTTGCTTGTCTCCTGCTCGCGGGAAAACACCTCTAGCCAATTTCTGGCGCCCTATACTTCCTTCTGCAGGATCCATCAGAAAAGTGTACGTATTGTTTTGCCTCCTGGTTTGGAGAGACTATTAAAGGAAATAAAGGCAGGATAATTTTTTTTTATATATAATTTTTAGCAAAACCATGGTTCACTCTATCATTGCGATGTTCGCTTCATGACCCCTGCAGTCATATGACTGACCCATTTCACAGCCGTTACGACATAGGACTGTAATGGTCAGGCTTCATTACGGTCGTATGTCAAGGACTACCTATATTTCCAGCAATAGAGGGTACATGAACAGAATCTTGAAAGCATCTGCCAAACTTTCCCTGGCTCAGAAAGGCCCATGAGGTTACGGTAGGACTGTTCTGAGTCACTTTCTCACACTTCCTACTACTTTCCCAGGAGGGAGTGACGCTTTCCTTATCTCCCTAAAACCTCTCTCCTCATAAGTTTAAAATAAATTAACAGAATAACAAAATTGGAAGGGGCCTTGGAGGTCTTCCAGTCCAACCCCCTGTCTAGGCAGGAAACCCTTCACCACTTCAGACAAATAGTTATCCAACCTCTTCTTAAAAACTTCCAGTGTTGGAGCATTCACCACTTCTGGTGGCAAGTAGTTCCACGGATTAATTGTTCTCACCGTCAGGAAATTCCTCCTTAGTTCTAAGTTGCTTCTCTCCTTGATTTGTTTCCATCTCCTCGTTCTGCCTTTGGATGCTTTGGAGAATCGATCGACCCGTTTATTTCTCGCTGCTCTTGTTCTCTCTTAATTTTAGATCACCTGCCTTGACATTTCGAGCGGAGGCGGGCTTGGCGTATCCACCAGCGCTGACGGCACTATGAAAATTTGGCAAGCCGCTAACGGGGAAGTTAGAGTAAGTCTTGCCTGCCTAAGCCAGTGTTTTTCAACCTCAGCCCCTTTTAAGAGGGCTGGACTTCCCAGAATTCCCCAGCCAGCTATGCGGTGTGACTCGTTTAACAACCGCCTTGCTGAGTAGCCCCATAACTTCCGGTCCCAATTAGCAAGCGTGGCATCTGTTCATAACGTGCTCCATCCATGGTCTTTTCAGAGGCATTTGGAAGGTCACGTATACGATGTGAATTGTTGTCGATTTTTCCCATCGGGCATCGTGGTGCTGAGCGGAGGGATGGACGCCCGGCTGAAGATCTGGTCTGCAGAGGACGGTAGCTGCGTCGCAACGTTTCAAGGACACAAAGCAGGTACCTACCTAGAGAGAAGTGAGCGCTGGAGTTAGCCCAGAGCTGAATTGAATGAAGCCAGCTGCCTATATGGCTGAAGTTTGAAGGAGTGTTGTCAGTTCAGTTGTCCTGGGTGGGACAATCCGTTAGCTTTGCAAAAGACAGAACATAGAACATCATCAGAGTTGGAAGGGACCCTGGAGGTCTTCTAGTCCAACCCCCTGGCCAAGCAACATTTCTGACAAATAGCAGTCCAGTCTCTTCTTGAAAGCCTCCAGTGATGGAAGCTCCCACAACATCTGAAGGCAACTTCTGTTCCATGGGTTGATGGTTCTCACTGTCAGAAAATTCCTCCTTGTTTCCAGATTGAATCTCTCCTTGGTCAGTTTCCATCCATGATTCCTTCTCTGGCCTTCGGGTGCTTTGAAATAGCTTGACCCCCTTCCTCCTCTCTGTGGCAGCCCCTCAAATATTGGAAGATGGTATCTTGTCCCCCCTGGTCCTTCTCATCACTAAACTAGACATATCCAGTTCCTGCAACCGTTCTTCATATGCTTTAGCCTCCAGTCCCCTCATCATCCTGGTTGCTCTTCTCTGCACTTTTTCCAAAACCTCAACCTCTTTTTTATAGTGTGGTACTCACTTAACCATCACAGTGATTCACTTAACGACTGCTGCAAGGAAGGTCGTAAAACAGGGCAAGACTCACTTAAGAACTGTCTTGCTTGGCAGCAGAAATCTTGAGCCCAATGCTGTCTCATAATCCGAAGGCTACATGTAGAATTAGATCCGGCTCGTACTGGCTCCCGAGAGCTGGGATTTGTAAAATTTTGGCAAGCTGTTTTGCAACCAGAACTGAGCGCTGGCGCCAAGCAGGCATTTCGGTGTTTAGCAATTCAGCGGCGCCGCAGTGACAAAGCTGGCAGAGTCAGTTGCTAAATATTTCTCTTTTATGGTGCTGCAGGAATCCTGGACACAGCCATTGTGGAGAGGGGCAGGAACGTGGTCTCTAGCTCGCGGGATGGCACGGCGCGCCTTTGGGATTGCGGGCGATCGACTTGCCTGGGCATTGTAGCCGACTGCGGCTCTCCGATCAATGGGATTGCTCTGAATGCAACGGACAACTCTTTAAACTTGGGGTCCCCTGAAGAACTTCCCAGTAAGTGATTACATTGCAACGGGTTGGTTTTTCTTCTAAATTCAGGACCAAGCTCTTCGCTTCTCTTTGAATCGTACCGAAAACCAGACCTTGGTTTCAGACAGGACTGGAACTCCCAGGTGCCTGGCTTCTACCCTCATGCCTTAACCAGTATACCAGGGGTCTCCAAACTTGGCAACTTTTAGACTTGTGGACTTCAACTAGAATTAGAGTTCCCAGGACTAGAATTCCCGGGTGCCTGGTCTTTAATCTGATGCCTTAACCACTAGACCAGGAGTCTCCAAATCTGGCAACTTGAAGACTTGCGGACTTCAACTAGAACTAGAAATCCCAGGACTAGAACTCCCAGTTGCCTGGCTTTTAACCTGATGCCTTAACCACTATACTAGGGGTCTCCAAATCTGGCAACTTTTAGACTTGTGGACTTCAGCTAGAACTAGAAATCCCAGAAGTAGAACTCCCAGGTGCCTGGCTTTTAACCTTCCAGGGGCCTAGAAATCAGGCATGCTGGCTGGCTGGCTGGTGAATTCTGGGAGTTGAAGTCCACAAGTCTTAAAGTTGCCAAGTTCTCCCTCCCCTGCATGAGACCAAACCGTCTCTCTTTCCATTACAGGTGAGCGCGAAGTTGGCACGGAAGGAAAGCTGTTGCTGTTGGCCCGGGAGGACAAAAAGTTGCAAGGCGTGGGGTTACAAAGCAGGCAGCCGGTAAGATTCCTTCTCCGCTTGGGATAACCGGGCCGATTTTCTTAGTTGTCTGATTGGAAATGTATCTCAAACCAAAATAAGGGAAGGGGGGGCGGGTGGCATTTTGCTCCTAAGCAACTCAATTGAGCTTTGCCTCTGATCTCCATCAGCCTTTCTGAGATGAACTGATTTCCCTTTTGATTTATCTTCCATGAAAGAATTTTCATAGGAGAATATTTACACCTCAGGGCTGAACTGAGGGCTCCTCGGTGCTCTCTGAGCTTGGCGGTTTTTGTAGACATTTCGTGAGCCAGCTAGGTAACATCATCAGTGCTAGAAGGGAGCTGGGTTTGTGGAGAGGAGGAGGAAGAAGAAGAAGGCAGGTAGTAGAGAAGAAGAAAGAGGAGAACTGTGGGCTCCTTGGTGCTCTCTGAGCTTGGTTTTTTTCCTCGCAGGCGTTTCATCACCCAACTTGGTAACATCATCAGTGCTAGAAGAGAGTGGGGTTAGATCGGATTTCAAACCACGTTTTTCTCCGATTTCCTCCTTAGGTTTTTCTTTTTATCAGTCCGGCTGCTTTCAACTGTTGCACTTTCCTCTCTAACACGTATCTGCTGGGAGGGACGCAGGATGGGAGCATCTACCAGCTGGATGTCAGAAACACCAAGTGAGTCAGATCCCCAGCTGGCTTTGGAAAAAACCCACGACCATTTCTTTATTTTTCCCTCCCGCCTGTTTTTTTTTTTTTTTAATTAAAATACAGACTGCAAAAAAGAAAAAAAAAAAGGAATACAAACACAAAACAAAATTGTACAGAACCCTCCCTGAAACAAGCATTTACATAAATTATACTCCCCACCCTTCAGCTGAATACCGATAAATATATTTCAAAGAGAATCGTAATGCCCTCTTTTTGAAGTTTAATTTGGCTGTTGGTTTTGTCCGTTTAACTTACATTTTCATATCCTGGTAGTCCTGACTTATCACCGCAACGGCGCCCAAAATTTCTGTGGCTAAGTGAGACATTTGTTCAGAGAGCTTTGCCCCATTTTACGACCTTTCTTGCGGCAGCTGTTAAGTGAAACACCGCAGTTGTTAATTTAGTCACACGATGGTTAAGCCAACCTGGTTTCTCCCATTGACTCTGCTCACCAGAAGGGTCGCAAAAGGAGATCACGTGACCCCAGGACACTGCGACTGTCATAAATATGAGTCAGGTTGCCAAGGGTCTGAATTTTGATCATGTGACACCCCCCCGGGGATTCTGCAACGGCCGTAAGTGTGAAAAACGGTCATAAGTCACTTTTTTCGGCGCCGTTATAAGTTCGAACGGTTATAAGTCAAGGACTACCTGAGGTAGATCGGTGTCAGGCTTAGAGGGTTGTAGAAATGGATAAATTTGCTCCGGCCTTGTGCACAGAGAAGCCGAGGTGATGCTCGTGAAAGCAGCCCGTTCAAAAACCAGAATTTTTGACCCACAGAGTCAGGGCGAAGATTTTGCACTAAATATTGGATTTCCCAAAAGTGATTTTTTTTATTTCAAAAAGGCAGCTGGAGTTTTTTCTTTTGTTCTGTTTTTCCTTCAAAAAACGTTTTGCTTTTTCATTCAAGAAGCTTCTTCAGTTCATCCAAGCTTCACGGATGAGAAGCGAAACGTTTTCGAAGGAGGAAAAAAATCAAGAGAGTCCAGTTGCTTTTTGGAAAAAAACACTTTTTGGGACAACCATGGCTTGGATGATGGAGCATCTCCATATAGACCTTTAAATATTGAATTCTTTCTCTCTATATTCATTCTTTATTCATAAGCTATTTGTAATTTCTTAGTCCGATATTTGCCTTGAATATACTCTATCCATCTTCTCCACTCCAACATAAATTTTTCATTTGAATGGTCTTTTAAATATGCTGAAATTTTCGCCATCTCTGCTAAATTTACTACTTTTAATGTCCATTCTTCAATAGATAGTAGATCTTCCTTCTTCCAATACTGTGCCATCAAAAATCTTGGTGCAGTTATTAAGTTCAAAATCAAATTGGTCTCTATAACTGTACAATCTTTTATAACACCTAACAAAAAGAGCTGTGGAGTAAATTTTATCCTTTTTTAAAGAATATTTTGAATAATCCACCATATTTTTATCCAAAATGCTTTAACTTTTTTACAAGTCCACCAATCCTGAAAATACATAGCATCAATACAATCACATCTCCAACATTTGGGTTGTAAATTCGGATACATACAAGCTAATTTCTTGGGATCCAAGTGCCACCTATAAAACATTTCATACAAATTCTCTCTCCAATTTTGAGTTTATAAAGTACCTAAAGTTAGTTTAGTAAAAGGGGAGTTAAAAGTTCAAGAGGGGGATAAGAGACTATAGATTATTATTTTATATTAGCTTATGATTGTTAAATGTTATACCCTGTATTTTGCTCTGGGAAGTGGGGGGGGGGGAGTTGGGGAGGGCAAGGTGGGAAGGAGCAGAGGGAGGGGGAAGGGGAAATGTTTGTAAAAATTTTTTTTAAAAATTTTCAATAATATATATATATATATATATATATATATATATATATATATATATATATATATATATATATATATATATGTTTTCTGAGGTTTTCGCGGGTGTTAATGAAACACGACCAAGGACCAGAAGCCAGACCGCAGCTGCATCATTAGCCACTTTTAACCCCTCCAATCCACACATGAATCAGACCAACACTCTCCATGAAAAGCTCTCACGACCACAAACACGAAGCCAAACAACAACGCAGCTCACCAGCTCAAATCCCCCTGCAACTCAGACTAAGCCGAGCACAACCAAGCCCCCACCCAAACAGAACACACCCCCAGCCAATCAGAGCACAACCAACCCGCCATCCAATCAGAGCACAGCCAAGCCCCCAACCAATCAGAACACACCTCCACCCAATCAGAACACAGCCAAGCTCCCACCCAATCAGCTCCCACCCCCACTAGCAATTAAAAGGAAGGGTCAGCTGCAATCTCACATTGCTCCTGGGAGCACGAAGCCGAGAACACCAGCCTGAAGATGACGAATATTATTATATATATATATATATATATATATATATATATATATATATATTTAATATTTTTTATTAATAATATTAAAAACATAGAAAATAGCTTGTCGGCTATATTATACTGTCTGGATGGCCCATGAGATTGGGCTGAAAGGCAAAAAAAAAAATTGGAGATTTGTGATATCTCCTCCATTCGTGGTTATCCAGGATGACTAAACACAAAAAACATACATACATACATACATACATACATACATACATACACATATATATATATATATATATATATATAATTCTTTCTCCATTTTCCAGAGCTCCCCTTCGAGTGATCCAGAGATCAGGCGCCCCGGTCCTTTCCCTGATGCCTTACAAAGATGGATTTATTGCCAGCCAAGGTAATTGATTTCTTATTTCTGTGGTAAGAAAATCTATATGGATGCCTGCTCCCTCACGGTAACCTCCAATACAGGGGTGGGTTGCTGGAGGGGGGGGGGGCGTGGCCAAGGGGACGTGGCCTAGTCCGCTTCCTGTACCATGGAGCAGGCGTTTTCGCCCTCCCCAGGCTCTGGAGGCTTTTCTGGCGCCTCCAGGAGGGTAAAAACAGCCTCCCCGGGCTCCGGAGATCCTCCGGAGGCTGGAAATGGGCTCATTTCCAGATTTACGGTACTTCCGATAGGCCCGTTTTTCGCCCTCCCAGATCGTCCACATGGGCCCTGCACTTACCTGGCATCCAAATCGGGCCGTGCAGAGACTCCCGGGAGGGGCAGGGTGGGGCCTCCCACCCCCCACCTGGTAACCACAATCTAACCAACCTCTCGATGGGTTCCGTATCCCTCTGGGGTCGCCAGACTTTTTGGCAAAATCATATCTTCAGGGCGTTTGGAAAGAATGCTAAGGTGGAACCGGTCTTGTCTCTGCATGGTTCCACAGGAACTGAGCCACCCCACGGAAAGCCCTTCTTCTTGGTCTTTAAGGAGATGGACCTCCTTAAAAAGGGGGGGGGGCTCCTAACATCCCCCTGCCTTCCTGTTCTTGTTGGTCGAGTGGATAGAATTACAGTAGTGGCCAAAATTGTGGAAACCTTTCGGGAAAAGTGTATTTTTGAGAGTTGGTGGCTAAAAACACCACTTTTTTTTTTTTAATTTTGATTTATATGCCGCCACCCTTCTCCGGAGACTCAGGGCGGCTTACAGTACGTTAAGCAATAGCCTTCCTACTTTTTATATTTATACAGCATATTGCCCCCACAAACTGGGTCCTCAATTTACCCACCTTAGAAAGGATGGAAGGCTGAGTCGACCTTGAGCCTGGTGAGATTTGAACTCACAGTAATTGCAGGCAGCTGGATGTTAAATGCTGCCTTAGTAGGAGGCATTAGCCTCCTACGCCACTCAAGCTCTCTTTTTTGGAGTAGTACCATAAAATTATATAACCAATGGAAAGATAATTTAATCAAGAATGCAATGCCACAAAGGCGGTTCGATTATGTGTAGTCTATGAAAAGTTTATAGCCAAATAACCAAAAAAAAAGGAAGCACCCCTTGCTTAGGTTGATATCACGTAGCTTTCCTTCATCTGATTGTAGTCAATGAGCATGAGTGTTTAGAGAGCCAATCGGGTCCTCTCGGTTTGGCAATGAGCCGATCAGATCATGGTAGGATTCAGGTATTGATAGCATGTATTGAAGCTGAGAGGAGGACATTTGTCAGCGTGTTACGTGATCACTATCAAATTGGTTTGGTTTTTTTTTTCTTCTGTTTAGTAAGCTTGCAAAACATAATATATATAATAATAATAATAATATAATAATAATAATAATAATAATAATAATAATAATAATAATGCTGCACCATTACTTTAATAAAATTAAAGTCGCCCAGAAAGTGATGTAAAATAGTATTATTAAGTGAACAAGGCTACAGTTATAAAGAAATTAGAAGGAAAACCGGTGGAAACTTAACCAAAGGTGGCATTTCTTAAGTTTTTGAAGAGGTATAAGAAGACTCAGACACTACAAAACCACACTGGTAAAAGGCAGGAAAAGGTGCACAAACACCAAGTGATGATAGAAGAATTAAGAGACTGTGACTATGTGACAGAACAAAATCATCTGGGTCAGAGGTGGGTTTCAGCAGGTTTTGACCAGTTCTGGAGAACCAGTAGTGGAAATTTTGAGTAGTTCGGAGAACCGGTAGTAAAAATTCTGACTGGTGCTGCCCCCATCTATTCTTTGCCTCCCGAGTCTCAGCTGATTGGGAGGAAATGGGGATTTTGCAGTCACCTTCCCCTGGAGTGGGGACGGAGTGGAGATTTTACAGTTTCCTTCCCCTGTCACGCTCACCAAGCCATGCTACTCCCACAGAACCGGTAGTAAAAAAATTTGAAACCCACCACTCATCTGGGTGTATACAAGATGAAATGGCATAATGCAATGTGAAGTTGCAATTTCTGCGAGTTCAATCCTAGCCAGGCTCAAGGTGGACTCAGCCTTCCATCCTTTCTAAGGTGGGTAAATTGAGGACCCAGTTTGTGGGGGCAATAAGCTGATTTTGTATAAATATACAGAAGTATGAAGGCTATTGCTTAACGCATTGTAAGCCGCCCTGAGTCTCCGGAAAAGGGCGGCATATAAATCAAATTTTTTTTTTTAAAAAAAAAGTTGAGCGCAAGATTTGTTTGGCACAGACTGATTTGGCTTAAAATCTAGAATTCCACAGAAAAAGCCACAGTTATCTCTCAAACAAAAGTTGAAAAGCATTACATTCTTGATTACATTATCTTCCCATTGATTATATAATTTTACGGTACTACTCCAAAAAAAAGGGGGGAGGGCATTATCAGCCATCAAACCTCAAAAATACACTTTTCCCGAAAGGTTTCCACAATTTTGGCCACTACTGTAGGAAAAGATGCTCCTTTTTTTAAATGCCTATACCGCCAATCTCGCTATCCCAAGTCACTGCGAGAGACTTAACAAAAATAGAAATGTAAGTATAAAAAAAAAATTAGCGTTTGCAAAAACCAGATGCAGAATTGAATTGCTTACCTGTTTGCAGGTGATGGGACTTGTTTTATTATGCAGCAGGATCTCGATCACATAATTGAGCTGACTGGACCTGACTGTGATCCTGTGTATAAGGTAGGTTTAAAACACAACATTCAGCATGATTTACTTTGAGCAAAGAAGGGCCATGTGGCAGGAATCAAAAAGCAATTGGGGTCCTAGCCCAAAAACCGAATGAGAGAGGGAAGTGTTAGATATAGCAAAGGATATAAAATCAAGAGCCATATGATTTGTGATCGTGTAGGGTCTCCTGTAGATGACCTACAAGGTTTCTTCCGACTCTGTTAATCTGTTTATAAAGATATACTTCTTATTCTAATGCCTCCTACTAAAGGCAGCAATTAACATCCAGCTGCCTGCAAATTCTGCGAGTTCAATCCTAGCCAGGCTCAAGGTCGACTCAGCCTTCCATCCTTTCTAAGGTGGGTAAATTGAGGATCCAGTTTGTGGGGGCAATAAGATGACTTTGTATAAATATATACAAAAGTATAAAGGCTATTGCTTAACGCATTGTAAACCGCCCTGAGTCTCCGGAGAAGGGCGGCATATAAATCAAATTAAAAAAAAAATAAAAATCGTTTTTGTATATTTCTTATCCGCCACTCTGGCATTGCTTCTTACGATTTCTCTGCGTGGCCCAGATGGGGAAAATAAAGTTATTTATTTATTAAATTTAGAAACCGCCCTTTCCTTCCTAGGATGCACAAATAAAACATTATAACATTAAAAATAACCACACACAGGTGGTCCTCGACTTACAACCATTTGTTTAGTGACCGTTCGACGTTACAGCGGCACTGGGAAAAAAAAGAATTTGTAATTTTTTTTTTCACGCTTAACGACTGTCTCAGCAGCCCCGTAGTCACCTGATCGAAGTTTGAATGCTTGGCAACTTACATTTATGACGGTTGCCGTGTCTTGGGGTCTCCCCTTTTGCGACCTCCCGACCAGCAGAGTCCAGGGGAAAAGCCAGATTCGCTTAACAACGGTGTTACTAATTTAACAACTGCAGTGATTCACTCAGCAGCGGTGGCAAGACAAGTCGTAACATGGGGGCGAAACTCAAACCTTAACGCATTGTAAGCCGCCCTGAGTCACCGGAGAAGAGCGGCATATAAATTAAATTAAATTAATTTTTTATTTCAAAAAAAACGCTTTTTCACTTAGCAACATAAATCTTGGGCTCAATTGTAGACCGCGTGACTCACTTAGCAACTCCAGTGATTCGCTTAACAACGGTGGCCAGAAACGTTTGAGAAATGGGGCAAAGCTCACTTAACAACTGTCTCGCTTCGTCGTGGAAATTGTGGGCTGAAGCTGTGGTCATAAGCCGAGGACTACCTGTACATCAAACGGGAGACAACCAGGGTATCGTCAGGAACCATTTGAGCTGAGATGTATTTTTTTCTGATTTTTCCAGGTAGCTCCTTGGGGGAAGGAAATCTACACCTGTTCCCGAGATGGGATACTGAGGAGATATCAGCTTTCCGATCTCTGATCCGCCTGGAAAGTTCTCCCAATGTTCAGGGATTTCTCCCAATGACTGTTTGGAAAGGGGCCAACGGGGCACCTGGTCTGTAGTCCTCTATAGTTGTGTTTCTGAAGCTGGGCCGCTTTAAGAGGGGTGGACTTCAACTCCCAGAATTCCCCAGCCAGCATAGCTGGCTGGGGAATTCTGGGAGTTGAAGTCCCCCCCTCTTAAAGCGGCCCAGCTTCAGAAACACGGCTCTATCTATACAGTCACTTGAACAGAGCTGATGACAGGTATGACTTTAAGAAGACCTCACCTGACCTCGGGGCTGAACCGGGTATTCCTGGGAAAACAAGACGCAGGATGCCTGAATTTTTTTGCTCCGAAGGTTTCTTGTTATTAAAGGCCACCTCGCATTTGGAAAAACACACGGGGATTTCAGCCGTCTTTGGATGATTCTTAAGCCAGGGCGAAGGAACTGACCCGAGGGAGGAGAGGCCAGGATAAAGGACCTCCTGGGAGGAATTCCCACAAGCCCCTCGTGACAATATCTCAACTGGGATCTGAAAAGGCAGAAACGGTGGAGTGTACTGGGTGTGGGTTTTAAAAAAGTCAAGATTGTGTCTGTGTGTGTGTGTAATGTGTGTGTGTGTGTGTGTATTGCTATATGATAGATAGATAGATGATAGATAGATAGATAGATAGATAGATAGATAGATAGATAGATAGATAGAGCTTGACGGACGGATGGATGGGTAGATAGATAGTGATTGTCGGATGGATAGATAGATAGATAGATAGATAGACAGACAGACAGACAGACAGACAGACAGACAGAGATGATAGATAGATGATAGATAGATAGATGATAGAGATGATAGATTGATAGAGATGATAGATGATAGAGATGATAGATGGATGATAGATAGAGATGATAGATAGAGATGATAGAGAGATGATAGAGAGATGATAGATGATATAGGTGATAGATGATAGATAGATAGAGATGATAGAGAGATGATAGAGATGATAGATGATAGAGGTGATAGATAGAATGATAGATAGATAGATGATAGATAGATAGATGATAGAGATGATAGATTGATTAGGATGATAGATGATAGAGATGATAGATGGATGATAGATAGAGATGATAGATAGAGATGATAGATGATATAGGTGATAGATGATAGATAGATAGAGATGATAGAGAGATGATAGAGATGATAGATGATAGAGGTGATAGATAGAATGATAGATAGATAGATAGATAGATAGATAGATAGATAGATAGATAGATAGATAGATAGATGGATGGATGGATGGATGGATAGATGGATAGATAGATAGGAATGGATGGATGGATGGATAGATAGATAGATGGATGGGTGATAGACAGATGATAGAGCTAGTTAAAGAAAGAATGGGATGGATGGATGGATGGATGGATAGATATAGATATAGATATAGATAGAAAGCCCAAACTTTATGTTGCTAAGTGAGAAATTTCTTAAGTGAGTTTTGCCCCATTTTACGACTTTTCTTGACACATTTGTTAAGTGAATCGCTGCAGTGGTTAAGTCAGTCACATGGTTGTTAAGTGAATCTGGCTTCCCCATTGTCTTTGCTTGTCAGATGATTGCAAAAGGGGATCACGTGACCCCTGGACTCCGTCATAAATAGGAGTCAATTGTCAAAACATCCAAATGTAAATCATGTGACCATGGAGATGCAGCAAAGGTCATAAGTGTGAAAAATGGTCATAAATCACTTTTTTATGTATGTATGTATATGTGTGTGTGTGTGTGTGTGTACAGGTAGTATCTTGGGTTTCTTCCTGAGATATTACCTGTACACACATACATACCCGTGAAAACTTACATAGACAAATATATATATGTATGTATGTATGTATGTATGTAGGTCTTTGGTTATTTGGGTTTTCTCCCGCGTAAAATTGGAAGTGTCTTGGCCAGGCTGGTGTTTTCGGCTTTGTGCTTCTAGGAGCAATGTGTGATCGTCGCTGTTTCTTCCTTTTAACTGCTAGTGGGGGTGTGAACTGATTGGTTGGGGGCTTGGCTGTGCTCTGATTGGATGGGGGGTTGGCTGTGCTCTGATTGGATGGGGGTGTGTTCTATTTGGGTGGGGGCTTGGTTGTGCTCGGGTTGGTCTGAGTTGCAGGGGGATTTGAGCTGGTAAGCTGCATTGCTGTTGTTTGGCTTCGTGGTCGTGCCACGTCTTCATGGTGGGTGTCAGTCTGCTTCATGTAAGGATTGGAGTGGTTTAAAGTGGCTAATGATGCAGCTGTACTTCGTACTAGAAGCACAAAGCTGAGAACACCAGCCTGAAGATGACGAATGAGACTTCGTCGAAACGTCGCCAAGACACTTCCAATTTTACGCGGGAGAAAACCCGAATAACCAAAGACCTACATACAAACACCCGTGAAAACCTCAGAAAACATATTCCATACACACACATATATATACAGATACTTTCCCTCAGAAGTTGTGGGTGCTTTATCACTGGAGGTTTTTAAGCAGAGACTGGACAGTCACTTGCCTGAAATGGTATAAGATCTCCTGCCTGAGCAGGGGGCTGGACTAGAAGACCTCCAAGGTCCCTTCCAGCTCCATTCTGATTGATGGATGTTGTTGAGGACAACCTGTGGAGCAAAATGCACGGAAAGCTTTCCAGGAAAACATTTCCCGGACTGCAGCAGCCGCTGTTCTATTTGAACTGTGGATAAAGCAGCCTCCTATAATTATGTTTTCCTAGTCTTATCTTTAGCCCCCAAAGCGACATCAGCCACTTTGGAGTCTATGCAGGAAGCAAATGGATGAAGGGTAAACAAAGAGAGCGGCCGCCGAAGAGCCTTTTGCAGCCACGCGTCGTGTCGTCTAAAGAGGTCATAAAAAGAGGTGGGGTTTTTTTGCAAAGAGCCGGTCATGTCTCGGCTTAAAAGTCAACATTACAAACCATAAAAGCTGCAATTACACCCGTACAAAGCTGCATCGGCCTCCCTAACCCCCCCCCCCCCCGAACACGTCTGCAAACACTCTTATTTAACCTTGAGGGGGTTGTTTTCAGCACTGAACACCCCCAACCCTGAAAAATAGACGGAAAAATACGGGTATTAGCCATGCCTCCCCCTTCCCAGATCTGCAAGAGGCCGCACGGGCTTGTGCACTAATCCACACCTTGTTTAGTTTAGTTTAGTTTAGTTTATTTGAATTTATATACCGCCCTTCTCCTTACGGACTCAGGGCGGTGTACAGCCAATTAAGAACAAACATATAAAAATTAAAATTTCATGAAATAATAATATAAATGGCCATAAAATTTAAAACTAACATATTTAAAATATAACTCTAAAATACTAAAATGTTCTAGGAATCAGGCTAGGCTGGCGAGCTGAAAGAGATGGGTTTTTAAAGCCCGCCGAAAGGTTGGGAGGTCAGAGATTTTTCTTAACTCCGGAGGCAGATCATTCCAAAGGGTGGGTGCTGCCACAGAGAAGGCCCTCCCCCTGGGGGTCGCCAGCCGGCATTGTCTGGCTGACGGCACCCTGAGGAGGCCCTCTCTGTGGGAGCGAACCGGCCGGTGGGAGGCAATTGGTGGCAGAAGGCGGTCCCGTAAGTACCCTGGCGCTAAGCCATGGAGCGCTTTAAAGGTGATTACCAACACCTTGAAACGCACCCGAAAGTCCACCGGCAGCCAATGCAGCTCGCGCAGGAGAGGTGTCACGTGGGAGCGTCCCGTCGCTCCCATAATCCCCCGCGCAGCCGCATTCTGCACCAGTTGGAGCCTCCAGGTGCACCCCAAGGGGAGCCCCATGTAGAGAGCATTACAGTAGTCCAGACGGGAAGTGACAAGAGCATGAGTGACCGTGCGTAGGGAGTCCCGATCTAGAAAGGGTCGCAGCTGGCGAATCAGGCGGACCTGATAGAAAGCCCCCCTGGCCACAGCTGTCGTATGATCCTCCAAGGACAGCCGCGAGTCCAGGAGGACGCCCAAGTTGCGAACCCTTTCCGTGGGGGCCAATGACTCGCCCCCAATAACCAGCGATGGAGTCAGCTGGCTATATCGGGACGCCGGCAGCCACAGCCACTCGGTCTTGGAGGGGTTGAGTCGAAGCCTGTTTCTCCCCATCCAGGCCCGCACGGCTTCAAGGCACTGGGACATCACTTCCACGGCATCGTTGGGGTGGTCTGGGGTGGAAATGTACAGCTTTTAAAGAGTTTAGCACACTGTGCAAATCAGGAGACACTCAAGATTAGGGAGGGAGGGTGTGAAAGGGGAAAATGTCGATTCCCTCCCCCCCCCCCACCATGAGTTGTGTAGTTCACTGCACACCTGATAAGTCCACCTTAATATGCTATTCCTGGGATGTGATGTTTTGTATACATACAGAGAAAGAAGCACTCTTGGGATCTCGGACTTTTAGGCCGGCTGTCAAACCTCAGCCATCCTGCTAATGACCGTTTTGACCAATAGGCAGGTTGTATTACACGAATGGCTATTTTATAGGTGAAATTATGCCCGAAATATTTCTGCACCTCTATTGGTTCACACTGTCAGCAGAGTTTCTCCTTTGTTTTAGGTTGCTTCTCTCTTTGTTCTGTTTCCATCCATCGCTTCTTGTTTTGCCTTCTGGTGCTTTGGAAAATACATTGCCTATACCCGTGATGGGGAATCTATAACACGGGTGGCACACGGAGCCATTATCTGTGGGCACCCGAGCATTGCCCTACCTCAATCCAGCACGCATGTATGTGCTGGCCAACTGATTTTTGGGCCTTCTGGACCCACCGGAAGTCAGGAAACAGGCTGTTTCCAGCCTCCGGGAGAGTGGGGAAGGCTGTTTTCGCCCTCCCCAGGCTCCTAGAAAGGCTTTGGATCCTGGGGAGGGCAAAAAAATGGGTCTACCGGGCCCACCGTGCCATCACATGCCAAAAGCAGGGGGGAGCGGGGAGGATCACCCACACATGCGTGGGGGGATGGGGCGCATTGAATTATGGGTGTGGGCACGCACATGTGCAATCCCCCCCATTACCTCCTCTTTTGGCACATGATGGCAAAAAGGTTAGCCATCACTGGCCTTTACCGTCACATGCCAAAAGCAGGGAGAGCGCGGGGGGGGGGTGTCTCTCCTGCATGCCCACACCCATAAATCTATGCTCCCTCAACACCCTCCCTCGCGTTCCCCCCACTTTTGCCACACAATGGCACGGTGGGCCAGGAAGACCCATTTTTTTGCCCTCCCCAGGCTCCAGGGCTTTCTTGGAGCCTGGGGAGGGTGAAAACAGCCTCTTGGCAGCTTCAAGACCCCCTGCTGGCTGGAGAATTCTGGGATTTGAAGTCCTCAAGTCTTAAAGCTGCCAAGTTTGAAGATCTCTGATCTATAGTATGTAGATAATAAAGTTGAAAAAAGGTGAATAACATTTTTACAGAACTATAGATACGTTGAGGCTGGGTGTGACAAGGAATGGCGGGGAGAGGCGGGGGCCAGGAGTTGGCCATGCCCACCCAGTCACATGACCATCAAGCCATACCCACAAAATAAGCCACACCCACAGAACTGGTAGTAAAAAAAAATGTAGAACCGTTTCAGCATCCTTACGGTCCCGTGATGAAAATTGACGCTCTTGGCAACTGGTTCAAATTAATGACGGTTGCAATATTCTGGGGGAGCGGGGGGGGCACGCCATCCGGGGAAGCCGGATTCGCTTAACAACCAGGGGACTGACTTAACCACCGCAGTGATTCATTTAACAACTGTAGCAAGAAAGGTTGTAAAAATGGGGCAAAACCCCCTTAGCACACGTCTCGCTTAGCACCAGACATTTTGGGCTCCGTTGTGGTTGTAAGTCAAAGGACTACCTGTAACATGGTTGTTAAATTAATCTGGCTCCCTCACTGACTTTGCTCATCAGAAGGTCGCAAAAGATGATCCCCGGGAGACTGCGACCGTCGTAAATATGAGTCGGTTGCCAAGCATCTCAGTTTTGATCCCGTGACCAGGGAGATCCTGCAGCGGTCACAAGTGTGAAAAAAAGGTCCTAAGTCACTTCGTTCAGTGCCGTTGGGTTTTAGGACTAAAAGAACTGTTGCATGCCAAAGACTCCCTGTATATTATAATAATCAAGGACAAAACCTGCCTAGAGATAAAGAGAAACCAACAAACATGAAAACAAAGAGGCTTTATTAAAAGAAAAGAATAAAAACAATTTTGCAAAATAGGGTGGTATCCCAGCAGACCTCAACAAGGAGTTATGAGCCAGGAAGTCACACCTGAAATTTCAAAAGCATTACATTTTATAGTTCCCTATCCCAACGCCCCTCCTACATCGCATCCAGTGACCGATCATGGCTAATCCAAAGTGCCTTTTAAAGAGAACATCACCTCTTTCTCTAATTTTTTTTAAAATTAGATTTATATGCCGCCCTTCTCTGGAGACTCAGGGCGGCTTACAATGCGTTAAGCAATAGCCTTCATACTTTTGTATATTTTATACAAAGTCAGCTTATTGCCCCCACAAACTGGGTCCTCCATTGACCTACCTTAGAAAGGATGGAAGGCTGAGTCAACCTTGAGCCTCGAACTTGCAATAATTGCAGACAGCTGGATGTTAATAACAGGCTATCTAGCCTGTTGAGCTATTTGAGGCTCTTTTAATTACATGTTTATCAACACCTCCCCATAACTATGCCCATAAAATAATTTGCAAGCATGTCTCTTTCTTATCTGTACTGCTGCCCTAGCATGAAGGAATATCCGCTTTTTCAAGGCCTCTTTCTAACAGTCCTAAAACAAAAGATTTATCACAGCATTGTTACATATTGGTCAGCATGTCTTAAAGCAGAATAATGTCTAACAAATTTACCAGAGCGGAAGGGACTCTGCTGGTCATCCAGTCCAACCCTCTGCCTAAGCAAAATTGAATCTTTACCTATATGCATTTCTAACCTAATAGACCTACATACTATTTTATTTTTGAATTTTCTCATCTACACGTCCAACCGTGTTATTCTATCTGGGGATCGCCAAGTGGTCTCCCATCCAATGCAAAGTAGCCACTGGCCAAACTTTAAAGCAAAACTTTAACCTAAAACTGTCTACTATCGACCTCACCCCATTCCTGAGAGGTCTGTAAGGGGCGTGCATAAGAGCACCAGCGTGCCTACCGTCCCTATCCTAATATTCCCTTTAATTGGATTCATTTTATGTATTAAATTCATGCTTATACTTATATCAAGGGGTGAAATCCAGCAGGTTCTGACAGTTTCTGGAGAACCGGTAGCGGAAATTTTGAACAGTTCGGAGAACTGGAAAATACCACCTCTGGCTGACCCCCGAGTGGGGTGTGAATGGAGATTTTGCAGTATCCTTCCCCCAGGCGTGGGGAAGGAATGGGGATTTTGCAGTATCCTTCCCCTGGAATGGGGTGGGAATGGAGATTTTGCAATATCCTTCCCCTGGAGTGGGGTGGGAATGGAGATTTTGCAATATCCTTTCCCCAGGAGTGGGGAAGGAATGGAGATTTTGCAGTATCCTTCCCCTGGAGTGGGGTGTGAATGGGGATTTTGCAGTATTGTTCCCCTGGAGTGGGGTGTGGAGTTTTTGCAATATCCTTCCCCCAGGAGTGGGGCATGAATGGGGAATATCCTTCCCCTGGAGTGGGGTGGGAATGGAGATTTTGCAGTATCCTTCTGCCACGCCCACCACCAAGCCACACCACGCCCACAGAACCGGTAATAAAAAAAATTTGGATTTCACCACTGACATATATATATTATCTAATATGTACTCGACCAATAAAATAAATAAAAAAACCAATATCCCAAAGAAATTGGATTTTGGGAGGGAGTTGGTGGCGGGGGGGGGGGGGCGAGCAACCTTTTCCCAATCTTTTGCAGTAGCTTTTGCAAGCCAGGATTTTTTTCCCCTGCCCTAAAAAGTTTGCAAATGCAACCCCCCACTCCCAAAAAGCAACGCCCCTCCTTATCCAAAAAAGAGGGACCTGGGGGAGGGGGTCGATTGCCCCAGAAAAACAACTCCCCCCCCCCCAACCCGGAACGGGGCTCCCACTGCAGCTCTGGGCTTCCCCAGCATAGCAATGAGAAGCACGCGACAGCCGAAGCGTTTGCCCGGGGATCGCGAGACTACAACTCCCGTCATGCCCCGGGCGGGCGGCGGCGGCGGCGGCGGTAGCCATAGCAACGGGAGAAGCCCGGGCAAAGCAAGGCCGCGATGGGGCAGGATTACTACGCGGTGCTGGAGCTGAACCGCAACGCCAAGGATGCGGACATCAAGAAGGCGTGAGAGCCGAGAAGGCCTTGGAGGGAGGATGGAGGCGTGGGACTGCAATGCCCATCCTCTTTGGCCGTGCAACATGGGCTTGGTGGTCGTGCAACATGGGCTTGGTGGACTTTTTGCAGCCTTTTGCAAATCCCCCCCCCCTTTCAGAGAATGGCTGCGTTTGGAGGCTGCGTTCACATGGGGACTTTGCAATGGGCAAGGAACCCCAAATCTGCCTTCTAGTGCGGGGGGGGGGGGGCAACTTTTAAGACTGGTGGACTTCAACTCCCAGAATTCCCTGTCTTAAAGCATGGCTGGCTGGGGGATTCTGGGAGTTGAAGTCCACCAGTCTTAAAATTTGCCAAGATGGAGAAGCACTACTTTAGGGGGATGACACAAGGCTTGGCACCATGAAGCACCCTCCGAACTTGCAAAAATACAAAAAAAAAGCATGAACGAATAAAGGTGATCGTCCAACAAACTTGGTCAGGCCAGTTGTGTGAATCCAGGTTTGGGCGTTTGGGATTCCTGGAATAAAATTTCCAGCTTCTCTCTCTGTGATTGGCAGATATCGGAAGCTGGCCCTGAAGTATCACCCGTTAAAGAACCAAGAACCATGGGCTCCTGGGAAATTCAAGCAGCTGGCCGAAGCCTACGATGTCCTGAGCGACCGTAAGTAAAGGAAAGGAGACCACACAGAGATGCAGCACGGGAGATCCGCTTCTCTGCAAAATCCAGACGTCTTCCTCTAAATCTTTTTCCATTATACATCTGTGGGCTAAGCTATCCCTTATTTACTATTCCTTAGGCATCTTCTCTTCCTGTTCCTAGTAGAAGAGGAAGACCGCCACAAAAATAAAACAATTTGTGTACATGTGAAAAATGAAGCTTGACAACCTTTCTCTATAAGGCCTACGGGGTAGTCCTCGACATACGACCACAGCAAATCCCAACATTTCTGTTTCTAAGCTGAGCAGTTCTTAAGTGAATGTTGCCCCCACTTTACGACCAGTCGTTAAGTGAATCGCTGCAGTGGTTAAGTTAGTCCTGCGGTCGTTAAGCAAATTTGGCTTCCCCATTGACTTTGCTTGTCAGAAGGTCGCAAAACGATCACGTGACCCTGGGACACTGCAACCATCATAAGTCCATGCCAGTGGCCAAGCCTCTGAATTTTGATCGCGTGACGATGGAGACGCCACAGCTGTTGTAAGTGTGAAAAATGGTCCTAATTTACTTTTTCCAGTGTTGTTACCTTAAATAGTCACTAAATGAACTGTTGTAAGTCGAGGACTACCTATATGCTATGTCCACCTACTATTTTTCCTTCCTCCTTTATCATCATCATCAGCTTTTAATGACTCCATATCTCTTGCAGGATCGAATCTGGGCAACTGAATGGAGATAGTTTACTGGCCGGATGCCTTTCCTGTTGCCAATGCAGAGTTTTATTCAACAGATATAATCTCATTTCTCTCAGAGAGAGAAATATCTGCCTTTACCTAGGATCGAACTCACAGCCTCCTGATTGTGAGGCAAGAGCTCCAGCTCTAGGCCACTGCACCGCACCGCTCTTTTCCTTCCTCCTTTATACCCGGTTAAAATGTTCCCTCTTCATCCCTTTAGCGGTGAAGAAAGCCGTGTACGATAAGTTTGCAGAGGAGGGTCTGAAGGGAGGAATCCCCCTGGAGTTTGGCATCGACACCCCTTGGACGGAGGGCTACGTCTTCCATGGAAATCCTGAGAAAGTCTACCGGCAATTCTTTGGAGGAGACAACCCCTTCGCGGGTAGGTTCCTTGTTGGATGATTTGCAATTCGGCGTATAGATCTGACGGAAGTCCGGAAGTTTCTCTCTCAACTCAAGCTAACAAGTCCGTCTGTCCGGAAGATGAATAGTTGTCTGTCCCATCTAGTCATCTCCGCCCCCTGCCTTTTATCCCCAGAGCTAGGGTGGGGCTGCACTAGCAGCAGAAGCTCTTCCATCCCAAGGACCAGCCCATAGATTTCCACTGCTCTCCTCTCCTCTGTCTTCTGTGCATCCACGCATCAGGCACTGGACCCAGCTGTTCCTCCTCTTCCTCATCTGCCACCTCCAGACCTGGGGGCTCTTGACTCTCCATCTGAGGGCTGATGGACAGTCCAGGCTCCGCCTCTGTCTCTCTCTCTCTCTGCCAACTCCATTCCCTCTTCCCCCTCGGAGCTCTCAGGTTGTCCTGATGCTGACTCCGATACCCATACCTCCTCCTCTTCCTCCTCTGATTTAGCTGCTGGAGGGGCCGACGTCCTACAGGCCACAACAGGAACATTGTGGAGGGATTATATGGGGCTGTGTTTCATTGCGGGGATCGACGTGTGTTTTTCTCCCGACTTCAAAGTTGTGATGACCACACCTCCTGATTTCAGGCAGTCCTCGACATACAACAGCTCATTTAGTGACCGTTAGAAGTTAACAGCAGTACTGAAAAAAAAAATAGTTTTTCACAGTTATGACCTTTGCAGCATCCCCATAATCGTGGGATCGTAATTCAGACGCTTCGCAGTTGGTTCATATTTACGACGGTTGCACTGTCTCAGGGTCACGTGATGCAAATTTGGGCCCTTGGAAATAGGGATACGTATGTACGACATATGTACGACGATCGGAGTATCCCAGTGTCACATGTTCACCATTTGCGACCTTCCCAGCTGGCTTCCCACAAGCAAAGTCAATTGGGGGTGTTGTTTCCCTTAATGACCGGATGATTCACTTAACAACCACAGTGTTTCATTTAACAACCATGGCGAAAAGGTTATGAAATACGGCAAGACTCACTTAACAACCTCCTAGAGAGCGAGAAAAATTCTACTCCCAACTAGAACTACCTGTATTTAGTCTGGCTAGCACAGTGTTTTTCAAAGCTTGGTAACTTTTAAGATGGGTGGACTTCAACTCCCAGGATTCCTCAGCCATCCTGGGGAATTCTGGGAGTTGAAGTCCACCCATCTGAAAATTGACAAATTCGGGGGGGAAAAAACCAGTAGGTCGGTGGAACATAACCGGTGCCCATCTCTCCTCTCAATGCTTTAGAATTCTACACCGGCGAAGGGGCAGAGGTCAACATGGCTTTCGGGGGTCTCCGGGGCCGTGGGGTGAAGAAGCAGGACCCCCCCATTGAGAGGGACCTCTACCTGTCCCTTGAAGACCTGTTTTTCGGGTGCACCAAGAAAATCAAGATCTCACGGAGGGTAAGGAAGAGAAATGGGGTTGGGGGCTGTTTTGCAAGGGGGCGGAGTTATCACGTAAAATGGGCGGGGCTTTCTCGTCCGCCATCTTGATGTTTTTGACCCCGGTTATCCTTTGCCCACCTTGACCCCTCCTCCGTTGCGTTGGTAGCACAACAATCACAACACCAAGTAGTCCCGAACTAACAACCGTCATTGAGCCCAGAATTACGGTCGTAAATTGGGCTGGCTGTTAAGCTGGTCACCACGTCAGTATGGGTAGTCCTCGACTTACAACAAGTCATCGAGTAACCATTCAAAGTTACAATCGCACCGGAAAAAGTTGTGACAGTTTTTTCATGCCATTACAAACCCTTTGCAAGTCTCCCTTTGGTCGCGCGATCAAAATTTGGACCATTGGTTCCTATTTATGACGGTCGCCATGTCCCGGAGGTCATGCGACACCCTCCCATCCCACCCCCTTATGCAACCTTCTGACAAGCAAAGTCAGTGGGGGTAGCAGGATTCACTTAACGACCACATTACAACTGGTAACCATCTAACAACTGCAGTGATTCCTTTGAACAAACGGCGGCAAACTCACTCAGCCGCTCAGAAATGTTGGGCTCCGTTGTGGTCATAAATCGAGGACTGCCTGTATCATCATCCTGCCTTACGTGGCCCTGTCGCTAAATAATAATAATAATAATAATAATTATAATAATTATTATTATAATAATAATAATAATAATTTTAATTTTTAAATTGTATTATTATTATTATTATTATTATAATAATTATTATTATTATTTTAATTTTTAAATTGTAGTTTGTCTTGTGCTTTTAATTAGGCTGTGCAACGCCCCGAGTATAGAAATAAAATAATAATAATAATTATTATTAATAATAATAATTAATAATAATAATAATAATAATTTTATTTCTATACTCGGGGCGTTGCACAGCCTAATTAAAAGCACAAGACAAACTACAATTTAAAAATTAAAAATATTGAATAATTTGGCTCAATATAAAACCCCAAATTTAAAAATCCCAGATTAAAACCAATTTAAAAATCTTCACATTGATAGCCTGGCCTGGCGGAACAAAAAGGTTTTGAGGGCACAGCGGAATAGACGGAGGTCAGTGATCTTACGTCATTCTGGGGGCAGTTCATTCCAGAGAGTGGGAGCTCCCACAGAGAAGGCCCTCCCCCTGGGTGTCGCCAGCCGACATAATTTGGCCGATGGCACCCTGAGGAGACCCTCTCTGTGGGAGCGGACTGGCCGGTGGGAGGCTACTGGTGGCAGGAGACGGTCTCGAAGGTAGTCCGGTCCGATGCCATGGAGCGCTTTGAAGGTGGTAACCAACACCTTGAATCACCCGGAAGACCACTGGGAGCCAGTGCAGCTCGCGCAGGAGGGGTGTCACATGGGCACAACGGGTTACCTGTATGGAAACCTCCCCCATCTTCCCCCCCCCGACCCTCAGGTGATGAACGAAGACGGCCACGCCTCCACCATTAAAGACAAGATCCTAACGATCGACGTTCAACCCGGTTGGAAGCCCGGAACTAAGATCACGTTCAAAGAGGAAGGAGACCAGGTGAGGTTAGGCCAGGACAGGTGATGTAGTCCTTCCTTTGGAACCTTCCCTGGTTAATTCTGGCCCAGAATCTGTTTTATCAGATGTTTTATTATTTATTTGATTTATATGCCGCCCTTCTCCGGAGACTCAGGGCAGCTTACAATGCGTGAAGCAATAGCCTTCATAATTTTGTATATTTACACAAAGTCAGTTTATTGCCCCCACAAACTGGGTCCACAGTTGACCTACCTTAGAAAGGATGGAAGGCTGAGTCAACCATGAGCCTGGGGAGATTCGAATTTACAGTAATTGCAGGCAGCTGAATGTTCTTCTTTCTTTCTTTCTTTCTTTCTTTCTTTCTTTCTTTCTTTCTTTCTTTCTTTCTTTCTTTCTTTCTTTCTTTCTTTCTCTCTCTCTCTCTCTCTTTCCTTCCTTCCTTCCTTCCTTCCTTCCTTCCTTCCTTCCTTCCTTCCTTCCTTCCTTCCTTCCTTCCTTCCTATGCCACCCTTCTCCGAAGACTCAGGGCGGCTTACAATGCATTAAGCAATAGCCTTCCTACTTCTGTATATTTTATACAAAGTCAGCTTATTGCCCCCACAAACTGGGTCCTCAATTTACCCACCTTAGAAAGGATGGAAGGCTGAGTCAACCTTGAGCCTGGTGAGATTCGAACTTACTAATTGCAGGCAGCTGGAGTTAAATTACAATGCATTAGTCTGCTGAGCTATCCAGGCTCCTAACAGAACAACAGACTTGGAGAGGGACCTTGGAGGTCTTCTAGTCTAACCCCCTTGCTCAGGCAGGAAACCCTCTACCATTCAGCACAAATGGCTGTCCGGTTTCTTCTTAAAAGCCTCCAGTGATGGAGCTCCCACAACTTCTGGTGGCAGGCTGTCCCGCTGGTTAATTGTCCTCCCTGTCAGGAAATTCCTCCTTAATTCCAGGTTGCTTCTCTCCTTGATTAGTTTCCACCCGTTGCTTCTTCTCTTGCCTTCTTCAGGGGCTTTGGAGAATAAGTGGGACCCCCCCCCTTCTCTGTGACAGCCCCTCAAATATTGAAAGATCATGTCTCCCCAAGTCCTTCTGTCCCTGGATGAGTTTGTGGGGTTCTCACTTGGGAAGGGACCCTCAATAATAATAATAATAATAATAATAATAATAATAATAATAATAATAATAATAATAATAATAATAATAATATTTCTATACTGCCCCTCTCCCGAAGGATTCGGGGCGGTGCACAGCCTAATTAAAAGCACAAGACAAACAACAATTTAAAAATTAAAAATATTAAATAATTTGGCTCAATATAAAACCCCAAATTTAAAAATCCCAGATTAAAAACAAATTTAAAAATCTTCACATCAATAGCCCGGCCTGGCGGAACCCAACCTCCACCCGATGCAGAAGGCAAGTTAAATCCTTCCTGTCACATATTTGTGCAGCCTTGGCTATTCTTTCCGTGAAGCCCTAATAGAATAACAGGGTTGGAAGGGACCTCAGAGGTCATCCAATCCAGCCCCCTGACCATGACGGGGGAATCCTATACTGTACCATCCTGGACAGTTTTTGAAAACCTCCAGTGTTGGGGCAGCCGCAACTTTTGATTAATGAACAGAATAACAAGAGTGGGAAGGGACCTTGGAGGTCATCTAGCAGGAGACCCACAACTTCTGGAGGCAAGTCGTTCCACTGGTTTATTATTCTCACTGTCAGGAAGTTTCTCCTGAGAGTTCTAGGTTGGCTGAAGATGAGGGAACTTCTCCGTCTCCACAATATGATCCCTGGATGATCTACCACGCGTTGTATTTATCTAGTTCCTGGTGCCTAAGAGGTTCCTATCTATTTACTACCAAAGCTCAGAATAAAACTGAATAACAGAATTAACAGATTTGGACGGGACCTTGGAGGTCATCTAGCTCGGCCCAACCAGGAGACCCTACACCAGTGATGGCCAACCTTTTTATTTATTTATGTATGTATGTATGTATGTATGTATGTATGTATGTATGTATGTATATATGATATGATATGATATGATATGATATGATTATATTATATTATATTATATTATATTATATTATATTATATTATATTATATTATATTATATTATATTATATTATATTATTATATTAATTATATTATATTATATTTCTATACCGCCTTTCTCCCGCAGGACTCAAGGCGGTGTACAGTCAAGAAAAAATAAAAGATACATAAACATCATAAAACTGATAATTAAAATTATAGCGTAGTTTAGCCCAAATTCAATTTTTGCTATCGCGTGCCAAAAGTGGGGGGAGCGTGGGGGGAGGTCACCCAGCATGTGTGCCCACATCCATCATTTATGCCCCCTCATGCTCCCTCTGCTTTTGGCACAATGGCACAGTAGGCCCATTTTTTGCTCTCCCCAGGCTCCAGAGCCTTTCTAGGAGCCTGGGGAGGGCAAAAACGGCCTTCCACATCCCCTCAGAGGCCCTCTGGAGGCTGGAAACAGTGTGTTTCCTGACTTCTGGTGGGCCCAGAAGGCCTGAAAATCAACTGGCTGGCGCACGCATGCATGCCGGAGCTGAGCTCGCGTGCCCACCAATACGGCTCCACGTGCCGGCTGTGGCACCCGTGCTGTAGGTTCGCCATCACGGCCCTACACCCTTTCTGACCGATGGCAGTCCAGTCTCTTCTTGAAAGCCTCCAGGGATGAAGCTCCCACAACGTCCGAAGGCCACTTCTCTTCCATAAGATCAGCAGGATTGTCAGAGGCCTTTTAGGTCATCTAGTCTACCCCTCTTTTCAAGTCTCAGACCCATTTGGGCAGGGCATTTCTGCCCAATTTCTTCTCAAAAAACCTCCAGGGATCCTGCTGTCCACCTCACTTGTTAACAGCGACACTGGGAGGGTGGCAACCTGGAGGATCTACTCACCTGGACACCTGTGCTGCGCTGGGATCATCCGAAGGGGTGATGGAAGCGTGAGGAATCTCCTTTTCAACCCGGCCCGAACTGACACCCCTTTCTGGTTTTTCATTTCAGGGCCCCAACATTATCCCAGCAGATATTATCTTCATTGTGAAGGAGAAACTCCACCCCAGGTTTAAAAGGGAAGATGATAATCTGATCTACGTGGCCAGCATCCCTCTGGGAAAGGTAACGCCAAACATAGGCATTAGGGACACGGAAGGTTGCTGTCATTGATACTCACACACGTGTACAATGACACACAGGCGGAGTGTACTGCCTCTCGTGTATAACCACAACCTGTTTTACTTTTGGGTTACTCGATGATGTGCCGTCAAGCTGATAATGAGTCTTAGCAGCTTCATAGATAAACCTTTCTCCATGGGGGAATCGGTCACCAACGTGGTCCCTCAGCTCTTCCAATGGGGCCTTCATCACCGCTGAAACGGAGTTCCTCCTTCTCCTCCCCTTCTCCTTCCTCCAGTCTATAAACCTCACTCCCTTGAGCACTGATGAAATTACCTAGTTGGGCAACGAAACGTCTCCAAGAAAACCACCAAGCTCAGAGAGCACCAAGGATTATTCTTCTCCTCCTCCTCCTCCTCCTCCTCCTCCTCCTCCTCTTCCTCCTCCTTTTCCTCCTACCCCTTCAAATTCCCTCTTCTCCTTCTCCTTCTCCTCTTCCCCTTCTCCTTCTCCTCCTTCACCTCCTCCTTTTCCTTCACTTCCTCTTCCTCTTCCTTCTCCTTTTCCACCTTCCCCTTCCAATTCCCCCTTCTCCTTTTCCTCTTCCTCTTCCTCCATCTTTTCCTCTTCCTCATTTATCGTTTCCTCTTCTTCTTCACCTCCTCTTCTTCTCTTCCTCCCATTATTTCTCCTCCTCCTCTTCTCTGCAATCCCCATCCCTTTCTAGTATTAGTAACATGTCCTTCTCGGATAGCAAATCTCATCCACCAGTTCCTGTCCTTTGCTCCCCCAGGCCCTGATTGGCTGCACGGTGGACGTGAGGACGCTTGACGAACGGCTGCTGAACATCCCCATCAATGATATTGTCCAGTAAGTGGCTGTCTTGGAGAAAGGGGAGGAGCTGGGGAGCTGACAGGTAACACCTCCCCGGCTGCATTCAGACAACCAATTTATGCCAGTTGGTTGGGCAGCAAAGCCCAATGCCTGATGTGCAGATGGCAGAGGAGAGGAGGGCAGTGGAAATCTATGGGCCAGTCCTCAGGACGGAAGAGCCACTGCTGCTAGCGAAGCCCCACCCTAGGGGGCGGAGATGAATAGGTAGGGCAGAATATTTATCTTCCTGCCGGACGGAGATGGGGTGAGAGAGAAAGTTTTTGCCGGAGCTGCTGGCGCTCCTAATAAAGGAATCTTTGAGTTAACTTTGAGTTTGAATTACCCAAACTAAGCTCAACTTAACAATCTCTCATTCAGCGACCATTGGGCGTTGCAGCGGCACTCCCCAAAAAGTGGCTTACGACCCTTTTTTACACATATTGACCAGTGGTGAAATCCAAATTTTTTTACAACCAGTTCTGTGAGCGTGGCTTGGTGGGCGCGGTGTGGCTTGGTGGGTGTGGCAGGGGAAGGGTACTGCAAAATCCCCATTCCCACCCCACTCGGGGGCCAGCCAGAGGTGGTATTTGCCGGTTCTCCGAACTGCTCAAAATCTCCGCTACCAGTTCTCCAGAACCTGCTGGATTTCACCTGTTTATGACCTTCGTAGGAACCCCATGGTCACGTTTGGTAATTGACTCACATTTATGACCATTTGCAACCTTCCGACAAGACAGTGTCGGGTTTTCTCGCAAGCCAAGTGTTCAGTGCCATTGTAACTTCAAGCGGTCACTAAGCAGATAGTTATAGGTTGAGGATGCCCTGTACGTCTCAGGCTCTGAACTGCCTCTCCTCCTTCCTTTCCCAGCCCAAAGTACTTCAAAGTGGTTCCCGGCGAGGGGATGCCCCTTCCCCAAGAGCCCACCTGCAAGGGAGACCTCTTCATATACTTCGACATCGTCTTCCCGGCCAGGCTGACCCCATCCAAGAAGGGGCTGGTGAGGGAGGCCCTCCTCATGTGAATAACTTCTTCCCCCACCTCCTTTTTGGAAATAAATGAAAACATTTTCCGTTGAGTTCAGATGCAAAATTTGGGTCTGGTTATTCTAGAGAAAACAAGGACTAGGGGGGACATGACAGCCGAATTCCATTATTTGAGGGGATGCTACCCCCAAAGAAGAGGGGGTCAAATTATTCTCCAAAGCCCCTGAAGGCAGGAGAAGAAGCAACGGATGGAAACTCATCGAGGAGAGACGCAACCTAGAACTAAGGAGAAACTTCCTAAGAATGAGGACTATTAACCAGGGGAACAGCTTGCCACCAGAAGTCGTGGGTGCTCTATCACTGGTGGTTTTTAAGAAGAGATTGGACGGCCACTTGTCTGGAATGGGCTAGACTCCCCTCCAAGGTCCCTTCCTGCTCTATCCCACTTCAAAAGAGGCGTAGAAGAGACCCTCCGTTTCCTGCAATGCTAGCAAGACAGTCTAATTTTATAGACCCTCTAACTTGAGGGGGCCGTGAAACTCCAGGACCCCCAAGAACACACTCCTTGTTACGTTAACGTTAATGTTAATTTTATTTATATACTGCCCTTCTCCCGAAGGACTCGGGGCGGTGTGCAGCCAATTTAAAACACAAAATATACAGACATCATTATTAAAATTATTAAAATCATTAAGACAATTTCAGCCAGGATTTAAAACCCCAAAAGTTAAAACTCCAATTTAAAATCATTTAAATAGACAGCCCTGCCTGTCGGAACAGTAGGGTCTTGAGGGCGCAGCGAAGGAGCCTGGATAGCTCAGCAGACTAAAAGCCTGTTATTAACATCCAGCTGCCTGCAATTACTGTAAGTTCGAATCTCCCCAGGCTCAAGGTTGACTCAGCCTTCCATCCTTTCTAAGGTAGGTCAATGGAGGACCCAGTTTGTGGGGGCAATAAGCTGACTTTGTATAAAATATACAAAAATAGGAAGGCTATTGCTTAACGCATTGTAAGCCGCCCTGAGTCTCCGGAGAAGGGCGGCATAGGAAGGAAGGAAGGAAGGAAGGAAGGAAGGAAGGAAGGAAAGGGAGGGAGGGAGGGAGGGAGGGAAGGAAGGAAGGAAGGAAGGAAGGGAGGGAGGGAGGGAAGGGAGGGAGGGAGGGAAGGAAGGAAGGAAGGAAGGAAGGAAGGACATTCAGCTGTCTGCAATTACTGTAAGTTCAAATCTCCCCAGGCTCAAGGTCGACTCAGCCTTCCATCCTTTCTAAGGTGGGTAAATTGAGGACCCAGTTTGTGGGGGCAATAAGCTGACTTTGTATAAATATACAAAGATAGGAAGGCTATTGCTTAACGCATTGTAAGCCACCCTGAGTCTCCAGAGAAGGGCGGCATATAAATCTAATTAAAAAGAAAAACCCGGAGGTCAGTGATCTTACGTATTTCTGGGGGCAGTTCGTTCCACAGGAGCTCCCACAGAGAAGGCTCTCCCCCTTGTGAATGTGTTTGTACTCCCCCCCCCCCCGCCCCAAAAAACCCCAACCTAACTTCATATTAAAGGACAAATTTTCCTTTTAATCCAGATTTTCCTTTTAATCCAGCTCACTTCCCAGTGACTTCATGCCATTTTTATGAGACAGGTAGGAAGGCAGCCTACCAATTGCTTCTCCTAGGTCAGTGATGGCTAACCTTTTGGCCATCGTGTGCCAGGAGCGGGGGGAGCGCAGGCAGGGTTGTGTGTGCACATGCCCACACCCATATTTCTATCCATCTTGCCTCCATTCATGTGTGCGTGACACACCCTCCCCTCTCCCGCTCCTGGCACGCAATGGCCCGGTGAGCCTGATAGGCCTGTTTCTCTCTCTCTCTCTCCCTCTCTCTCCAGGCTCCAGAGCCTTTCTAGGAGTCTGGGGAGGGCAAAAATGGCCTTTCCCAACCCCGCCCCTCCCGGAGGCCCTCTGGAGGCGAGAAATGGCCCGTTTGCCAACTTCTGGTCCCACCTAGAAAGTTTCTGGAGCCTGGGGAGAGAGAAAAACAGACTTTCTCGCCCTCCGGAGGCAGGAAACAGTCTGTTTCCCTACTTCTGGCGGGCCCAGAAGGCCCGAAAATCAGCTGGCTGGTGTGCACATGTGCGCCAGAGCTGAACGTGCCCACCGATATGGCGGCACGTGAGCCATAGCTTCACCATCACAGTGCTAGGCGTTCCAACTACAGACTTTAATTTGTTGAGCGGCTGCTCGAAGTTAACAAACAGCGCTGAGAAAGCGACTTTTGACCGGTTTTCACACTTATGACCGTTGCAGCATCCCCATGGTCACATGATCGAAATCCAGGGTCATGTGATCGAAATCCAGTCGCTTGGCAACTGGCATGTACTTATGAAGGTTGTAACATTCCGGGGTCCTCTGTTATCCCCCTTTTGTGACTTCCTCACAAGTCAAGGGGGAAAGCCAGATTTACTTAACAACCGTGTTTACGAATGTAACCACTGCAACGATTCACTTAACCACTCTGGCAAGAAAAGTTATAAAACGGAGCAAAAAAATCACTTAACAAAGGTCTCGCTTAACGACAGGAATCCTGGGTTCAATCGGGGTCGTAAGTAGCAGCAGCCGAGTCGGCCGCCATCTTGCAAACTCATCTAAGGCCGTGAAACTATCTTAGTCCACAGATGCCACATGAGGAGTCACAAAAGAATTAATTTGTGCCGCACCGACACGGAAAGACACACGCACACAAAACCCAGATTGACTTCAGCTCTAAAACAGAAAACAAAAGCAGAGTTCTTTGCTTGAGCTTTATTTTAAAAAAAAAGATTTGACATTCATAGCGCATATTTTTTTTAAAAAAAAAAATCAACGCAACATCACAAAAAATTATTTCACAGCAGGCTCGCCCACGGAAAAAAGTGCCATTTTTTCTTTTCCCCTCCAAATTTGCAGTGGAACAAAAGTGCAGTTAAGCCAGATGATCCTTCAATCAGCTCCGTCGAAGACAATAGTTTAAAAGTGGGAAAATCCGGATTCGAGCTTCTTGGCAAATTCTCGGGGGTCTGAATTCAGCTTTGTAATGCGAGTTAAGGGGTTTAAAAGCCAAGCAGGAAGGTCTCAAATACATTTTAGGCTGCGGCCCCCTTCCCCAAATGCCAGCAAATTTGGAGACGGTTGCCATTTTTAAAAGACATCTGGGAGACTTAGCAAGCTTTGGAAAAATGGATTCTTTCCCAATTCCGAAAAGGGAACTGATTCAATTTAATTAAAAGGGCCAAGCTAAGCCTTTTGGGTCGGCTTGAAGTCGAGTGTGCAAGTGGAACAAAATTCATCCCGTTTGTGTTTAAGGGGTGTGCAAGTTGGATAGGACAGAAGTAAGACAGACTTCAGGTAACATTCTGTAAGATAGAGGCATCTTTGATTCTGCAGTGTGTTTAAAAAGCATCCTCTTCCAAACTTTAGCAGGCGTTAAAACTGATTGATCCAGCAAAGATAAATTACTTTTAAAAAGACAGCAGAACATATTTGCAGATCCTGAAACAGCAGCTACAGCCAAACGGAGACGTGTAAGCGTAAAACATTTTAAAACGGAGAAATCCACAAGAGTTTTAGAAATTGCGCAGGACAGGAGAACGGAGCAAATGGATGGATAGGATTGGAGCAAACGTATAAACTCTGCCTCGCCGGTCGGCTCAGGATGGGGTCCCCCATGATACCCGGGCTGCCATCAGAGCCCGTTTCAGCTGTTCGTAAGTTACAAACATCACCACGTTCCAGGATCCCAGCCGAAGGAAGGAGGGTGTAAAGCTACGAGGGAGGAAAAAGAAAGAAAGAAAATATTTGCTTAGGGAAATCAGTAGGGTGATTTAAAGCAGCTTTAAGATGGGTGGACTTCAACTCCCAGAATCCCTCAGCCAGCCAGATTCTCTCCCATTTCAACCATTTTCTGGGAAACAATATTAAAAACAGCATGGAGGGGCTCCTGCCAAATTCACCAAATTAATTGCCCTCCCCCACCCCTTGTTCAATTATATTGAATAACTGCCCTCTTTTACTGACCATTCAAGGTTACAATGGCACTGAAAAAGATCATTTTTCACACTTAGAAGCTGTTGTAGCATCTCCCGTTGGCCACAGGACCAAAATTTGGACAGTTGGCAACTGGCATGAACTTATGACGGTTGCAGTGTCCTGGGGTCATGTGAATCACCTTTTGGGACCTGACAGGCAAAGGCAATGGGGAAAGCAGATTCACCTCACAATCGTGTTACTAACAACAACTGCAGTTACTCACTTAACAGCAGTGACAAAAAAAGGTCGTAAAATATGGGCAAACTCACTTAACTAATACCTCACTTAGCAATAAAATTTTGGGCTCTGTTTATTTTTTGTAAGCCACCCAGTCACCCACTCTCATAAAGAATTTTTATGAGGAAGCCCTGTGAAGCGGTATATGTCTTAAGTGCTATTGCTATACAGAGGATAGATAGATAGAGAGATAGAGAGATAGATAGATAGATAGATAGATAGATAGATAGATAGATAGATAGATGATAGGTAGATGATAGATAGATATAGATAGATGATAGATGGATGGATGATAGATAGATGATAGATAGAGATAGATAGATAGATAGATAGATAGATGATAGATAGATAGATAGATAGATAGATAGATAGATAGATAGATAGATAGATGATAGATGATGGATGGATGGATGGATGGATAGATGATAGATAGAGATATAGATAGATGATAGATATAGGTAGATTAGATAGATAGATGATGGATGGATGGATGGATGGATGGATGGATAGAAGATAGATGATAGATAGATGATGATAGATAGATGATAGATAGATAGATAGATAAATAGATGATAGATAGATAGATAGATAGATAGATAGATAGATAGATAGATAGATAGATAGATATAGATAGATAGACAGGCAAACAGACAGATGGGTGGGTGGGTGGGTGGGTGGGTGGATGGATGGATGGATGGTAGGTACGCAGATGATCAGAGGTGGGTTTAAGCAGGTCCTGACCAGTTCTGGAGAACCAGTAGTGGAAATTTTGAGTAGTTCGGAGAATCGGTAGTAAAAATTCTGACTGGCCCCATCTATTCTCTGCCTCCCAAGTCCCAGCTGATCGGGAGGAAGTGGGGATTTTGCAGTAACTTTCCCCTGGAGTGGGGACAGAATGGAGATTTTACAGTATCCTTCCCTTGCCAGGCCCACCAAGCCACACCAACAGAACCAGTAGTAAATTTTTTTGAAACTCCCCACTGTAGACGATAGATAGATAGTTGATGGATAGAGACATGAGAGAGAAGAGAGGGAAGGAGGGAGGGAGGGAGATGTATGATAGAAATACATGATAGAATGAGAGAAAGATGATAGACATATATATGAGAGAAAGAGAGAGAGAAAGATGATAGCTGAAACTGGATGGATGGATGGATGGATAGATGATAGAAAGTTGATGGATGGATGGATAAATAGATAAGACAGACAAATAGATGATGGTTGAATAGATAGAGATGATGGATGGATAGGTAGATAATAGAGAGAGAGAGATGTATGATAGAGATAGATGATAAGAGAGACAGACTGATATACATGAGAGAAAGAGAGAGAAAGATGATAGCTAATGGATGGATGGATGGATGATAGATGATAGAAAGTTGATGGATGGATGGATAAATAGACAGACAGATAAACAGATGATGGTTGGATAGATAGAGATGATGGCTGGGTAGGTAGATAATAGAGAGAGAAAGATGTATGATAGAGATAGAGAGATAGATGATAAGAGAGACAGACCGCTATATATGAGAGAAAGAGAGAGAGAAAGATGATAGCTGATGGATGGATGGATGATAGATGATAGAAAGATGATGGACAGATAGAAATGATAGATAGATATATTAGACAGACAGACAGATTGTGATCGTAAATCAAGAACTACCTTCTTGACTTCTTGACAAGAACTAGTCTAGCTACTCCCCCGAGAAGACGGCTGACTCACCCCTTGTAGAAAGCCAAAGGTCCTTCATCCCGGAGCATCCTGAGGGCGCAACTCCCAGCGTTCCTGTACTGGCCGGGAGGAGAGTTCATGTACCTGGTTTTCACCACGTCAACCGGAGAGGCGATGACGGTGGTGCAGAAGCCGGCTCCGAAGGCGGAGAGAAAGTGGCAGGGGATATCGTCTGCAGGAAGGGACACCAAGAGGGTCAAAGCAGGGGTCTCCAAACCTTGGCGGACTTCAACGCTCAGAATTCCCCAGCCCGTCTTATCTTTCTCACCTGTCATGAGACGGGATTTGAGGAGGGTGTCCTTGATGATGTCGTAGGTCACCAGTTCGGCGCAATTCACGATGGCGTTTCGGGATACGTTGGGAAGTGTCCCTAATTGTTTGGGGGTGGGGAAAGAGAGATTGTGAAAAAAGGGGAAGTCGGCATCCTTTTGGAGATTCAACAGGCCGTGTTTGGTCAATGACCGGAGGGCTGAATGTCTGTGGAGATTCTCAGTCATCCAGGCCAAAGATGTTTTTTCTGGACTTTTTCTGGTTTTCTTTTGAAGACTTTTGGCTTCTCCTCCAAGAAGCTTTTTCAACTCCGACTGGATACATCCTTTTAGAGCAGTGTTTCTCAACCTTGGAAGCTTGAAGATGAGTGGACTTCAACTCCCAGAATCCCCCAGCCAGCGCTGCTGGCTGGGGGATTTTGGGAGTTGAAGTCCACTCATCTTCAAGCTACCAAGGTTGAGAAACACTGATTTAGAGGGCCGTGGAGGCCACTTGCAAATTTCTCAGGGTCACCTGAGTGGTGCAAATGAATGTAGAGCCTTCTTGGAGAAAGCCCAACTTCCAAGACGACTTCACACCCATTTGCACCCCTCAGGGGACCCCGAAGATACAGACAAGCCTCCAAGTGGCCTCAACGTTCCTCTAAAAGGATGCAAACGACCAGTTGTCTGAAAGGAGTAGAACTCCTTCCATTCTTCACCTTCATCTTGTCAGAGCGGAAGAAGCTTCTTGGGTGAGCAGCAAAATGTCTTCAAAAGAAAAAACTAACAAGAAACTCCAGTTGCCTCCTGAAAAAAAAAACCAAAAAACCAACTTTTCAGAGAACCGTGACCTGGATAACGGAGAATCTCTAAAGACTTTGAGCTATACAATTGGGGATGAAGACCCTTGGAATGGTGTGGGAGGAGGAATGGATTTCCAGAGGGAAAAATTGCCCCTTACCCACCTTTCCATAGGCCCCGGACTCCTTCTTCCTTGGCGATGGTCTTGTAAGCATGCAAAGTGCCTTGGTAACGCCGGCCAGCATCGGTCCGGATCTGGGCCTGAAATCGGACTTTGACTACATCCGTGGGCTGGGCCACCATGACTGCCATCGCCCCCGTGGTGCAACCAGCAAGGAGCCGGCTGCCCACACCGGCATCTGCCAAAATTAGGAAGAGAGAGAGAGACAGCAGGTCACCAGCAGCCCGTCAGCACCGTTAAAAGCTCCTTCCAGAAATGAACCCATTGTCCTGGCAAGGAAGACTGATAACGGAATTAATACCCTGGCTAAATTTGACTACAGGAAGTCCTCAACGTATGACAGTTCACTTACTGGCCATTTGAAGTGACAGTGGCACTTGGAAAAAAAGGGACTTGTGACTTTTTCTCACACTTATGACCGTCGCAGCATTCCCACAGTCATGTGATCAAAATTCAGACACTTGGCAACTGACTCGTATTTTTTAAAAAAATTTGATTTATATGCCACCCTTCTCCGAAGACTCAGGGTGGCTTACAATGCGTTAAGCAACAGCCTTCATACTTTTGTATATTTATACAAAGTCAGCTTTTTGCCCCTACAAACTGGGTCTTCAATTTACCCACCTTAGAAAGGAGGGAAGGCTGAGTCAACCTTGAGCCTGGTGAGATTCGAACTTACAGTAATTGCAGACAGCTGAATGTTAATCACAATGCTTTAGTCTGCTGAGCCACCAGGCCCTGTATTTATGACTGTTGCAGCATCCCGGAGTCACACAATTCCCTTTCGCGACCTTCCGACAAGCAGAGTCAAGAGGGAAGCCCGATTCATTTAACATTCAGTGATTCACTTAACAACGGTGGCAGAAGGGTCGTAAAACGGGACCAAACTCACTTCACCCCTGTCTTTGCGTATCAACTTAATTTTTGAGTTCAATTGTAGTTGTAAGTCAAGAACGACTTGCATTCCCCAAACTCGACTGGGGAGGGAAATCTGCCCCACCGGTGCCTGCCCAGCAAGCTTCTTGACACCTCGCCTTGTACCCCGATGCCAACTTACGTTCTGAGCCTTTGGTGTAGAAATGTTTCACCGAGTCGTAGAGCCCGATCCGGACCGAAGCGAAGCTCATCTGGCGCTGAAGACCGGCCACCAACCCATTGTAGAGACTTTGGGGGCCCTCGTTCTTCACCATCGTAGCCATGGTGCCGAAGACCCCCCTGTACTGTGCCGTTTTGGGGGTGACATGGGGCTTCTTCTCTCCTTGGATCTGAATAGGAAGAAATGGGGGAAGGGTAGAACAAACAAACAATTTAGGCAAATAGTTCTCCAATCTCTCCTTGAAAACCTCCATTTTTTAAAAAAAAATTGATTTATATGCCGCCCTTCTCCGGAGACTCAGGGCGGCTTACAATGCGTTAAGCAACAGCCTTCATACTTTTGTATATTTATACAAAGTCAGCTTATTGCCCCCACAAACTGGGTCCTCAATTTACCCACCTTAGAAAGGATGGAAGGCTGAGTCAACCTTGAGCCTGGCAGGGATTGAACTCACAGAATTACAGGCAGCTGGATGTTAATTGCTGCCTTTAGTAGGAGGCATTAGCCCCCTACGCTACTCATTGATGGAGCACCCATAATGCCTGAAGGACGAAGGGCCCCGAAAACAGGAATTACGACCCACAGCTGCCAGGACTGAGCAATGATGATTTTTTTTTTAATTTATATTTTTATACCGCCCTTCTCCCAAAGGACTCAGGGCTGGGGGACTTCTGGTTAGGGTCTTTGTGGCTCTTTGAGTGGTTAAGGTTGCCGACTCCTGGACTACACTGAGAGCTTATGTGTGTTCATCACAAGTGGACAATACAGAATTCTGTTCTGTTCGCTGTTCTGTTCTGTTCTGTTCTCCTTCCTTCCTTTTTGTCTCCTCCTCCTCCAGTCCACTCCATTCTTTGGAAAGCCAAACAGTGCAAGACATCCTCAGATAACTCACCTGCAGCCGGACTTTTGCCGTGTCCAGGGGGAAAGTGATCAGGTCGGCGATGCAGGCCGCCGTCCCGGCTCCCAAAAACTTCACCGTTGCCGTTGGAGGGATATCAGAGGGCTTGAATCCAACCATGGTGACAGGCTCGAGAGGGTTTTAGGCAGAGAGGACGGAGCGAAGGGTTCGAAAACAACCAGCAAAAGGAGACGTGGAGCGTGGGAACCGAAAGACCGGAGGAAGGAGCTCGGTCTATACGGAGGAGAAAAAGAAGAAAATTCATTGTTTGAAGTGTGATCAACACAGGCGAACCCTAATATTCACTACTGTATCTTCTGGGGAGTTCATGGATTGGGGTACAGCTCTCGACTTACAACAGCTCATTTAGTGACCATTAGGCACTGAAAAAAGCTTACTTAAGACCGTTTTACACACTTATGCCGTTGCAGGATCCCCCCATGGTCACGTGATCAAAGGCTTGGCAACTGACTCATATTTATGACGGTCGCAGTGTCCTGGGCTCCTGTGATCCCCTTTTGAGGCCTTCTGACAAGCAAGAAGCCGGATTCATTTAACAACCGGGTTACTAACTTATCAACCGCAGTGATTCGCTTAACAACAATGGCAAGAAAGGCCATCAAATGGGACAAAGCGCTGGCTGGGGGATTATGGGAGTTGAAGTCCACCCATCTTCAAGCTTCCAAGGTTGAGAAACACTGCTTTATATGGACATATATATATATATTCCATATGTAACACCCGGTTTGCCAGAAGAATCTTGGAAGTTTTTAAACATAGGAATTCAAAGATGAGAAATCTATAAATAAAAAAAAAGGCTTTATAAGGCCGAAGTGGCTGGTGAAAGCCGCCTCCGGTTAACATCTGTTACGGATTTCTTTTTTTTCGTTTAATGACCCCATAATTCTCTGTGGGGTGGAGTCTGGACAACTGAATGGAGCTGAGTGTTTTACTGGCCGGATGCCCTTCCTGTCGCCAAGGCGGAGTTTTGTTCAGCAGATATATTCTCAGTGTGCCCAAAGAAAGAAATATTTGCCTCTACCGAGGATCGAACTCACAGCCTCCTGATGGTGAGACGAAAGCTCCACCTGTAGGCCATCGCACCACTCAACCTTTGTTACAGATGATGTGCAAAAACCCAATGCTTGGGGTTTATTTCTTCCCTCCCCAAATGAGTCAGCAAACACCCGAGTCTCGCTTTTGAGGAAGTGACTAAAGCAAAACTTTTTACAAATTGAGTAATTTGCAAACTCTGGGTGTCGCCATCAGGGCTTAAAATAAATCCCATTTATTTCTGATTTTCTCAGAAAGGAGGGTAGAGGCGAGTTGACCGAGTTGTTCTCTTTTAATTAAAGAGAAGAATCAAATCAGTTTTGTTCCAACCTGGAAACCGCTTCTGAGCTTCATGCTGGAAACAGGGGAAAAAATATAACCTTGATTTTAGTTTTGAGGATTAGATTAACTTTGTCTCATTTCTCATTAATCATGAAATCTCCAGAATTGTAAAGCCTACAAATTTGAAATTTGTCACGTATGTTCCTCTTGGCTTCTGGGTGCTCACTAAGAAAGGATTTTTCGAAATGACCATCAAAGCATTAGTATTTCCTATATTATTATTAACACGCTCTGATGCTAAGGAGTTTTATTCCTCCTCCTCACCTGAAAAGAAATCTGATCCAAATGCAAAACACAAGCAGAGGAGAGGAGTTTCACTTTCAGTTTTACTTTCACAGCAGCAAGCAGCTTTATTACAGAACAGTTGAGCTAGCCATGCCCAGTCTCCTTCCTTTCTCCTTTTTGCTCACACAGCAAATACCGTTTGAGTTTCCAAACACCCCTCAACTCTCTCACACACTGACAGGATGCTAACCAGATGAATACCGATGGATGCTGCGGACTGGGACCTTCTACTCCCCCTCCCACTCTGTTCCAACTGCCAGTTGCATTATATTCACACACTCGGATGCTACGGAGTTACACATTCCACATTAAGTTTCAGGCTGCAAGTGTCAATTTATCAAGGCCGAGCGCATAGTTTCGTAGCGAAACACGGGCATCCAGCTAGTTTATTCTATTATGCTTGTAAAAATCCCAAACTTCCGAACAATCCTTTTCAAACTCTTGACACCTTTTAAAAAGCTTAGTTTCTTACAAAATTTAGCATGACACCAAATATTATTATTTTTTCCCCATGCCTGTGTGACATCGTAGCACAGATCTACCTAAATGCAGGTAGCCCTTGACTTATGACCATTTGTTTAGTGTCCATTTGAAATTAAGATGGCCCTGAAAACAGCGACTTACAACCTGATTTTCACACTTATGACCGTTGCAGCCATGGTCCCATGATCAAAATTTGGTTGCTTGGGAAATGACAGTTGCAGTGTCCCAGGGAATCAACATTCATAATCTCCCAGGATGCATCTGACAAGCAAAGTCAATAGAGCAGTGTTTCTCAACCTTGGAAGCTTGAAGATGGGTGGACTTCAACTCCCAGAATCCCCCAGCCAGCGCTGCTGGCTGGGGGATTCTGGAAGTTGAAGTCCATCCATCTTCAAGCTGCTGGCTGGGGGATTCTGGGAGTTGAAGTCCACCCATCTTCAAGCTACCAAGGTTGAGAAACACTGCAATAGAGGAAGCCAGATTCGTTTAACAACTGCATGACTCACTTAACAACTCTGGCAAAAAAAAAAAAAAAGCTCATTAAAACGGGATAAAACTCACCAACTGCCTTGCTTTAAAAAAATAAATCCCATTTTTTCAATCTGACAAGCTAGGCTTGAGGATGTAAACTTTGGCTGAGGGTTGACATTTTATTAACATGAAATAATTGCTTAGCTGTGTAAATTTGGGCTCCGTTGTGATCGTAATTTGACAACCACCTGCATCAAGCCTTTTCTTTTCTTTCCTTCTCTTCTTTTCTTTTCTTTTCTTTTCTTTTCTTCTTTTTTTGAATGTAACATTTTTAAATAAACGTCGTACCATACAATTCAAAAGAGACATATTTTCACAAGCAGGTAAGAGGACAACGTAACTTAAAACTAATTTAATTTAGGAGAACTCTTTATCTAAATTAGTGCAATCAAGTCATTGCAGTGATTTTTCCCCCCTGCAATAGAAGAGCCAATCTCTCCTTACTGTAAACTCTCTGCCTTTTTTTTTTGCATATTTTTTTTTATTTTTAAACATAACAAAACATAAAACAACTATCATCCATTAAAATCTCAGAAAGTGTGTCGATCGGTTAAAAATGTTTGTGCTTAATCTCATATCCACAAATTTACAAATTATTTAATTTCCTCTTATTTGACCATTTTATATATCCCTATATGTTTATTCCTCATTTAACAATTCTTTAATAAAAGTTGGACTCCCATGAAAAAAAAAAAAGGAAAAAGAGAAAAAAAAAGAATACTTCTTATATTTTATCACTACATTCATTTCGTATTTCATACTTCATTTCCATGCCTTATTATTTAACCATTGACAGAGTTACCTTTTCAAGATTCAAAACCACAATTACCTTATTCAAGTACGTCAGGATCGATCGATCGGTTTGATCAAGCTTCTCTAAAGCTTTCCCATTTGTCAAATTGATTCGACACAAATTCAGCCGAACTCCTTCGATGTGCCATAGAAACACAGTCAGAAAAGGGACACCGAATAATCATAATATTTATCCTGCAGAAATGAAAGGATAAAGGAAAATATCTGAATATAGCGGACTATTATTTACTATTCGTTATGACTGATGATTAATTATTATGACTTTCCAGATTTTTTTTTAATTTAAATTTGATTTATATGCCGCCCTTCTCCGGAGACTCAGGGTGGCTTACAATGTGTTAAGCAATAGCCTTCATACTTTTGTATATTTATACAAAGTCAGCTTCTTGCCCCCACAAACTGGGTCCTCCATTGACCTCCCTTAGAAAGGATGGAAGGCTGAGCCAACCTTGAGCCTGGGGAGATTTGAACTTCCAGTAATTGCAGACAGCTGGGTTTTAATTACAATGCTTAACCTGCAGAGCTATCCAGGCTCCTATTCAAGAAGAGATTGGACTGCCATCTGTCAGAAACGGTGTAGGGTCTCCTATTTGGGTAGGGGATTGGATTAGATGACCTCCAAGGTCCCTTCCAACTCTGTTCATCTGAAATTGGTGTTTTTCCATAGGGGCCACTTTAAGATGGGTGGACTTCAACTCCCAGAATTCCCCATGGCTGGCTGGGGAATTCCGGGAATTGAAGTCTACACATCTTAAAAGTTACTAAGATTGGGAAAAAAAAAACCAGTACCATAGATTGAACATTGGGAGATCTTGGGAGATTCTCAGCAAAGACTCATTTTTTTGACCAGCTGTGATTTGCATCACACCAACCGTTTTTGCTACACATTATGACACTGAGCAATTTCCCAAAAACAGAACCAGCTGAGCTGGCAGCAGACAGGATGAAAACAGAAACTAAACAAAAAAAAGAGAGATCCTTTTTAATAAAACCAGACATTGCCAAGATCGTACCAGATCTGGGGCAGCAGCCAAGCAACACCCCAAAATAATAATAAAATTTTTTAGCCAAACTAGAAAAGGAGGCTGGCAGATATATGTAACTTCTCCTGAAGTGAAAAATCCTTCCTTCCTTTCCCATTCCTGATTTTATGGGTGCTCCCGAGGAAATCCTCTTTGCCTCAATTTTACCTAGTTTTTGCAATTTGCAGCAAGTTGGAACTACCTACTTACAGATACTCCTCGACTTACAACAGTTCGTTTAGTGACCATTCAAAGTTACTTAGGATCATTCAAAAATAACTTAGGATCATTTTTTTCCACACTTACGACCATTGCAGCCTCCCTATGGCAAAATTCAGAGGCTTGGCCACTGACTCATATTTATGACGGATGCAGCATCCTCGTGTCACCTTTTGCGACCTTCTAAGAAGCAAAGTCAACAGGGAGGCCAGGCTACTCACTTAACAACCGGGCTACTCACTGCAACGATTCACTTAGCAACAGTGGCAAGAAATGAGGCATTTGTGGTAAAATGAGGCAAAGCTCACTTAACAAATGTCTCACTTAACGACAGAAATGTTGGGCTCCAATTGTGGTCGTAAGATAAGGACTGTATTGGGGAAAAAGCAGTTTGCTGGTCATCTGTAGGAAACCACAGCACTTAAAACACAAATTTGCAAAATGGAAGAATACGCTATTGGACTTGGTTACAAAAAACCTGCTCATTTTTTCCCCCTCCAGAATATTTTAGTTATTTTTCCAAACCATATCAGATAACTTGCATTAATACAAACCCAAGATCCAAAGAGAGAGCTTATAAAAAATACAAGATTTATTGCAATATAAATAGGAAAAAAAGGCCCTCTACATTTGAACATTTACCGTACATAAAAAACACACTGAATTATAATTGATTACTATTACGGTAAACCACAAACTCCACCACATTGCATAAAATTGTGGTCCCTGCTTCTAAAATCCCATTAATTTATCTGTGATTTTTTTTGTTTGTTTCTTCCTAACGTGGGAACCGAAGAGGCCTTTCTAACGCACAGCTGCTCCTTTCTTCAATGTCCTGATCAGACAGACCATAAATAACTTTTAACCCTCAATTCCCAATTTGTAGAGCAGTGCAATTAACCATCGGCTTTATTTATTTTAAAAACTGCTTAAACACACACAAATCATGCTTTTAAACCAAACAGCAACTTGGTAAAACTCGTGTTTGGGGTTTGAATCTGATTCTTGGAGGTACCCAACAGGTAAACCTGAGATCTTGCTTTGCAGCGGCTGGAGATAAACTCAGACAAGCCACAGTTTATTTTAAAGATGGTTTATTGACCAAACCAGGAACTTGGACTCACCCATCACCTCAAAACAGGTAAGCATCATCAAATGGCCCAGTTCACATCTCAACACTGACCCCAAACATTTGTGGGATAAGGAGGAGGACCCCCAAAAAGAGACGGCAAGGAAGGACTCAAAATGCTGAAGGACAGGCCAGCAAAGCTCCCTAGACCAGAAACTGTGGGTTGCATTCACACAACACATTTAGCCCGATTACGAAAACTAACACATTTTGTGACATGGCGGAATACCCAAACCACGCAAAGAAGATGCAATCCCCGATTCCAGCAAAGCTTGAAAAGAAACCCAGTTAAAACAAACCAAGTTTTGGACAGCTGGGAGCAGGTTGTCTGAAGGCAGATTCTATCCTGCGGGAACAATCAGCCCAAAGACCACCTAGGAACGAAATGGGACCAGGGTCTCCTGCTTAAGACCTCCAAGGTCCCTTTCCGGCTCTATTCTGGTTGATATAATATTACAGCCTGGGTGGGGAAGGTGGGGCATTGTGGTTGGCCAATTGAGCCAAAGCGGAGACCCCAGCCCCAAATTCCCAGGCAGCGGGTGGGTGAAGAGGGGCTGGACTAGAAGACCTCCAGGGTCCCCTTCTGGCTCTATTCCGATTGCTACTACAGCCTGGGCGGGGAAGGCGGGGCATTGCGGTTGGCCCATTGAGCCAAAGCGGAGACCCCAGCCCCAAATTCCCAGGCAGCGGGTGGGTGAAGAGGGGCTGGACTAGAAGACCTCCAGAGTCCCCTTCTGGCTCTATTCCGATTGCTACTACAGCCTGGGTGGGGAAGGTGGGGCATTGCGGTTGGCCCATTGAGCCAAAGCGGAGACCCCAGCCCCAAATTCCCAGGCAGCGGGTGGGTGAAGAGGGGCTGGACTAGAAGACCTCCAGGGTCCCCTTCTGGCTCTATTCCGATTGCTACTACAGCGTGGGTGGGGAAGGCGGGGCATTGCGGTCGGCCCATTGAGCCAAAGCGGAGACCCCAGCCCCAAATTCCCAGGCAGCGGGTGGGTGAAGAGGGGCTGGACTAGAAGACCTCCAGGGTCCCCTTCTGGTTTTATTCCGGTTGATATTACAGCCTGGGCGGGGAAGGTGGGGCATTGCGGTCGGCCCATTGAGCCAAAGCGGAGACCCCAGCCCCAAATTCCCAGGCGGTGGGTGGGTGAAGAGGGGCTGGACTAGAAGACCTCCAGGGTCCCCTTCTGGTTTTATTCCGGTTGATATTACAGCCTGGGTGGGGAAGGTGGGGCATTGCGGTCGGCCCATTGAGCCAAAGCGGAGACCCCAGCCCCAAATTCCCGGGCAGCGGGTGGGCGCAGGAGGGGGGCTGAAAAGCCAGAGGCGACCCCCGGGAGAAGCGGAGGGAGCGACCCTCCCCGGGGGGAAAAAGGGCGCAGGAGAGCCCTAGATTGCGAGGGGGAGGGGGAGGAGAAGGGCAGGCGAAGCCCCCTCCCCAGCCAGAGACTCACCTGCGATCGTGGGGCGGGGAAGGGGAAGCCAAGCACCGAGCGAAGCGCTGCAGCGGAGGCGGCGGCGGCGTCCGGGGAAAGCGCGAGCAAGCGAGCCGGGCAGCGGAGAAGGCAGGACGGACGGACGAGCGAGGAAGAGCCGTGCAGAGCCAGCCTTTATAGCGGCCGGCCGGCCGGGGCCTCGCCCCCCACCCTCAACCCCGCCCCCCGCCCCCGGCAGGTTCCCACGGGCCGCTGAAGCCGCTTCCTCGCTTGCGGAGGGGCTCTTCCCCCGGGGCGCCTGGGCTCAGGGCTCAGGGCTCGGGGGAGGAATCCCGGGTGGGGAGGGGCGGCTGAAAGAATTGGGGCGGGGGGGGGGGCGGGGAGAGGGGAGACACCCAAGGAAATCTACATCATAGAGATACCACATCGCCCCGCTTTGTCTGAAATGGCACTACGGGGCTTCCCACCTGAGCAGGGGTTGGAGTAGGAGGCCCCCAAGGTCCCTTCCCTTCCCGCTCTCTTCTGATTGATTGATTGATTGATTGATTGATTGATCTAGTCTAGGGGTCTCCTGCTTGAGCAGGGAGTTGGACCTCCAAGGTCCCTTCTAACTCTGTTTCTCTTCTCTTCTCTTCTCTTCTCTTCTCTTCTCTTCTTTCCACTCTTCTCTTTATTCTCTTCTCTTCTCTTTCCTTCCATTTTCTCTGCTCTTCTGTTCCATTCTCCTCTTCTCTTCTCTTCTCTTCCATTCTTTCTTCTCTTCTGTTCTCTTCTTTTCTCTTCTCTTCCATTCTTTCTTCCCTTCCCTTCTTTCCACTCTTCTCTTTATTCTTCTCTTCTCTTCCATTCTTTCTTCTCTCCTCTTCTCTTCCCTTCCCTTCTTTCCACTCTTCTCTTTATTCTTCTCTTCCATTCTCTCTTCTCTTCCATTCTTTCTTCTCTTCTGTTCCCTTCTTTCTTCTCTTCTCTTCTGTTCTGTTCTCTTCTCTTCCATTCTTTCTTCTCTTCTGTTTCCTTCTGTTCTGTTCTCTTCTCTTCCATTCTTTCTTCTGTTCCCTTCCCTTCCCTTCTTTCCACTCTTCTCTTTATTCTTCTCTTCTCTTCCATTCTCTTCTCTTCTCTTCCATTCTTTCTTCTCTTCTGTTCTGTTCCCTTCCCCTCCCTTCCCTTCCCTTTTCCACTCTTCTTTTTATTCTTCTCTTTATTCTTCCCTTCCCTTTCCTTCCCTTCCCTCCCTTCCCTTCCATTCCATTCTTTCCACTCTTCTCTTTATTCTCCTCTCCTCTCTCTTCTATTTTCTCTTCTCTTTTCTCTTTTCTCTTCTCTTTTCTCTTCCCTTCCATTTCATTCTCTCCAGTCTACAACACAATCCGTTCAGCAGTTCCAAGGAGCCTCCACACCCATTTGCCCCACTCAGGGAACCCCGAGGACACAGGCAAACCTCCAAGTGGCCTCAACGACCCTCTCAAAGGAGGCAAAGGACCAGCTGTCTGCAAGGAGTATCAATCCTTCCCTTCCCCACCATCCAGTCAGAGCTGAAGAAGCTCCTTGGAGGAGAAGCGAAACATCTTCAGAGAAAAAAACCAGAAAATCCAGGTGCCTCTTGAAATAAAAGCACCTTTGGGGACAACCCTGACCTTGGATGATGGAGAATAATCTCCATTGACAAAGAAATCTACAAGGAACGCCTGGAAGAACTGGCCAAGCTTGGTGTGATGCGGGAATGAGGGTTTGGAAAGCCTGACCCATGTTGTGTGAACTCAGCTGTGTACTTGGAACCTGGGTTCATAACAACATCCAGGCATTCGGCAATCCATCCAGATGTGAGGACAATCCACCTTCGCTCTGGGCCCTGCAGGGTGGGGGACTACAATGCCAGTAATCTCCTGGCTGTCTTAAATTGCAGCCCTGATGGGGCGAGACAGAGGAGGGCTGAGGTCCCCAGATTCTCGAGGGTAGCGATCTTGGGCTACTAAGCCACCAATTGTGGTTTAGAAACTCCAGCATTTGAGAACTTTGGTTGAACTCTTTTAGATAGAACAGGGGGGAGGGGGGCTGAATTGTCACAGCTGTGAGGGGGGGGCGATGATGAAGTCATAGGCACAGAATGATGTCATGATGCATTTGCTAGCAATCCCTTGTGTTGTGTGTTGTGTATTTAGAACAGTTGCAGCATCCCAGGGTCACGTGATTTTGCTTTAGCGACCTTCCGACAAGTGAAATCATTGGGGGGGGAGCCAGATTTGCTTAAGGACCGTGTGATTCATTTAACGACGCTAGTTCCCTTGACAAACCTGTCAAACAAAACAGATCATAAGATCAGCCGTGGCTCACTTAAAAAACTGCCTTGCTCAGGCACAGAAATTCTGATCTTAAGTCGAGGACTACCTGTGAGCCTCTTTCAGCTGCCAGGTCCCAGGAGGCCGTTTCACCTGCCTTCCCAGGGGTGTTGAGAGTAAAAGCAGAGAACCCCTCTTTACGGTCCTTCTCTGCAGCCACCCAGACCAGCATAATCCAGATCATTTTGTCTAGTAGTTAAGGTGCTAGGCGAGAAAGCAGGAGCCGGTGAGTTCTAGTTCTGCTTAGATATGAAAGTCGGCTGGGTGACTTTGAGCCAATCATCAGGAAATGGTGAGTTCTAGTCCCACTTTAGCAGTGAAAGCCAGTTTGGTGATTTTGGGCCAATCACCAGGAGACAGTGAGTTCAAGTCCCTCCCTCCCTCCCTTCTTCTCATCCATATCTTCCTTCCTTCCCTCTTTTTTTTTTAATTTGATTTATATGCCGCCCTTCTCCGGAGACTCAGGGCGGCTTACAATGCGTTAAGCAATAGCCTTCATTCTTTTGTATATTTATCCAAAGTCAGCTTATTGCCTCCACAAACTGGGTCCTCCATTGACCTACCTTAGAAAGGATGGAAGGCTGAGTCAACCTTGAGCCTGGTGAGATTCGAACTTACAGTAATTGCAGACAGCTGGAGTTAAATACAATGCATTAGTCTGCTGAGCTATCCAGGCTCCTTCTCATTCCCATCTTCCTTCCCTCCTTTCATTCTTTCCCTCCTTCTCATTCCCATTGTCCTTCCTTCCTTCCTTCCTCCCTCCCTCCCTCCCTTCCTCCCTGAGTCCTTCAGGAGTAGGGTGGTATATAAATCCAATGAACTGAACTAAACTAAACTAAACTAAACTAAACTAAACTAAACTAAACTAAACTAAACTAAACTAAACTAAACTAAACTAAACTAAACTAAACTAAACTCCTTCCCATTCCCATCTTCCGACTTTCCTTCTCTCCTTCTCATTCCCATCTTCCTTCCTTCCCTCCTTCTCACTCCCATCCTCCTTACTTCCTTATTCCCTCCTTCTCTCCCTCCATCCCTCTTCTCCTTCCTTTCTTCCCCTCTTCCCCCCCTCTTCCTTCTCCTCCCCCCGAAAGCCAGCTGGGTGACTTTGGGCCAATCACCAGGACATGAAGAAATTTTGGGCTCATCTGTTGTTTTAAATTGAGGACTAACTGTATTGTACCACAAACAGCCATGCCAACCAAATTTTAAATCGTATCCTTCCAATTCCTGGAGCTATTTATTTCTTAAAGCCACACACTCTTTCAGCCACGGCTCAACAATAAGCTGCCAAATACAGTTTCAAATCTAGAAGTCCAAACTCTCCTGTTTCTTTAGAATCCTGCAGCAATTTAGTTCTCCATTTCTTGCCTTGCCAGACAAATTTAGAAATATCTTTTTACCCTTGCTTAAGAGCTGCATCAGTCACCAAGTGTGATCTGGAATAAAAATAGCATTCTAGGTAAAAACATTCATCTTAATCGCAGACATTCTTCCCAACAATGACAATGGCAGTTTTCCCCATCTCTACATATTTTTTTTAAACTTCATTCCATATCATAACACAATAATTTTGAAACAACGTACAATTCACATTTTTAAAGTAATATCCTTTTTCTCAATGTTAAAACCAGATTTATTCATTACTTCCCTCTGTAACCATTTGCAATAAATATCTTTGGTTTTGTTTGTTAATCATAAAACCTGTGTCAAACATTTTATATGAATTGTGACTTCTGTTAATAAGAATTGTTCTGAGTAAGCGGCTGATTCAAGTGATAACTGATATAAATCTCAGAGATATTCGCATTTTTAAAAAAAGTTTATTGAAAGAAAAGGGAAAATATACAATACTGGAGACAGGGCAGAGGACTTTGATTTCATCCCTGAAAGTCTGTTGTGGGAAGGAAGCACTTAGTTTCCCCCTGAAATTTATTAGAATTTATTTTTATGGCAGAATTCCCTAGCAGGATTTCAGAAAACAGGCTCTCTTTTTCACCGGTTCCTTCACTAGAAAAAAAAAAAGCAGAAAGGAAGAGGGTTTAGTCACAGCAGTCTAAAATTATGCATAATTTTTTAAAAAAATATTCCAACAAAATAAACAGCAATAAATAAATATTTAAGATATTCTGATGAACAAAAACTTGAAATGTTTCAAGCTTCACTGCATTAGAAAATTACAGAAAACCTAAAACAGCCCATACTCCTTTATTTTTCATTTAATGTTATTAGAGTAGGAAGAGCAATAGCTGGTTAAGCTAAGTGCTACCAACCACCCTTCTTAGAGAAAAAATGACCAAGAGGATTATTTTTACTTTAAAAAAAAAACATGGTAGAGGCAGACGGGGGAGAAAATGCTTCACTGTTGCTTCCATTATTTTTTATGGGGAAAAAAAAGACACACAAATACTTTCAATTTGGGGATTCCAAACTTGCAATGTTTTGTACCGTTTTGTAATTGATCAGTTTCAGAATTTCATTCTCACCCTTTGCAGAAAAACAGAAGCGTTTTTTCCCCTTGCTACCTCAAACAGACTTATGCAGAAGCTGTTAACTTTATCACAAGGCTTTCTGGACCCCTGGCAATTGACTTCGTTTCTTCTATTTTGCTTCTTAATACACAACTATAATTTTAAGATGTGTCTGTGTACGTAGGGGCTTTTTCACTGCGTTTTCTTGGGCGTGCAAAGCTATTTCATTTAACAACCTCTGCAAATGGTTACTGAGTTGGGGCAACACCAACCCTCATGGTGCAGAGCCTCATGCCCCCACCCCACCCCACCAAATGCTTTTCCACCACTTGTGGACTTCAACTCCCAGAATCCCCTAGCCAGAATGCTTTTAAGACAGGGAATTCTGGGAGTTGAAGTCCGCCCGTCTTCCAGCGGCCAGCTTTCAAAAACACTGCTTTAACATGTTTCAGAAACACGGATCAAGTTAGGATCGGGTGGTTCCTTACCTCTCGGAATCCATTTGCATGATCTGTGATCCACATCTGGGATGGCTCCATTGAGCAAGGATGTGCGATCCATGTCCAGTTGTGGCTTGTTTATAGGATAATAAGTTTTCTTGTAGTGCCTGAAGTCTCATGGAAGCTTTAAAGAAGAGATTGGATAACCCTTTGTCTGAAATGGTGTAGGGTTTCCTGCCTAAGCAGGGGGTTGGACTAGAAGACCTCCGAGGTCCCTTCCGACTCTGTCATTCTATTCTATTCATGCCTTACAGGGCACAGCATTCGTAGCAATTAATATAATTGATAGGTACACTTGCCATCACAGCAAGAACAGTTTGCTGAACAGTCCTTCGGTTAAAATCCTCCCTTTGCGTGTCTCTCTTCTCTCTTTGGCTCAAGGAGATGGTTGCCCCGAATCGGATCAGGTCTGCCGGAGGTGACGCCGAACTTCAGAAGGGGGCTTCCCAAGAAACCTGGGCCAAAACCATCAACCTTTTCAGCTGCTCGTAAGACACAAACATTACCACGTTCCAGGACCCCAGCCGTAAGAAAGAAGGGATGAAGCTGGAAAAACGAAAAAAGGAATTTAAATGGCTGGTGCCCGAGACAATGCCCAGAAGTTCAAAAAAAAAAAAAACCAAAACCCCAAAATATATTGTTAAAAATTATTTTGATACTGATGGTAAAAGATACAAGGTGAAGAAGAACAAGATATAATCAGGATCGATATATAGATATAAAAATGAGTGAAAGTTAATTTGAAATTGAAATTGTATTGATATAACAGATCTGTTTAGATGAAGATGTTAGAATTTATGTTAAAAACTTGTTCTTTTATGTTTTGAATTTTTATTTGTAAAAAAAGGTAATGGGAAATTGTGAATGGAGCTTGTTAAAGGAATGACCTGATCGAGACTCCCGCTCTTGAAAGTTATATTTTATGTTTAAGTCTAAAAAAAATAAAAAAATATTTACCAACACCCCCCCCCCCAAATTTTCCAAGATGGTGGCCACAAAATTGTGTGTTTGATGTGCCATCTCCTTGTTTAGTTTCAGTAGAGTAGTGAATTTGGGATCAGGAGGTCACGGTTGCTATTTTGACTCTTTGGATCTCTGCTGTAGATGCTCTTTCTTCTCAAAAGTGTAATTAAAAGCAACTCATGGCTGGCCAGGAGAGACAGATAACCTTAAGAAAGGTCACAGAATGGAGCAAAACTCGCTTAGCAACTGTCTCACTTAGCGACAGCAGAAAGTTTGGGCTCTGTGGTAGTCGTAAGTCAAGGACTATATGGCCCTGAAATTGCCAATCAAAACCCACACCGGGAGTGTCCACAAATAGCGGTCAAAATGTCCAAATGGAGGCCGCAACGTTCCTCCGAAAATGGGTGGAGCGTTGATTGCACCATGTTGGGTCCCCCATCACAGCATTTTGACTGTACCCTGAATCCCTCCTTCCCCAAATTCTCTTCCCCCCATAGAGGTCTGTAGAGATGGGTGGACTTCAGCTCCCAGAATCCCCCAGCCAGCAGCTTGAAGATGGGTGGACTTCAACTCCCAGAATCTCCCAGCCAGCAGCTTGAAGATGGATGGACTTCAACTCCCAGAATCCCCCAGCCAGCAGCACTGGCTGGGGGATTCTGGGAGTTGAAGTCCACCCATCTTCAAGCTTCCAAGGTTGAGAAACACTGGCTTAGATGGCAAAAGGGGATCACATGGGAACTCCAGGTCACCGTGACCGTCGTAAATACGAGTCAGTGGCCAAGCTTCTGAATTTGAACACGTGACCACGGGGATGTAAGTGTGAAAAACCATCCTAAGTCACTTTTGTCAGTCCTGCTGCGACTTTGGTCACTAAACAAACGGGTTGTAAGTTGAGGACTAGCTGTATCTCCACCTGTCCTCCAAGGAGGGTCTCTGGGGGACGGGTGGGGAGGACCTCCTCTTGGTGAGGGGAGCAAGTGACCCACCCTTTGTAGAAAGCGTTTGGTCCTTCCTTCACCACCATGGTCAGCATGCAGTTGAAAGCGTTCTTGTACTGTCCGGCCCTGGAGTTCATGTACCGCGTTTTGACCACGTCCACCGGAGACGCCACCACCGTCGCGCAGAAACCGGCTCCGAACGCAGCGACGAAGTGGCACGGGAAATTGTCTGGGGAGAGAAGGGAAGAGAAGACCCTTAGGATGACGGGCATGAAGCATCTGGATAGAAGGTGCTCCTTCTCTCCAAATATGCTTCTTCAGAAAGCATCCCGCCCTATGGAATGAACGGCCCTATGGAGATACGTAGGATCCCCGACCTCCGTACCTTTTGCCGTTCCCTTAAGACCCTATTATTCCAACAGGCTGGGCTGATGAAACAAGTGAAATTTTAATTGGGTATTTTAATTTTGGGGTTTTTTAACAAAATCGGGCCAAATTATTTAATACTTTTTAAACTATTTTAAATTTATGGTGTAGGGTGTTTTTTATTCCGGCTGTAGACCGCCCTGAGTCCTACGGGAGAAGGGCGGTATAAAAATGTAAATAAATAAATAAATAAATAAATAAATAAAATTTACAGATGAACAGAATTGGAAGGGATCTTGGAGATCTATCTATCTATCTATCTATCTATCTATCTATCTATCTATCTATCTATTATCTATTATCTATCATCTATCTCTAGCTATCTAGCTATCTATCCATCATCCATCCATCCATCCATCCATCCCTTTTTATCTAACCAGCTCTATTATCTATCTATCTATTCATCCATCCATCCCTTTCTAACTAACTAGCTCTATTATCTTTCTATCTATCTATCTATCTATCTATCTATCTATCTATCTATCTATCTATCATCTATCTATCATCTATCTATCTACCTTGTTTCCCCCAAAATAAGACCCTGTCTTATTTTTTTTTGAACCGTAAAATAAACGCTTGGCCTTATTGCCATGCGCTCAAAAGCCCGATTGGGCTTATTATCAGGGGGTGTATTATTTTGGGGGAAACAGGGTATGTGTCTGTCTATCATCTATCTATCTATCTATCTATCTATCTATCTATCTATCTATCTATCTATCATCTATCTATCTACAGTATCTATCATCTATCTATCATCTCTATTATCTATCTATATCTATCTATCTATCTATCTATCTATCTATCTATCTATCTATCATCTCTATCTATCGATCATCTATCGATCATCTATCTATCATATCTATCTATCTATCATCTATCTACAGTATCTATCATCTATCTATCATCTCTATTATCTATCTATCTATCTATCTATCTATCATCTCTATCTATCATCTATCTATCATCTATCTATCATCTCTATCTATCTATGTATCGATCATCTATCAATCATATCTATCTATCTATCTATCTATCTATCTATCTATCTATCTATCATCTCTATCTATCGATCATCTATCGATCATCTATCTATCATATCTATCTATCTATCTATCATCTATCTACAGTATCTATCATCTATCTATCATCTCTATTATCTATCTATCTATCTATATCTATCTATCTATCTATCTATCTATCATCTCTATCTATCGATCATCTATCTATCATCTATCTATCATCTCTATGTATCGATCATCTATCTATCTATCTATCTATCTATCTATCTATCTATCTATCTATCTATCATCTATCTATCATCTCTATCTATCGATCATCTATCTATCATCTATCTATCTATCTATCTATCTATCATCTATCAATCTATCTATCTATCTATCTATCATCTATCTATCTATCTATCTATCTATCATCTATCTATCTATCTATCTATCTATCTATCTATCTATCTATCTCTGTCTGTCTCTATCTATCTCTATCTATCTATCTATCTATCTATCTATCTATCTATCATCTATCTATCTATCTATCTATCTATCTATCTCTGTCTGTCTCTATCTATCTCTATCTATCTATCTATCTATCTATCTATCTATCTATCATCTATCTATCTATCTATCTATCTCTGTCTGTCTCTATCTATCTCTATCTATCTATCTATCTATCTATCTATCTATCATCTATCTATCTATCTATCTATCTATCTATCTATCTCTGTCTGTCTCTATCTATCTCTATCTATCTATCTATCTATCTATCTATCTATCTATCTATCATCTATCTATCTATCTATCTATCTCTGTCTGTCTCTATCTATCTCTATCTATCTATCTATCTATCTATCTATCTATCTATCTATCATCTATCTATCTATCTATCTATCTATCTATCTCTGTCTGTCTCTATCTATCTCTATCTATCTATCTATCTATCTATCTATCTATCTATCTATCTATCTATCTATCTATATACCATGTTTCCCCGAAAACAAGACCTTGTCTTATATTTTTTTGAACCCTGAAATAAGCGCTTGGCCTTATTGCCAGGCACTCAAAAGCCCGATTGGGCTTATTATCAGGGGAGTGATATTATTTTGGGGGAAACAAGGTAAACAAAGCCGTCCCTAAAAGAGGACCGCCTGTAATGCAGAATTTCCCCCCTCCCAATTTTTCTCTGGTTCCCTTACCTGTCATCAGGTGATACTTCAGCAGGGTTTCCTTGATGAGGTCGTAGGTCACCATCTCCCCACAGTTGACAATGGCGTTGCGAGTGATATTGGGAAATGTTCCTGCCAGGAAGGGAAGGAAATGTTGGTTAATTGGGTGGAAGAAATGAAGGTTTTGGATTTGAAAATTGCTTTGGGAAAAGAACAGATGGGAAGAGGCACCTTTCTTTTTTTTCTTTTCTTTTTTTTTTTTGTAAATTATTTTTTGTAAATTATTAGAATTTTTATTAGAATTTTTCTTTCATCATACATATTTTATGAACGGTGTTGACCGGGTCACATCTTAAACATTTTATACATAATAATCTTTATAATCTATTCTAATCTTCCCATTTTCATCTCTTTTATATAATCCTTTATCACAAATTAATAATTTGTCACTATATCTTATTATTTCAGCTTCTGCCATGTTGTTTTTTTCAAATCCATTTTACATCACGTCTCTGTTTCCTATTTCAGTCATAAATATTCTCTTTCCATTCTTCTTTATCTTATTTTCTTCTTAATACATAAACAAAATCACTATCTACCCTTAATTCCCAATCTCTTACAATGACATCAATTAATTATTATTGTTATTTTTTAAATTTGATTTATATGCTGCCCTTCTCCGGAGACTCAGGGCGGCTTACAATGCGTTAAGCAATAGCCTTCATACTTCTGTATATTTTTTATACAAAGTCAGCTTATTGCCCCCACAAACTGGGTCCTCAATTGACCTACCTTAGAAAGGATGGAAGGCTGAGTCAACCTTGAGCCTTGCAATAATTGCAGACAGATGAATGTTAATAACAGGCTATCTAGCCTGTTGAGCTATCTGAGGCTCTTATCTTATTATCTTATTTCTCCATTGCTAAATATACGTCTCAAATTCCCCATCCCACTTTTTAACATTTCAGGCACCTTTCCAGAGGCCTCGGACCCCTTCTTCTCGGGCGATTGTTCGATAGGCATCCACGGTCCCGTTGTACCTCTTGGGGGTCCCCACTAGCTGGATGTGAGCTTGGAAGCGAACTTTCACCACGTCCGTAGGTTGGGCGCAGGTCACCGCCATGGCGCCGGTGGTACAGCCGGCAAGGAGGCGGGTGAAAATGCTGGTATCTGAGATGTGACGAGGGAGGAAGAGGAAGGAAAAAGGATATGTGAACCTCCTCAAAGAGCTCGGAGGTGGCTTTGGACAAGATATGCGGAAGCCGATAGCAAAACCTGAGCTCAACCCGGGAAATGTGAGAAAGAAACTCAAGATGCCCTTCCTTGAGTCTCTTTGGTATAAGAGGGAGGGGAACTCCCTCAGGCTTTGGAGGTCTTGCTATTAGCACCCAGAGCTATCAGGTAGTTCATTTTTGGTGGATTCCTTGTTTCCTGGCTTGGCCTACCCCAAAGGGCTGAGGGTGTTAGTGAGAAATTAGGGAAGGGGTCCCTTGGTGATGTGGTTGATTAAGCTCTTGTGAGGGTGGAAGGGAAGAAGGAGACAATAGATGAGAATAGGAAGAGGAGGGGAAGAAAGAGAAGAAGAAAAGGAGAAGGAAGAAGGGGAAGAGGAGGCGATGAGTAAGAGAAGAAGGAGAAAGAGAAAGAGAAGGAGAGAAGGAGAAAGAGACAATAGATGAGAATAGGAAAAGAAGCAGAAGGGGAGAAGAGGAGGAGGAGGAGAAGAAGAGAAGCAGGAGGAGGAGATGAGAATAAAGAGAAAGAGAAGAAGGGGAAGAAGAGGAGGAAAAGATGGAGGAGGAGGCAGAGGAAGGGGAGAAGGAGGGGAGGAGTAAGAGAAGGAGAAAGACAAGGAGAGAAGGAGAAAGAAATGATAGATGAGAATAGGAAAAGAAGGAGAAGGGAAGAAGAGGAGGAGGAGTTGAAGGATGAGAAGAAGGAGAAGGAGATGAGAATAGGAAGAAAAGGAGAAGAGGAGAAGATGGAGGAGGAAGAGGAGCAGGAGAAGGAGAAGAAGAGAAGAAGATGAGAATAGGAATAGACAGAAGAGGAAGAGGAGGAGGAGGTGGAGAGGGAACGAAGAGGACAATGAAGAGGAAGAGGAGGAGAAGACACTTCGCTAGCCTCCAGACTTACGCTCGGAGCCCTTGGGCGTGTAGAGCTCCTTCACCGAGTCGTAGAGCCCAATCCGGACCGAAGCAAAGCTCATCTGGCGCTGAAGACCGGCCACCAGCCCATTGTAGAGACTCTTGGGCCCTTCCATCTTCACCATGGTGGTGATGGTGCCCAGGACGCCTTTGTATTTCACTTGTCTGCTTGCCTTGCAAGTCCTCGATTCCCCCTGAATCTGGGAGGAGAAATGGAGATTGTGTAGCGTTATCATCCTGGCATTAGCCTAAACCAGAGATTCTCAACTTTGGCAAGGTTAAGAAGGGCGGACTTCAACTCCAAGAATTCCCCAGCCAGCATGGTTCCTTCTACACTCCACAGTCCCTGCTCGATGGCATAGCTCTCTCTCTCTCTCCTTTGGCGACCTCCAAAGGTGCTTTTTTTTTCAAAGGGCAACTGGGTTTTCTTTGTTTTTCCTTGAAGACGTTTCGCTTCTCATCGAAGAAGCTTCTTCAGTTCTGGCCACTGATTCGCCCTGCGCATTTGCGTGCGCCTTCCATGCATCCTCCCGGCCTCAAAAAGATGCCTAACTAGGACAGCATAGCGCCGAGGCAGGTGGTCAGGCTCTCCCACGATCTCCGCTACCGGTTCGAACCGGCTGAATGCCACCTCTGATTTATACTCTTTGCAATCATCGTCTCCTTTAGTGACGGTGCAATTCTGACTGGGACCTACCTGCAGCCGGACTTTTGCAGTGTCCAAGGGAAAGGTGCAGAGGTCAGCAATGCAGGCGGCTGTGCCAGCGCTCAGGAATTTGATGGGTGCCGACGGTGGGATCTCGGTGGGCTTGAGACCGACCATCTTTCTCGGCAAACTACAATCTCCACTCCAGAAATATTCCTTTGGCTGCGACCTGTAATTTGTGAGGGTTGCTGCAGAAACAGCTGCAGCTTTGAGGAAGGAATGAATCTAGAAGAAAAAAAATTAAAACCGATCACAAGAACCGCTAAAGTAACTACGATGGTTATCGTTTATGTTGGACTGAGATCTAATCCGAAGAGTTTATCCATGCCAGCTGAACCGATAGGAAGATATCGAGCAAGCTGCCTGTATGCAGTATCAGTGGATCCATCCGATATTGTGGTAGAGGAGCGCAGAAACGATCTTGTGGAAAATACAGATAGTCCTCGACTTACAACGGTTCGTTTAGTGACTGTTTGATGTTATAATGATGAAAAAATATAGAATAGAATAGAATAGAATAGAATAGAATAGAATAGAATAGAATAGAATAGAATAGAGAAGGAAGGGACAGTGGGAAGGGAGGGGAGTGGAGGAGAGAAGAAGAGAGAAGGGAAGGGAAGAGAAAAGGAGAGGAGAGGAAAGAATATGAAAATAAGAAGAGAAGAGAATAGGAAGAGAAGAGAAAAAGGAAAGATGGAAAAAAGAAAAAGGAAGGAGAGAAAAAGGAAAGAGGAGAGAAGAGAAGGAAGGAAGGAAAGGAGAGGGAAAGAAAGAGGAGAGGAGAGAGAGAAGAAAGGAAAGGAGAAAGAAAAAGGAGGGTGGGGAGGAGGAGAGGAAAGGAGAGGAGAGAAGAGGAGAAGAGAAGAGAAGAGAAGAGAAGAGAAGAGAAGAGAAGAGAAGAGAAGAGAAGAGAAGAGAAGAGAAGAGAAGAGAATTCTTTATTGGCCAAGTGTTATCAGACACACGAGGAATTTGTTTCTGGCGCAGGATCTCACAGTTTAAAACAGCAAATACCTTAATAGGTCACAGGTCATATAGTTACAATAATCAATCATAAATTACAAATCACAATCGATAAATCATATAAATAGCCCCTAAGCGACTGATCGCTTAAGAGCCTTGGTGGTGCAGCAGATTAAAGTGCTGTTAAGTAACACCAGCTGCCTGTAATTACTGCAAATTCGAATCTCCCCAGGCTCAAGGTGGACTCAGCCTTCCATCCTTTCTAAAGTAGGTGAAATGAAGACCCAGTTTGTGGGGGCAATAAGCTGACTTTGTATAAAATATACCAAAGTAGGAAGGCTATTGCTTAGTGCATTGTAAGCCACCCTGAGTCTCCAGAGAAGGGCGACATATAAACTGAACCAATAAAATAAATAAATAAATAAATGATCGCATGTCGAGCTATACCTGAAACCAAGCAGTAAAAAAATAATTTTTACCTGGACAACTCGAAATAATTGTCTCTCCAGATTCTCAGGCTGGCATCCCCTGTTCGCCGGTCGAAGAACCTTCTTGCAAAAATTAAGTCTTTGAGATTGTTGCTAATGATACGTCCTTCAGTCAACGATCCGGCCAGTCCGAGAGGGGAGCAGCCCTTCCGTCCGGCTCAGACGTCGGGACTCTTATTTGTCATCGTTGTCGATGCCCCTTTATAAACTCAGCCGGGATGGCATTTCAACAAGATGCCAACGGATGAAAACACCGATCGTGTGGCGGGTCAGCCGGTGGGAGGACTGAAATGACCCCCTCCCCACCCCACCCCTGGTCTGTGGGGCCCAAAATAGCTGGTGGGCTAAATCATTCTGGAAATAACTTTATACACAGGGAATTTTTTCACCCCGTTATGTGAAAAAAATCAGGTGGTGGGTTCTAGGTGGACACTGTGGACATGAAACAGGGCTATAGGTGGTCCTTGATTTACAGCCATTCGTTTAGTGACCGTTTGAAGTTACAACGACGTTGAAAAAAGAGACTCAGGATCTTTTTTCACACTTAACGACCGCTGCAGCATCTCTCGGGGTGATGTGATCAAAATTCAGAGCCTTGGCAACTGGTTCCGATTTATGACGGTCGCAGTGTTCCCCTTTTACGACCTTCTGCCAAGTGTAATCAATGGGGAAGCCAGATTCGCTTAATGACTACATGATTCACTTAACAGTAATCAACAATCGTGGCCAGGAAGGTTATAAAATTCACTAAAGAACCATCTCACTAAGCAAGGGAAATTTTGGGTTTGTAAATTTGGTCATAAATCAAGGACTACCTGCATTTTTTCTGCAAACTTCCAAGCTGCCCATCTCTGCAGTGTAAGGTGGCTGCGTTCATACAACCAATTTAACCAGGTTCCGTGCAAACAAACCAGGGATTGCTGCAAAGGTACCAGCATTCTTAACTCAGTCAGTGTTAAACTTGGGGAAAACATTTCACTCAGCTTAGCAAAGGATGGGGATTTATTTTTGGGACTCTGCCAATCTAGTGAATGAGTGAATTCAGTGAGTCCTCGATGTACGACCACAATGGAGTTCAGGATTTCTGTTGCTAAATGAGACAGTTGATAAGTGACCAGAGTTTCCTTTGCTAAGAGAAGTTGGTTGTTACATGAGTCGTGCAACCTTTTTGCCATTGTTAAGCGAATCCCTGCAGTTGTTAAAATGAATCATGCGGTCGTTAAGCAAATCCGCTTCGCCTCCAAAATCACCGGAAGCCGGATTTACTTAATAACCGTTTCACTGATTTTTAACAGCCGCAGTGATTCACAACTGCGGCGTGAAGTTATAAAACGGGGCAAAACTTACTTTAACAACTGTCTTGCTTAACAGCATAAATTTTTGGACCGAACCCTGGTTATAAGTCGAGGACTACCTCTATTGGTAGATCTGCTGCAAATCCACAAGCATACAAGGCATTCGGAACCCAGAGCTGTCCATCTGAAAGGCATCCTTGAGGCCATCTGATCCAGCCCCCTGCTTACTAAAGGAATCCACATTGGAGCATTCCCAGCCCAGCGCCAGCCACTTCTCTGCGTATTTCGGGACATTTCTAGGAACAGGTTGTGCTTACAATTTACAGTTGTTAACAGCAACCAAGGCCAGGAAATGGTGTGACCTCCGCCACTGTTGTTGTGGACGTCATAAGAAATTAAAAAAAAAAAAAAAGTTTTCTCCTTGGCAGGAGAAAATTCCAGGCTCTTCTCGAGTTTCTGGGACAAACAGTTCAGGAAAACAGGCATTGCTTATTTGGGTGCCTCTAGTAACCGAAGAATGTTCCCACAGCCAGCTGGGTTGTCCGGCAAAAATATTAAAATAGTCTCACTGTTAGAAGGTGGAATTGCGAAGTGACACCAAGGGGGACAGTAGAATTTTACCTGGGAGAGAATGAGCCAGAAATATTTCAGATTATTGGCACCTCTTATGGGAAATTGGAGGGACGCGGTGGCTCAGTGGCTAAGACGCTGAGCTTGTCGATCAAAAGGCCGGCAGTTCAGCGGTTCGAATCCCTTGTGCTGTGTTAATGGGGTGAGCTCCCGTTGCTTGTCCCAGCTTCTGCCAACCTAGCAGTTCGAAAGCCCGTAAAAAATGCAGGTAGAAAAATAGGGACCACCGTTGAGTCATGCCGGTCACATGACCACGGAGACGTCTTTGGTTTTGAAACAGAGATGAGCACTGCCCCTAGAGTCGGGAACAACTAGCACCTATGTGCAAGGGGAAACTTTACCTTTCTGTGAAATCTGCATCCTGCACGCAGGCGACTGGATGGAAAAATCAGGATTTCTGAGAAAACAGAATGATAAGAATTGAACTGTGTATCTTTTCTTGGGGATATGGAGAAGAAGCCCAGAGAAAAAGTTAAAACAAGGAGATTTTTCTCTGTAGCAAATCAGCCTCGCTGCCTTCCTTCGTAGTATTCAATTCCCACAATCCCCAATTCATATGGTTCACGGCCGGGGATGATGGGAGTCAGAGTGGAAAGCTCTGGAGGGGAGCAGGTTGGGAAGGGTTGATTTTTGCATTCTCAATTTCAAATTTCCAACAATTTGCGTTTGCAATTTTTTTCCCCCCATTGTAGGAATGGACCAGCTGGGTTGATCATGCTTCGCTCTCATTTTAATATCAAAATTATGTCTAATTTTTAAGCTGTGGGATGGTAATATAGGTTAGTCCTCGACTTAGGACTGCAATTGAGCTCAGTGTTACGGACGTAGGTCTCGCTGGTTGTTAAATGTGTCACCATGTGACTGCCTCTGATTTGACAATTTTTGCAAAACAATGGTTGTTAAAAATGAATGCTGATTTTCTGACCTTGTTTGCAATGCTTGTTAAGTGAATGCTGATTTTGCGACCTTTATCTGCAATGGTTGTTAACCAAACCCCGTGTTTAGAATGGGCATTTTTTGAAGGAAATCAAAAACGAATGCGCGCTTTTGAATCTTGTTTGCCTGTTGAGGTCCGCCATAACTTTGAATCGTTGATAATCAACTGGTCATAAGTTGAGGACTACCTCTAGACAGAACCTGGGTATTTCCCTCAGTCTTGACGCCTTCTCAAATTTTACAGCCTCCGGAAGAAAGTGTCAGCATTGGGGAAATATATACTTGCAGTGTTTCTTGAGTTTGGCCCCTTTAAGAGGTCTGGACTTCAACTCCCAGAATTCCCCAGCCACCCATGAATTCTGGGAGTTGAAGTTCAGACCTCTTAAAGGGACAGGATGTTGAGAAATACCCAGTGGTGAGTTTCACAATAATTTAACAACCGATTCACCCCAGCACCTAAAATGTGAGAGAACGCACACATGCCATTCTGCACATGCCTTTTGCTTGCACACGTGCTTACACACGTGTGCGCAGCTTAAAAAACGCAGCTAAATATGATAGCATAGCACCGGGGCCAGGTGGGCCAGCCGCGGGTCACAGCTGCTGGTTCGACAGAACTGATCCGAATCAGCTGAATCCCACCCTGGAAACGCTGCTCTCCTGCCTCAAACGTTACATTGCTATTGAAGAAATATGCTTGAATTCATAAAAATATCGTTTTTATTGTGTAAAAACCCAGAATCACAATAATAATAATAAAAACCCAAAAACAAAAAATACTTCGTAAAATAAATTAGCACGGTTCCATTTGGATGCATTATTTTTCCTCAAAACCTGGTATGTTCCCCAAAATTGGACAAACCAGGAGAATCAAGGCTTATACAATTGATTAGAGTCACACATACACCTGTCCAGCTGGATGCAAATTTCCACATCCCACAGTTGCCTGCTTTTTATTTATTTATTTATTTTTTGCTGTGGAGGGTTGGGAAATATTCCACAGATGGAGCATTTCCCCCCTGATCCTGTGAGAATGGAGCAGGCATCCCAAACTCATAACCGCTCTCCTACAACCTTTTCCAGTTCAGATTTCATCCAGGATAGCCAGGTAAGCCTCAAATCGGCAATCTATTGGAGAGGTTGATGCTCGAAAAAAAAACAATTTAAAGATGTTGTTCAGGAAAGGATGTCTTTTTAACCCAGACTCAGGTGTTCACTTCCAAATTCCTTCAGGTGAAGAATCCAGAAAGGATTATTATTTTTTCCATGGGAGACAAATGGAAAGAAACGAAAAGGTAAATGAGAGATCCAGGGTGGATTTTTAAAGAGGGAGGAAGGGAGGGTGCCTTTACAGATCCGAGGTAGCCAGAGTGCAATTTTTTGGAGATCCAACTCTTCGGAACGAATCTGTTCCTCTCCATTGCTCAAAAGAAAAAAAAAAGAAAAAAAAAAGACATTGAGCCAAAAGGTGGAGATTGGAAAAAAAGATAATTCTGTTGCTGCAATGCGCTTTTTTCCCCTATCTTCCTATCACTAAGGTGACAATTAATCAGTTTTGGCTGGCATCCCTTCAAAATGGCACTGATATTTCAGGAAAGAAGGGAGGGAGGGAAAGAGAGAAGGAAGGAAGGAAAAAAAAAGAAAGACAAGAGAGAAAGAAAGTGAAAGAAAAAGGAAGAAATAGAGTGACAAAGAGAAAGAAAGAAAAGAGGGAGATGTTTGAAGCCTTCCAGGCAGGGAAACTGAGGCAGAGAGAAGCCCTCTGCTATAGGGGTTTCTTAGCTGAATAATGTCCCTCAGAAGGGATAGCAGAAAGAAAGAAAAAAGAAAGAAAAAGAAAAGAAAAAGAAAGAGAGAGAGAAAGGAAAAAAGAGAAAGAAAAAGAGAAAGAAAGAAAGAAAGAAAGAAAAAGAAAGAAAGAAAGAAAGAAAGAAAGAAAGAAAGAAAGAAAGAAAGAAAGAAAGAAAGAAAAAAAATAATCTGGATTTCTCTATTATGAGGGGGTGGAAGGAAGTGGGGTAGATACTAAGGCCCCTCCCCACAGCCATGCCAGGGGCCTTGGGTGTCAGTTTGCCCAGAGGGGCATCTTTGCAGTTCCCATGCCAACACTCAGGCCAGGAGGCACATGATGCTGAAAAGAAAGCGATGAGGAAAGGATGCGGCCTGGAGAAGATTAGTTTGACTTGGTGGTGCCCACTCCAAACCCAAAATTGCCTTTTGGATGACTGATGCAGGGGATGCCAACGGTCATTATCTTGGCTCACGTGTGTCTCTACCTTCTTCAAGGAGAACAAAGGGCTGATTTATTAGGTGCTGTTTCAGAAAGAAGGGCCGGGGGGGGGGGCACAGGTGTGTCTCGGGGTCCAGCGGAGGGATCTTGTGCTGATGTGACCCCTCCCTCTCGGCATTTGGGGTCAGTGGCATTGAGCAGGCCGAGGTCACAGCCTTTGCTGGAAGTTTCATGAGGCAGGCTCGGTCCTGCTGGCTTTATGCTTTTTTGGAGAACTGCGTGGAAAAAATCCGAGCGATTCTTTTCATTTCCTCTTCGGGCAGCTGAAGAGGCGTCGGGTTCGACTTGGGCCTTCGGTGAGGAATTCCGGGCATCTCACTTCGGTCTTCTCTAGCCTGAAACAGAAGGAAAGGAAAATGGCTCTCAAGAGCTTCTTTGTTGCTCTTATACAGAAATCGTCGCAAAAAAACAAATTTCCACGGTGACTCCAGGCGTTGCTCTGGGAGTGAGATGGGCAGTTGCTAAGTTTGATGCATAGACAAAACTAACAAACAAGGAATTAAAAGTTCAGGAACACAAATTCCTTTTAGGGAACAATTGATTTGCTGGGAGATTCCGAAACTCCCAGAGTCACTTTGCAAAATAGATGGATGTCATATAAATTAGATAGATGGATGGATGGATAGGTGGGTGGATAAATAGATAGATAGCTGGATGGATGGATGGATGAATGGATAAGTGGGTGGATGGATGGATGGATAGCTGGATGGATAAATAGATGGATGGGTGGATGGATGGATGGATGGATAAATAGATGGATGGATAGATGGATGGATGGATAGGTGGATGGATAAATAGATGGATGGTATGGATGGATGGATGAATGGATAGGTGGGTGGATGGATGGATGGATGGATGGATGAATGGATAGATGGATGGATGGATGGATGGATGGATGGATAGGTGGATATATGAGTGGATGGATGGATAAACAGACAGATACATAAATGGATGGACAGATAGATAGGTAGACAGATAGACCGACTGACTGACAGATAGAGAGAGAGAGGGAAAGAGAAGGCTGGCTGGCTGCCTATTGAGTGCAGAGAGACAGATGGTTTAGTGATGGATGAAGGGATAGATGAGAAGAACAGAGACAGATGATGGATTGATAGATGCAGAAAAGATAAAGAGATAAATAGGAGATAGAGGTGACAGGTAAGATAGACAGGCAGACAGACATGAACGGATGGATATTGTGTGGAGAAAAACAGATGATAGAAATGGTAGGGATGGATAGATAGATAGATGGACAGAGAGAAATTTAGATGGCGAAAGAAAACTGTGTCCCCAGGGCCCTGCAGCAGAGTCCAGCCAGCTTTTCGTAGATTTTTAAAGCTGCGACTGCTGGGAAGAAAAATGCCTGTCCCCTTGGGATCCTCAGATGACCAGGGAGCCCTTCACGCGATGCTGGGCGGGAAAGTCAAACCCGTCGGTCTGCCCGCCTTGGGCTCCCCAGGCAGGTGAGGACAAAGGTGAGCCTGAAGCAGGAAGTTTTTGCAATCTCCCTCCATTAATACACAGACGGTTAAAACTCTGCGATTCTATGTCCCCCACCCTCAAATCGGGTGGAAAGGTTGATACCCTGTTAAGAGAGAAACGAAATGCAAAATCATTCAATATGGCAGAGAAGGGGGCTAATCCTTAAATCAGAGGAAGTTCCAGGAATTCTGGAAGTTGAAGTCCGCAAGTCTTAAAGTGGCCAAGTTTGAAGACTTCTGCCTTAAATGAATGAAATTTAATGGAAATATATAAGGCGGAAATCTTCTGCCTTAGGAAAGAAAGATCCAATTTTTTTGCGGGAGAATTCTGGAATTTTGAAGTCCGCGCGTTGCAAAGTCATCGAACCCCCCCCCCCCCCCCCAGATTTATGACTGTTTGGTTTAGCAGCAGAAATTTCAGACTCAGTTACGGTCGTTAAGTGGGAGGATTACAGGTATCGTAGAAAGGAGGGTCCCCCTTGGGACGAGTGATCACAACAGGCCAACATCCTGCCAACAGACTAGCATCCTTGAAACCCTTTTAACCCCCTCCCGCTGCTCTGCAAGCACGTTTCTAAAAACGGCATTCTTTACACAGGGGGAAATGCTCTTTTTTCCATCGCAGGTTTGAATTTTGCTGATGAAGGATCCTGGCCTCTCTCTCTCTCTCTCTCTCTCTCTGTGTGTGTGTGTGTTTTAAATAGCAGCCTTGAACTTTGGGGAAAGGAAGGGAGGCCAGCCAAGAGAAACCACAGTGGTGGGTGGGGTGGCCATTAAACTCTGTTCTGCAATATTAAACCCTGGTTGGGAATAAACCTCCCTTTTGCAAAAGGGCAGCTGGTCACAAGCTATTAATGGCCCTCCCACCTTTCACCTACTGAGGGGGGCCTGTTTTTCCTCGCTCCCACCTGCACCCTGAAACTCTAGGAAGGGGGGCTGGCTTCTAGAAAAGGGGCCGTTCTCGGCTGAGTTCAGCTTATCCAAGCAATAAACTCGGTCGCTAATAATACACTCGGCTGCACTTTCGCCTCCGCTCAGTTCTAGCACCACAGGCACAATTTTTTTTTTAATTTTTTGCAAACGGCTGGATCTCAATCCCAGGGTCATCAAGATATGTGTGCCAGGGAGGAAGGCTAGGGCTTAAAAATATCAGATAGATAGACGATAAAGATATATATTTATTGGTTCGATTTATTTATTGGTTCGATTTATATGCCGCCCTTCTCCGGAGACTCAGGCGGCTTACAATGCATTAAGCAATAGCCTTTATACCTTTATATATACCTTCTTAGTAGGCCCCCCCAAGCAATGTTCTTTTTTTATACAAAGTCAGCTTATTGCCCCCACAATCCGGGTCCTCATTTTACCTACCTTGGAAGGATGGAAGGCTGAGTCAATTTTGAGCCTGGTGAGATTTGAACTTGCAGTAATTGCAGGCAGCTGGTGTTATTTAACAGCACTTTAGTCTGCTGCGCCACCAAGGCTCTCTCTCTCTATATATATATATATGTATGTATATATATCGCCAAGACATTTCCAATTTTATGCGGAAAAAACCCGAATAACCAAAGAGCTACATATGTCAGTTAAGATCACACAATTTGCCCATAAGCACCAAACCGAGAACATCAGCCAGAAGATGATGAATGTGATTTCATTGAAACGTCGCTACTATCCTTCTAAAGATATGTTTACAATTACACGGGAAGAAACCTGAGATATTACCTGTACACACACACACACACACACACACACACACACTTATAGATATAGAGAGAGATAAGAGATAGATAGATAGATAGATAGATAGATAGATAGATAGATAGATAAATAGACAGACAGACAGACAGATACATGGATGATAGATGGATAGATAAATAGATAGACAGACAGACAGACAGATACATGGATAGACAGATAGATGGATAGATAGATAGATAGATTGTTGGATAGAGATATTGAGATTAGATAGATAGAAAGTTAAAGACATAAATAAGATAGATGATAAATGATAGATGATAGATAAGTTGACTGATGGATAGAGATGATTGATGATTGAGTAGGTACCCTGTTTCCCCGAAAATAAGACCTCCCCTGATAATATGATCAATCAGGCATTTGAGCGCATGTGCTAAAATAAGCCTCCACCCGAAAATATTTAAACGCGGAGCTGGAAATCAGGTAAGACAGCAAGAGGAGCCCCATCTTGCTCCATGCTTCCCAAAATAATAAGACCTCCCCAAAAATAAGGCCAAGCACTTATTTTGGGTTTCAAAAAAATATATAAGACAGGGTCTTATTTTTGGGGAAACACAGTAGGTAGGTAGGTAGATAGATAAACAGACAGACATAGATAGATGATAAATAGATATCAGATAGATGAAATTAATTAATTTGTTTGATTTTTATCCTGCCTTTATTACTTTATAAATAACTCAAAGTGGTGAACATACATACTTCTTCCTCCTCCTGTATTCCCCACAACAACCCTGTGAGGTGGTTTGGGCTGAGACAGAAGGACTGGTTCAGCGGGCTTTCATGTCTATGGTGGGACTAGAACTCACCGTCTCCTAGTGATTAGTCCAAAGCCACCCAGCCAGCTTTCATCCCTCAGGCAGGACTAGAACTCACAGTCTCCTGGTGTCTAGGCCAACATCTTAACCACCACGCGAAACCGTCTCTCATAACCAACTACAGGCAGTCCTCGACTTACAACCGTTCATTTAGTGACCGTTCGAAGTTACAACAAAAAAGTGACTTACGATCGTTTTTCACACTTACGTCCCTTGCCCCACGCACCCCCATGGTCCCGGGGATCAAAATTCAGGCGCTTGGAAACTGACTCATATTTATGACGGTCGTCGTGTCCAGAGGTCACGCGATCCCCTTTTGCGACCTTCTGACAAGCAAAATCAATGGGGGGGAAGCCAAGTTCGCTTAACGACCCTGCGACTGCACCGATTCGCTTAACCACCGTGGCAGGAAAGCTGGTAAAACGGGCCGAAATTCACTTAACAACCGTCTCTCAATTAGCGACAGAAATTTGGGGCTCAATTGGGGTGGTAGGTCACGGTTGTTGCAAAGGTGGGGGTTTTTCCCCCCAAGAAGCAAATGGACTTTCTGTTTTTTCTTTGAAGAGGTTTCGCTTCTCATCCAAGGAGCTTCTTCAGCTCTGGGGAAGGGAAGGATTGATATTCCTTGCAGAGCTGAAGAATCTTCTGGGATGAGGAGCGAAACATCTTCAAAGAAAAAAAGAAGAAAGTCCATTTGCCTCCTGAAAAACAAACACACACACACACACCCCACCTTTGGGACCTGTTCAGGGTGGTTTCCAGCCCCCAAATGCTGTAACTTTCCAGTCGCTGAAAGTTCAAATACAAATGACACACGGATCGGGTGTCGGGCCTCCTATTTATACACGCTTATTTACACTTAAGCCCGAGATCCCTTCAATGCCAAGAGGGCTGCTTAAAGCGTCTTAAGGGTCTGGCAAAAGAAGGCAGGTGGCTCCCCTCCTGCAGGCCGGGCGTGTTGCTGTCGCAGCCGAAAACTCCTCCGGCTGCCACCGGCTCCGGTTCACCTCTGGACATCTTGAGTCAGCAAAGGAGGGCCGGTTGGGAAAAGGCAGCCAGGTGGAGGGAAGGTTTTCCCCCAGACTCCCTCTGCTGATCGAGCCCCTTCAGGTGGGGCCACTTCCAGCACAAGGGATCGCAGGTATGAGCTGGGAAGGATCTGGTGCACTGCCTCAACTTTCTGGTCCTCAAGAAGAACCCGTTAACTCACTGGCCGCCAACATTTTGGGCAGCAAGCGCCAGTTCCGTGGAGAGATTTTTCCACGGACCGGAGGGAACGTGGTTTCATATCCTTCTTGCATCCCATGGATGGATGGGGCATCACTTGTTTGAGCGGCCTGGTTTCTGGCATCTCTCCCTCTCTCTCTCTCTCTCTGTTTCTTTCTCTCTTTCTTCCTCAGACTCTTTGAGAGCTGTATGCAATGTAATTTCATTTTAACGTATGCCAATTAGTGTACATTCGAAGTGACAATGAAGTATTCTATTTCTATCTATCTATCTATCTATCTATCTATCTATCTATCTATCTATCTATCTATCTCTATCTATCTATCTATCTATCTATCTATCTATCTATCTATCTATCTTTCTATCAATCATCCATCCATCCATCCATCTATCTATCATCTATATCAGGGCTCTTCAACCTTGGCAACTTTAAGACTTGTGGACTTCAACTCCCAAAGTTTTGCTGGCTGAGGAACTCTGGGAGTTGAAGTCCACAAGTCTTAAAGTTGCCAAGGTTGGAGACCCCTGGTCTATATCATCCATCCATCCACTCATCATTTTTCTTTCTCATCTCTCAACTCTTTATCTATTTCTCTCTCTTTCTCCTTCTTTCTCTCCCTGTCCATCCATCCATCCATTCACCCATCCATCCCTCGTTTTTCTTTCTCATCTCTCCTTGTCTCTTTCTCTCTCTTTCCCCTTCTCTCTCCCTGTCCATCCATCCATCCATCCATCCATCCATTCATCATTTCTTTCTCATCTCTCAACTCTATCTATTTCTCTTTCTCCTGTCCATCCATCCACCCACCGTTCCATCCCTCCATCCATCCATCCACCCATTCATCCATCCATCCATCCATTGTTTTTCTTTCTCATCTCTCAACTCCTTATCTCTTTCTCTCTCTTTCTCCTTCTCTCTCTCCCTGTCCATCCATCCACTCATTCATCCATCCCTCCATTCCACTGAGAAACTCCCCATTTCGTTCCCCTTTGCAACTTCCGATGCTAGAGGCTTAAGCCCGAAAACCTTCTGTCAGCAATCCTGATGCTTTTAGGGTTTATGTTTTTATGTTTTATTTGATTTATATATACTGCCCTACTCCCGAAGGACTCAGGGCGGTGAACAGCCAAGAAGTAAAACATGAAAATACAAAATTTAAAACAATTTAAAACTATGTTAAACATTTTGGCCGAGAAATTTAAAACACCCCGATTTAGAACAGATTTAAAATTTTCATTATAAAAGGGGGGGGGGGGGGGGAAAGCATGATGCTACCGTCTCCCTGCACCTTTGCCATCGGAAAACTGTGCGCTCAAAGGCACCGTGGGAAAAGCCAGGACGAAGTTGGGAATCCTTTTCACAGTATTGGGGTTTTTTCCCCCTCAGGGACTCCGTATTGTAGTTTTGAGGCTTATTTTAAATAATTTTTAAAGGGGAATTCACTTCTGTTCTGCCTTTAGAGATCGCCGAGAATGGCAATCTTGTTTTCTTTTCGAGTCAACCTCTTCCATGTCTAAATATTTTAATAATTTGTTGCAAGGGACAAATGGCTGGCCATTCATTCTGAGCCACCTCCACATATGCAGAACTGGGTATGTCGAGTCTAGTGAAAAGAAGACTAGGGGGTGACATGATTGGCAGTCTTCCAATATTTGAGGGGTTGCCACAAAGAAGAGGGGGGTCAAGATTATTCTCCAAAGCACCAGAAGGCAAGACAAGAAACGACGGATGGAAACCAATCCTACGCTACTCAGGCTCCCTACAGCTGCCTGTAATTCTGTGAGTTCAATCCTAGCCAGGCTCAAGGTCAACTCAGCCTTCCATCCTTTCTAAGGTGGGTAAATTGAGCACCCAGTTTGTGGGGGCAATAAGCTGACTTTGTATAAATATATACAAAAGTATGAAGGCTATTGCTTAATGCACTGTCAGCCACCCTGAGTCTCCGGAGAAGGGCGGCATATAAATCAAATTAAAAAAAAAAAATCAAGGAGAGAAGCAACCTGGAATGAAGGAGAAATTTCCTGACAGGGAGAACAATTAACCAGTGGAACAGATTGCCTCTAGAAGTTGTGGGAGGCTTTCAAGAAGCTGAAAGAGATGGAGTTGGATTAGAAGACCTCCAAGGCCCCTTCCAGCTGTATTCTGATTGATTGTCTAATAATAGTTGGTCTACTATGGTACGCTACGATTTGGAAAACCCAAGTGTTATCTCCCTACAGGAAGGAGGAACCATTTCTGAGGATGGGATCCATCAGGATCTAAATCAGGAGTGTCCCACCTTGCATGGCTGGCTGGGAGTTGAAGTCCACAAGTCTTAAAAAGTCGCGGAGGCTGGACACCCCTGTCTTAAATCAAGGATTTCCCACCCATGTTTCTGTTCTTTTATAGTTTGCCGTCTGTTACAAACCTCAGGGATCTTAGTGAAGAGGAGTTCACGGCTCCTTTATCTTGGCCATTCCTTCACGGTCGTTAAAGGTCTATTTTGGGTTTAACCCAAGCGAGATGTTCCCCACTTTTGCCAGAGCTCTTTATAGATTTTTCCAGAGGTCAGGAGGTGGCTCTTAAATTTGATGCCCGGTGGAAGTGACAGCCTGTACGTCACTCGCCTCAGTGAAACCGACCCTGATGTTCTTGGATTGATGAGGTCAGCGTGAAGAACTTTCTGAGAAGGGCTATAAAAAATAAAAATTAAAAAAAAAACCCTCCAATTTTTGGCGCTGTGAGGAAAGAACAGGATGTGATGCTGCACTGATGACGATTCCTGCTAAACTTACAGATTTGGAGCCCAAATGTCATTTTGATTGATCATTTAGACCCAACATTTAGACCCTTCCTTAAGGAGGAAAGGAATTAGTTCTGGAAGGTTCTGGGCTTCCTTATCCTCTCTGACGCTTCCCGTTTTTCCTCTTCCTTCTTTGCGACGGTTTTTAACCAAATCAAGGCTGCAGATGGGGAGGGTTGTGCAAAGGAGAAAAGGGTGTAAAATCCATTTCCACCAATGCAATGCAAAGAGTTGACTTGTGTCCCATTCCTAAAACGTAACCTCTTAATCTTTACAAATATCTTTTGATTCCCACAATTTCTCCTTTTCTGGGAGGGATAAATTTCTGTTGTGATACTCACTTCCCAGTTTCTGCAAACTCCACATGCCGTCCTAGCTTGGCCGTGCTCCCTAGGTACCTTGCTAGTCATTGCTAATTAATTCCCGGAGGTGCGACGAGGACCAAAAACTACGAGTACCAAACAAGTTCTTTCCACAACGAACAATGTGGTGAGTCATAAGGCGGCCGACAGCGACAAGTTCTAGCTTGCATACTGAGTGCCAAAGAAACGATGAGTAGTGGGACAATGCGTTTTCACATAAAAATGCACTGAGTATCAAATTCGACGAGTTTCAAAGGAGTTGAGTACCACTGTATTTCCAAATGCATTTCATTCTCTTGAATTTAACAGCTAGTTATTTTTAAAACAGTAAACGAACAATAAACAATAACTCAATCCAACAACTACCAACTCAGATAAACAAGCTAACAGCAAACAAACAGCAGCCTAATTGAGGAATCACTAAGAATATTCCTACAAACAATGACAGGGCAAGCCACTTTATGTAAAATGAGAGCAAATGTCACTCCCTTTAGCACTGATGATGTTAGCTAGTTGGGTCATGAAATGTCTGTAAGAAATCAACCAAGTTCAGAGATCACCCAAGACCCCCCAGGGTCCTCCTCTTCCTCCTTCTCCCCCTCTTCCTCTCCTCTCCTCTCCACTCCACACACCCCACTCCCTTCTTGCATTGAAGATGTCATCTACTTAAGTCATGGAACTTAATGCAAGAAAACCACCAAGCTCGGAGAGCGCCAAGGAGACTCAAAACTTTCTGAAACAAATATTCTCAGGGGGTTGATCTAATTCTGGCTCTAGGATTGCCCGGTGAAGTGGGCGAAGTGCTAAATAGTAAGGGACTCCTGATAGGATCCTCGGTAGACCAGGTGGATTATCGGGAGATCCACTCCCTTGCCAAGTCAAGCCTGGTCCTGTTGTAGATTAAATCTACAAAGGTCTGGAGAAGGATGGCAATTTTTTCCCCTCTATATTTAGATTTAGATTCTTTTTTTAAAATTAGATTTATATGCCGCCCTTCTCCGGAGACTCAGGGCGGCTTACAATGCTTTAAGCAATAGCCTTCCTACTTTTGTATATTTATACAAAGTCAGCTTATTGCCCCCACAAACTGGGTCCTCAATTGACCTACCTTAGAAAGGATGGGAGGCTGAGTCAACCTTGAGCCTCGAACTTGCAATAATTGCAGACAGCTGAATGTTAATAACAGGCTATCTAGCCTGTTGAGCTATCTGAGGCTCTTTTCTATAGAATTTCTATACCACCCTTCTCCCGAAGGACTGAGGGCGGTGCACAGCCAACGATAAAACAAGTCCAAATACAAAATTTAAAAAACATTGAAAAAAACGTATTAAACCATTGGCTTAATCATTAAAAATAAACCCCAATTAAAAATCATGCCTAGGCCAGCCCAGCTTGTTGGAACAATAGCGTCTTGAGGGCACGGCGAAAGGTGCGTAGGTCAGGGATCCTCCGTATCTCCGGGGGCAATTCGTTCCAGAGGGCAGGTGCCCCCACAGAGAAGGCTCTCCCCCTGGGGGCTGCCAGTTGACACTGTTTGACCGACGGCACCCTGAGGAGTCCCTCTCTGTGGGAGCGTATTGGCTGGTGGGAGGCCATCAGTGGCAGAAGGCGATCCCGTAAGTATCTGGGTCCTAAGCCATGGAGAGCTTTATGGGACTTGGCGCTCCCATGTAACACCCTTTCTACGTGAGCTGCACTGGCTCCCGGTGGTCTTCCGGGTGCGATTCAAGGTGGTGGTGAATCACACCCGGAAGACCACCGGGAGCCAGTGCAGCTCACGTAGGAAGGGTGTTACATGGGAGCGCCAAGTCGCTCCCATAATTGCCTGCGCGGCCGGCCGCATTCTGGACCAATTGGAGCCTCTGAGTGCTCTTCAAGGGAAGCCCCATGCAGAGAGCATTACAGTAGTCCAGACGGGACTGATATTCAAGGCTGAAGGCCAGGCAGAGAAGAAAATGCAAACAGCTCTCCTGTTTATTTTATTACTTATCTATTATAATTTTATGCCGCCCGGATCTCCTGTAAATCCGAGGACTCCGGATGGCTTGTAAGTTATAAAACAAGTAAAAAACAAACAAACCCATAATAATACTTACTTTATGAGCAGCTGCCAGGGGAGAGGAGGAAGCGCTGAGAAGCCTCATGGAGACCTCCAGATGTTGTGGGGGAAGGAAGAAATTGGGCACCATCACCGGCTCGGATCTGAGGAACAGAGTTAAGGAACAGAACAGCTGGGGCGGGCACAGGTAGAGACCTCGACTTACGACGCTTCCTTTAGTGAACGTTCGAAGGTACGAGGGCACTGAAAAAAAATTTCAATTATATAGAATGTAAAGGACATGTCTTTGTGTTTTTATTTTTGTAGTTATAATGTACACTGAAGACGGCACTTAATTTCCTTGTACCATACGCAATGACAATAAACTAAACTAATTGTTTTTTTCACACTTATGACTGTTGCAGGATCCCCGCAGTCAGGTGATCAAAATCCAGAAACTTGGCAACTGACTTGTATTTATGACGGTGGTCGCAGTGTCCTGGGGTCATGAATTCTGCGATCTTCTGACGAGCAAATTCAAGGGGGAAGCCAGATTCACTTAACGACTGCGCAACTTTGTCGTATGGCGAGGACTACCTGGCGTTCAGTTCTGCGCTGTCTCGGGCCTGGGTGAGTTTTTTTTTTTTTCCTTCCTACGGTGTCTCTCGGCTGGGAAAATCCCAGAATGCTCTGGGGCCAGGTGAGAGCCTTTATTCATTGGACTAGAGACCCTCCTTCTCCCAGGCACTGATATCCCCTCCTGCACCCCCGCCCCCCACTTTTTCCAAAAAGCCCTGGGAGCACAGCGGTTACTGTGTGATATTGCAGGTTGACTCTGCCCCACCATCAGCAGTTCGATCCTGACTGGCTCAAGGTTGACTCAGCCTTCCATCCAGGGGTAAAATGTAAAATTTGTTACTACCAGTTCTGAGAGTGTGGCTTGGTGGTGGTGGTGGGTAATGTGACTGGGTAGGCATGGCCAACTTTTTTTTTTTTTTTTTAAAACTTTTCAAATCATTTTTTCTAATGCTTTGAAAAGCCACTGCCGATCAGGCAACTCAGCTGGGATCGTCGGAGAGGCTTTTAAAAAAATACCTCTCTGATAATCCCAGCTGAGTAAGCCGTCTCGTATTGATGACCGTTGCAGTGTCGCTGGGGTCACGTATTCTGCAATCTTCTGACAAGCAAAGTCAATGGGGAAGCCAGATTCATTTAACAACCCCGTGACTAATTTAACAGCTGCAGTGATTCGCTTAGCGACTGAGGCCAGAAAGGCCAGAACTCACTTAACAACCGTCTTATTTTAGGAAAGGAAAAAAAAATGGGGGAGGGGGCTCAATTGTGGTGTTTAGGCTACTTGTAATCCTGTTTGTTGGGTCTCCAGTTTTTGGGGTGGCTGAATTTAGGACTTCCTGCCTGCAAAACTCAAGATTTTTCTCCAAGGATTTAGGAACGTCCTCCTGTTCTTGGAAAGAGGACCTGGGATATTAGTAATCATTAAATCAGACTAATAAACTTGTTCTCCTTTTCTTGGAAAAAGCAGGCCGAAGGTTCGGTTACTGAGCCCTGGAGCATGGGCTTCTTCCCCAGACTTTGGTCCTTGCTAGCTAAGAATTCTGGGAAATGTAGTCCCGCGTATCTGGGAGGTACTACTAAGCGGAGGAAGGCTGTGCTCGGGGTTTTAGCCAGGAGAAAGTGCCTCATATCCAACAACTGTTTTATGAGTGGCCAACACCAAGAGTTACAAGTGGTCTTTGATTTATGACTATATTTGAGCCCACAATCACAACTCGTGTCGGTCGTTAAGTGGGTCAGCATGGGACCGCAATCGATTTTACGACCTTTACTGCAGTGGCCGTTAAATGAAACACTGTGGTTGTTAAACAAACACCATGGTCATTCAGTGAATCCATTGTTTACTACAGGCGTTTTATTACTCTGGGTGTGGTTTTTTTTTTTTTAACAGAAACCGAAAGTATAGGTAGTTCTTGACTTACAACTGTTCGCTTAGTGACTGTTCGAAGTTACGACGTCACTGAAAAAAGGGACTTGGGAGCAGTTCTCACGCTTACGACCGTGGCAGCGTTCCTGTGGTCACGTGATCAAAATCCAGACGCTTGGAAACTGGCATGTACTTAGGACGGTTGCAGTGTCCCCGCCCCCCTTTGGCGACCTTCTGACAAAGCAAAGTCGATGGGGAAGAAGCCAGATTCACTTAACAACCGTGCTACCAGCTTAACAACTGCCGCGATTCGCTTAATCATTGTGGCAAGCAAGTGTTGTAAAATGGGACAACGCTCACTTAACAACTGCATGGCTTAGCAAAGGGGAATTTTGAGCTCAACTCTGGTCATAAGTTGAGGACTACCTGTAATGGGAGACCCGGGCGGGAACTAGCAGTCCTTACCCAGCTCTTGTTCGAAAGCTCCCTCACCAATAAAGGAGAATAGTTGTAGCTCAGGGTCGAACCGTGCTCTCTGAGCTTTGTGGGTTTTTTTGCAGACGTCTCATGACCCAACTAGGGAATGTCATCAATGCTACAAGGGTGTGGAGGGGTTGTGGTGATGAGTGGAGGGAGGAGGAGGAGACCTAGTTTAGTTTAGTTTAGTTTATTGCATTTCTATACTGCCCTTCTCCGGAAGGACTCAGGGCGGTTCACGGCCATATTAAAACAGTCCCACACAAAAATTAAAACTATTAAAAATAATTTAAAGCTATTTGGCCATAGTTTAAAACCCCTTACTAAAATCCCTTTAAAACCAATTTAAAATTTATTTATTCGGTCAGGCTGGCTTGGTGAAACAACAGAGTCTTTAGAGCCCGATGGAAGGCGCGGAGGTCAGGAATCCTTCTTATATCCGGGGGCAGTTCATTCCATAGGGCAGGAGCCCCCACAGAGAAAGCTCTCCCCCTGGGGGCTGCCCGCTGACATTGGACGGTGACATATCGGACGGTGACTCTCTGTGACAGCATATCGGACGGTGGGAGATATTCGGTGGCAGAAGGCGGTCCTGTAAGTATCCCGGTCCTAAGCCATGGAGCGCTTTGAAGATGGTGACTAGCACCTTGAAACGCACCCGGAAGACCACTGGGAGCCAGTGCAGCTCGCGCAAGAGGGGAATTACCCGGGAGCGATGAGTCGCTCCCATAACCATCCCGCGGCCGCATTCTGGACCTATGGGCTCCTTGGTGCTTTTTGACCTTGTTGGTTTTCTTGCAGATGTTTCATTACCACGCTAGGTAACATCATCAGTGCTAGATGATAAAGTTAACCAGCACTGATGATGTTACCAAGTTTGGGTCACAAAACATCTACAAGAAAGCAACCAAGCTCAGAGAGCACCAAGGACCCCCCTCAAGGCTCTCTCAAGTAGGCCAACCTTCCTCAACCGTCGCCATCCCGGACTTCACTTCTGTGACTTGAGGAAGAGTTGGCTGTGGCCGCTCCGAGGGCCACGGGGAAGTAAAAGGGAGAGCCCTCCTCGTGGATGCGTCATCATTTATTCAAAGACGAGAGGGTGTTTTGCGCCGTTGACAAGGCGGAAAAAAGGATACAGGGAGATCATGGGCGCGTTGAACTCTTCCGGTAGGTCTTCCTCGTCTTCTCCAGAGTAGGCCTCGGTCTGTTGCACGGCCTCCTGCAATGGGGGGCAAAGCTGGAGACCCTCTTCTCCTTTCACATTCATTCCTTTTTCCGGCGGGGGGTCTCTGTGAAGGTTTTCTCTTCCTTCTACCGCTTCTGGAGCAACCCTCCGTGGTCTCGCGAAGTCCCCTCCACCTCTGTGTGTGGATGACGCTTCTTCGGGTCCTCCTCCCTGGATTTCCGCTGAACTTTCTTGATCAACCGTTTCGATTTCCTCAGCTTCGAGTTCATTAGCGTTGTGCTCATCTTCTTCTTCTTCTCCTCTGGAAGGGCTGTTTCCAGATCCGATGATGCTGGATGCACTCAAAGGATTATCTTGGATCACGGAGCTGCTTCTCATGGCGCTCTCTTTTGGTAAATCGTCCCCGTCCTTCGTCCTTTGGGCCTCGTGGATTGGTTCCTGCTCGGTTTCGGAAACGAAGCTGGACCAGGGACTGGTTTTGTCTGTCACGGTGGTGATTTCATTCAGTGTTCTCGGTTCTACAATGGCTTCCTCATACTCTTCCTCACTGTGAGACTGAGCAGAGTCTTCCTCCCTGGGGAGGAATCCCGAGGGAGGAGCTTTTGAGGAGTTTGTTGGGTCAAAGAATCCATACAGCGTGTCTTCTGCGGAAGGAGATTTCCTGAGAGCAAATAGAGGTCCTTCACCACCTACCCTGGCATTCCAGAATTCATTGCTTGAGGAAGCTTTGAGAATCTCGGCCCTGGCAGCGCCATTTTCCTGCCCAAAGAGGGCCTGGTCAGCGCTTGAGAATCTAGGACCGTCTTGATGAACTTGTGAGGGCTCTTCAGAGTGGAGAGTCATCTTAGGCCACAGACCTAGCAGGAGGAAAGAAAGATACACATAAAGACCTATGAAAATAAAATAATAAATATTTGACTGTTACAGGGCAGAATTAAGAAAAGGGGGTGTGGCTGGCTGATGAAACCTAAAGAGGGAGAAATAGATCTATTCCAGTCTCCCTCATAAATTCAAACAGATAGCAAAATAGTTGCTGTAATGTTTAGGAAGGCCGAAAAGCTGGTGAATTGAGATTTCACTGAAAATTAGGCTATGAAACATCTTGATATACGTAGGAAAATCCCTGGCATAAAGAAAGATACACATAAAGACCTACAAAAATAAAATTATATATATTCTGAGGTTTTTGCGGGTGTTTGTATGTAGGTCTTTGGTTATTCGGGTCTTCTCCCATGTAAAATTGGAAGCATAAAATTGGAAGTGTTCTCGGCTTCGAAGCCGAGAACACCAGCCTGAAGATGATGAATGAGACTTCGTCGAAACGTCGCCAAGACACTTCCAATTTTACGCGGGAGAAGACCCAAATATATATATATACACACACACAGACCTATTTTTTCTAATAAAATCATAAAAATATGACATTTTAATCACGTTTGGGGTTGCTCTTCTACCCTTCCTTCTTTCCTTCTTTCCTGGCGCAGTGGTTGAAAATGCAGTATTGCAGGCTACTTCACTGCTCACTGCCAGTAGTTTGAATCTCACCAGGCTCAAGGTTGACTCAGCCTTCCATCCTTTCGAGGTGGGTAAAATGAGGACCCAGATTGTTGGGGGCAAGAGGCTGACTCTATAGAGAGGGCTGTAAAAGCACTGTGAAGCGGTATATAAGTCTAAGGGCTATTGCTATTACATGTATTAGAAACAATTTATTCCACTTTTTTTTTTTTTTTTGACAGCCGTGGGACATTTCTTCCCGAATTAAAAAAAGCTGATTTTTGTTTTGAGTTTGAAAGTGTAAACATTTCTGTCCAGGCAGGGCCTGTTTTTCACTTCCAGTTTGTGGTTCTTTGAGCTGTGACCCTCAATTAAGGAGAGAAAACTCCAGAATGGAAGTCAGACAGAAATACAGCACAGCGGCTCCTTTGCTGCACAATTATATCAGGAATAATTGAATGCTCTGACACACTTAGAACATGACTGGGGCTCTTTAACAAACCACTAAAACTGCCGATTTGAAAGATGCGAAACAAGAAATACACAATCACACAGATATGCCAGGACAGCCTTTTCGAGGCACAAATGCTATTTAATTTCAAAGCACACGTCTCGTTTTCTTGCAGGAACCAAACCTAGGCCAGACTGGTTTTTTTTTTAAAAAAAAATGTTTGCAAAGCCACCCAAACAATTTCAAATTCTGCTTTGCAAGGGAAGAGCAGTTTTCGTTCTTTTCATTCTACTCTTATGCTGAGCCAGAAGTCCAGGCCAGTCACTGTTACAGACCAAAGCCGAGAAATGAATCCATTTCATATCCTTGCAAAGTCACAGCTATTGTACGCCTCTTACAATGGGTGCAATTTATTAGGAAATGCTGCTTACTTGTGGAACAAGCGACTTACGGCTGTTTTTCGCATGTAGCCATGTCTATCTGTCTAATCTACCTACCTAAATACCTACCTACCTATCATCTCTATCTATCTATCTATCTATCTATCTATCTATCTATCTATCTATCATCTATCTATCTATCTATCTATCTATCTATCTATCATCTCTATTATCTATCTATCTATCTATCTACCTATCATCTCTATTATCTATCTATCTACAGTATCTATCATCTATTTATCATCTCTATTATCTATCTATCTATCTATCTATCTATCTATCTATCATCTCTATTATCTATCATCTATCTATCTATCTATCTATCATCTCTATTATCTATCTATCTATCTATCTATCTATCTATCTATCTATCTATCTATCTCATCTACTGTATCTATCTATCTATCTAGATATCTATCTGTCTGTCTGTTTATCTATCTATCTATCATCTATCTATTATCTCTATTATCTATCTATCTATCTATCTATCTATCTATCTATCTATCTATCTATCTATCATCTATCTATCTATCATCTCTATCTATCATCTATCTAGCTATCTAACTTGTTTTTCCAAAAATAAGACCCTGTCTTATATTTTTTTGAACCCTGAAATAAGCGCTTGGCATTTGTGGAACAAGCGACTTACGGCTGTTTTTCGCATGTGGCCATGTGATCAAAATTCGGAGGCTTGGCATGCCATTTATTTTCATATATGGTGGACATGTAAAAAGGTCAAAGCATTTTGGATTAAAATTTGGTGGATTTTACGAAATATTTTTAAAAAGAGGATAAAATTTGTACCACAGTTATTTTTGCTGGGTATAGTTACGGACTGTATGGTAACAGAGACCAATTTGATTTTGAATTTAATAACTGCAGCAAGATTATTGGTAGCTCAGTATTGGAAGAAACAAGATTGACCTACTATCCAAGAGTGGACATTAAAAGTAACAAACTTAGCAGAGATGGCGAAAGTTTCGGCGTATTTGAAGGACTATTCAAATGAAAAATATGTGAGAGCGTGGAGAAGATGGATAGACTATACTCAAAGGAAATATCGGATTAAAAAATTGCAGATAGGTTATGAATAAACATAAGAATGTTATGTTATTATATAATTAAATTTAGTATAATGTATGAGGAATTAAAGTATTAGAGAGTTGTAAGATGTTATACATAATTAGATTATGTTGGCTTATGATTGATGAATAATATAACCTGTATCTTGTTTTGGGAAGTAGGGGGGGGAGAGGGGAGGGTAAAAGGAATGGGAAAGCCCGATTCACTTAACAACCGTGTGACTAGTTTACAGCTGCCGCGATTCCCTTAACAATGGTGGCAAGAAAAATGGTCGTAAAATGGGGCAGAACTCACTTAACAACTGTCTTGTTTAGCCCTGGAAATTCTGAGTTCAATTGTGGTTGGTAAGTCAAGGATGAACTAACTTATGCCCACTACCAAATTTCATAGCATTATACCAGTCATTGCTGACTTCTCCAGAGCCACTCAGAAGACGGCTGGCACCGCCGTGTCAGATGGGGGAAAACATACCAACATGCTGGCTGCTAACTTGAGAAACCAGATGAATGGGCTTCTTCTGCAGATGATCTTCTTCGGGATCTACCCTCCTGGAGGAAGCTCTCTGGTTGTCAAGACCATCCATGGTGCTACAAGGAGCACCCAGGTCTGTCAAAGGCCTGGTGAGCTTTTCGCTGAAATACCTCTGGATCTCATCCAGCTCGTTCAGGTTTTTTCTGGAAGAGAATGGAATAAAATATGAATTAGGAATAGAATAGAATAGGAAGAATAGAATAGAATATGAAATAGGAATATAATAAAATATGAATTAGGAATAGATTAGAATAGAATATGATTTAAGAAGAGAAGAGAAGAGAATATAGAGAATGGAATGGAATGGAATGGAATGGAATAGAACAGAACAGAATAGAATAGGATATAATAGAATAGGAAGACTAGAATAGAATAGAATAGACTAGAATAGAAAGAATAGAATAGAATAAAATATGAATTAGGAATAGAAGAGAAGAGAAGAGAAAGAATAGAACAGAATATGAATTAGGAATATGGAGAATAGAATTGAATGGAAATATAGAATAGGAACAGAATAGAAAATAGAATAGAATAGAATAAGGACGGAAGAGGGAAGAGAACAGAACAACTTTATTGTTTCTTTGAAGATAGGTCAGGTACTAGGTCCCTGACTTACAATCATTTGGTTAGTGACCGTTGGAAGTTAGAACAGCCCTGAAAATAGTGACTTATGATGATCATTTTTCACACTTACGACGGTTGTTGCAGCGCCCCTCTGGTTGCCTGGCAACTGGCATCGATTTATGACTGTTGCACTGTTATTAACTTAATAGCTGCGGTGATTCACTTAACAACGGTGGCAAGAAAGAAAATGGGGCAAAACTCATGTATCTTAAGAGCCTTGGTGGCGCAGCAGACTAAAGCGCTGTTATGTAGCACTTAAGTAGCACTTAGCTGCCAGCTGCCTGCATTTACTGCGAGTTCGAATCTCACCAGGCTCAAGGTTGACTCAGCCTTCCATCTTTCCGAGGCAGGTAAAATGAGGAGCCGGATTGTGGGGGCAATAAGCTGATTTTGTATAAAAAAGAACACCACTTAGGGGGAGCCAAAAACCCTACTAAGCAGGTATATACAAAAATATGAAGGCTATTGCTTAATGCATTGTAAGCCGCCCTGAGTCTCCGGAGAAGGGCAGCATATAAATCGAATCAATCAATCAATCAATCAATCAATCTGTCTTGCTTAGCAAATGGAAATTGTGGTCTGGCTTTCCTGACTGCTTGTCGGAAGCAGACCAAATTTTGATCCCCTGACCATGGTGGGGATGCTGCCACGGTCATATCTGTGAAAAACGGTCGTAAATCTCTTAATTTTTTAGTGCCGTCGTAACTTTGAGCAGCCTCTAAATGAACGGTCGCAATTCGAGGACCTCAGGCATGACTGCTTTTTATGCCCTAGATTTCAGAACAAAAAAACAAACAAACAAACAAAAAAAAGAGCTTTAGAAAAGTAGTCCTTTATGGTGACTTTACTCCTCAGTGTACTTTACTCCTGCTCTGCCCACTGGGACATGAACGTGAAATCTTGCTGAGTCTTTTCACCTGAGTGCCCTGAAGAGGGAGGTGTGGGAGGAAAGGGAGGGGGAATCGAGTCCATCCGCTTGCTCCGTCTTCTCCTCCGCTTGCTGTAACGACGTGTGGAACCGACGGACGTTCTGCACATGCTCTTGGTAACGGGATCCAGCCCTGCGGAACAGCCAGGATTTAGAATAACAGAGGTCTTCGAACTTGGCAGCTTTAAGACTTATGGACTTCAAGTCCCAGAATTCTGGGAGTTGAAGTCCACAAATCTTAAAGCTGCCAAGTTTGAAGACCTCTGATCTGGAATAACAGACTTGGAAGGGACCTTGGAGGTCTTCTAGTCCAACCCCATCTAGGCAGGAAACCCTTCACCACTTCAGACAAATGGTTATCCAACTTCTTCTTAAAAACTTCCGGTGTTGGAGCATTCACAGCTTCTGGAGGCAGGTCATTCCACTGGTTAATTGTTCTCACTGTCAGGAAATTTCTCCTTAGTTCTAAGTTGCTTCTCTCCTTGAGTAGTTTCCACCCGTTGTTTCTTGTCCTGCCTTCAGGGGCTTTGGAAAATAAGCTGAACTCCCTCTTCTTTGGGGCAAATATTGGAAGACTGCTCTCATGTCACCCCTAGTCCTTCTTTTCATTAAACTAACCATGCCCAATTCCTCCAACCGTTCTTCGTATGTTTTAGCCTCCAGTCCTCTAATCATCTTTGTGGCTCTTCTCTGCACTCTTTCTAGAGTCTCCACATCTTTTTTAACATTCAAAATAAAATAAAATATAGATAAAAAGCCCTAGTAATAAATGTATTCTAAAAGCCCTGTCTATCATCCATCCATCCATCCATCCATCCATCCATCCATCCATCCATCCATCCATCTATCTCTATCTATCATATCTCTCTCTCTCTCTCTCTCTCTCTCTCTCATTATCTATCTATCTATCTATCTATCTATCTATCCATCCATCCATCCATCCATCCATCCATCTATCTATCATCTCTCTCTCTCTCTCTCTCTCTCTCTCTCTCTCTCTCTCTCTCTCATTATCTATCTATCTATCTATCTATCTATCTATCTATCTATCTATCTATCTATCTCTATCTATCTATCTATCTATCTATCTATCTATCTATCTATCTATCTATCTATCTATCTATCTATCCATCTATCTACCTTGTTTCCCTAAAAATAAGACCCTGAAATAAACGCTTGGCTTTATTGCCATGCGCTCAAAAGCCCGATTGGGCTTATTATCAGGGGGTGTCTTATTTTGGGGAAACAGGGTATTGGTAAAGAATATTTATTGCCACCCATCTCACTGTTACATGACACAGTAGAGGAGGCAGAATATCAAATTTTAGTGTTTTGGAATTTGGGGAAATAAATGGAAGACCCCTGCCAATAAATGCCTGGGATGAAATAAGTGTAACACTATGCAGTAATTTTGCAGCCCTGGAAACCTCCACCTCTGGTTTTGTCTTACCTCGCGTGACCGGAAGCTTCCGGGCTCTTCCATGGGGAACCTGAAACTTTGGGGGCGCCTCTGGTGGAGAAGGACGAGAATGAAGGATAGGAGTCCCTGGCCTGCAAGACAAAAGGCCTTAAGGTGGGAACCTGCAACAACCCCCAATTGGACTATCTAGCAAAAGTAGCTTCTCCGAAGGATGCAAGTTGTAATTCTTTTTAAGTTCTTGAGCTTTCCAGGAATTTCAATGCAGGTAGTCCTTGACTTAGGACCACAACTGAGCCCAAAGTTTCTGTTGTTAAATGAGGCGTGTCTTAAGTGAATGCTGCCCCATTTTATGACAGTTGTTAAGGGAATCTGGCTTCTGCCTTGACTTTGCTCGTCAGAAATCGCAAAAGGGGATAATGTGACACCGCCCCCCACCCCCCGGGGACACTGCGACGGTCATAAATACGAGCCAGCGTCTGAAATTTGATTATGTGACCACGGGGGATGCCACGTAAGTGTGGAAAAAACAGCCCTAAGTCACATTGTTCGGTGCTGTCGTAACTTCGAATGGTCGCTAAATGAACGGTTGTAAGTCGAGGATTAGCTGTAGTCAATAAAGGAATAGGAAAGAAAGAAATCGAGAATAAAGAAATAAACAATAAAGAAATAAAACAAAAAAGTAAAAAAAAAAACCAAACCCAAAAAATAATTGTCTGGAATAGTAAATAAATAAATCTAAATTCTATGCCAAGGTCTTAGCAGATAAACTAAGTTGACTCAATTTATTACTTACTGTTTATTAAAAAAAATAATTATTATTATATGTATATGAAATCCTATTCTGTTCACCGCCCTGAGTCCTTCGGGAGAAGGGCGGTATAGAAATTCAAGAAAGAAAGAAAGAAAGAAAGAAAGAAAGAAAGAAAGAAAGAAAGAAAGAAAGAAAGAAAGAAAGAAAGAATAAAACAAAACAAAACAAAACAAAACAAAACAAAAATAAAAAAAATAAAATAATAAACAAAACAATACATCAATTAAACAATTACACCTTAAATAAAACAATACATAAATAAAACGATAAATAAATAAAAAACTTTCGCAGTCAGTTTTGTCCACGCAGCGAGCAGACTCGCCAAAGACAAACAGGGAACGGTACATACAGCGAATTCTGGTGTATTTACCTGGCGGTTTCTTGCTTGCCTTTCTTCCTTCAGGTGAGTGATATTTTCGAGTGGAGAGACGGCGACTTTGACCTGCCCTCGGCACTGCCCGCTCAGGTCGGTAATGTCGTACCAGCCGCAGATGTACTGGAAGCCGGAGAGCAGGGGGGAGAGGTCCACCGATGCAAATCCTATCACTCGTTCAACGTCTGCAGGGAAAACGGCGTGTCAAAAGCACGCGGGACGTCTCAGCAATTACAACGTGGACCTTGCCGTAAGAAACCTTGGCTTGTACCCCAATGCCAAATGTCGGCCTCCAAGAAAGCCCAATGGACGAGGGCAGCGAGGGAAAAGGCGACCGACTGAGTAGAAAATGATCGCATGTTAACTTTGAAGGCTCTGGTTTAATCTGCCTTCTTCCAAGTGGCCCAAACTACGGCTCCCATTATAAGATATATGCACCTTTCGAATAGCAATTAAAAATACCCCCCAAACATGGTTAGTTGCAAGCAATTGGGAATTTTTAAAAATATACTTCCCTTGCTTTGTCAAAGGGAAGACTTCATTTTCAAACACAGGAGCTATTTATTCATTTGTTTGTTTGTTTTTTTCCTTTCTTCCTTCCTTCTCTTCTTTCCTCCTTTCTCTCTTTCACCTCACTTCCTCCCACTCGTTCTTCTCCCTCCCTCACATTCTTTTTCTTTCCTTCCTTCCCTTCTTCCTTCCTTTCTCTCTTTCACCTCACTTCCTCCCACTCGTTCTTCTCCCTCCCTCCCTCATTCTTTCTTTTTCTTTCCTTCCTTCCTTTCCTTCTTTCCTTTCTTTCACCTCACTTCCTCCCACTCGTTCTTCTCCCTCCCTCCCTCCCATTCTTTCTTTTTCTTTCCTTCCTTCCCTTCTTTCTTCTTTTCTCTTTCACCTCACTTCCTCCCACTCGTTCTTCTACCTCCCTTCCTCACATTCTTTCTTTTTCTTTCCTTCCTTCCTTCCCTTCTTTCTCTTTCACCTCACTTCCTCCCACTCGTTCTTCTCCTTCCCTCACATTCTTTCTTTTTCTTTCCTTCCTTCCCTTCTTTCTCTTTCACCTCACTTCCTCCCACTCGTTCTTCTCCTTCCCTCACATTCTTTCTTTTTCTTTCCTTCCTTCCTTCCCTTCTTTCTCTTTCACCTCACTTCCTCCCACTCGTTCTTCTCCTTCCCTCACATTCTTTCTTTTTCTTTCCTTCCTTCCCTTCTTTCTCTTTCACCTCACTTCCTCCCACTCGTTCTTCTCCCTCCCTCCCTCACATTCTTTCTTTTTCTTTCCTTCCTTCCCTTCTTTCTTCTTTTCTCTTTCACCTCACTTCCTCCCACTCATTCTTCTCCTTCCCTCACATTCTTTCTTTTTCTTTCCTTCCTTCCTTCCTTTCTTCTTTTCTCTTTCACCTCACTTCCTCCCACTCGTTCTTCTACCTCCCTTCCTCACATTCTTTCTTTTTCTTTCCTTCCTTCCCTTCTTTCCTCCTTTCTCTTTCACCTCACTTCCTCCCACTCGTTCTTCTCCTTCCCTCACATTCTTTCTTTTTCTTTCCTTCCTTCCTTCCCTTCTTTCTCCTTTCTCTCTTTCACCTCACTTCCTCCCACTCGTTCTCCTCCCTCCCTCATATTCTTTCTTTTTCTTTCTTTCCTTCCTTCCTGCCTGCCACCCATCAAAAACTTTGGGTGGTGTACAATTCCAAAAGTATAAAAACAGTGAAAAGGATGTAAAAGCATTCTAAAAAACATCCAAATGAAATACACATGGCCGCCGAGATACTTGGCCAGTTAACAGTACAGGCAGTCCTTGACTTACGACCATTCGTTCAATGCTTCAAAGTTACAACGGCATGGGAAAAAAGTGACCGAGGACCAGTTTTTCACCCTTATGATGGATTGTTGCGGCATCCCCAAAGGAGTCGGGTGAACAAAATTTTGGGTGCTTAGCAACTGACATGTATTCATGTCGGTTTGTGTGGCATCCCAAGGTCCCTGGGACTGTCATTTGGGACCTTCTGAGGAATTTTCTGACAAAGTTAAGGTAAAGTCAAAATCAAGAAGAGCCTGGTGGCGCAGTGGACTATGTGCTGTTAAAGTAGCACTTAGCTGCCAGCTGCCTGCAATTACTGTGAGTTCGAATCTCCCCAGGCTCAAGGTTGACTCAGCCTTCCATCCTTCCGAGGTAGATAAAATGAGGACCCGGATTGTGGGGGAAATAAGCTGACTTTGTATAAAAAAGAACACCGCTTAGGGGGAGCCAAAAGCCCTACTAAGCAGGTATATACAAAAGTATGAAGGCTGTTGCTTTAAGCATTGTAAGCCGCCCTGAGTCTCTGGAGAAGGACGGCATATAAATTCAACCAATAGATAGATAGATAGATAGATAGATAGATAGATAGATAGATAGATAGATAGATAGATAGACAGACAGATAGATGATAGATAAGAGGAGAGAGATGAGATAGATAGATAGGGCGGAGAAGGGCGGCATATAAATCGAACCAATAAATAAATAAATAAATAAATAAACAAATAAATAAATCGTAAGTTGAGAATTACCTGTAGCCATTTACAGCTACACATGGGCAATAATAAATACCAATAGCACAGGATGGATAGGCAGCTAGCTCGCAATCAACCGATTTTTAAGAAAGATTTCTATGTTACAGTTAGAAGTTGCTTGCTGCAAAGGAGTTCCGATTAGTGACAGGCGTACCTGCTTTATGCCATATTTTGAAGACCAGAGTTTTCTGGGAATCCAGCAGGAATTCCTTGGAGAGTCTGCAAAGAATCAAAAAAGAAATCACAAATATATTTAAACGATAGCTGGAGGAAATATCACTTCCTAGCATGTTTTTTTTTTTTGGGGGGGGGGGGTATACGGGTAGTCCTCGACATACGACCATAATCGAGGCCAAAATTTTCTGTGGCTAAGCAAGTCAGGTGTTAAGGGAGTCCTGCCCCATTTTACCACCTTTCTTGCCGTAATTGTTAAGCGAATCACTGCTGTTGTTAAGTGAGTCACATGGTTAAGGGAATCTGGCTTGTCAGAAGGTCACAAAAGGAGATCACGCGACCATCATAACTACGAGTCAGTTGCCAAGCGTCTGAATTTTGATCACCTGATACTGTAATGGTTGTAAATGTGAAACACGGTCGTAAGTCGCGTTTTTCAGTGCCGCTGTAACTTCGAACGGTCACTGAATGAACGGTTGTAAATCGAGGACTACTTGGGTAGAAGCTTGCGTCAATCTGGTTCTCTCCAATTATGTTGAACAAGAAGTTCTAACAATCCTCCAGGAACCAGGGCAGTCTATCCTATCGGAAGAGCCCAGCTTGGCAAAATGACAAAACGGCGGTAGGTCTGGAGTTTAGTTCTAATCCCTGATTTTTCTACCTAATTAAACAATAGTGGGGAATGGAAGGATTTCTACAAGGAATATACATAAACACTTCCATTCCCTACCATCCCGTCAGAGCCGAAGAAGCTTCTTGGAGGAGAAGCGAAACATCTTCAGTTTTTCTCCTGTCTGATCTGGTTCCTGCTTCAGGACATTATTTCAAACTATGATCATGGACCTTTGCCATGCCACTATTCTTGGCCCACTTCTGCTGGATGCTTCCTAGGTCGACGCTTCTTGCCCTGCGAGATTCCCCCCTCTCGCGGGTTTGGCCCTCCACACTATCGAGGGCCTACCTTAATGACGGGTTTTGGGACCCCGAGAGGTGGCATGTTGCGAAGAGGGGATTGAGGGGGTTTTTAAGGAATTTTTTAAGGGGTGTTTTAGGGGGTTCTGGGGTGGGGGAGGGAGTGGGTTTGGGGGGAAACCCGGGGGGGAAAGGGACAGGCCCGACAGTCTTTGATGCCACGGGGGGCTTAGTTTCTGGAGGCAAGAGGGCTCGCAATGAGCCCTCTGTTGAGGGTGGTGTGATAACTACGTTATGTGGGAGGGGCAGATATGGCGAGAGCAGGGGACCATATCATGTGTTGGGGGCGCGCACTCGCTGTCTTCGAGCGATTGCGAGCCCCGGTCCCCGGAGCTATTCCTGTTCCCCGGGTTGTTTAGAGTCTCAGGACCCGGGGCTCCGGCTGTTGTTGTGCAATGCGAGGTCCGTGGTAAACAAGGCCCCCCTCATATGTGATCTTCTTGAAGAGGGGGGTGCGGACCTGGCCGGTATTACCGAGACCTGGTTGGGCCACGAGGGGGGAGTTCCCCTCGTGGAGATGTGCCCACCGGGTTTCTTTGCATTCCACCAGCCGAGAGCCCAGGGCAGGGGTGGGGGAGTAGCGGTCATTATTAAGGAAGGTCTGGGTCCGAGGGAGGCCACTGTACCTCAGATAGCCGGGTGTGAGTCCGCCTTTGTGAGATGGGGTCCCGGTGGGCAGATGGGTCTGTTAGTCACGTACCTGGCTCCCTGCCACGTGGCAACGACCCTGCCCGAACTTCTCAATGTTATAGCCGAGGTGGCGGTTGATACCCCCAAGCTTATAGTTATGGGGGATTTCAACCTGCCATCTATCGGCGAGACATCTGAGATGGCTCGGGAGTTCATGGCTTCCATGACGGCCATGGACCTGACCCAGGTAATTCAGGGCCCGACTCACATTGGTGGACACACCCTGGACTTGGTTTTTGTCTCTGGTCAGTGGCTGAGTGGTCTTGATATTGGGGATATAGGTGTGGAACCCTTGTCATGGACTGACCACTCGCTCCTTCGTCTCGACTTTCTGACCGTTACACCCCATCGCAGGGAGGCGGAACCAACTAGGTGGTTCCGCCCCAGGCGCCTGATGGATCCTGATAGGTTCCAGACGGAGCTTGGGCCATTTCCTGAGACACTGACACGCGACTCGGCTGAGGACCTGGTGGCTGCCTGGGATAGGGCAGCCGGTGGGGCCTTGGACCGGGTCGCGCCTTTGCGGCCTCTGACCCGGCGCCGAACTCACTTATCTCCTTGGTTCACCGAGGAGCTGAGGGAGATGAAGCGCCGGAAAAGACGCCTAGAGAGTGGTTGGAGGGCTAGTCGCTCTGAATCCGACTTAACACTAGTAAGAGCTTATATTAAGACTTACTTAGTGGCAATAAAAGCGGCGAAATCTAATTATTTCACCGCTCTTATTGCGTCATCAGATAATCGCCCAGCCGCCCTGTTTAGGGTGACCCGCTCCCTCCTTCACCTGGGAGCACGGGAGGACCCCTTGCAGGGTCGTGCTGAGGATTTTGTACAATATCTGGATGATAAAATAACTCAGATTCGGGATGAGCTGGCCTCTGACTGGGTTAGTTCGGGCGAGGTGACTGAGCCCAGTCTTGAGAGTGTTATCTGGGCTGAGTTCGATCCTGTGGCTCCTGAGGACGTGGACAGGATCCTGGGTAGACTGAACGCTACCACATGTTTGTTGGACCCGTGTCCCTCCTGGTTGGTGCTGGCCTCCCGGGAGGTTACACGAGGCTGGCTCCAGGAGATTATAAATGCTTCTTTGAGTGAGGGTGTCCTTCCGCCTGCCTTGAAGGAGGCGGTGGTGAGGCCCCTCCTCAAGAAGCCCTCCCTGGACCCGGCTGTTTTGGTAAATTATCGTCCTGTCTCCAACCTTCCCTTTTTAGCGAAGGTTGTTGAGAGTGTGGTGGCGCGGCAGCTCCCCCGGTACCTGGATGAAGCTGTCTATTTAGACCCGCTCCAGTCCGGCTTCAGGTCTGGTTACAGCACCGAAACGGCATTGGTCGCGTTGGTGGATGATCTCTGGAGGGCCCGGGGTAGGGGGTACTCCTCTATCCTGGTGCTGTTAGACCTCTCAGCGGCTTTTGATACCATCGACCATGGTATCATGTTGCGCCGGTTGGAGGGATTGGGGGTGGGGGGCACCGTTCTGCGGTGGTTCTCCTCCTACCTCTCCGACCGGTCGCAATCGGTGTTGACAGGGGGGCAGCGGTCGACCCCGAGGCGCCTAGTGTGTGGGGTGCCACAAGGGTCGGTCCTCTCGCCCCTTCTGTTCAACATTTATGTAAAGCCGCTGGGTGAGATCATCCGTGGTTTTGGGGTGGAATTCCATCAGTACGCTGATGATACTCAGCTGTACATTTCCACCCCAGACCACCCCAACGATGCCGTGGAAGTGATGTCCCAGTGCCTTGAAGCTGTGCGGGTCTGGATGGGGAGAAACAGGCTTCGACTCAACCCCTCCAAGACTGAGTGGCTGTGGCTGCCGGCGTCCCGATATAGCCAACTGACTCCATCGTTGGTTATTGGGGGCGAATCATTGGCCCCCACGGAAAGGGTGCGCAACTTGGGCGTCCTCCTGGATCCACGGCTGTCATTAGAGGATCATACGACGGCTGTGGCCAGGGGGGCTTTTTATCAGGTCCGCCTGATACGCCAGTTGCGCCCCTTTCTAGATCGGGACTCCCTGCGCACAGTCACTCAGGCGCTCGTCACGTCTCGCTTGGACTACTGTAATGCTCTCTACATGGGGCTCCCCTTGGGATGCATCCGGAGGCTTCAACTGGTACAGAATGCGGCCGCGCGGGGGATTATGGGAGCGACAGGGCGCTCCCACGTGACACCTCTCCTGCGTGAGCTGCATTGGTTGCCGGTTGATTTCCGGGTGCGTTTCAAGGTGTTGGTAATCACCTTTAAAGCGCTCCATGGCTTAGGACCAGGGTACTTACGGGACCGCCTTCTGCCACCTATTGCCTCCCACCGGCCGGTTCGCTCCCACAGAGAGGGCCTCCTCAGGGTGCCGCCAGCCAGCCAGTGCCGGCTGGCGACCCCCAGGGGGAGAGCATTCTCTGTGGTAGCCCCCACCCTCTGGAACGATCTCCCTCCAGATCTGAGAACTATTGCTGACCTCCGGACCTTTCGTCGGGCGTTGAAGACTCATTTCTTCCAACTTGCCGGACTTGCCTGATCCCTCCTATTTTTAAATATTTTAAATTTTAAATTATTTTAAATTATTTAAATTTTTAGAGTTTTAGTGTTTTATTGATATATTTTCAGCCTAAATTTATATGGACTTTTAGAACATTTTAACTTACTATATTGTTATTGGTTTTAAACTGGCTGTTCACCGCCCTGAGTCCGGTAGGAGAAGGGCGGTATAGAAATTTGATTAATAAATAAATAAATAAATAATAAAAACAAAAAAATCCAGTTGCCTCCTGAAAAAGCACCTCTGGGATCCACCGCTGGAGGTTTTCAAGAAGAGATTGCACAACCATCTGTCTAGAATGGTATAGTTCCATGAAGGTGAACCTATGGCGCGGAGCTCAGCTCCAGCACGCATGTGCGTGCCGGCCACCTGATTTTCGGCCCTTCTTGGAAGTCGGGAAACGGGCTGTTTCCGGCCTCTGGAGGGGTGGGGAAGGCAGTTTTTGGCCTCCCCAGGCTCCTAGAAAGCCTCTGGAGCCTGGGGAGGGCATCAAACAGGCCTTCTGGGCCCACCGGAAGTCGGGAAACGGGCTGTTTCTGGCCTCTGGGGCGGGGAGGCAGTTTTTGGCCTCCCCAGGCTCCTAGAAAGCCTCTAGAGCCTGGGGAGGGTGAAAAATGGGCCTACCGGTCCCACCGTGCCATCACGTGTCAAAAGCGGGGGAGCCTGGGGGGGGAGTTATGTATGCATGTGTGGGGGATGGGGCGCATTGAATTATGGGTGTGGGCATGCACGCGCGCAAATCCCCCCTGCTCCCCCTGTTTTTGGCGCGTGACGGGAAAAAGGTTAGCCATCATTGGTATAGTTGTTTTTTTGCTGCTTTTCAGCCCTGTCTCAAAACAGGAGGAAAACATAAATCTTGTAATCATCAGCATTTTAATAAGCTGGCAGCTCAGATTTTTACGTTTCATGTGATGTCTCTGCATATTACAAGAAATGCAAGAACACGGAGCTACGTATCTCCATTTAAACACCGGGTGTTCACACTGTATTTGCATCGAAGAGCACAAAAAGGAAATGCAAAATGTCACCAGGCGGTCCTTGGTGTACAGCAATCTGTTTAGCGGCCGTTTGAAGTTTCGGCGGCGCTGAAAAATAGAGGCCAATGGCCGTTGTTCAGACTTACGACCGTTGCAGTATTTCCAGGGTCACGTAATCAAAATTCAGACCCTTGGCAACTGGCTCACATACGGCAGGCCTCGACTTATGACCCCAGTTGGGACTGGAAACTTTTGTCACTAAGCAAGGGGCCTAAGCACATGATTTTTACGACCATTTTTTGCCTGGAGCATTAAAGCGAATCAGCCGGTCGTTAAGCAAATCGGGCAGAAGCTAAAAAGTGCATTTACTGAACGTTAAAAGTTACGACGGCACTGGAAAAAAGGAACCTATGAACGTTTCTCACACTTATGACCACTGCAGTGGTCACACTTGGCGACTGGCTCATATTTACGATAGTGGAAGTGTCTTGTGATCTGACAAGCGAGAGGGGAATGCAGATTCAGGTAACAGCCGTGTGACTTGACTTAACAGCTGCACTGATTTGCTTAACGATGGTGGCAAAAAAGTTCATAAAATGGGACAAACTCGCTTAACCCATGTTTTACTTAGCAACATCAATTTTGGGCTCCATGGTGATTGTAACTCGAGGACTGCCTGTATTTAGGATGGAAAATTCAGGTGCCTGGCATGAGTCTGTAGAGAATCTCTTGTTCCAAAGGTGCTTTTTCAGACTACAGGAACCACTTGCACCCCTCAGGTGACCCTGAGGACACAGGTAAACCTCCAAGCGGCCTCAACGACTCCCTAAAAGGATGCAAATGACCAGCTGCCTGCAAGGAATATCAATCCTTCCATCCTCCACCATCCAGTCAGAACTGAAGAAGCTTCTTGGAGGAGAAGTGAAACATCTTCAAAATAAAAAACAAGAAAGCCCAGTTGCCTCCTGAAAAAAGCACCTTTCGGACAGGTGTCTGGCGTATTTCTGACAATATTTCTGATGTTTTACCTACCTTGTCTGGTGCTGAAAATCCCAAACAGGGGAATCGGTGTTTTCTACTGTTGCGGTGGTGATCGGGTTATCGACATCAGTGGCCACGAAAGAGACGGAGCTACAGGGCGACGTTACTCCCCGCTCTGCAAGAGGACTCCCTGAAACCAAATAATTTAGACTCAGGTTGCAGTTATCAGTTTGCGTTCTGCGACAATTTCACGGCCAAGGAAACAAAAAGTCGATCAGAATAGAGCGGGAAGGGACCTTGGAGGTCTTCTAGTCCAACCCTCTGGTCAGACAGGAGACCTTATAAATGGTTGTCTAGTCTCTTCTTAAAAGCCTTCCAGTGATGGAGCACCCACAACTTCTGTGGCAGGCTGTTCCACTGGTTAATTGTTTTAACTTTTAACCTGAATGGTTTCCTGACAACAGGCTGATCAGGAAACCTGAAAAATTTCTTTCTTTCTTTCTTTCTTTCTTTCTTTCTTTCTTTCTTTCTTTCTTTCTTTCTTTCTTTCTTTCTTTCTTTCTTTCTTTCTTTCTTTCTTTCTTTCTTTCTTTCTTTCTTTCTTTCTTCCTTCCTTCCTTCCTTCCTTCCTTCCTTCCTTCCTTTCTCTCTCTTTCTTTCTCTTCCTTCCTTCTTTCTTTCTTTCTTTCTTGTATTTATATGCCGCTCTTCTCCCGAAGGACTCAAGGCGGTGAACACAAGTTAAGAAACATGTACAGTAAAATCCCATTTTAAAACAAATAACAAATAACTGTGGCCAGGGGGCTTTTTATCAGGTTCGCCTGATACGCCAGTTGCGGCCCTTTCTAGATCGGGACTCCCTACGCACAGTCACTCAGGCTCTCGTCACTTCTTGCCTGGACTACTGCAATGCTCTCTACATGGGGCTCCCCTTGGGGTGCACCCGGAGGCTCCAACTGGTGCAGAATGCGGCTGCATGGGGGATTATGGGAGCGACTGGGCGCTCCCATGTGACACCTCTCCTGCGGGAGCTGCATTGGCTGCCAGTGGACTTCCGGGTGCGCTTCAAGGTGTTGGTGATCACCTTTAAAGCGCTCCATGGCTTAGGACCAGGGTACTTACGGGACCGCCTTCTGCCACCAATCCCTCCCACCGGCCGGTTCGCTCCCACAGAGAGGGCCTCCTCAGGGTGCCGTCAGCCAGACAATGCCGGCTGGCGACCCCCAGGGAGAGAGCCTTCTCTGTGGCAGCTCCCACCCTCTGGAACGACCTTCCTCCAGAGTTACGAACGATCTCTGACCTCTGGAGTTTTCGTCGGGTCTTAAAAACTTACTTTTTCCAGTTATCCGGACTGGCCTGATCCCATGGTTAATTTTTAGAGTTTGATATTAAATATTAATTGAATTGTTTTAAATTTATGGGCCAAATTTTATATTAGTTGCTTTTAAAATTGTTTTAACTTTTGTAAAATTGTGTTTTACTTCTGGCTGTTCACCGCCCTGAGTCCGCAAGGAGATGGGCGGTATATAAATCTAATAAATAAATAAATAAATAAATAAATAAATAAATAAATAAATAAATAAATAAAAATAATAATAAAACCCAGAATCGGAGTCAGCCTATTTGCTTGAACAGCCAAGTCTTCAGGTCCCAACGGAAGGAGCGGAGATCAGGAGCCGTCCGGAGCTTGGTAGGTAATTCATTCCAGAGGGTGGGAGCACTCACAGAGAACGCCCTACCCCTGGGCACCGCTAGACGACATTGGCTCGCCGTCGGGACCCTGAGGAGAGCGGCCCTATGTGAGCGAACAGGACGGTGGGAGGCAGGCAGAAGAAGGTCCTGTAAATATCCTGGACCTAAGTCATGTAGGGCCTTATAGGTGAGAACTAGTACCTTGAAGCGGACCCGGAGAACCACTGGGAACCAGTGCAGCTGAGGCAGGAGGGGTGTTATATGGGAGTAACGAGGGGCTCCCGTAACAACCCGTGCGGCTGCATTCTGGATCAACTGGAGTCTCCGGGTGCATCTCAGGGGCAGCCCCATGGAGAGGGAATTGCAGTAATCCAAGCGGGAAGTAACCAGGGCATGAGTGACTGTGCGAAGGTCATCTCGGCCCAGGAAAGGGCGCAACTGGCGCACCAGGCGAAGCTGTGAGAAGGCCCCCCTGGTCACGGCCGTTCGGTGGTCTTCTAGGGACAGCCGAGCATCCAGGAGGATGCTTTAATAGAACAGAAAGCTGGAAGGGACCTCAGAAGTCTTCTAGTCCAACCCCCTGAGAACGGCTTTATGGCTCTGGTTACCTGCACAGGGTTTATAGTGAAAAATCGGGATTTGCCAGCCACATTCGGAGTTTTAAGTTTCTTTGGGGAAATGGAAGTTGACATTCTTAGCAGGTTAAGCGAGACATTGGTTAACCGAGCTTTGCCCCATCTTAGCACCTTTCTTGCCGCAGTTAAGTGAATCACTGCCGTTGTTAAGTGAGTCACAGTGTCATTAAGGGAATCTGGCTTTCCTGCTGATTTTGCTTGCCAGAAGGTCGCAAAAGGGGATTCGTGTGACCCTGGGATGCTCTGACCGTCATAAAGATGAACCGGTCACCAAGCTTTTGAATTTTGATCTCGTGGCCATGGGGATTCTTCAACGGTCGTAAGTGTGAAAGTTGGTTGTAAGTCACTTTTTTCAGTGCTCTAACAGTCCCTAAATGAACGATTGTAAGTTGAGGACTCTCTGTACATGTGGTTCTCGACTCACAATCGTTTGTTTAATGACTGTTCGAAGGAACAACATCTGACAAGCACCGTCAATGGAGGAGGACAGATTCTCTCAACAACCGTGGTACGGGTTGCAGCGATTCACTGAGAAAACCTGGCAGGAAAGGACGTAAAATGGAGCAAAACTCACTTAACGGCTGCCTTGCTTAGCAATGGAAATTCGGAGCTCAGTTGTGGTCGTTAAGTCAAGGATTTACAACCTCTTTGTTTTCTGTAGTCACATTTCGCTACAGATTCTCCTCTAGTGACCAGGGTGCTACAGAGGAGTTAAAAAAACAACAACACCCCCCCAGATAATAGTATTAAACTTTTTCCTAGGATGCTAAGCCTGTTTTTCTGCCCTGGGTGGCCTTTTGACTCCTGTTTCTCTTGCACCAATGGCTGGCCTTCTCCAGCCCCTGCCCACTGTACTTTCAACCAAGGCATGTCCTCATCCTTGCCCAAAGAAAGGTATTATATAAAAATAAGCAAATCTAGCCACTTCTGGTTTTTACTGCAAAATCCTGGATGCTCTTGTAATAAAACTCTGCAGCTATGGCCTTGACCAATGTGGAGTGGAGTGGAGTGGAGTGGAGTGGAATTAATTATTAATTAATTTAATTTAATTTAATTAATTATTAATTATTTAATACGTTTTTAAATTTTGTACTTTATGTTGTTTTATTGTGGCTGTACACCGCCCTGAGTCCTTCGGGAGAAGGGCGGTATAGAAATTTAAATAATAAATAAATACCGTATTTTCCGGCGTATAAGACGACTGGGCGTATAAGACGACCCTCCTCAGAGCCATTTAAGGCTCGTCAGAGCCTTTCGGGCTGGTCTGCCTGGTTACAGGAAAATGAGACCCGGCGTATAAGACGACCCCTGACTTTTGAGAAGATTTTTGTGTGTTAGAAAGTAGTCTTATATGCAGGAAAATACAGTCACTCCTGAAAAACAGAATTTCCTGGAGCGGTTAGTAGTTCCTCCTGAAAGCAGAAAAATATAAAATAAAATAAAAAACTTAGGAGGAGGAATGTGTTAGCAGTGCAAGAATGAGGCCGGCAGAGGTACTTTGAGCCAGGGGAGGAAACTCTTGAGAATAATTTCCCAACTGTTCTTTAACCCAGTGTCAAACCGCACCGCTCTGGAAGCCGGGTGTTGATCAAAAAGCCTTCCTTGGGAGAACTATGGAAAAAAGTTGCTTCGTTGATTAATCCGGTTTAATCTAGTTGTGTGTGCTGGCATTCGGCACAGATTTTTGGAGCGCATCAGGATGGAACATGGAACAATCGGGAGGTTTTTTTGAGAAACCAAGACAAGGAAATTCTAGGAATAAGGTCACCAGAAGCAAAAGCAGAACGAGGGGGTTATTTCATGGCTGCCCTCTTCCGCCTCCAGCTTGGCTGGATTGCAAATGCTTGCATTTTATTGTACAGGTAATCCTTGTCTTAGAACACTTCATTCGGTGCCCGTTCGAAGTTAAAACGGCACTGAAAATCCTGATCGTTTTTCACACTTTGGGGGAACCAGCGATGGGAAATGTCTGGGAGGGGAAAATTATACCTAGGGATTTGGCACGCAATCATCAGTTCTGGCTTTTCTTTACTGTAACCCACTTGACCGTTAGCAGACGATACCTTTCTCAATGAAGGGAGTCAAGGGTCTTTCTCGCTTAGAGGTTCCAGATGAGGCAGGACTGACACCTGCTTACCTTTTAAGCTTAGGTGCATGGCTCTTTCCACGAGAACGCTCACGGCGAACGTGTTCTCCAGGTCACTGACAGGAGGTTTGTCCTGGGGGACTTCTTCGACGGAAGGATTTGCTTCCGGGCGGACTTCCAATTCCTGTTCCGCTGCCTTTTTCTCTTCTTCAACGCTGTTGCTGCTGCTGTCCCTCTCATCTTCACGGTTCCCAGACCCTCCACAGGGACCAGCAGGTGTCACCGTAATGTGAACACGCAGCGCGGCTCCCCCCAGGTTGGCAGCGTTTCGTCGGAACAACGGAAAGACACCTGCAACAAGGGGAGGAAGTGAGGCTCACTCGAAAGGCAGATCGATTAGTCCCAAACAAAGCTATTCTATTATAACAGCTGAGAATGACTTCATTCCCAGCTTAGTCCCAATTAATTCCAAAACAAGTCCTTCAGAAAAAGTCCTTCGGGCTTATCACAAACAAACCTTTATCTTCTTTGACGCCCTGTCAAAGGCCTTTCTTGGCAAAGCCCCACAAAGTTCAGAAACAAGAGATGCCGATTGGAAACAGAGTTAGCAACGTTGCTTTCCTACAAAGAGCCCAAGAGCCTTTGCTGCTCTTTTAAGCATTATGGGAGGGGCCAATCATCTCTTGGCCTTACTCCTGAGTCGTCCTTTTTGCTTTAGCTACTCTTGCCTTCTAGCAGCTCTGAACATGCGGGTACAGGAACAGGCTCCTCCTGTTCCTCTGCCTCTCTGCTGTCTGACTCTGGAGGCTCCGGAATCCGCACAACACTCCCACATGGCCCTGGCCCTATCTCTGCCTCTGACACAGAGCCTTCGTCTGGGCCTTCCCCAGCCTCCTCACTGTCCAACTTTGCTGCCAGCTCCGCAGACTGCTGGTGGACCACAACATGACCACAGTTGAGCCCAAAATTTCCGTTGCTGAGCAAGGAAGTTGTTAAAGGAGCGTTGCTCTACCTTACCACCTTTCTTGCTACAGCCTTCTCACAAGAAGACACTAAGGGAGAAGTTTGTCCACCGCAAAGATAAAAACACCCAGACACAAACTGAACAACGTGGTAGATGCAGTACAATGCAGTGAGCCAGGTGCAGATCTATACATTGGGGAAACAAAACAGCCGCTTCATAAGCACATGGCACAACAGAGGAGAACAAATTAGGACCAGATTCAGCAGTCCATCTGTGTTTTTTTTTTTTTAAAAGGCCGCTCTTTTGAAGACAGCAAAGTCCACATTTTGGACAGAGAACACCGCTGGTTTGGAAGAGAGGTCAAAGAGGCTGTCTAGGTCAAAATTCAACAGAGAGGAGAGGGATATGACATCATCTACCTTCAGTCTACCACACGGTCCTTTCAGCAGTTCCAGGAAGGCTCCACACCCATTTGCACCACTCAGGTGACCCTGAGGACACGGAGAAACCTCCAGGTGGCCTCAATGACCTTCTAAAAGGATGCAAATGATCAGCAGTCTACAAGGAATACAAATCCTTCCATCCTCCACCATCCGGTCAGAGCTGAAGAAGCTTCTTGGAGGAGAAGCGAAACATCTTCAAAGAAAAACCAGAAAGTCCAGTTGCCTCTTGAAAAAAAAGCACCTTTGCAGGGACAATCCTGACCTGAATGGCTGAGCATCTCCAGAGACAGCCTTCTCACAGGCAAACCCAATGGGGAAGCCACTTTTTTTTTTTTTTAATTTCATTTATATGCCGCCCTTCTCCGGAGACTCAGGGCGGCTTATAAAGCGTTAAGCAATAACCTTCGTACTTTTGTATATACCTGTTTAGTAGGGCTTTCGGCCCCCCACAAGCGGTGTTCTTTTTTATACAAAGTCAGCTTATTGCCCCCACAATCCGGGTCCTCATTTTACCTACCTTGAAAGGATGGAAGGCTGAGTCAACCTTGAGCCTGGTGAGATTCGAACTTGCAGTAATTACAGGTAGCTGATGTCACTTTAACACCACTTAAGCTGCTGCGCCACCAAGGCACTTATAACTGTGTGACTACCATATTTCCCCGAAAATAAGATTCTGTTTTATATTTTTTTGAACCCTGAAATAAGCGCTTGGCCTTATTTTCAGGGTGGTCTTTTTTTTTTTAAATTAGATTTATATGCCGCCCTTCTCCGGAGACTCAGGGCGGCTTACAAGGCGTTAAGCAATAGCCTTCATATTTTTGTATATTTATACAAAGTCAGCTTATTGCCCCCACAAACTGGGTCCTCAATTGACCTTCCTTAGAAAGGATGGAAGGCTGAGTCAACCTTGAGCCTCGAACTTGCAATAATTGCAGACAGCTGAATGTTAATAACAGGCTATTAGCCTGCTGAACTATCTGAGGCTCGTATTTTGAGACGCGTGGCGCAAGACGGGGCTCCTCTTGCTGTGTTACCTGATTTCCAGCTCTGTCTCCCTAACCCTAACCAGATGAAATGGCGGGGACCAGCTGCACATGTGGTTTAATATTTTCGGGGAGGCCTTATTTCAAGGGGGAGCACATGCGCTCAAAAGTCCGACTGGGCTTATTATCCAGGGAGGTCTTATTTTCAGGAAAACAGGGTAACTTAACAACTGCCATGAGTCACTTAACCATTGTGCCAAGAAAGGTCATAAAACAGGGCAAAACTCACAAGGAGCCTGGTGGAGCAGTGGACTAAAGCGCTGTTAAATGGTACTTAGCTGCCAGCTGCCTGCAATTACTGCGAGTTCGAATCTCACCAGGCTCAAGGTGGACTCAGCCTTCCATCCTTCCGAGGTAGGTAAAATGAGGACCCGGATTGTGGGGAAAACAAGTTGACTTTGTATAAAAAAGAACACAGCTTAGGGGGTCCAAAAGCCCTACTAAGCAGGTATATACAAAAGTATGAAGGCTATTGCTTAACGCATTGTAAGCCGCCCTGAGTCTCCGGAGAAGGGCGGCATAGAAATCGAACCAATAAAAAATAATAATAATAATTTTTTCCTCAATTGTGGCCATAAAGTCGAGGACTACCCATATTTCCGAGAACCAGGCTAGCGGCTGCCTCTAAAACCATTATAAACATACCACTGACAGTTTTCTTCTTCCGTGAGCTGTCCGCCAGCGGTGCCAGGTCCACGTAGGCTGATCCGATCAAGCGGTCAGTATCCAGCGGCCTTTCCACATCGCCGTCTTTGCCGTAAGCTCGCCACACTTGGAGTTCCAGTTTCTCTTCCCTGAAGTACCAGAATAATGTTGGACTCGACCGGAGCTCCGTTCGGTTGGGTTTCTTAAACATCACAATCCCTTGTTTTTCGCCTTCTGTTAACTTTGGCCTCCTAAGTGAAGACCAAGTGGCTTCTTGATCGTAGAGTTTGTAGCGAAGGTAGCAATAGATGCTTTTATTTAAGTGTGCTTCTCCTGCGAGTAACAAGCTCTGTAGCGGTAACCACAGCCGAGGAGTAGAAATAGTCACGCGGACTGGTGTCGAAGGGGTCTGGCCTTCACTCTCGCTATCCTCCCACGGACCGTCAGAAAAGGTTTCCTGCCAGTTCCACCCTAAACGGTTGGCAGTCTCCAGAACACGCTCTCGGTCTCCGGGATGAACAAAAGCAACCGAAATCTCCAAACCTCCAACGATGCTCTGAGTGACGTTTGCAAACTGAGGTGCCAAGAGATCCTCTGGGAGGATGACGGGGTACCAACCTCTCAGACCTGGGAGGAAACGCAAAGAGAAGAAGTTCTTGTCATAAAAAATAAAAATTCTATCGTTCGTTTCGCAAAGGCCCTTGTATGATCTCTCCTTCCAGCCTGGCTGGCAATTTCCCAACTGTCTCTTGGATATCCAGGCCTTACGCAAGAATTTAGAGCAGGGGTCTGCAACCTTGTCAACTTTAAGACTTGTGGACTTCAACTCCCAGAATTCCTCAGCCAGCAAAGCTTTGCTGGCTGAGGAATTCTGGGAGTTGAAGTCCACAAGTCTTAAAGTTGACAAGGTTGCAGACCCCTGATTTAGAGGCAAATAACTCGACTGGCATTCCGGGCACTGCTCAAGCAGCATTGCTGGCATCTAAGCATGCTGAGAAGCAGCCGTTTCTGAGGGCAGCGCTGAATTTTGACGCAGGGGTAGCTTCTGGGTAGTCTTCAAGGGTAGACTTCTTCCTCCCCCATGAAAAGTGTATTGCAGTAATCTGGTCATGAGGTGACCAGGGCATGAGTAAATGTTCAAAGGGCTACCCAGTTTACAAAAGGGAGCCAGTTTGGACTAATGGTTGAGGTGCCAGGCTACAGAGTAAGAGTATGAGTTCTAGTTCCGCCTTAGACATGAAAGCCGTCTGGATGACTTTGGGCCAATCACCAGGAGGCAGTGAAGTCTAGACCTGCCTTAAGCATGAAAGCTGGCTAGATGATTGGAGCCAATCATCAGGAGACGATGAGTTCTAGTCCCGCCTTATCCATGAAAGCTGACTGGGTGACTTTGGGTCAGTCCCTCCATCTCACCCCAACCCACCTCACAGGGTTGTTGTTGTTGTGGGGGAAAACAGGAGGAAGAAGGAGTATTTGGTAAGTTCACTGCCCCCAGATATTTCTAAAATGGTGGCTCAACAGACTAAAGCATTGTGATTAACTCCAGCTGTCTGCAATTACTGTAAGTTCGAATCTCCCCAGGCTCAAGGTGGACTTAGCCTTCCATCCTTTCTAAGGTAGGTAAAATGAGGACCCATTTTGTGGGGGCAATAAGCTGACTTTGTATAAATATACAAAAGTAGGAAGGCTGTTGCTTAACGCATTGTAAGCCGCCCTGAGTCTCCGGAGAAGGGCGGCATAGAAATCAAATAAAAAAATAATAAAGGCTGGATGCAAAATCAATAAATAATAAGGAAGGGCGCACCCAATGAACCTATACAAAGACCACCCTCCTGGCCACAGATGCTATCTGCTCCAAGTTGTGCACCCGGCTTGTGATAAATGTAGAGGTCCTAGTGTGTAACCAGGTGTCTTTACCTGATCTTCGACTCAGCAGGTCTCTGGTAGGAACTCTCACGGTTCCCAGCAAGCAATCTTTTAGCGCTTCCCTCGGAGCTGCAAGAATAAATAACAGTTATGATGCAAACTTTCCGTCGTCATAATGGGAATTCATCCCCCTGGAAACTATCGCTATTAGAGCAGGGCTCTCCAAACTTGGCTACTTTAAAGACTTGGGGACTTCAACTCCCAGAGTTCCACAGGCTCATGACTGCATTTTGGGTGCTTGGCAACCGGTCTGAATTTATGCCTGTCTCTTGCAAGTCGCATCACCACAATTTATAATGTTGTGGTGATGCGACTTATAATCATTTATTTCTGGTTCTTTGGCAAAAATGCTCCACAGCAACCAATCAGCTCGCTTAACGACCGCACGGTTTGCTTAACGACTGCTGCAAAAGAAGGTGGCAAAAAATCGACTTGGTTACATGACGACTCGTGTTACGACTGTCACAATTTATGGCCATAATTGGCAGGCTCCGTTATGGTTGTAACTTGAGGATGATCTGTACTAGTAAGCATACAATTAAGCTGTTCAACTGTAGGTAGGCCTTGACTTACAATCATTCTTATAGTTATAGTTATAGTTATAGTTATAGCCTGTTTCCCCCCAAACAAGACACCCCCTGATAATAAGCCCAATTGGGCTTTTGAGCGCATGGTAATAAGGCCAAGCGCTTATTTCAGGGTTCAAAAAGATACAAGACAGGATCTTATTTGGGGGGAAACATGGTATCTATCTATCTATCTATCTATCTATCTATCTATCTATCTATCTATCTATCTATCTATCATCTATCTATCCATCCATCCATCCATCCATCCATCCATCCATCACTATCTATCTATCTGTCAGTCTATCATCTTTATCATCTTCACCTATCATCCATCTATCTATCTATCTATCTATCTATCCATCCATCCATCCATCCATTCATCTATCCCTCCATATCTATATATGTATCTATCATCCATTTCCCCCAAAATAAGACACCTCCTGAGAATAAGCCCAATGGGGCTTTAGAGCGCATGGCAATAAGGCCAAGCTCTTATTTCAGGATTCAAAAAAAATATAAGACAGGGTCTTATTTTGGGGGAAACATGGTAGATATAGTTATAGTATATGGTACTGTGTTTCTCAGAAAATAAGACCAAGTCTTATTTTCTTTTAGATTTGAAAATAAGCGTTTGGGTTTATTTTCGAGGCGGTCTTACTTCCCTCAGTCTGTGCAGTCTGTCCCCCCTCCCCATTTTTCTCCCGCGAGCCAAAAAGCATCTCTCGAGCCTCCCAAAAAGAGGGAAAAAGCCGAACAAGCAGAAGTGCTGCGCCCAGAAAGAGAAGAGCAAAAGCGGTATTTGTGCTGCCCCAAGGGGCCAGCGGGCTGCAGCTGGACAGTTGCCCCCCCCCGTGCCCACACCGCCACTCATGCTGGCCATGCCCATCCCCCCACAGGCTTATTTTCGGGGTAGGGGTAATATTAGGCCCATCCCCCCAAAATTAGGGTTGGGTTTATCATTGGGGTGGGTCGTGTTTTTGGAGAAACAGTAGTCTAGTCTACTCTATTAGATATTTATTTATTTATTTATTTTATTTTGTTCAATTTATATGCTGCCTTTCTCCGGAGACTCAGGGCGGCTTACAATGCATTTAAAAAAACCATTATAAAAACATTTAAAATTAAAATATTAAAACCCATTCACACCATTCATGGCTGGATCTCACAAGATCGCAACAGTGAGATCAGCAGCCCCAGGCCTGCCGGAAAAGCCAGGTCTTCACCGCTTTCCGGAAGGCCGATAGGGTTGGGATGGTCCGGAGCTCAGGAGGTAACTGGTTGCAGAGAGCTGGGGCAGCCACAGAGAAGGCCCTCCCCCGCGGGCCCACCAGCCGACATTGTTTAGCTGACGGGACCCGGAGGAGACCGACTCTGCGGGATCTTACCGGTCACTGGGACCTATGTGGTAGAAGGCGGTCTCGAAGATATCCTGGCCCTGAGCCATGTAGGGCTTTAAAGGTAATAACCAACACCTTGAATTGTGCCTGGAGACCAATAGGGAGCCAGTGCAGCTCACAGAGAATTGGTGTAATGTGGGTGTATCTAGGTGCACCCACTATAACTCACGCAGCTGCATTCTGGACCAACTGTAGTCTCCGAACACTCTTCAAGGGTAGCCCCATGGAGAGCGCATTGCAATAATCTAACCGTGAGGTGACAAGGACATGAGTGACTGTGAGGAGAGCCTCCCCATCCAAGTAGGGGAGGTAATAGAGATGAGAGAAGAGTATAGGAAAAGAATAGAATGGAATGGAATAGAGTAGAATAGAAATACAGAAAAGAAAAGAAAAGAAAAGAAAAGAAAAGAAAAGAAAAGAAAAGAAAAGAGAATAGAGAATAGAGAATAGAAAAGAATAGAATAGAACAGGAGAAAAAATGCAGAATAGAAGAATAGAATAGAATAGAATAGAATAGAATAGAATAGAATAGAATAGAATAGAATAGAATAGAATACAACAGAATAGGAAAATAGAATAGAATAGAACAGAACAGAACAGAACAATCAGGTGAAGGGAAATTGTTGTGCAAAAGCACCACAAAACATTCACAACTGAAGAGGCGTGGATGAAGCCATGCCCCCCTAGCCTTAGGGCTAGTTGTGCAGTTCAACCACCGCACCCCAATTTGTTTGCCGCACCTGAGTTGAGGGGCTGGTGATAGAGGTGAAAGACCACCTCCGAGCGCTGCAAGAGTTCCCCCAGGCAGCAGGCTTCTCCGCTGCTCCTCTGGACCACGAGATGGCAGGGCAGCTCCACGTGATGGTCGAAGGAGGGGCAGAACGAGCGAGCCACGGTTCGTGTCCTGCGCGGCTCGGCCCCGGGAAGGAAGGGGAGGAGTATCGAGACGTAGGTGTTGAGACCAATTTCCGCACTATATTGGAAGGGAGGGTGTTTTTCAGCCAGCGCCCTAAGCGACGAGAAGGAACGATTTATTATTTTTTTGAAAAGGTTTTTTATTTTTTCTCTTAAACATATCTTAAATGATCAGTCTCTTATCTAACATACATATTTTCTTTTAACTTTCATACTAATAAAAACTTCATCCTAAATAATTTAAGTATATTAGGGGATTGCTCTTCTACCATTTCATCTCCCGTGTTTTACAGCAATCCTTCTTCTCCCTCTCCTCTCTTTCCTCATTTATTTTTATGTGATTTATTCACACAGGTTGTCCTTGACTTACAACCATTTGCTTAGTGACCGTTCGAATTTACAATGGTTGTGAAAAAGGTGACTTATGGACGTTTTTCAGACTTACGACGTTGCTGCACCTACACGGTCTCTTCCAAGTCACAACGGCCCTGAAAAATGTATTTTCACACCTACGAGTGTAGTTGTAAATTCAGACCCTTGGCCACTGACTCACAGTTATGACGGTCACAGTGTCACACGGTCATGTGATCCCCTTTTGCAACCTTCTGACAAGCAAATTCAATGGGGGAAGCCAGATTCACTTAATGACCGTTTGACTCAGTTAGCCACTGCAGTGATTGACTTAACCATGCCAAGGAAGGTCGCTAAATGGGACAAAACTCACTCAGCAACATTCTTGCTTAGCGATGGAGATTTTCATATCGTCACCGCTACCGGCTCGGCAGAACCGGGCGGAACCCACCACTGCTTCAAACTGTCACTAAATGAACTTTTGTAAGTCAAGGACCGCCTGTATCGGGCTTTCGCTTCCTTCTCACCTGGCCGCTGCTTGCAAGCCGGCCGCTGCGTGGATTTGGAGGGAGATGGGAACGGTCTGGGCCGCTAGCCCGTTTTCGGTTATTTTCAAGCTGCGTCGGTACTTTACGCTCACTTGGAACAAACCTGGGACAAAAAGGAGAGGGAGAGAAGAAGAAAGCGGGTTCAGCTTTCAGTGGCTAAATACAGCAGGTCCTCGGCTTATGACCACCCAAAATGTCTGCTGCTACGTGAAAACGTCTGTTAAGCGAGTTCTGCCCATTTTGGGACCTTTCGCTCCACAGTGGGCTGTAAATGAATCACTGCAGTCGTTAAGTTAGAAATGGTGTAGAGTTTCCTGCTTGGGCAGGGGGTTGGACTAGATGACCCACAAGGTCCCTTCCAACTCTGTTAATCCCTATATGGAAACTGGTTGAGTCTTATCCAGGTCTAATCCTGATTAGCTTTCAACCAGCTGGTGTCAGCATTTCACGCTGCGCTTACTCCAATGCTGACATAAGAAGAAGAAGCGGAGGCATCTGGAAAGAGACATTTGACTCTTCACCTACTTATTTTCCCTGGAGAGAATATCACCTAGGAGATGGGATGGGAGGGGGGAAATTCCTTTGAGTGGGAGCAGTAGATTAGGGGCAGAGTGACGGGGAAGATGGCCAATGGGTGCAGAGGAGTGGGGAGAGGAAAAGGAGGGCGTTGCCTGAGGAAGCCAGAGTTGGCTGCAATGAGAGCTAGAATGTTCTTAATAAATTAGAGGTTTTTTTTTCCAAAGACTTTGTTTGAAATGCAATTTATTTAAGACGACTTCGAAACCTGACAGCTGGATGATTTTATTTTTTATTTTATTTTTAATTTGATTTCTATGCCGCCCTTCTCCAGAGACTCAGGGCAGCTTACAATGTGTTAAGCAACAGCCTTCATACTTTTTGTATATTTATACAAAGTCAGCTTATTGCCCCCACAAACTGGGTCCTCAATTTACCTACCTTAGAAAGGATGGAAGGCTGAGTCCACCCTGAGCCTGGCTAGGATTGAACTCACAGAAATTACAGGCAGCTGGTGTTAATTGCTGCCTTTAGTAGGAGGCATTAGCCCCCTACGCTACACAGGCCATTGATGCCATTGGAGTGCCCGTCCAGGTAGATTTTGAAGCAAGAATGGATCGATTTATTTAAGAAACACAAATATTAAGATAATATTGTAATACACAGCGCAAATGCCCACGCAGGACAGGCAATCCTTGATTTACAGCCACAATTGAGCCTCAAATTTCTGTCGGTAAGCGAGGCAATCACTGAACTGAGTGATTGACTGCAGCGGTTAAATTGGTCACACGGTTATTAAGTGAATCGGGCTTCCCCGTTGACTCTGCTTGTCGGGAGGGCACAAAAGGGAATGGAATGGAACAGAATGGAATCACAGAGTTGGAAGGGACCTTGGAGGTCTTCTAGTCCAACCCCCTTGCTTAGGCAAGAAACCCTATAACAGAGATGGCTAACCTTATTGCCATCGCATGCCAGGAGCAAGTGGGGGGATGTCACGCATGTGCGTGCCCACACCCATAATTCTATGCACCCCACATCCGCACGTGACACCCCTCCCCACTCCCCATGTTCCTGGAATGAGATGGCATGCCCAACCGAAGTTGGCAAACGGGCTGTTTCTGGCTTCCCCAGACTCCTAGAAAGGCTCTGGAGGCTGGGGACAGCAAAAAACGGGCCTTCCCCACCACCCCACCCCGGAGGTCCTCTGGAGGCAAGAAACAGCCTGTTTCCCTACTTCTGGTGGGCCCAGAAGGCCTGAAAATCAGATGGCTGAGCTCGCGTCCCCTCCAATATGGCTACGCGTGTCACTTCGCCATCACGGCCCTATAGCATTTCAGACAAATGGCTGTCCAGTCTCGTCTTACAAACTTCCAGTGTTGGAGCTCCCACAATTTTTGGAGGCAACTGGTTCAGATGGGTTAATTGTTCTGGATAGCTCAACAGGCTAAAAGCAGACTAAAGCCTGTTATTAACATCCAGCTGTCTGCCATTACACCAGTTCGAATCTCCCCAGGCTCAAGCTTGACTCAGCCTTCTATCCTTTCTAAGGAAGGTCAATTGAGGACCCAGTTTGTGGGGGCAATAAGCTGACTTTGTATAAAATATACAAAAGTATGAAGGCTGTTGCTTAACGCATTGTAAGCCGCCCTGAGTCTCCAGAGAAGGGGGGCATAGGAAGGAAGGAAGGAAGGAAGGAAGGAAGGAAGGAAGGAAGGAAGGAAGGAAGGGAAAGAAAGAAAGAAAGAAAGAAAGAAAGAAAGAAAGAAAGAAAGAAAGAAAGAAAGAAAGAAAGAAAGAAAGAAAGAACATTCAGCTGTCTACAATTACTGTGAGTTGGAATCTCACCAGACTCAAGGTCGACTCAGCCTTCCATCCTTTCTAAGGTGGGTCAATTGAGGACCCAGTTTGTGGGGGCAACAAGCTGACTTTGTATAAAATATACAAAAGTATGAAGGCTGTTGCTTAACGCATTGTAAGCCGCCCTGAGTCTCCAGAGAAGGGGGGCATAGGAAGGAAGGAAGGAAGGAAGGAAGGAAGGAAGGAAGGAAGGAAGGAAGGAAGGAAGGAAGGAAGGAAGGAAGGGAAAGAAAGAAAGAAAGAAAGAAAGAAAGAAAGAAAGAAAGAAAGAAAGAAAGAAAGAACATTCAGCTGTCTACAATTACTGTGAGTTGGAATCTCACCAGGCTCAAGGTTGACTCAGCCTTCCATCCTTTCTAAGGTGGGTCAATTGAGGACCCAGTTTGTGGGGGCAATAAGCTGACTTTGTATAAATATACAAAAAGTATGAAGGCTATTGCTTAGAGCATTGTAAGCCACCCTGAGTCTCCGGAGAAGGGCGGCATATAAATCAAATTAAAAAAAGAAAGGAAGGAAGGAAGGAAAGAAAGAAAGAGGAAGGAAGGAAGGAAGGAAGGAAGGAAGGAAGGAAGGAAGGAAGGAAGAAAGAAAGAAAGAAAGAAAGAACATTCAGCTGTCTACAATTACTGTGAGTTGGAATCTCACCAGGCTCAAGGTTGACTCAGCCTTCCATCCTTTCTAAGGTGGGTCAATTGAGGACCCAGTTTGTGGGGGCAACAAGCTGACTTTGTATAAAATATACAAAAGTATGAAGGCTGTTGCTTAACGCATTGTAAGCCGCCCTGAGTCTCCAGAGAAGGGGGGCATAGGAAGGAAGGAAGGAAGGAAGGAAGGAAGGAAGGAAGGAAGGAAGGAAGGAAGGAAGGAAGGGAAAGAAAGAAAGAAAGAAAGAAAGAAAGAAAGAAAGAAAGAAAGAAAGAAAGAAAGAAAGAAAGAAAGAAAGAACATTCAGCTGTCTACAATTACTGTGAGTTGGAATCTCACCAGGCTCAAGGTTGACTCAGCCTTCCATCCTTTCTAAGGTGGGTCAATTGAGGACCCAGTTTGTGGGGGCAATAAGCTGACTTTGTATAAATATACAAAAGTATGAAGGCTATTGCTTCACGCATTGTAAGCCACCCTGAGTCTCCGGAGAAGGGCGGCATATAAATCAAATTAAAAAAAGAAAGGAAGGAAGGAAGGAAAGAAAGAAAGAGGAAGGAAGGAAGGAAGGAAGGAAGGAAGGAAGGAAGAAAGAAAGAAAGAAAGAAAGAAAGAAAGAAAGAAAGAAAGAAAGAAAGAACGAACATTCAACTGTCTGCAATTACTGTAAGTTCGAATCTCACCAGGCTCAAGGTTGACTCAGCCTTCCATCCTTTCTAAGGTGGGTCAGCTGAGGACCCAGTTTGCGGGGGCAATAAGCCGACTTTGTATAAATATACAAAAAGTATGAAGGCTATTGCTTAACGCCTTGTAAGCCGCCCTGAGTCTCCGGAGAAGGGCGGCATGGGAAGGAAGGAAGGAAGGAAGGAAGGAAAGAAAGAAAGAAGAAAGAAAGAAGAACATTCAGCTGTCTGCAATTAGTAAGTTCAAATCTCCCCAGGCTCCAGGTTGACTCAGCCTTCCATCCTTTCTAAGGTAGGTCAATGGAGGACCCAGATTGTGGGGGCAATAAGCTGACTTTGTATAAAATATACAAAAGTATGAAGGCTATTGCTTAACACATTGTAAGCCGCTCTGAGTCTCCAGAGAAGGGTGGCATATAACTCTAATTAAAAAAAAAATTGTTCTAAGACAGGAAATTTCTCCTTAGTTCTTGGGGCAGAAGGTGTCTTGCCCCGATCAACCCTCATCTTAGCTCTGGGGCACCAGGTGTCTTCCCCTACCTGAAGACTGAGGATGGAGCTCGCCTGAGCTGCCGATTCTTGGCACGACAGGCAGGTGGAAAGTCTGGATCCCCACTTCCTGACGGTGCTGCATGGTGACCATGGCACAAAGGCGGGAAAGGGGCAAGCTCGCCCTGGCAACCATCTGATCTCGCACGTTAGGATAGTAGTACCTGTGGAAGAGATGACACCAAGCGGTTACAAAACTACAGTTCAGCTGGAGAAAAACAAGAGAGAGCAAACGTGAAAGGAAACTTAAGGTGCTTGGTCAAGGGCAAAACACAGTAAGAAATTAACTGATAGGGTATTTGTGGCTCAGGGTTGAAATGTGGGGTCCTTGGCCATCTCTGAGCTTGGCGGTTTTCTTGCAGACGTCTCATGACCCAACTAGGTAACTTCATCAATGCTAGAAGGGAGTGCGGTTTGTGGAATGGAGGAAGAGGAGGAAGAGAGGAAAGGGGAGGAAGGATTATGGGGTTCCTGGATGATCTCTGAGCTTAAGAGGTTTTCTGGCAAACATTTCATGAATTCCAACAAGGGAACATCATCAGCGCTAGAAGAGAGTGGGATTTGGGGAGAGAAGGAAGAGGAAGAGGAGGACGACAACAACTGGGGGGGCCCTCGGTGCTCTGTGAGCTGGGTTGTATTCTTGCGAGGTTTCATGACCCGATTAGGAAGCATCGTCAGTGCTAGAAGGGAGGGGGGGTTTGTGGAGTGGAGGAGGAGGAGGAAGAGTCTCTGAGCTGAATTGTTTTCTTTGAGATGTTTCATGGCCCAACTAGGGAACCTCATCAGCATTACATGGCAGTTGTCAGGTTTCGATATTGGCTCAAATAAACTGCATTTCAAACAAATAGTCTTTGATGAAAATCTCTCATTTATTAAGCACAACAATCAAACTCCAACTCCGTCGCAGCCAACACTGACTTCCTGGCCCCAAACCCTCCCTTTCCTTTCCCCACTCCTCTGGTCTCATTGGCCATCTTCCAAGTCACTCTGCCCCTAATCTACTGCTCCAGCTCAAAGGAATTTCCCCCCTCCCATCCCATCTCCTAGGGGATATCATTTCCAGGGAAAATAAGTAGGTGAAAAGTCAAATGTCCTCTTGCCAGATGCCCCCTCTCTCCTCCTTATGTCAGCACTAGTAGTAGGATTTGTGGAGGAGGACAACATGATGACTATGGGGTCCTTGGTGCTCTCTGAGCTGAATTGTTTTCTTGCAGACGATTCAGGACCCAACTAGGTAACATCATCAATGTTAGAAGGGTGCCAAAAAGCTCCACTCTTACTGGCACTGATGATATTCCCTAGTTGGTGGATAAAACATCTGCCAGAAACAACACAGCTCAGAGAGCACCAAGGCCCCTCAGAGTCATCCTCTTCTTCCTCCTCCCGCCACCTTTGAAAACTGGTTAAAAGATCTGGGTGGGTTTGGCCTACAGAAAAGACAATTGAAGGGGAAGATAGGACAGGAATGTGGAGACATTTGGGTATCCCATCATCCTCGGCCCCATGTGATGCAAACAGAGAGAGAGGGAGAGAAAGAGAGAGAGAGAGAGAGCCAAACAGGCTGAATGCTGGGAGGGGGTTGCTGGTCAGCGGTGAGAGACATACCTGCACCAGATTTCGAAATGAATCCCTCCTCCTTCTCCCGCTAAGCTCCGGGCAGAGAAAGCGTTGAGTAGCAGCCTCTGAACTGGGACGTCAGCTGGGACCAGCAGAGAGTGATGGTGCTCACCGCGGAAGGTGGGATCGGGAACGCACAGAGTGGTGGACGTGCGGAAGGCCTTCAACTCAAGGTCTGAGGAAGGAAATAAAACTCCGGTGGTTTTCAATCAAGAGGTAGATGGAGAGCAGCGGAAGGGAAGAAAGGCCCAAGAGGGAGTTATAATACACCTTGGAGTAAAGCCACACGTTTCCTTAAGATCACTCGTGCTTCGTAAACAATAGCTTGTGTTTTGAATGAGGTGTGCTAGAGGAATTTTTTTTTTTTCAAAACTAAGACTGGGCAAGCATTGGACTGGGTTTGGTATGAAATTCTGGTCTTAGGAGGAGGCATGGCCAGCGCCCAGTGGCACAACGCTTTTCTTGGATGCTCCCGAGAAAACATTGATATCGAAGTTATTTTGGATCTTTAATGACCAAAAACTGTGAGCAAGAAGGGCACGGACTGGCTAACGCAGGGAAATCGCAATTCCCTGGTTAGCGCTTCAAATAGGCAATCTAGAAATTGGCCATTGAATGAGCCGCAACCAAGCCGGGGCGGTCACAGCGGGACTGGAGAGGCAACGGATGTGGATTCATCTGGGTGAGAAAGCCGACTTCTCTTTTTGTTTTCTGATCTGAAGTTTTCTTTGCATAAACCCCGGGAAACAACTCGAAGGAGAGTGAAGCGGGCAAAGGGAAGAGGGGAGAGGAGGGCGCGTGTCAGCTCTCTACCCTCAGCTGTTTAGCGGCGAAGAAAGTGGATTGACCCAAGCGGAAGAAATGAATTGAATGAAGTAACAAAATGACTTTGGGGAGCAAGAAAATAAGAACAGGAATACTTGATTGAATACTTGTAAATTTTGGATTTATGCAAAATTAATGAGACGGAATGGAAATTATTGAAAGAACTAGTTATAAAACTTTTCCTATTTTTTTTTCCTTCTTTTTTTCTACTTTTCTTCTGAGTGAAAATGGTTTGCAGCGCCATCTACAGACAGGAATAAAAAGACTTTTTCTTTTTATATTAATTTTATTTTAAGACTTTAAATAAACCGATTGAGAGGATTGGCCTTGAGATTGCAGGCTCGGACTGATAAGAAACAGCTGTGTCTGGCAAGAGCCTGGAAGCTCAGCAGATTAAAAGCATTGTGATTAAAACCAGCTGCCTGCAATTACTGCAAGTTCGAATCTCACCAGGCTCAAGGTTGACTCAGCCTTCCATCCTTTCTAAGGTAGGTCAATTGAGGACCCAGTTTGTGGGAGCAATAAGCTGACTTTGTATAAAATATACGAAAGTATGAAGGCTATTGCTTAACGCATTGTAAGCCGCCCTGAGTCTCCAGAGAAGGGTGGCATAGAAAGGAAGGAAGGAAGGAAGGAAGGAAGGAAGGAAGGAAGGAAGGAAGGAAGGAAGGAAGAAAGAACATTCAGCTGCCTGCAATTATTGCAAGTTCGAATCTCCCCAGGCTCAAGGTTGATTCAGCCTTCCATCCTTTCTAAGGGAGGTCAATTGAGGACCCAGTTTGTGGGGGCAATAAGCTGACTTTGTATAAAATATACGAAAGTATGAAGGCTATTGCTTAACGCATTGTAAGCCGCCCTGAGTCTCCAGAGAAGGGTGGCATAGAAAGGAAGGAAGGAAGGAAGGAAGGAAGGAAGGAAGGAAGGAAGGAAGGAAGGAAGGAAGGAAGGAAGGAAGAAAGAACATTCAGCTGCCTGCAATTATTGCAAGTTCGAATCTCCCCAGGCTCCAGGTTGACTCAGCCTTCCATCCTTTCTAAGGGAGGTCAATTGAGGACCCAGTTTGTGGGGGCAATAAGCTGACTTTGTATAAATATACAAAAGTATGAAGGCTATTGCTTAACGCATTGTAAGCCGCCCTGAGTCTCCGGAGAAGAGCGGCATATAAATCAAATTAAAAAAAAGAAAAAGAACTGCCTATTGAGATAGATGACCTTTATAGAAGTTAAAATAGGGTGGCTTGTGAAAATTTTGAAAGAGAAACTAAAACGAGGCTCTTACCTTGAGTAGGAGGGTTGGACTAGAAGACCTTGAGGGTCCCCTCGAGCCCTAGGATTCAACGTTCTGGGTGTTTTAAGACTTGCTGGATAAACTGCACAAAATGTTCATCACAAATTTCTCTAATGGGTCTTCTCCTAGGCCCGGGATGGCGAACCTATGGCCCATGTGTGCCAGAGGTGGCGCGCAGAGCCCTCTCTGTGGGCACGCCAGCTGTCCCCCCACCCCAGCTCCATCGCACATGTGCACCTGCCTCCTGTCGGCCAGCTGGTCTTTGGGTCTCTGCCGTGCATGTGAAGGGGGTGGGGTGCATGTGGGGGACACACATATATGCGTGGGGGTGTGTGAAGGTTGGTGCAGGAGGCTTTCCTTGCCCAAAAAGGGTAGGGGGGGTGGGCACTCCCATTGCATTTTGGGGGTTCTGGCATGTTTGCGTGCTTTGGGCACTTGGCACCAAAAAGGTTAACCATCATTGTCCTAGCCCAGTGATGGATAACTTTTTTACCGTCACGTGCCAAAAGCGGGGGTCACGCGTGCGCATGCCATACCCATAATTCAATGTGCCCCGCTCCCCACACATGTGTGCATGCTTTTGGCATGCAATGGCCCGGTGGGCCCATTTTTCGCCCTCCCCAGGCTCCAGAGGCTTTCTAGGAGCCTGGGGAGGGCAAAAATGGCCTCCCTCCCCCCGGAGGCCGGAAACAGCCTGTTTCCTAACTTCCGGTGGGCCCGGAAGGCTCGGAAAATCAGCTGGCCAGTGCGCGCATATGCACTGGAGCTATGCTAGGACAACACTTGTGTGCCCAGAGATATGGTTACATGTGCCACCTGTGGCAGGCATGCCATAGTTCACCATCACGGTCCTAGGCAAAGGCTCAAGGCATCAGACTCACTACCAGAAAGGACATCGGCAAATACAGAATACAGAATGGCGTAGTGATTTATTATGTCTGTATTCTGTCATTTCTCCCAGGGTTTCCAGATGTTGTTCCTGGATTCTCTCCACTCCATCTCCTTTTATCCTCATCACAATCCTAGATCAGCCCCAAACTCCCTACCGCAATGGGGTCCTTGGCGCTCTCTGAGCTGGGTCGTTTTTCCTATAGACGTTTTATGACCCAATTACGTAACGTCATCAGAGCTAGGAGGGAGTGGGGATTTGTGGAGTGGGGGGAAAACGAGGAGGAAGAGGAGGAGGACGAGGACTTGGTGGTCTCTGAGCTTGGCGGTTTTCTTGTAGATGTTTCATGACCCAAGTAGGTAACATCATCAGTGCTAGAAGGGAGTGGGGATTGTGGAATGGAGAAAAAGGAAAAGAGGATGATGATGATGATGTGGAGGAGGAGGAGGGGGAGGAGAATGGAGTGGGAGGACTGTGGGGTCGTTGGCAATGTCTGAGCTTGGTGGCTTTCTTGCAGACGTCTCATGACCCAACTAGGTAACTTCATCAGTCCTAGAAAGGAGTGGGGTTTGCTCTCTGTTTATATCCAAGTGGCTTCCTCTGTCCGGGGGGTGGAGGGGCTGTTCCTTGCTTAGGCTCTTGTTGCTGCTCCTGAGCAGAGGGACCAGAGGAAGCCTGTCTGAAAGGGACTTTTCTTATGAACTCACTTTTCTCGCTGAACTCCGCATCCCGGAGGGTCTCAGATTCCGATTTCTGAACCGGGAAGTGGTACTGGATGTAACAGTCTGCTTCTCCCCAGACGGTGGACTGGAGGGGTGTCAGGCCTTGGACCCCCTCAATGTGGATCTCAAAGGTGTGTTCCACCAGGCCTTCCTTTTCCCTGCTTGGCAGCTGAAGAAGACAAAGGGGGGGGAAAGGGAGGGGAAGAAAAAGGGGGCAGAACGGGTGGGATGTATTTCAGGCATAAATTAAGACTTAAGGAAGGCACTTTGAGGCACCCAGAAATTCTACAACCCTTATACAGGTTGTCCTCGACTTACGACTCCAAAATTTATGTTGTTAACGGAGACATTTGTTAAAAGTGCGTTTTGTCCCATTTTACGACCTTTCTGGCTGAAGTGGTTAAAAGTTACTAACAAGAGCCTTGGTGGCGCAGCAGACTAAATTGCTGTTAAGTAGCACCAGCTGCCTGCAATTACTGCGAGTTCGAATCTCACCAGGCTCAAGGTTGACTCAGCCTTCCATCCTTCCGAGGGAGGTAAAATGAGGACCCGGATTATGGGGGCAATAAGCTGACTTTGTATAAAAAAGAACACCGCTTTTGGGGGGGGTGGGCAAAAGCCCTACTAAGCTGGTATATACAAAAGTATGAAGGCTATTGCTTAACGCATTGTAAGCCACCCTGAGTCTCCGGAGAAGGGCAGTATATAAATCAAATTTAAAAAAAAACAACAAAACTTTGGGGGAAATAAATATAAACGCACAGGTCCCGTGGCCCCGGAAGAGCAGGGACCCCTGGTCTAATAATCCCGTGGACGCACCTCAGGGGCGGGTACAGGGAGGGGATCCAGAGCATGCGATGGGCGTAGCACGGCCGGGGATGCCAGCCCTTCTTCCTTCTTGACCCTCTGCAGCGCCAACACCTGGTCAGCTGAACCCATGGCTAAGATGGTCTTCAGGGTGCCGTTCCTTTGGCCGGAGAAGACATCAACCACCGGCACGGGGCCGTCCACTGCCAGCACCGGATACTGAGCCTGGAGCAGCAGGCTGGAAACTTTGGGGTCTCTGCAGGGGGAAAAGAGGCAGAAGCCGTGAGCGGGCCTGGCTTGCCGTATTCCTCTACAGGGGGTCCTCGACTTATGACCACAATGGAGCCCAAAATCTCTATGTTCCTGAGCGAGGTTAAGTGAACTTGGCTCCGTTTTACGACCTTTTCCTGCCCCAGTTGCTAAGTGAATCGCTGCCGGTTGTTAAGTGAATTTGGCTTCCCAATTGACTTCTGTTTTGTAAGAAGGTCGCAAAAGATGACTCCGGGCCACTGCAACAGTCATAAATGTGGGTCATTTACCAAACAGTTGAATTTGGATCACGCGACTGAATTTGGGGATTGTGAAATGGCTGTAAATGTAAAAAAAGATCATAAGTCACTTTTTTCATCCAGAGCCAGCTACCTGTACAGGTATTCATGACTACCTGTAAATAAAGACCTGTATTTATGACAGGCACTCCTCGACTTACAACAGTTTGTTGAGTGACCGTTCGAAGTTACAACAGCACTGGAAAAAGCAACTTAAAAAATAAGATGATTATGTTGGGGTTAATAATTAAAATTAGGATGATAATGTTGGGATAAACAGCAATGAAGATGATTATATTGGGAGCAACAGTGAAAATATTGTTTAAATGCTTATAATAATTGTAATGATTTATATTTTTAAAATGCATTCATCTAAGTAAAAAGAAAAAGAAAAAAAATGATATTTGGTTAGGATTTAAAGATTTAAAGATTTTTGGGATAAAGACATTGTTAAATAGACAGAAGTTAGGGAAATAATTGAGTGAAATATTAAGTTGTGTTAATTGAAAATTAAGATCTGTTAGTGATTTGTACCAATTTATGACCGGATCAATGCTTCATTTTGAAAAGATGTATTTTATGTTTATGTTTTAAATTTTTTTTAAAAAATTTTTTTTAAAAAAGAAAAAGCAACTTAAGACCGTTTTTCACACTTAGGACAGTTGCAGCGTCCCCATGTTCACATGATCACAATTCAGACCACTTGGCAACTGATTCATATTTATGACGGTCACAGTGTCCCAGGATCCCCTTTTGCGACCTTCTGAGAAGCCAAGTCAGTGGGGAAGTCAGACTCACTTAACAACCGTGTCACTAACTTAGCAAACGGGGCGGTTCATTTAACAAATCCCAAAGGCGCTTTTTTTTTTTCCAAGTGGCGAATGGAGTTTCTGGGGTTTTTTTGAAGACATTTTGTTCCTCAACCAAGAAGCTTCTTCGGCTCTGGGTTTCTTGGAAGATGTTTCACTTCTCAAAAGAAAAGTCCAGTCGCTTTAGGACAACCATGCCTTGGATAGTTGAGAATCTCCGTAGAAATTCCCTTTTTTATTTATTTATTTATTTATTTATTTATTTATTTATTTATTTATTTATTTATTTATTTATTTATTTATTTATTTATTTATTTATTTATTTATTTATTTATTTATTTATTTATTTATTTTAAAAATTGATTTATATGCCGGCCTTCTCCGAAGACTCAGGGCGGCTTACAATGCGTTAAGCAATAGCCATACTTTTGTATATTTTATACAAAGTCAGCTTATTGCCCCCACAAACTGGGTCCTCAATTTATCTACCTTAGAAAGGATGGAAGTTTAAGTCAACTTTTGAGCCTGGTAAGATTCGAACTTACAGTAATTGCAGACAGCTGAATGTTAATTACAGTGCTTTAGTCTGCTGAGCCACCAGACCCCTTAACTCAGGGGTAGGCAATGGTGGCTCTTTTACAACCCGTGGACTTCAACTCCCAGAATTCCTGAGACAGCTTGTCTGTCTCAGGAATTCTGGGAGTTGAAGTCCACGGGTTGTAAAAGAGCCACCATTGCCTACCCGTGCCGTAACGAACGCCACCAGAAAAGCGGGGCAAAACTCACTTGTTTCACTTAGTGACATACATTTTGGGCTCCACCCGTGGCCGTAGGGCGAGGACTCCCTGCAACTAGGGCAGAAAAGCGAAGACAGTTTCTTACTTGAATGAAACGTAGAACGGATGGAGGGGAAGCTTGGCCAGTCCCAGCAGCCGGTCCCCTCCGGGGCCGAGCACTTTATTCCACACCTCGATCACCATGACGTTATTCTTCAGACGCTCCAGATGTTTCGATGTCAACGCAACCGGAGTGATCTAGAGGGTAGATTGGGCCGTTAAGTGGAACAGCTGACAAATCCCAGGAAGGCGAGAGGCGAGGCAGCCGTTTCATTCTGCCTAGGAACCTGCTCAGCTTTTCAATCAAGGAGCGATAAAGTTTTCTTTCCTTACGGGTACAAAAACGAAGAAATACAAGCATATCTTCAACTTACAAGCAGAATTGGGACCGGCATTTCCATTGCTACCTGAGGCCGTTGTAAAGGGAGTCACAACACCCACTTTTACCACCTTTATTTTCCGGCGTTAAAAGAGAATCACGGCAGTTGTCGCGTGAACCATGCGGTCATTAAGCAAATCCGGTTTTCCTCGCTGACTTTGCTGGCCGGAAGCCGGAAACGACGGCAAGAAAGGTCATAAAACGTGGAGTGACTCACTTAACAACCCATCATGCTTAGCAATGGAAATTCTGCTCCATGGTGTGGTCGTAAATTGAGGACGACCTGTATGAGACATATTGGAAATGCTATTTGCATGATTGAAGGTTTGAAGAGTCTTTGGTGCTCTCTGGGGTTGGTTGTTTCATAACCCAACTAGGTAACATCATCAGATTTAATTTAATTTAATTTAATTTACTTTTAATTTATTAAATTAAATTAAATTAAATTAAATTAAATTAAATTAAATTTATTAAATTAAATTAAATTAAATTAAATTTATTAAATTAAATTAAATCAAATTAAATTAATTTAATAATTTAATTTAACTTAATTTATCACATTTCTATGCCGCCCAACTCCCAAGGGACTCCACTCCCTTTAGAAGGGAGTGGGAACTGTGGAGTGGAGGGACGAGGAGGAGGACTGCCGGGTCCTTGGGGTTCTCCGAGCTTGGTTGTTTTCTTGCAGACATTTAATTACCCAACTAGGTAACAGCATCAGTGTTACTCTAGTCTAATTTGGGCAATGAACTCTTCCTTCTCCCCCCTTCGCGCCTCTGCAAATGCCACTTTCTTCTAGCACTGATGATATTACCTAGGGGTTGGGTAATGAAACATCTGCCAGAAAATTGAGTTGAGCCTAAGTAGCGTAGGGGGCTAATGCCTCCTACTAAAGGCAGCAATTAAGATCCAGCTGCCTGCAATTTCTGCGAGTTCAATCCTAGCCAGGCTCAAGGTTGACTCAGCCTTCCATTCTTTCTAAGGTGGGTAAATTGAGGACCCAGTTTGTGGGGGCAATAAGCTGACTTTGTATAAATATATACAAAAGTATGAAGGCTGTTGCTTAACGCATTGTAAGCCGCCCTGAGTCTCCAGAGAAGGGCGGCATATAAATCAAATTAAAAATAAATTTAAAAAATTAAAAAAAAGAACCAAGCTCAGACAGCACCAAGAATCCCAGTCCTTTTCCTCCTCTTCCTTCTCCCCCCTTCTGTTCCTCCTCCTCCACCTCCTCCAACCCCACTCCCTTCTAACATTGACAATGTTACCTAGTTGGGTGATGGAACGTCTGCAAAAGACAACTAAACTCAGAGAGCATTATAAGGACCTCTCATTTCAACCCTGAACTACCAATATTCTATTTTTTTTGACTGAATGTGTTTTTTCCCCCCAGCTTTCTCCTATCTGGGCCTAATTGCCATTCATAACATAAGCTCCTAACGACTTTTCCGTTTATTCTCTCGGTTCTTTATGTCCGTTCTTCCTTCCGCTACTTTCTCAGTTTACACCCTACCCTTTCTCCCCAACGTTAGGGGTTGCTTGGGACTTGCCTGAGAAAAATGGAAATCGGGACGCGAGGTCCCCCACGCGACAGGAGACCTGGTGGCTTCTTCGGTGCTGAAGAGCTTGCAGATTAAATACAGGTTGCAAGAGCTATCCAGCCCGCTGTTGGGAGGGAGAGCGATCTGCCCCTCCGAGACCATCAAAAGGACGTGGAGCAGCATCCCTTCCTCTTCCGCGGAGGCGCACATCTGGGTCAGGAGGTTGCGGGAGACGGGCAGAGGGACCGACGGCTGACCCACGTCCTTGGGGGACCTCTGAAAAGCCGGAGGCAAGGGATCTTCGCTTCTCACTGGGGTTTTGCAGTTGCTTTGAGGGCTTCTGGTGGAACAAGGGAGGATTCTTTCAGCATCCTGGAAAATTGCGCCGTGGCCCCTGATGGAACCAACGGGGGCTCTTGGGGACGTGCTGCTCGCTTTGATGTTGGAGAAGTCTTTGTTAGCAGCTAGTTCCACCGATACCTGTCACAGATGAAGTTAGAAAAATTGCTATCAATGGGAGGATGCACATCTTGGCTGCTCAGGAAGCTCAACCTGCCCAAGGAGATGCTGATCCAGTTCTACAGAGGAATGATGGAGTCTGCCATCTGCACCTCCATAACTGTCTGGTTGGCTCTGCAACCCAACAAGACAGATGCAGACTTCAGAGGATAATTAGAACGGCAGAAAAAACCATGGCTACCCACCTGCCTTCCATGGAGGACCTGTCTACTGAACGAGTCAAAAAGAGGGCTGGGAAAATATCTACAGACCCCTCGCATCCTGGACATCAACTGTTTCAACTCCTACCCTCAAAACTATAGAGCACTGCATATCAGAACAACTAGACACAAGGACAGTTTTTTCCCGAAGGCCATCACTCTGCTAAACAAATCATTCCCTCAACACTGTCAAACTATTCACAAAGTCTGCACTGCAGTTGCTAAGTTAGTCATACGGTCGTTAAATGAATCTGGCTTCTTCATTGACTTTGTCTGTCAATGTTGCAGGCCCGGGACCCTGTGACAGTCATAAGTACAAGAGCTTTGGTGGCGCAACAGCTTAAGTAGTGCTAAAGTAAAACCAGCTGTCTGCAGTTACTGCGAGTTCGAATCTCACCAGGCTCAAGGTTGACTCAGTCTTCCCTCTTTTCAAGGTAGGTAAAATGAGGACCCGGGTGGGGGGCAAAAGCCCTACTAAGCAGGTATATACAAAAGTATGAAGGCTATTGCTTAACGCATTTTAAGCCGCCCTGAGTCTCTGGAGAAGGGCGGCATATAAATTAAATTAAAAAAATAAAAATAAAAAAATAAGTACCAAGCGTCCGAATTTTGATTACGTGACCACATGGAGAAGCTGCAACGGTCTTCAGTGTGAAAAATGGTCATTAGTCCCTTTTTTCCCCCGGTGCCGTTGTTAACTTGGAATGGTCACTAAACGAATTGTTGTAAGTCGAGGGCTACTTGTACCTCTGTCCTTTTCTACTATTGACTATGCCCATGTTGGTGAATCTACAGCATGTGTGTCAAAAGTAACACACAACGCCCTTTCTGTAGACACGTGAGCTGTAGCCTCAGTTCAGCTCTGCCGCTCTTGCGTACGCACCTCCCACCGGGTCTCTGCCCCACATTCGCAGGGCGGGTGTGGGGGGCCCACACGCATGCATTGGGCACGTGTAGGGACCGTGTGTGCTTTGCATTTTGGGGGTTCCGGTCATTCGGTCCGGAAAAGGATTATGGACTATGCAAAAGAGATCATCAATCAGCCCAAAAGAGAATAAAAGGACTCAGACAGTAATTAGCACTTGGATCAGCATAGATCAGTGTTTCTCAACCTTGGGCGCTGGGCGATGTGTGGACTTCAACTCCCAGAATTCCCAGGGGAATTCTGGGAGTTGAAGTCCACACATCGCCCAGCGCCCAAGGTTGAGAAACACTGGCATAGATTAAGGTCAACTTCAGGCCAACCATCACATAATCAACACCCCAATCAAAAAGCTGCCGAAGAGTGGATGGAGAAAAGAAATAAAAAAAAAATGAGATAGTGTATAGAGATTAATTACTAGCTAACTAATGAAGATTTAAAGAAATGAACAATATCGCTTGCACTTTAAGGGATTGAGTATATTATTATTTGTAATAGTTTCTAGATAAAATTTATTCCCAAGAAGTAATATTATATGTATGGCAAGTTAAAAGTTTGTGTTTATATATTTGCATCACGGAACCAAAAATGTTTTTCATTGTATTGCTAATTCGAATATATAATAATAATAATAATAATAATAATAATAATAATAATAATAATAATAATAATAATAAAAGCTGCCGAAGAGCCATCGGTGAACAGCCCAACCAAAGAATCCCGAAGACCGGCCCCCGCACCCACAGACAGGCAAGGCACCAGAATATAAACTGACAGCAAACAGCACTCCTTATTAGCCCTGATGATGTTCCCTAGTTACGTCACGAGACGTCTTCAAGAAAATAATCAAGCTCAGAGTGGACTGCTCGGTTTCTACTCCTTTTCTTGTAGATTGTTTTGTGAAAAACCACAAGTGACCTTCCCGGGAATCTGAGCCCTACTTGGCCAAGCCAGTTGGATAATGTGAGAGGAACCCACCTGTACCTTCAGGAACAAATCGGCCATCCATGGGTTGTGCAAATACATCCTGAGCTGCTCTTTCGACCCATGAAAACTGCACGTGTTAACAAAAAGTGGAATGATTGAAGAAGGATCTTAGAAATTGAAAAAAAAAACATGTCGGAAGCAAATTTTATACCTGTAATGGCCCTAATGGGCCTGAGACGCCCTCTTCTTTCACCGGCAATTCACGGCTGACGAATAAGTCCTCCGACTGAAGGACTTCGCGCAGGGGAAAGGCTGCTGTGCCGATCAGCACTGGCTGGAGATCACAAGGAGAGAAAAGGCAGGCATTCGGCACAGTCCTTTCTTTTTCTGAGGTTACACAATCTGCATTGCACAGCATTCCCTATTCCATTATTTTCTATTTTCTATTTTCTATTTTCTATTTTCTATTTTCTATTCTATTCTATTCTATTCTATTCTATTCTATTCTATTCTATTCTATTCTATTCTATTCTATTCTATTCTATTCTATGCCACGCCACGCCACTCCATTCCATTCTATTCCATTCCATTCCGTTCCATTTTCTATTCTCTATTCTACCCTATCCTAATTAATTCTATTCCTTTCCTTTCCTTTTCTACCCTACCCTATTCTAATTCTAATTAATTCTATTCCTATCCTATCCTAATTAATCCTATTCCTTTCCTTTCCTTTCCTTTCCTTTCCTTTCCTTTCCTTTCCTTTCCTTTCCTATCCTTTTCTAATTCTAATTAATTCTATTCTTATCCAATCCTAATTAATCCTATTCCTTTCCTTTCCTTTCCTTTCTTTCCTTTCCTTTCCTTTCCTTTCCTATCCTTTTCTAATTCTAATTAATTCTATTCTTATCCAATCCTAATTAATCCTATTCCTTTCCTTTCCTTTCCTTTCTTTCCTTTCCTTTCCTTTCCTTTCCTTTCTTTCCTTTCCTTTCCTATCCTTTCCTTTCTTTCCTTTCCTTTTCTTTCCTTTCTTTCCTTTCCTTTCCTTTCCTTTCCTTTCTTTCCTTTCCTTTCTTTCCTTTCCTTTCCTTTCTTTCCTTTCCTTCCCTTCCCTTTCCTCCTTTCCTTTCCTTTCCTTTCCTTTCCTTTCTTTCCTTTCTTTCCTTTCCTTTCCTTTCCTCCTTTCCTTTCCTTTCCTTTCCTTTCCTTTCCTTCTTTCCTTTCCTTTCCTTTCCTTTCCTTTCCTTTCCTTTCCTTTCCTTCCTTTCTTTCCTTTCCTTTCCTTTCCTTTCCTTTCTTTCCTTCCTTTCCTTTCCTTTCCTTTCTTTCCTTTCCTTCCCTTCCCTTTCCTCCTTTCCTTTCCTTTCCTTTCCTTTCTTTCCTTTCCTTTCCTTTCCTTTCTTTCCTTTCCTTCCTTTCCTCCTTTCCTTTCTTTCCTTTCCTTTCCTTTCCTTTCTTCTTCCTTTCCTTTCCTTTCCTTTCCTTTCCTTTCCTTTCCTTTCCTTTCCTTTCCTCCTTTCCTTCCTTTCCTTTCCTTTCCTTTCCTTTCCTTTCCTTTCCTTTCCTTTCCTTTCCTTCCTTTCCTTCCCTTTCCTTTCCTTTCTTTCCTTCCCTTCCCTTTCCTCTTCCTTTCTTTCCTTTCCTTTCCTTTCTTTCCTTTCCTTTCCTTTCCTTTCCTTTCCTTTCCTTTCCTTTCCTTTCCTTTCCTTTCCTTTCCTTCCTTTCTTTCCTTTCCTTTCCTTTCCTTTCCTTTCCTTTCCTTTCCTCCTTTCCTTTCCTTTCCTTTCCTTTCCTTTCCTTTCTTTCCTTTCCTTTCCTCCTTTCCTTTCCTTTCCTTTCCTTTCCTCCTTTCCTTTCCTTTCCTTTCCTTTCCTTTCCTCCTTTCCTTTCCTTTCCTCCTTTCCTTTCCTTTCCTTTCCTTTCCTTTCCTTTCCTTTCTTTCCTTTCCTTCCCTTTCCTCCTTTCCTTTCTTTCCTTTCCTTTCCTTTCCTTTCCTTTCCTTTCCTTTCTTTCCTTTCCTTTCCTCCTTTCCTTTCTTTCCTTTCCTTTCCTTTCCTTTCCTTTCCTTTCTTTCCTTTCCTTCCTTTCCTTTCCTTTCCTTCCTTTCCTTTCCTTCCTTTCCTTTCCTTTCCTTTCCTTTCTTTCCTTTCCTTCCCTTCCCTTCCCTCCTTTCCTTTCCTTTCCTTTCCTTTCCTTTCTTTCCTTTCCTTTCCTATCCTTTTCTAATTCTAATTAATTCTATTCTTATCCTATCCTAATTAATCCTATTCCTTTCCTTTCCTTTCCTTTCCTTTCCTAATTCTAATTAATTCTATTCCTATCCTATCCTAATTAAACCTATTCCTTTCCTTTCCTACCCTATCCGTTTCGAATTCTAATTAATTCTATTCCTATTCCTATTCCATTCTGGTCCTGCCGTGGGATGAATCATAAAATAAATCCCCTTCCCCTTCCATGCAACAATTCTTCAGATCGTTTTCATCCAGAAGGATAATATGGAAAATGACAGTACCTTCCTTTGGGTGCCCTTTTTCAAAAACAAGTGGAAATCGAGGTGCGACTTCCACCAATGGGTGATCATGGAGCCACTGAAATGGACGGGGAATACGTAGCGTTGCTGAACTTCACCCTGCAGCGGGAATTGGGAGAGGCACAAAAGCAAAACGAAGAAAAAGGATTTTCTAAGTCAATGTTTCAAAGGTTCAGAAGACTCAAGAAAGAACCTAAGATTTCTTTAGTGGTATTAACAAAAATAAAAGACCAATCAGGATAGACCCAGGATAGAGATAAATTCTCAATTTGCAAAATAGCAGCTGGTGGTTTGGCAAAACCAGCATTTAACAGAATAACAGAGTTGGAAGGGACCCTGGAGGTCATCTAGTCCAACCCCTCTATACCATTCCAGACAAATAGCTGTCCAGCCTCTTCTTAAAAATCTCCAGAGATGGAGTACCCACAACTTCTAGTGGCAAGCAGTTCCATTGGTTAATTTTCTCATTGTCAGGAGATTTCTCCTTAAGTGATTGTTTTTCCTCAAAAAATCAGTCCAATTGCCCTTTCAAATTAAAAACAAAACAAAACACTTTTGATAGAACTATGACCAGGATGCCTGAGAATCTTCATAAACATGTAGCAGAAGTGGTTGTAAAACTGAACAGGGCTCCCTTATCACATCAAGTAGCACGGATAATGTTACCTAGTTTTGGAAATAAAATATTTGCGTTCCTCATTTCAACACCGAGCCAGAAATATTCCCTTTTGGAGGTTTTACTTCACACTATTTTTCTTAGCACTTTCTCCCAATTGAAGCTGTGAGCGGAGAACCATCTCTATATGGTGTTTAAATTCCCGCAATGAAAACATTTCTTTATAGAGTTGCTTAGTTTCAGCTTAGTAATGCTTAGGATGGTGAACCTTTTTGCTGTCGCGTGCCAAAAGGGGGGGGGGGAGTGGGGGGGATGCGGGTGCCCACATCCATAGTTTAATGCGTCCCGCCCTCCTGCACATGCACACGTGACCCCCCCCCCCACATTTCCCCCTGCTTTTGACACATGATGGCATGGGTGGGCCCGGTAGGCCCATTTTCCCCCCTCTCCAGGCTCCAGAGGCTTTCTAGGAGCCTGGGGAGGGCAAAAACAGCCTTCCCCATCCTCCTGGAGGCCTTCCAGAGGCCGGAAACAGCCAGTTTCCCGACGGCCTGAAAATCAGTTGGCCGGAGCGCGCATGTGCACTGGAGCTGACCTAGGGCAACACTCGCGTGCCCACTGTTAGGATATGATTTGCGCCTAACAGTTGTCCAGGCAATATATGTGTTCTATGACTTTAAGTTTTAATGCTGCATCATGCTGTAATGCTGAGTCATGCTATAATTACTTGTACTTTAACAATGTATTTAAGAAGGGTACTGTAAGGTATTCAGTTGGATGTTAAGCTGCCATTGTGTGCGTGTGTGGGTGGATCTGCTACCATCCGGGGTTTGTGAACCAACTACTGTTTGTTTGGTAAGAGTTTGTTTGGAGTTAACCGGTAAAGACTTGGACTGTTTAGAAGACTACGAGATTGTTTATTTTCCATTATAAAGAAAACTTTTGATAACACCAGTTTGTATGTATCTCTATCTCAGTGCTCTCTCAGAAACGTTTCTCTGTGCACTTCGCTCTGCTAGTTGTTACACAACAATATCCTTAACACCCACCAATATGGCTCCGCGTACCACCTGTGGCACCTGTGCCATAGGTTCGCCACCATGGGTTTAGTTTACAAAAGGGCTGCTTCTGCAGTCGTGGTCATTGTGGGAAAACTCTGCTCGATCCAACATTGACACATCAGCATCCTTCAGTCTCAAGAGACTTTGGCATCGTGCTCTGGAAAGAGATCCTAAAACAGCATCTAGTGTGAGTAAAACAGCCAATTCGAGAGTGGCCATCCCTTCCACACGGAGGGCAGATACATTCTGCCCCCAAGTCTTTAAAGTAGCCAAGTTTGGAGACCCCTGCTCTAATAGTGATAGTTTCCAGGGGGATGAATTCCCATTATGACGACGGAAAGTTTACATCATAACTGTTATTTACTCTTGCAGCTCCAAGCGAAGCGCTAAGAGATTGCTTGCTGGGAACCGTGAGAGTTCCTACCAGAGACCTGCTGAGTCGAAGATCAGGTAAAGACACCTGGTTACACACTAGGACCTCTACACTTATCACAAGCTGGGTGCACAACTTGGAGCATCTGTGGTCAGGAGGGTGGTCTTTGTATAAGTTCACTGGATGCGCCCTTCCTTATTATTTAATGATTTTGCATCCAGCCTTTATTATTTTTTTTATTTGATTTTTAAAAATTTGATTTATATGCCGCCCTTCTCCGGAGACTCAGGGTGGCTTACAATGCGTTAAGCAATAGCCTTCATACTTTTGTATATTTATACAAAGTCAGCTTATTGCCCCCACAAACTGGGTCCTCAATTGACCTACCTTAGAAAGGATGGAAGGCTGAGTCAACCTTGAGCCTGGGGAGATTCGAACTTACAGTAATTGCAGGCAGCTGAATGTTAATAACAGGCTTTAGTCTGCTGAGCTATCCAGGCTCCCTGGATAGCCCTGGATATCCTTATACCGCAGCTGTGGTCTCCCTCTGAGGCGCTTTCCCTGCACTAATTCTCCATCCAGGAGATCTTTCGGAATCCGACCATCAGTCGTTCTCACGACATGCCCCAGCCAGCGCAGACGTCGCTGTTTCAATAGTGTATACATGCTAGAAATTCCAGCACGTTCCAAGACTGCGCTATTTGATTTGATTTATTAGATTTATAGATTTAGATTTGGAACTTTGTTCTGCCAGGTGATGCCAGGAATTCATCAGAGGCAGCGCATATGAAGACTTGGCTGTTCAAGCAAATAGGCTGACTCTGATTCTGGGTTTTATTATTTATTAGTTTTTTGGTTTAAAATGGGGTTTTGTTGTACACGTTTTTAACTTGTGTTCGCCGCCCTGAGTCCTTCTGGAGAAGAGCGGCATAGAAATACATGAAATAAAATAAATAAGCAAATAAATAAATAAATAAATATGAAAGGTGTTCAGCTTTCTCTCCTGCCGTGTGTAAAGGGTCCAAGACTCACTGAAGTACAAGAGTGTGTTTCAACATACGATTATGGGAAAAAAATGATCTCCTGCCCACTCGGTCTTACCGTCTGCTGAGAATCTACTCGAAGCTACGCGAACAATTTCCGTAGTTACGGCTGTCTGGCTGACCCCATTCTTTGAAGTTCCCACCGGAAAGTGATACTCGACAAAGAAGGTCCTGGGAAGAGAAGAAATGGTGGAAATAAATTGAGGGAATTCAACAAAATTCGGTGTTTTTAATAAAACCGACCAAAACTTTGCAGCCTTAATTCACTCCCTGCACAACAACAACCCTGTGAGGTGGACTGGGCTGAGAGAAAGGGACTGTCCCTAAGTCACCCAGTCGGCTTTCATCTCTTAAGGCTGGACTAGAACTCACCGTCTCCTGGCGACAGGCCCAAAGTCACCCAGCTAGCTTTTATGCCTAAAGTGGGACTAGAACTCACCATCTCCTGGTTTCTAGGCCAGCACCTTAGTTCTAGAACTCACCGTCTCCTGATGATTGTCCCAAAGTCACCCAGCTGGCTTTTGCGCCTAAAGTGGGACTAGAACTCACCATCTCCTGGTTTCTAGGCCAGCACCTTAGAACTAGAACTCACCATCTCCTGGCGATTGTCCCAAAGTCACCCAGCTGGCTTTTGCGCCTAAGGTGGGACTACAATTCACCATCTCCTGGTTTCTAGGCCAACACCTTAATACTAGAACTCACCATCTCCTGGTTTCTAGGCCAGCACCTTAGAACTAGAACTCACCATCTCCTGGTGATTGTCCCAAAGTCACCCAGCTGGCTTTCATGCCTAAAGTGGGACTATAATCACCATCTCCTGGTTTCTAGGCCAGTACCTTAGTACTAGAACTCACTGTCTCCTGATGATTGTCCCAAAGTCACCCAGCTGGCTTTTGCGTCTAAGGTGGGACTACAACTCACCATCTCCTGGTTTCTAGGCCAGCACCTTAGAACTAGAACTCATCATCTCCTGGTGATTGTCCCAAAGTCACCCAGCTGGCTTTCATGCCTAAGGCAAGACTAGAACTCACCGTCCCCTGGTTTCCATCGTGGTGCCTTCACCGCTAGACCAAACTTCCAAAACTACTGATCTGCAACCACCTTAAACGTGGTCTTTGAAAGAGGTCTTCCCCCTAAATTATCGTTTACGGGACCCTCTGCTCTCTGATTAAAAGAACAATTCATCTGAAGTCCAGTGAAGTCGACAGTCCTGATTAAAACTCTCACCTCTTCTTAGCCAAAGATGGCCTGGGGGGTTTCCCAGCGGGGGTCTTTTGATTGGGGGTACTCTGAGAGCTGTCTTCAGGAGGGACCCCTCTGAGGCTCTCAATCACAACCCTGGCTAAGCGGATCCGACCCAGGGTGGCCAGCCTGTCAAGGCTCAAATGGACAGCTTGGATCTCATCGGTGGACTCCGGGAAGGTCTCACGAGGAAGGGGTTTAGCAGGGGAACGGCTGAAAAGAGAAAGGAGAAACTTCAGAAACTTTTAAGTGCCACGGCCTTAAAACATTATTAAAGGGCTTGCAAGCGTCATCAAGGGCACTGCAGGTAGCTCTCGATTTACAACGGTTTGTTTAGTGACCGAAAATTAGAACAGCGCTGAAAAAAGTGACTCGTTTTCACGCTTGCGACTGAAGGATCACCCACTGGAGGAAGTTGCACCCGAATTCAACCCAAAAGAAAATAATGTTATTTTCCAGGCCTCCAGAAGTCGTGAATGCTCCATTGCTGGAAGCTTTTAAGAAGAGATTAGACAGCCTTTTGTCAGAAATGGTACAGGGTGCTTGAGCGGAGTGGGGGTGCTGTTGCAAGAGAAGACCTCGCTTCCAACTCCGTTATTCTCTTTAATGAAAAGAAGGACCAGGGGAGACAGGATAGCAGTCTTCCCATATCTGAGGGGCTGCCCCAAAGAAGAGGGAGTCAAGCTATTCTCCAAAGCCCCTGAAGGCAGGAGAAGAAGCAATGGGCGGAAACCAATTGAGGAGAGAAACAAGCTGGATCTAAGGAGAAATTTCCTAAGTAAGGACAATTAGCCAGTGGAACAGCTCGCCACCAGAAACTGTAAGTGCTCCATCACTGTAGGCTTTTTAGAAGAGATTGGACAGCCATTTGTCTGAAATGGTATAAGGCAGAGGTCTCCAACCTTGGCAACTTTAAGCCTGGAGGACGTCAGCTCCCAGAATTCCCCAGCCAGCAAAGCTGGCTGGGGAATTCTGGGAGCTGACGTCCTCCAGGCTTAAAATTGCCAAGGTTGGAGACCTCTGATCTAAAGCAGGCTTTTGGGACTATGGAGGATTTTCAGGTAGTCCTCGATTTACAACAGCTCATTTAGTGACCGTTGGGAAGTTAAAACAGCACTGGAAAAAGGACCTGACCAGCAAAGGTGTATTTTGAAAATATGCAATGCTTAGGTTAAAGAATGGAATATGAAATGAGCCTTTAAAAGGTAAAGGTAAAGGTTCCCCTTGCACATACGTGCTAGTTGTTCCCGACTCTAGGGGGCGGTGCTTATCTCCGTTTCAAAGCCAAAGAGCCAGCGCTGTCCAAAGACGTCTCCATGGTCATGTGGCCGGTATGACTCAATGCCAAAGGCGCACGGAACGCTGTGACCTTCCCACCAAAGGGGGTCCCTATTTTTCTACTTGCATTTTTTTTACCTGCTTTCGAACTGCTAGATTGGCAGAAGCTGGGACAAGTCACGGGAGGTCACCCTGTTACGTGGCACTAGGGATTCGAACCGCTGGACTGCCGACCTTTCGATCGACAAGCTCAGCGTCTTAGCCACTGCGTCCCATATTATGATATACATATATACGTATCCATGTATGGGTAGAGAGGAATTTAACAGGATAGCAAGATCCTGTTAAATTCCTCTCTACCCATACATGGATACATTCCTGATCTCTTAAGATGCCGATTAAAGTCAAGAAAGCCACCACTCTTGACAGCACTTAAGTTGATGGCCGATCATTAGAACACCACACAAAAGAGGATGGAAGCGTGGAGTAGCTATTCCCCCCAAGATATCTCTGAGCATATCAATCCTAATAGTATACCTCCAGGATTTAACCTACCCCGACACATATGGGTGACATATAATAGAATTAGAACAACTCATGGGGTGTGCTGACTCCCTGTATAAATGGGAAAAGACACCTTCAGCACAATGTGATTGCGGGGCCCCTCGACAAACTATCCAGCATATATTGAGGGAATGCCCTAACAGAAGGTATCCAGGAGATTCTAGGGACTTACTCTGCATAACAACGGCAGCTACTGACTGGATCTCCAAACTCGACATTAAACTCTGAAATGCTATTTCTGTTTTCCTTTTAGGTTTTCTTACTGCTTTTTTTATTGTTTTTATTGTTTTAACCTGTAAAAATGAAGTGTTTTAATACTGTGTGTGACCAGCCATACGCTAAATAAATAAATAAAATATGTATATCATACATCATATGTGATATACATGAGCCTTTACTGGGGCCACAAAATCAGCATCCGAGGCTGCCTCATGGAAGAGAGAGGAAGAGAGTCCAGAACAATTATTTTACCTGTCTCTTGTCTCCAAGGTCGTCTTTTTCCGCCTGTGAGGACTCGACTCTGAAGCCTTTGGTGACCTCTGAAGTTTTGGGCCCTGAGGCCGGCTTAGTTTTCCAGCCTCATCCTCCTCGTCACTGAAAAGGTCGCTGAAGCTGCTGTCAGATTTCTGAAGAAAATTGATCATGAAAAACAAAACATGACAAGAGAATATTTGTAGATCGGGGCTAAGTTGTGGGGTCCTTGGTGCTCCCTAACCTCGTCCGCTTTCTTGCAGATGTTTCATGACCCAACTAGGAAACGTTATCAGTTGTAGAAGGAAGAAGGGTTTGCTTTCTGTTTTTAAACCCCACTCCTTTTTAGCACTGATGATGTTCCCTAGTTGGGTCTTGAAACGTCCACAAGAAAACAGCCAAGCCCAGAAAACGTCGAAGTCCTCACAAAACAAATATAATTATACACTTAAAACAGGGCAGGGAAAACTGGAATAGAGTTTCTGGTGTTCTTTCCAATTCCTTTACCAGCAGTAGCCATAGGAAAGCCATGGAAAATAAGCCATGATTTACCCAACCAGCTCCATGAAATCCAACATAAACCCAAAGAGGAATTAATTGGGAGCAAATGGGACTGTCAGTTTATGCCAACTGGCAAGAGATGCTGGAGCCTCGAATAGAGATATTTGCTACAGCTTCTAGTGCTGCCGATGCAGTCCAAGTTCTTGCAAGCATGAAGAAGAAAAAAGTCGGTAGCAGAGCGATATCACTGCCCTCAAAACAGGCAAAGACATGGTCTATACCAGGGGTGTCTAAACTTGGCGACCTTAAGGCTTGTGGACTTCAACGCCCAGAATTCCTCAGCCAGCTGTGCTAGCTAGGAAAATCTGGGAATTGAAGTCCACAAGTCTTACGGTTGTCACGTTTGAAGACCATGGCTGAGGAATTCTGGGAATTGAAGTTCACAAGTCTTAACAGTTGAAATCCACAAGAAATTTGCCAAGTTTGGGGGACCCTGGTGTATCCAATGCTGGCTGAGGAATCCGGAGAGTTGAAGTCCACAAGTCTCAAAGTGGTCAAGTTTGGAGACCCCATGATATACATTGTACACTAATGTGTCAAAAGTGAGACTTTTCCTTTTTCTCAACCAGACTTTCTAGTCAATATATCACTCTCCTGCGCGGTCCTATTCTTAATCAGCATTGATGTTTTCTGCTTGTTTAGTTTGAAACCTGCTAAAGACCCAAACTCATTTAATTCCCTCATCAAATATTCTATACCACACACCTTTTCTACTCACCTGAGCTGCGTAGAACAAATTTTCCAAGAGACTCTGGTCGTAGTGTGGGTCGTTCAATTCGCTGTCGTACAGGTGACTCGAAGGGGAAAGAGATTCGGGAGGGGAGCCTGCCCCGTCCACGAGATGATCCGGAGATAAATCGGAACTGTAGATATAGAAAGATAGAAAAGTCCCACGCGTGCGTTTAAAAGGCTGGTAGAACTTACCTCCTGTATTATATTATAGGAAACCCTCAACTTACAACCATTCGTTTAGCGACCGTTTAAGCAGGGCTGTCTCCAAACTTGGCAACTTTTTAAAGACGCGTGGACTTCAACTCCCAGAATTCCTCAGTCAGCCACCTCACTTAAACAACTGCCTCACTTAGCAACGGAAATCTTGGGCTCAATTGTGGTTGTAAGTTGAGGACTACCTCAAAAACATAAATTTTGGAAAATTCTCGAGGCAATTTTTTTTTTCTCAAATGGAAAAGCCAGACCAATATCTATCTCACCTGCCCAGCAGGAGCTCGACTGCTTTCTTTTCAGCATCCAAATCGAATTCGGAACATTCACGCCATGGTTCATGAGGGCCTTTGTACATAAGACCAGGATTCTTCAGAGTTCTGGATAGAATATTAGAATAAAGGAAAGGAAAGGAAGATGTGAGGGATCGAACACCTATCGGAATCAAAAGCATTTTGTGGAGGGAAAATGCAATCCTTTAAAGGGAGGTTAAGAACAATAATTCGCCCAATAGTTTTAACAGGATATTTTTCAGCGTAGCCCTTTCTAGATCTGTCTAGGAAAAAGGACAACAGAAGCCAAAGGTGCTTTTACATAGGAACTGGGACATAAATTAAAGTCTTAATTATTTAGACCAGAGGTCTTCAAATTTGGCATGCTAGCTGGAGAATTCTGGGAGTTGAAGTCCACAAGTCTTAAAGCTGCCCAGTTTGAAGACCTCTGATTTAGACCGTTTTAAAGTATCGTTTATAATTTTCTAGATTTGAGGAAACCCAAAGGCGCTTTTTTTCCCCAAGAGGCAACTGGACTTTCTGCTTTTTGAAGACACTTTGCTTCTCATCCGAGAAGCTTCTTTAGCCCTGGCTGAAGGGTGGGGAATGGATTGATATTTCTTGCAGACAGCTGGCCATTTGCATCCTTTCAGAGGGTCATTGAGGCCACTTGGAGGTTTGTCTGTGTCCTCAGGGCCACCTGAGGGGTGCAAATGGGCATGGAGCCTTCTTGGAATAACTGTGCTGTAGACTGAGTCCGAAAGGAGAAGGGCGGTATATAAATCTAATAAAAGATAAAGAAAGAAGATAAAGATGATGTTGTATCCCTCCCCTTTTGTTGAGAGACGGCCGTTCAGTTTTGACATAGATGGCCTCTTTGACCCCTTTTAAACCGGGGTGGAGGGTGGGAGGAGATATGACGGCTTGTTGAGAGGGAGACGGATACCGCATCATCTATCTCTGTCCTTTCAGCAGTTCCAAGAAGGCTCCATATCCATTTGCACCATTCAGGTGATCCTAAGGACACAGGTTAACCTCCAGGTGGCCTCAACGACTTGCTAAAAGGATTCAAATGACCAGCTGTCTGCAAGGAGTATCAATCCCTCCATTCCCCAATATCATGTCAGAGCTGAAGCAGCTTCTTAGATGGGGAGCGAAAAATTTGATAGAAAGATAAGGTATTGGATTCTACAGCGGCAAGAATTGTGTTCGTGCAAAATTGGAAGGAATGCAATACACCACCAGAGGGACTGATCATTCAGAAGAGATATCAATGTGCCGAAATGGATAAACTTACCCTAGAACTAAAAGAAAAAGATGATTCGGAATTTTATGCGGTTTGGGAAAAATGGCACACTTGGATATATAATAGAAATAAACATTGAAATATACATAAGGCTATTGAGGTTTAGATATTGAATGTATATAATTTTTGTATATATGTATATAAGAATGTATATAAGGTTTGCAGAAACATCTTGGTTACGTAGGAAAAACCTGGCTTAAAGAAAAGCACACATAAAACCTACGAAAAGTAAGAAAATAGATATTGTACCTTTACAGGGAAGATACATGAGATGTAGGTGTAGCTTACTGATGATGGCTAATGAGTCAGAAATAGCTATATAAGTCTCCAAGTCTCCAAATGGGCAAACACAAAATCTGCTGGCTGCCAGAATGAAAAGAAGGAAAAAAACCCCAGAAAGTAGTGAATGTGATTTCACTCAACCAGGGTTTGCAGAAACATCTTGGTTACGTAGGAAAAACCTGGCTTAAAAAAAAACACAATGTATATAATGTATATATTGTTGATCCGAGATATACAAAAATGACACAGTCTGTTATTGTGTACTAGAGTTGTGTAAAGGAAAATTGTAATAAAAATTAGAAAAAAAAATTAGATGAGGAGCGAAACGTCTTCAAATGAAAAAAAAAACCAGAAAGTCCAATTGCCTCTTGAAAAAACAAAACCATGACCTTTGTGACTGAGAATCTCCAAAGCCATTTCAATTTAAGGAAGGGATATGGCAACCGTCACTCAGTCCATGCAAGTTGCCAAGCGTTCAAATTCTGATCACATGACCAGAGGGATTGTTTCTGTTAAGTGTGAGAACTGATCCATAAGACGCTTTTTTCACTGTTGTTGTTAACTTTGAGCCGTCAGTAAATGAATGGCAAATGAATGGCATATTATGAGGACTACCCATAACAGAAATTTACAGATTGGATTTTGCCTGCAAGTTACTCTGAAAAGTGTCGCAATTTTTAGACTCTTTTTTAACAACACACAACTGTACCTCCGTTTTCTTGGGGGACCCAAACCTTCCCTCTTGCCTACCCAAACTCACTTTCCAGCTTGTCGGGAGAGGTCCTGCTTTCCCGAAGGTTGAGCCTCATATCGTTCGATGACGGGATCCGGATTCGATATCATGACGGACACAGCCATAGCGTTTCGCAACCGGTTTCCTCGATCCAAAAGGTCTTGAAAGAAGAGAAAGCAGAGAAAGGAAATCCACAGGAAAAACGAAGGAACCATCCACTCCGGCTGGCCGTTATCCTCTTTTCAAGATCAAAGGCGATATGGCCTTTTAAAAAAAAACAAAAACCCCAAAACTGATAGTCCTCGACTTACGACCGCAAACGAGCCCAAAATTTCCACTGCTGAGCAAGACCGTTGATAAGCGAGCTTTGCCCCAATTTACCAACTTCCTTGCCATAGTTGTTAAGTGAATCACTTCAGTTGTCAAACTAGTAGAATGGTTGTTAAGCGAATCTGGTCACCCCGTTGACTTTGCTTGTTAGACGGTCGCAAAAGGGAATCACGTGACCCGGGGCACTGCGACCGTCATAAAATATGAGTCAGTCGCCAAGCCCCTTCTGATCTTGTGACCGTAGGAATGCTGCAAGGGTGTGAAAACAGGTCATAAGTCCCCCCTTTTTTTTAGTCCCGTCGTGACTTCGAATGGTTGTTAAGTGAATCTGGCTTCCTCATTGTCAGGAAGTCACAAAAGGACCCTGGGATGCTGCAACTGTCGTAAGTACATGCCAGTTGCCGAGTGTCTGAATTTTGATCACGTGACCGTGGGGATGCTGGAACGGTCCTAAGACACTTTTTTTCAGTGCCGCCGTAAATTTGAATGGTCACTAAAGGAATGGTTGTAAGTCTGGACTACCGCCTGGACTACTGCAATGCTCTCTACATGGGGCTCCCCTTGGGATGCATCCGGAGGCTCCAACTGGTACAGAATGCGGCCGCGCGGGGGATTATGGGAGCGACAGGGCGCTCCCATGTGACACCTCTCCTGCGAGAGCTGCATTGGTTGCCGGCTGATTTCCGGGTGCGTTTCAAGGTGTTGGTAATCACCTTTAAAGCGCTCCATGGCTTAGGACCAGGGTACTTACGGAACCGCCTTCTGCCACCTATTGCCTTCCACCGGCCGGTTCGCTCCCACAGAGAGGGCCTCCTCAGGGTGCTGTCAGCCAGACAATGCCGGCTGGTGACCCCCAGGGGGAGAGCCTTCTCTGTGGCAGCCCCTACCCTCTGGAACGATCTTCCTCCAGAGTTGAGAACGATCTCTGACCTCCGGACTTTTCGTCGGGCCTTGAAAACATATCTTTTTCAGCTTGCTGGTTTAGCCTGATCCCTGCTAAATTTTTAGAGTTTTTTAGAGTTTATATCTATTTTTAATATTAATCTGTTTTAATTATCAGCTAATTTTATATTTGTTTTTATAATGTTTTAACTTTTATGTACTGGTTTTTATTCGGCTGTTCACCGCCCTGAGTCCGTAAGGAGAAGGGCGGTATATAAGTCCAATAAATAAATAAATAATAAATAAAATAAGTCAAGGACTACCTGTACAGTAGCGTGTCAATGCTGAAGCTGTCTTGACTGGAGCTTCAGCGTTGCCACACTGGAGTTGAGGGACAGGGAGGGGCGATTGGAGACAGCTGGGGTTGTGTAGCCAAAACGAAATACTTTCTCTTGGGAACCAAGATCATTTCTCACGCTTGGTCAGAGGAGGGAGGAATGATGTCGCCAGGCAACCAGACAGCTTTGTGATTGGACCATGTGACTGACTGACTGGGGTTGAGGGAAAACGTTTACTTTTGATGAGGTGAAAACTGCCGGAACCTTCAGTGTTCGGTTTTCACCAGATCTGTGCCAATGCTGTGGTCTGCAAGCAGGCTGGGGAGTCGGACAGGGAGGAGGCTGGGGAGGAACATGGGCCAGTCCTGGGCTCTGCGTCGGAGGCAGAGATGGGGCCAGGGCCATCTGGGAGTTATGCGCAGATTCCGGAGCCTCCAGAGTCAGACAGCAGAGAGGCAGAGGAACAGAAGGAGCCTGTTCCTCATGCGCACATGCGCGTAGCTGCCAAAAGGCACAAACAGTTAAAACAAAAAGGACGACTCGGGAGTAAGGCCTGGAGATGATTGGCCCCTCCCATAAGGCTTAAAAGAGGAGCAAAGGCACGTGGGCCCTTTGCAGGAAAGCAACGTTGTTAATTCTGTTCCCAGTCGGCATCTCTGTTTGATTCTGGACTCCGTGGGGCTTTGCCAAGTAGGTCTTTGGCAGCGTGTCAAGGGGAGTTGGTGATTATCCTGAAGGACTTTTTACAACTAATTGGGACTCAGCTGTGAATGAACGTAATTCCCAGCTTTTGCAATAAAAGATGTTTTTCAGATTATTCGTCTGTCTTAATGACTCAGTAAGCCTAGATCACAGCAGCCAATATGATAATTCGAATAAAAGTATTCTTTGAGGAATCTACCTGCCTCAGAGATTTGCTTGCTATGGGTCTATGACTTGGAATCCTGACACAGTATTGCACACCTGCTTACCTGTAAGGAGATCCTTCGTAGCTGGACTGTTGCAAGGAAGAACACGGACAGGCCGTGTGGTTTCCTTGCCTGATTTAATATGCGCCTCTGGATCAGAGCTGTTCAAAGACATTTTGTGTGGCTTGGGGTCCTTGGCGTTCAAGATGTAATCCACGGGTGGGTGAGACCCACCAATGCTTCTTTGGATATTCTCCGAGTTCTCCTGGAAATATAAGTGATCTTTCCCCCTAAAACATAAAGCACCACAGAGAAAATCAATTCGGGCTGACCCGAAGATCCCTCTGGTGGCTTCAGGCGTTCGTACGAATCGTGGACATGTGATTGTCGTAGACTGAAACCGGTCGTAAAGGTGAAACAGTTGCCGAGCGCCCAAAACGAAATCATGTGGCTGCAGGGAAGAGGGCGTGAATTTGCAGGAGTGCATCTGCCTCTTTTACCAGATCAGATAGGGTGGTATAAAGGTATTCCTTGACTTACGATCACAATTGGTGATAAATGTGTATAAAGTGATAAAAGAGTATAAATCCTTCTATAAATGAAAGGATTTATACTCTTTGCAGATAGCTGGATCTACATCCATTGGTGCTACTCCGGTGATCCTGAGGATCTCCAAGTGGCCTCAACGACCCTCTAAAAGGATGCAAATGACCAGCTTTCTGCAAGGAATATTAAATCCTTCCATCCTTCCCCATCCAGCCAGAGTTTGAAGAAGCTTCTTGGATAAGGAGCAAAATGTCTTCAAAGAAAAACCAGTTGCCTCTTGAAAAAGCACCTTTGGGAGTGATAGGTCTTGTTTTATACAATTAAAACAGCTCTCTGGCTTTTACAGTCCTCTCTAAGCGGTTTATAGCGTCAGCACCTTGCCCCCCAACAATCTGGCTCTTCATTTTACTGACCTCAAAAGGATGGAAGGCCGAGTCAACCTTGAGCCTGTCAGGATCGAACTGCCGGCAGTGGGCAAAATTAGCCTACAGTGCTGCACTCGAACCACTGTGCCACCAGGAAGGAGAATGAGAAAGGGAATAAGAGAAGAAGCAAGGAAAGAAGGAAGGGGTGGATGAAGGGAAGGAAGGAAGGGAAGAGGGAGTGAAGAAGGAAGGACTAGCAATAGCATTTATATACCGCTTCACAGTGCTTTACAGCCCTCTCTAAGCAGTTTACAGAATCAGCATATCACCCCCCAATAACCTGGGTCCTCATTTTACCCACCTCGGAAGGACGGAAGGCTGAATCAACCTTGAGCCGGTCAGGATCGAACTACTGGCAGTGAGCAGTGAATTAGCCTGCAATACTGCATTCTCAACCACTGCGTCAGCAAGGAAGGAAGGAAGGAAGGAAGGAAGGAAGGAAGGAAGGAAGGAAGGGCAATAGCCACAGCACCTAGAGTTATATACTGCTTCACAGTGCTTTTACAGCCCTCTCTAAGCGGTTTACAGAGTCAAAACATTGACCCCAACAATCTGAGGCCTCATTTTACCCATCTTGGAAGGATGGAAAGCTGAGTCAACCTGGAGCCTGGTGAGATTTGAACTGCCAAATTGCAGTCAGCAATGCAAGTAGTGTGCAGCACTGCAGTCAAACTACTGCGCCACCGTGGCTAAACAATTTACAACAGCAATGTAACGTAACCACACACCATAAAATAGAACCTAACACACATACATATATATGGGGGTGAAATGTAAAATTTGTTACTACCGGTTCTGTGGGTGTGGCCTGGTGTGTGTGTGTGGGGGGGTTGTAATGTGACTGGGTGGGTGTGGCCAACTTTTTTTTTTTAACTTTTCAAAGCATTTTTTTCTAATGCTTTGAAAAGCCTCTCTGCTGATCAGGCAACTCAACTGGGATTCAGAGAGGCTTTTTAAAAAATGCCTCTCTGCTGATCAGGCAACTCAGCTGGGATCGTCAGAGACTTTTCAAAGCATTTTTTTTCACCACCTCTTCGGCCAAGAGGTTGCAGAAAAAAATGCTTTGAAAAGCCTCTGAGGATCCCAGCTGTGTTGCACGATCATCAGAGGCTTTTTTTTTTTACTTTTAAAAGCATTTTTTCGTTGGAAGAGGTTGTAGAAAAAATGCTTTTAAAAGTTAAAAAAAAAAAGCCTCTGATGATCGTGTGACACAGCTGAGCATGGTGGGCGGGCACAGGGATTTTTGCTACCGGTTCTCTGACCCACTTGCAGCCATCGCTACCGGATCGGGCGATCCGGTCCGAACCAGGAGCATTTCACCCCTGATATATACATATTAAAAGCATAAGTATCCTGTGAAGCAAGCAAATTCGTTTTCCCCAAAGGTAGCAAATAGATATTTCTGAGATATTGGGCTGATTTTTTTTTTTTAAACCCCGGTAGACAGAAAATAAAAATTTAAACACACACACACACACACACACACCTTGGAGTACTTGCTCTGCTGCTGCCCAGAGACTCTCTTCCGTGAAGGTGGGTGCCAGTTGGTCTGTGGAGCTGGGAGGGAGCGAGGGAGTGGCTCAAATCTGTAGCATCCTTGTTCGTATTTGTGTTGTGGGCAGTGTGTTTGCTCTCGTACACGTCGGACAGAGGTTCCAGAAACAGGGATATCTGCAAAATGTCATTCGAGCAAGACTGTGAGGACACCTCTCTATTCCCACACAGGTCGTCCTCAACCTACGACCACAACTGAGACCGAAATTGAGGTTGCTAAGTGAGAAAGCTGTAAAGTAAGTCTTGCCCCAGTTTTCTGACCTTTTCTGCTAGTTGTTAACTGAATCGCTGCAGTTGTTAAGTGAGTAACACGGTGTTAAGTGAATCTGGTTCCCCCCCCGTTGACTTTGCTTGTCAGAAGGTCACAAAAAGGGATCGCGGGACCCTGCCACCGTCATAAACGTGAGTCAGTTGTCCAGCGTCGAAATGTTGCTAAGCAAAACGTTGCTTAAGTCAGTTTTCCCCCAATTTGGCGACCTTTCTTGCCACCGTTCTTAAGCGGATCACTGCAGGTTATTAAGTTAGTAAAATGGTTGTGAAGGGAACGCGGCTTCCCCATTGAATTTGATTGGTTTAATGGGGTTTTTAAAATTTTGATATTATCAATTTTTGGGTTTTAAATTGGGTATTTTAACTTGTAGATTTGAGATTTTTATATTGAAACGCCGATGATTTAATTTATTTTAAACTTTTTAAATATCTGTACTATATGTGTTTTAATTTGGCTGTTCGCCGCCCTGAGTCCCCCCCAGGGAGAAGGGCGGTATATAAGTTGAAATAATAAATAAATAAAAAAAATTTGCTTGCCTGAAGGTTGTCAAACGGGGATCATGCAACCCCGGGACACTATGACGGTCATAAATAGGAGTTAAGATGCCGAGTGCCTGAATTTTGATCGCAAAAGGCGATCACGTGACCCTGGGACCCGCCCGACCGTCGTAAATGTGAATCCACTGTCCAAATTTGGACCATGGAGAGGTTGCAATGGTCGTAAGTGTGAAAAATGGTCGTAAATTCCTCTTTCCAGTGCTGTTTTAGCTTTCCAACGGTCACTAAACGAGGTGTTGTAAATCGAGGACTACCTGAAAATCCTCCATAGCCCCAAAAGCCTGCTTTAGAACAGGGGTCTCCAACCTTGGCAACTTGAAGCCTGGAGGACTTCAACTCCCAGAATTCCCCAGCTGGCTGGGGAATTCTGGGAATTGAAGTCCTCCAGGCTTCAAGTTGCCAAGGTTGGAAACCTCTGCCTTATACCATTTCAGACAAATGGCTGTCCAATCTCTCCAGTGATGAAGCACCTACAATTTCTGGTGGCGAGCTGTTCCACTGGCTAATTGTCCTCACTTAGGAAATTTCTGCTTAGATCCAGGTTCTAAGCAAAGCTGGCTGGGGAATTCTGGGAGTTGAAGTCCTCCAAGCTTAAAGTTGTCAAGGTTGGAGATCCCGGCTTTAGGACATCCAAACGATTACCAATAACATTCTGTGCATTTCAAACTGATCCCCATTTACAATACCTGGAATTGAGGCAGGGCAAGAGGGAAACACACACACACACACACACACACACCCCGGTTACTTCTGAATTACCTGCAGCTCTCCCATCTTTTCAGACGAGGGCGAAACGATGGTGAAAAATCCACTGATTGGGTGGCTGGGAGAGAGCTGGGCCAGCCCCTTGATTTGAACCCGTCCAATTGGAAGGTGATCGGATTTGGTCATTACTTCCAGGATAAGAGCCCCCATATCTGCAGGAAGCAGGCAAAGAAAAAGACGGAGAAAAGACGACCAGCTTGGTGTAACTGGGTAGACAACACGTTAAGGGTGTTAATGCTACTTCAAAACCATGGGGGTGAAAAACCCACCATGATTTAAGGCACCCCTAAATGCAAACTTTGTTTCTCATTCCCACACCCACCATGATGGAACAAGATGATGGAGAAGAAAGTAAATGTAGCTCAGGGTCGAACTCTGGGGGGTCCTTGGTGTTCCCTGAGCTGGGCTGTTTTCTTCTAGATGTTTCATGACCCAACTAGGTAATGTCATCAGTGATATAAGGGAATGGGGCTTACGGAGGAGGGGGAGCGCGAGTAGGAGCAGAACCACGGATGATCTCCCCCAACGGCTTCACATAAATGTTGAACAGGAGAGGCGAAAGGACTGACCCCTGTGGCACCCCGCAAGTAAGGGGCCTCGAGGTCGATCTCTGTCCACCTGTCAACACTGACTGCGACCTGACAGAGAGGTAGGACGAGAACCACCGTAATACGTAATAATTAATAGAATATTAACAAAGGGCAAACCCCACTCCCTTCTGGCACTGATGATGTAACCTAGTTTGGCAATAAAACATCTGCAAGAAAACCACCACCAAGCTCAGAGAACACCCAAGGACCCCATAATGACTATGACTGTTCTCAACGGTATTTAATCATTCTAAGTTTTCACCCTAAAAATAGCAATTTTGTGGGCCATTTCCAGAGGAGGCCTCTGTGACTGACCACATCCAGGGCACAGTCCCACATTCAACCTTTATTCACCTGATTAATTGCCAAGGGACAGCCGTACCTGTCAGGTAGGAGGCAAACTGTTTGGGCCCACATCGCACAGGGTAGCAGGTGGTGGTGTTCAGAATTTTTTGCTCTGGCTGGGAAGCATCCTGGGGAATGAAGACGGTGCCATTGGTGGTTTCGCCCCACCATCTCACCCGGACGAGGGACGATGCTGGCGGCTTGGCGACCATCCATACAATTTTGCTGACGGTCAGTTTGAGGAAGCAGCGCAATTGTCCTTCCACAAGTGGGGGTAAGCTGGTAGAAGGGGAGATGTCACTGAGAGCTGCAGAGCAATAATAAAAGCACCCAGGAAATTAGATTAGAAATGACAGATGATGGATAGAAAAAAAGAGAGAAAAAGATCTTCCCTGAACATATTTTACTAAAAATATGTGTGTTAATATTAAAACTATATAGCCTTGATAATTATTTTGTATGTAGTGGAGATTTTGCATGTAATGAAGGATGAAATATGGGAATTATGAATAAGGATTAAGCATTAACTGGAAAATTAGAGATTGAATGATGGTATTATTAAACATTAAACATAAGAAGACATCCGGCCCTCTCAATTCCTGGCAAATAGATGGGGAAGAAATGGAGGTAGTGACAGATTTTATTTTCCTGGGCTCCAAGACCACTGCAAATGGGGACTGCAGCCAAGAAATCAAAAGAGGCTTGCTCCTGGGGAGGAAAGCCATGGCAAATCTAGATAGCTTACTAAAAAGCAGAGACATCACCCTGCCAACAAAAGTGCGTATAGTCAAGGCGATGGTTTTCCCAGTTGCAATGTACGGCTGTGAAAGTTGGGCCATAAGGAAGGCTGAATGCCAAAGAATGGAGGCCTTTGAACTCTGGTGCTGGAGGAGACTCCTGCAAGTCCCTTGGACTGCAAGATGATCCAATCGGTCAGTCCTAGAGGAGATCAACCCTGACTGCTCTTTAGAAGGCCGGATCCTGAAGAGGAAACTCAAATCCTTTGGCCACCTAATGAGAAGGAATGAAGGACTCGCTGGAGAAGAGCCGAATGCTGGGAAGGATGGAGGGCAAAAGAAGAAGGGGACAGCAGAGAACGAGGTGGCTGGATGGAGTCACTGAAACAGTTGGCGGGAGCTTAAATGGACATCCTCCAGAGGATGTTGGAGGACAGGAAGGCCTGGAGGAACATTGTCCATGGGATCGCGATGGGTCGGACACAATTTCACGACTAACAACAACAACAACAATTATGTTATTAAACATGAAAATGAAAAACATAAAAATATTATGATTAGGAATGAAATGATAAAATTAAACAATGGGTGGTTAGATAATGAAAGAATATAATGTAAGCATGTGTATTAATTGTAGAATCACACAGATTGGATGATTGGAAAGAACATGAACAGATTTACTTTATATGTTTAAATGATTGTGATTGGTACTAGACGTATACATTGAAACACTAAAAATAAAAGAATGAAGGATGAAACTTTAATATAAATAGATGTCAAGAGCTAAATAAGGGAACTATGAATAACAAAACAGGTGAAAGATGGAAGATAGAAAAGAAATGCCTTTGAATATTACAATGACATGGGAAAAAAAGTTAAAATAGGGATAGAAATAAGAGGGGAATAATAGTGTATATTATCCATTGTCTATTATATATTATAATAGTTGTATCTTTTGGGTGCTTAAAAGGACCCACAAAATAAGAAATGGGTCTCCTACCCCTTTCCTCCTAGGCTAAGGTCTCCCTCCCATTCTCCTGCCTCCACTGGGATCTCCTGGTGGTCTCCCATCCATCTCTTTAGCTGAGAAACTATTTGCAGCAGCGGGAGAGAAAAGGCAGAGTTTCTCCTCCCATGTCTTCTGTCTTAATTGACAGCGGGTCGCCCAGGCTCACTTTGTCCCCAGGGCAGGACTCGAACTCAGAACCAGTCCTGGAACTTCTCCTGGTATCTAGCTTGTCATTACATCAAGGCGGCTGTCCTTCATAGTACATAAAAATACGGGCATTTCCCGCAAAGGGGTTTTCCCCACCCACCTTCCTCTATTCTCCTGCCTCCTCTGGGATCTCCTGGTGGTCCCCCCTCCATCTCTTCAACCAAGAAACCATTTGCCACAACAGCAGGAGAGAAAAGGCAAGAGTTTCTCCTCCCAACGTCTTCTGCCTTCATCCACAGCAGGTCACCCCGGGCTCGCTTTGTCCTCAGGGCAGGACTCGAACTCAGAACCAGACCTGGAACTTCTCCAGGTATCTAGCCTGCCATTACATCAAGGCGGCTCTCCTTCATAATACATAAAAACACGGGCATTTCCCGCAAAGGGGTTTCCCCACCTTCTTCCTCTAGTCTTCTGCCCTCTGGGATCTCCTGGTGGTCCCCCATCCATCCCAGGAGAGAGAAGAAACAAAAACAAAGCATCTATTCCTAAAGTCTTCTGCCCCTCCGACCCCAGGGTCGTGGGAAGGCGGGAGAGGGAAGGACCCAGCCCGGCCTCGACATCCTTCACCCACCCTTCCGACGACGGACGGCCGAGGCCCGGCCCGGCCCGGCTTTACTCTTCTTCGGCTTCATCCTCTCCGCCAGGCCCGGAGCCGCTGCCTAGCAACGGCCGCCGCCGCCGCCGCGGGCGCGCGCTGCCTGCTGGGAAAATGGCGGGAGGGCCGCTGCCTCGAGCGGTCGCCGCTTCAACTACCGCCCCCAGAAGGCTTTGCGAGGGAACGTAGAGATACGAAAGGCTTTAAGGATAAGACCGGGGGGGGACTTTCCCCCCAACGTTGGGCAGCATCACAATCAGAATCGAGCTGGAAGGGACCCTGGAGGTCTTCTAGTCCAGCCCCCCTGCTCAAGCAGGAGACCCTCTACCATTTCAGACGAATCCTTTTAGAAAGTTTTTAGAAAGAACAATTAACCAGTGTAACAGCTTTTCTCCAGAAGCTGTAAATGCTCCAACACTGGAAAGTTTTTAAGAAGAGATTGGATAACCATTTGTCTGAAGTGGTGTAGGGTTTCCTGCCTAAGCAGGGGGTTGGACTAGAAGACCTCCGAGGTCCCTTCCAACTGTCCTATTCTATTCTGTTCTGTTCTATTTTCTCTTCTCTATTATATTCTGTTCTGTTCCATAGTTCTTTTCTGTTCTGTTCTGTTCTATTCTCCAATATTTATTCTATTCTATTCTATTCTATTCTATTCTATTCTATTCTATTCTATTCTATTCTATTCTATTCTCTATTGCATTCTGTTCTGTTCCATATTTCTATTCTATTCTATTCTGTTCTACATTCCATAGCTCTGTTCTGTTCTGTTCTATTCCATTCCATTCATGCCATTCCATTCCATTAATTCTATTCTATTCCATAGTTCTGTTCTGTTCTCCAATATTTATTCTATTCTGTTCTGTTCTGTTCTGTTCTGTTCTGTTCTATTCTATTTCTTATTCTATTCTATTCCTAATCCATGTTCTATTCTATTCTATTGTTTTCTTTTCTATTCTATTCTATAGCTCCACCTCGCGGCTCTTGAGCGGACCAGCCCTCCTTTTGAAGGGAGTCCGCTTTGAATACTGCGTCTCCCAGGGTGCCTTTCGGCGACTTCCGGCAAGGAGCGTGCGCCGCCGGACTGCCTTTCCCGTCGTGCCTCGGGGCGGGAGCCCCTCCCTTTCCGGCGAGCGGGCGGCCCGGCGGCTCCTTCTGGGAAGGCGGGGGCCGCCTCCAACACGCCCCTCGGCCGCTGCGCTGCTCGCCGGCCTCGCCCTCGCCATGTCCGCCCTGGAGAAGCAGCTGCAGCTCGGCCGCCTGCCCCCTCGCCCGCCGGGCCCCGCCGGAGGCAGCAGCCAGGCCCCGCCCAAGATGCGCATGGGGTAAGGGCGGCCCGCGCGGTGACGTCACGGCCCGCCGCGGTGACGTCACGGGAGGCCGGCGGTGACGTCACGGGTGCTCGGAGTGGGGCACGGAGGAGGGGGCGTGCCCCGCGGGGGGGGGGGAGGAAGGATGGTGATTAGGGGTTCGATTGGGGGGCTGGCGGCCAATGGACCCAGTGACCTCCGGGGATGCTGGACTACAACTCCCATTATCCCCAGCCAGCCCGGCTAGGGCGTTACCAGGCTCCCACTTGGCCCAAAATCATATTGGATTTGATTCATTCGTTCCATGGATCTGCCCCCCATTCACTAGAGATTAATCTATGGAGGGTCTCCCCCCAGCTGGATCATAGGATCTCCTCCCCCTTGAATCATAGGGAGCGACTCCCCCCCCAGCTGGATCATAGGATCTCCTCCCCTCCCCCTTGGATCCTGGGAGGGTCTCCTCCCAGCTGGATCATAGGATCTCCTCCCCCTTGAATCATAGGGAGGGACTGGGGAGGGACTGGGGAGGGACTCCCCCCCCAGCTGGATCATAGGATCTCCTCCCCTCCCCCTTGGATCTTGGGAGGGTCTCCTCCCAGCTGGATCATAGGATCTCCTCCCCCTTGAATCATAGGGAGCGACTCCCCCCCCCAGCTGGATCATAGGATCTCCTCCCCTCCCCCTTGGATCCTGGGAGGGTCTCCTCCCAGCTGGATCATAGGATCTCCTCCCCCTTGAATCATAGGGAGGGACTGGGGAGGGACTCCCCCCCCAGCTGGATCATAGGATCTCCTCCCCTCCCCCTTGGATCTTGGGAGGGTCTCCTCCCAGCTGGATCATAGGATCTCCTCCCCTCCCCCTTGGATCATGGGAGGGTCTCCTCCCAGCTGGATCATAGGATCTCCTCCCCTCCCCCTTGGATCTTGGGAGGGTCTCCTCCCAGCTGGATCATAGGATCTCCTCCCCCTTGAATCATAGGGAGCGACTCCCCCCCCCAGCTGGATCATAGGATCTCCTCCCCTCCCCCTTGGATCCTGGGAGGGTCTCCTCCCAGCTGGATCATAGGATCTCCTCCCCCTTGAATCATAGGGAGGGACTGGGGAGGGACTCCCCCCCCAGCTGGATCATAGGATCTCCTCCCCTCCCCCTTGGATCTTGGGAGGGTCTCCTCCCAGCTGGATCATAGGATCTCCTCCCCTCCCCCTTGGATCATGGGAGGGTCTCCTCCCAGCTGGATCATAGGATCTCCTCCCCTCCCCCTTGGATCTTGGGAGGGTCTCCTCCCAGCTGGATCATAGGATCTCCTCCCCCTTGAATCATAGGGAGGGACTCCCCCCCCACCTGGATCATAGGATCTCCTCCCCTCCCCCTTGGATCCTGGGAGGGTCTCCTTCCAGCTGGATCATAGGATCTCCTCCCCCCCCCTTGGATCATGGGAGGGTCTCAGCTGGACCACAGCCCATTTTTCCCCCTTGGGTGCCTGATCCCTCCTAACTGCTCCGCCCCTTGAACCCCTCCCCCTTTGCCTTCCCACCCCAACCCCCCTCCTCCTCCTCCTCCTCCTCTTCCTCCCCCTGACATGTTTCCATCCCTCTCCCATCATCTCCAGCCAGTCCTGGGGTGGGGTGGGGGCTGCTCTAAGACGCCAGGCATGCTCCCTTTGACGTTGTGTGTGTGTGTGTGTGTGTGTGTAAGTAAGGGAATAAGATCCCTTAGAGAACCAGCACCATGGATAGAGCTCCCCACCCCACCCAGGGACTCCCAGCCCCTCCAACCTGTAGAGTGGGGAGTAAGGCCTGGAGGATGGATGCTGTGGGCCGGGGGTGGGGGAGGGTTTGGGGGCACCTGTTGGGAAATGCATTCGGGGGTCCTTTATACTCTCTACACATAAGTGAATCATGCAGTTGTTGAGTGAATCGGGCGTCCCCCCCTTTGACTTTGATTGTCGGGATCCACTGCGAAGGTTACAAATGCGATCACTTGAACAATCAAGCTTAGAGAGCATCACTTCCTCCTCCTCCTCCTCTCCACGAACCCCTCTTCTTTTCAGCACTGATGATGTAGCCTAGCTGGGTCATAAAATGTTTGCAAGAAAACCAGCAAGCTCAGAAAGCACCAGGGACCCCTCCCCCTCCTCGAACCCCTTCCTTCCCTTCCTCCATCCTTAATTTTTCCAAGGAGTCTCATGAGAAACTTGAACTGTTGGGGAGGGCCAAACCAATAAAAGGTGTGAAATTGTGTAGGCATACATAATTCAATTATTTATTTATTTTATTTAAGTGATTTGGCCTTATTTTTAAAAAGCCCAAAATTAAAAATACCCAATTAAAATTTTTTAAATAGTTGCCTTCTAAATAAAAACCGTCCATGGGGACCTGGGCAGAGCCAGCTAAAGTCCCAAATTTAGCTCAGAAGCCATAAAATCCCCAGGTCTGTTTTAGAGTCTTTTTTTATTTTGTTTTGTTTTAAATCTAATGGCTCCCTCATCCCTTGATGGGTGAGTGGACTCAAATGAAGATTTGTAAAAAATTAAATACCTTCTTTTCCTTTTTTTTTCCCAGGCCTGGAAGGAAGCGCGATTATAGTCCCGTTTCTTGGAACCAATATTTTGAATCGATGGAAGATGTCGTGGTTGAGACCGACTCCGGCAAGGATATATCCTTTTCTTTTGGCCTCTGGTTTACTTATTCCACTTGCCGACTCTGGATTAGGTGGTTAATATTTAAAGCTAAGGATTCTCCCAGGCTGCGTTCAGGACACACGGGTTTTTGCTAGATGGCTTTTGAATTAAAAATGCAAAACCACTGAGGGCCAGCCATTGCTTCCTTTTTGAAATCAAGAAGAAAGCTATAGACCTTATAAATCACCTCTATTAATTAATACAGGTTGTCCTCTCCTTACGACAAATCACTTAGCAATTCTTTGTAGTTACAGTTAACCACCTTAGGGGTACTTCCAGCCCCCTAACCCTCTTGGTTGCTCTTCTCTGCACTCTTTCTAGAGTCTCCACATCTTTTTTACATCGTGGTGACCAAAACTGGATGCCGTATTCCAAGTGTGGCCTTACCAAGGCCTTATGAAGTGGGATTAACCCTTCATGTGATTCTATCCCTCTGTTAACACAGAGGGATAGAATCAAGGATCAAGGTTGGAATGGGAAGGAAGGGAAGGGAAGGGAAGGGAAGGGAAGGGAAGGGAATAGAATAGAATAGAATAGAATAGAAGGGAATAGAATAGAATAGAATAGAATAGAATAGAATAGAATAGAATAGAATAGAATAGAATAGAATAGAATAGAATAGAATAGAATGCAGAATAATTAGAATAGGAATAGTATAGAATAGAATGCAGAATAATTAGAATAGAATAGAATGCAGAATAATTTAGAATAGAATTGGAATTGGAATAGAATAGAATAGAATAGAATAGAATAGAATAGAATAGAATAGAATAGAATAGAATAGAATAGAATAGAATAGAATGCAGAATGGAAAGAATAGAAATAGGAATAGGGCACAGCTGGAAGGGACCTTGGAGGTCTTCTAGTCCAACCCCCAGCTCAAGCAGGAGAACCGATACCATCTCACACAAATGACTGTCCAGTCTCTTCTTAAAAACCTCCAGTGATGGAGCGCCCACGATTTCCGGTGGCAAGCTGTTCCCCTGGTTAATTGTCCTCACTATTAGGAAGTTTCTCCTTAATGCCAGGTTGCTTCTCTCCCTGATTTGTTTCCAACCATTGTTTCTTCTCCTGCCCTCTGGTGCTTTGGAGAATAGCTTGACCCCCTCCTCTTTGGGGCAGCCCCTCAAATACTGGAAGACGGCTATCATGTCACCCCTAATTCTTCCTTTCTTTAGAGTAGCCAATCCCACAAAACCCATTCTTCATATGGTTTACTCTCTGGGAGACTAGAAGACCTCCCAGGTCCCTTCTGGCCCTAGGATTCTATGATTCCGTGCCGTAATATTACATCTTCCCCCTCCTTTATCCCTTAACCCCAAGTCTTTCCAGAGAAGGTTGTCCTTCCTTAACTGTTCATACACTTTTCGAGTGTACAAGAGTGGCTCCGAAGGTCCGGTGTTGCTCCTTCTTCATGGTGGAGGCCATTCCGCTCTCTCCTGGGCCGTCTTCACCGTAAGTCCCCTGTTTCTTTCTTTCTTGATCAGAAATATAATAATCATCATCATAATAATAATAATAACTAGGACTTGAGCTGCTGAGCTATTAACCAGCCTCAAAGTCTGTGAATCTCACTACAGATTAAATAATAATAATAATAATAATAATAATAGAAAAAAGAAACAGAAAGCTTTATTTTGGCAGCTCAAGAACAAGCCCTAGCCACAAACTGCATGAAGGCAAAAATTCAACATGTTACCACCAACAGCAAATGCCGCCTCTGTAATGAGAAAGATGAGACAGTCAACCACCTGATCAGTGGATGCAGCAAAATTTCACAAACCGACTACCTACAACGCCATGACCGTGTTGCTAAGATCATTCACTGGAAATTGTGCCAGAAGTTTGGATTTGAGTACAGCAAAAACCACTGGGAACATCAGGTTGAGAAAGTTCTAGAGAATGAGAAACTCAAGATCTTGTGGGACTTTAGGATTCAGACTGACAGGCACTTGGTCCACAACATACCTGACATAATGGTAGTTGAAAAGAAAAAAGTATGGTTCATTGACATTGCAATACCTGGTGATGCACGGATTGAAGATAAGCAGCAAGAAAAAATCACAAAGTACCGGGACTTGCAAATCGAAGTTGAGCGACTATGGAAAAAGAAATCATGTGTTGTTCTGATTGTAATTGGAGCCCTTGGAGCAATACCCAAAGAGCTACCCCGCTATTTAGAAATTAAACCGGACTTGAACATTTTGACTCTACAAAAAACCACCTTACTCGGAACAGTTTACATCCTCCGACGATACCTTAACAGTTCCTAGGTCCTTGGTTAGGACTCGAGCTGCTGAACTATTAACCAGCCTCAAAGACTGTGAATCTCACTACAGATTAACCAATAATAATAATAATAATAATAATAATAATAATAATAATAATAATAATACATATTCTTAATTCAGGTGAATGCTTATTTTAAAATCACCCCGCTACCCCATAGAATGACTCTGGACATGTCGCTCTACAGCCAGTCCTCGACTGAACGACCACAATCGAGCCCAATGTTTCTTTCATCAAGCAAGATGTTAAGTGAGCTTTGCTCCCATTTTAGGACCTGCCACCATTGTTCAATGAATCACAGCGGTGATTAAAATGAGTAACAAAACTTGTTAACTGAATCTTCACTGCCGTTGTCAAGATAAGTCACGTGGTCATTAAACAAATCTGGCTTCCCCCATTGAATTGGCTTGTCCAGAAGGGGATTGCATGACCCTGGGATGCTGCAAATGTCATAAATACGAGTCAGTTGCCAAGTGTCCGAATTTTGATCGCATGATGCGCGGGGGATGCGTCAATGGTCGTAAGTGCAAAAAACAGCTGTAAGTCACTTTTTTCAATGATGTCGTAAGTTCAAACGGTCGAACGTAAGTTCGAACGGTCGAACGTAAGTTCGAACGGTCACTAAATGAACTGTCGTAAGTTGAGAACTGCCTCTACTCTGCCTTGTGGCATCTCGTTGACCAGGGGCGCTTTCCTTGGTTTGCAACCCCTCCCCAGCTGTCGTTTTGATTTTTGCAGGAAAAGCTCCTTTTCCTGGTGTTGGTTTTTTTGGTCACGCAGTCTTCCCGACAAAAACCTATTTTTAAAACGGCCTCTCAGCAGAAATGTCGCTTCATGGTGGCAATGCCCAAAATAACACATTTATATAAAAAGTGTGAAGAGGCAGGGATCAGGGGTGAAATGTAAAATCTGTTACTACTGGCTCTGTGGGCGTGGCTTGATGGTGATAATGTGACTGGGTGGGCGTGGCCAACTTTTTTTTTTTTTTTACACTTTTCAGAGCATTTTTTCTAATACTTTGAAAAACCTCTCTGCCGATCAGGCAACTCAGCTGGGATCGTCAGAGGCTTTTAAAGGCCTTTTTTTTCCCTACAACCTCTTCGGCCAAGAAGTTGCAGAAAAAATGCTTTGAAAAGCCTCTGATGATCCCAGCTGAGCCATGCGATCATCAGAGGCTTTTTTTTTTTTACTTTTAAAATCATTTTTTTCTACAACCTTAAGAGGTTGCAGAAAAAAATGCTTTTAAAAGCCTCTGATGATCCCAGCTGAGCTGCACGATCATCAGAGGTTTTTTTTTAACTTTTAAAAGCATTTTTTCCTCAGAAGAGGTTGTAGAAAAAATGCTTTTAAAAGTTAAAAAAAAGCCTCTGATGATCGTGCAGCTCAGCTGGGCATAGTGGGGAGGGGGGCACAGAGATTTTTGCTACAGGTTCTCTGAACCACCCACGGCCATTGCTACCATATCGGGCGATCCGGTCTGAACCGGGAGCATTTCACCCCTGGCAGGGATATATCATCAGGGTGTCATTGGCAGTGGGCATTGGCAAAGCTTCGTGTCCGGATGGGGAGAGAATGGCCCTGGGGGTGAGTGGGCGTATGGAATACAGGTAGTCTTCGACTTACAACAATTCATTGAGTGACCATTGCGGCAGCACTGAGAAAAATGACCATTTCTCACACTTAACCACTGTTTCAATATCCTCACAGTCAGGTGATCCAAATTCAGAGGCTTGGCAATCTGACTCACATTTATGACGGTCGCAGTGTCCCAGGGCTCACGGGATCCCCTTTTTGTGACCTTCTGACAAGCACAGTCAGTGGGGAAGCCCGATTCACTTAACAACCGGGTTACTAATTTATCAATTGCACGGATTCTCTTAACCACTGTGGCAAGGAATGTCGTAACATGGGATGGGGATCACTTTAACAAATGTCTCGCTTAGCTGCAGAAATTTTGTGCTCGATTGTGGACATAAGTCGAGGACTATCCATACTGAGGATTGACTTAGAGCAGTATTTCTCAACCTTGGCAGCTTGAAGATGGTGTTTGGACCCAGCTTCCAAAACACGACAAATCCTCTGTATTTAAATCAATGATTCCTTTATTAGGAATGCCGTCAGTCCTGGCAAAAAGTTTCTCTCTTACCGCAGGCTAACAAGTCCGTCCATCCGGAAGATAAATTGTCGTCTGTCCCATCTATTCATCTCCGCCCTCTGCCTTTTATCCCCAGGGTGGGGCTTCGCTAGCAGCAGTGGCCCTTCCGTCCCAAGGACCAGCCCATAGATTTCCACTGCTCTCCTCTCCTCTGCCTTCTGTGTATCCACACGTCAGGCACTGGACCCAGCTGTTCCTCCTCTTCGTCATCAGCCACCTCCAGACCTGGGGGCTGTTGACTCTCCATCTGAGGGCTGACGGACGGCCCAGGCTCTGCCTCTGTTTCCCTCTCTGTGCCAACTCCATTCTCTCTTCCCCCTCAGAGCTCTCAGGTTGCCTGACTCCCACGCCGCCTCCTCTTCCTCCTTTGATTCGGCTGTTGGAGGGGCTGGCGGCCGAGAGGCCACAACAGGTGGATGGACTTCAACTCCCAGAATTCCCCAGCCACCGAAGCTGGCTGGGGAATTCTGGGATTTGAAGTCCACCCATGTTCAACTTGCCAAGATTGAGAAAAAAATGGATGATTCCGGGGACTTGAACCTCTCTGATTTTACTCGTAACTATTTGGATCATTTTATCTTTTCTACAGGCCGCCATCGTGAACCGTATCCAATGCAGGATCGTAGCTTTGGATTTAAGAGGACACGGTAAGCCGTTTTCAAGCCCGAGGCTGATTCTTTGGGATTTTACAGGAAACCAGGGACGTTTTCTCAGCAGGAATGCAGGTAGTCCTTGACTTACAACAGTCCATTTAGTGACCGTTCAAAGTTACAGCGGCACTGGAAAAAAGTGACTTTATGACCATTTTACACACAACCATTGTAGCTTTTCTGTAGTCACGGGATCAAAATTCAGATGCTCGGGTAACCGACTCATATATATGACGGTGTCCCCTTTTTGTGACCTCCTGACACGCCAAATCAACAGGGGAGGCCGGATTCGCTTAATAACCGTGTTGTTAACTTGCCAACTGCAGTGATTCACTTAAAGAGCTGTGGCAGGAAACGTCGTAAAATGAGGCAAAAATTCACTTTACGTGTGTCTCACTTAGCAACAGAAATGTTGGGCTGGATTGTGGTCAGAAGTCGAAGTTTTCAAGAAGAGACCGGGGTGCCATGTGTCAGAAAGGGTGTAGGGTCTCCTGCTTGAGAGGGGGTTGGACTAGATGACCTCCAAGGTCCCTTCCAACTCTGTTAATACCTATATGGAAACTGGTTGAGTCTTATCCAGATTTAATCCTGATTATTATTATTATTATTATTATTATTATTATTATTTTATTTTATTTTATTGCGATTTATATGCTGCCCTTCTCCCAAAGGACTCAGGGCGGCTTACAAGACAAAAAATCAACTCTATGAATTAAATATAAATAAAAATCCAATTAAAATTAATTAAAATTATTACAGTGTAAAAACCCCCTCAACAGGTCAGTCCATTTAGTGAAAAAGCCACATCTTCAGTTCGCGGCGAAAGGATTAGCTTTCGACCGGCTGGATGATGCCATTGGAGTGCCCATCTAGGTAGATTTTTGAGCAAGAATTGATCGATTTATTTAAGAAACACAAATATTAAGATAATATTGTAATACACAGCGCCAATACCCATGCAGGACAGGCGATCCTTGATTTACAGCCACAATTGAGCCTCAAATTTCTGTTGGTAAGTGAGACAATCATTTTTTTTTCCCAATTTTTTTCAATTTTTAAACAAAAAAACCATAAAGGGAACCGGTAATAAAGCCAGTTAGAACCCATCCTGGTCTGAATATTGATCATAGGAACACCGCGACGGTTGTAAATGCGAAAAACACTCAAGTTACTTTTTTCAGTAGCCGTGGTAGCTTTGAATGTCGATTAAATGAATGGTTGTAAATCAAGGACACACAGCAGTTTTTAAAGAAGGATTCGGACCGGTCAGCTCACATCGTTTGCATCACTTCATTTAATGCAACTCAGCCATCTGGCTTGGAGATGCTTCGGTTTTGCCATTCATCGCGTAACATTTTGCTGGATGCACACAATTCATTATACAAGCTGATGCTGAAACTGCAAAAAACAAACCGCAACACCCAAGGAATACCGCTGAAGGCCGGTCATCAGAGTGCATCTATTAGATCAGGGGTGAGAAACTGTGGCCATTTTAGGACTTGTGGACTTCAACTCCCAGAATCCCTGAGCCAGCATGGGGAATTGTGGCCATTTTAGGACTTGTGGACTTCAACTTCCAGAATCCCTGAGCTAGCCATGTCAGGCTCAGGAATTCTGGGAGTTGAAGTCCACAAGTCCTAAAAGGGCCATTGTTCCTCACTACTGAATTAGACAGATGTCCTTCGGGAAAGTGTCTGTCGGGAATAATGTGCTCTCTGCTGCAGTTCTTTCCAGCTTCTCTCTCTCTCTCTCTCTCTCTCTCTCTCTCTCTCTCTCTCTCTCTCTCTCTCTCTCTCACACACACACACACACACACGATATGCGGTTGTGACGCATATTTTGAGTGACGGAGCTGCAGCAGAGGGGTAAAAGAGCCACATACGGCTCCAGAGCTTCAGGTTGCTGACTCATGTAATAGGGATAGGCGCTTTTAGGTGCAATCCCAAAATATCTGGAGCATCCCTTGGACACCATTGGCATTGACCAAAATCTCCATCGGTCAATTGCAAAAGGCAACTTTCTAGCCTGGCGCCTAAGTGGCTTGGCATTGTCTCATCTTTTGGGGAATGTAAGGGTGGGGAGGGCCATGTGGATTTCATCGCTCGAGAGCGGGCGGAAGGATGATGCTGAGAAAGTTCCCTTATCGCTTTCTTGGGCAGTACAATAACATCTTCGCACCTGTGGATTGGCTGAATGCACATCGGACTGTCGGGAGGGGTTTCTTGATTCCCGTATACTAACTGCATGGCCTGAGGGTCCCTCAGAGCCTGCTTTCTTTTCACCCTTTACCTTTGTTCAGTAAAAAGTTCCTTTTGGAATGCCAAGTTTCAAGAGTCTTTACTTTCTTGTAAAATAGTTATTGCCAGATACAATCAGTCCTAAACAAACATATTTTATTAGAACAGCTGAGAATTACTTCATTCTCAGCTTAACCCAAATTAAGTCCAAAACAAATTCTTCATAAACAGTCCTTCGGCCTTATCACCAACCTTTATCTACTTTGGCACCCTGCCAAATGCTTTTCTTGGCAAAGCTCCACAAAGTTAGACACAGACAAGAAACAAATGTAGCAATGTTGCTTTCCTACAAAGAGCCCAAGAGCCTTGTTGCTCTTCTAAGCCTTTCGGGAGGGGCCAATCATCTCCTGACCTTACTCCTGAGTTGCATCTTTTGCTTTAGCTGCTCTCGCCTTCTGGCAGCTTTTCTCATGCGTGCACTAGGAACAGGCTTCTCCTGTTCCTCTGCCTCTCTACTGTCAGTCTCTGGAGGCTCCGGAGTCCGCGCATTGCTCCCAAATGGCCCTGGCCCCATCTCTGCCTCCGACGCAGAGCCCTCATTCGGGTCTTCTCCAGACTCCAAGACTGGCCCATTTTTTAAAAAAAATTTAATTTATATGCCGCCCTTCTCCGGAGACTCAGGGTGGCTTATAATGCGTTAAGCAGTAGCCTTCATACTTTTGTATATACCTGCTTAGTAGGGCTTCCCCCCCCCCCCAAGCGGTGTTCTTTTTTATACAAAGTCATCTTATTGCTCCCACAATCCGGGTCCTCATTTTACCTACCTCGAAAGGATGGAAGGCTGAGTCAACCTTGAGCCTGGTGAGATTCGAACTTGCAGTAATTGCAGACAGCTGGTGTTACTTAACAGCAATTTAGTCTGCTGCGCCACCAAGGCTCTTTATGTCCTCCATTGTCCTCCCCAGTCACTGTCTGACTCCATTGCCAGCTCCACAGGCTGCTGGTGGACCACAACGGGGAGAGGCCGGGCCTTATAGAGAGAGAGGGGAAACATTCTTAATTCAGGTGCATGCTTCTTTTAATTTGACCTGGTTTTGTTGCAGGTGAGACGAAAGTGCGGAATCCCGAAGACCTCTCTGCGGAGACCATGTCCAAGTATGTGGCTCCCTAATTTTTTGGGGGGGGGGGAGAGGAAGGGTGTGTTTTGAAGTTTTCAATCTGGGGTTCAGTTGTGAAGTTTGGATAGTCTCATGCAAGGGGACCAGTGGGGCCCCTTGGCCAGTTGCTTGGCCACTGGGAGAACGAGCAAAACGGGTGTGGGGTCCCATCCAGCGGGATACGGCTTACGTTCTCCTGTTCTTACATTCTTCTAGAGACGTTGGCAATGTGGTCGAAGTTATGTATGGCGACCTCTGCCCTCCCATTATGCTGATTGGGCATAGCATGGGCGGGGCCATTGCTGTCCACACAGCAGCAGCCAACCTGGTGCCAAGCTTGTTGGGCCTCTGTATGATCGACGTGGTGGAAGGTAAGCCCACCCCAACGTTCTCCTCTGCATCGGCCTTTCCTAACCTTGCATTAGCCACGATACACGTCAGTTTGTTTAACCCCGGGTGTCCCTCTTGTCACTGGTGCAGGGACGGCTATGGATGCCCTCAACAGCATGCAGAATTTCCTTCGAAGTCGCCCGAAGACGTTCAAATCTCTGGAAAACGCCATCGAATGGAGGTAACCTTATTTATTTATTTATTTATTTATTTATTTATTTATTTATTTATTTATTTATTTATTTATTTATTTATTTATTTATTTATTTATTTATTTATTTATTTATTTTTTATTTATTTTTTATTTATTTATTTATTTATTTTCATTCATTCATTCATTCATTCATTCATTCATTCATTCATTCATTCATTCATTCATTCTTTATAATATATTTATAATATAATTTATTTATAATTTTTATACCGTCCTTCTCCTGAGGGACTCAGGGCGGTGCACAGCCACAGTAAAACAAGATATATCGCAAAACTTAAAAACAGTTTAAAACCTATTCAATAATTTGGCCCAATATTAAAAACTCAAAAAACTAAAACACCCATTCAAATTCATTATTTAGCTAGCCCCGCCTGTTGGAACAGTAAGGTCTTAAGGGCACGGCGGAAGGCACGTAGGTCGGGAATCATATATACCCCCGGGGGCAGTTCATTCCAGAGGGCGGGTGCCCCCACAGAGAAGGCTCTCCCCTTGGGGGTCGCCAGTTGATATTGTTTGACTGACGGCACTCTGAGGAGGTCCTCTCTGTGGGAGCGTATTGGCCGGTGGGAGGCCATCGGTGGCAGAAGGTGATCTCATAAATATCTGGGTCCTAAGCCATGGAGCGCTTTGAAGATGGTGACCAACACCTTGAATCGCACCCGGAAGACTACCGGAAGCCAGTGCAGCTCATGCAGGAGAGGTGTTACATGGGTAAGCCGTGTCGCTCCCATAATCACCTCCGCGGCCGCATTCTGCATCAGTTGGAGTCTCTGAGTGCTCTTCAAGGGGAGCCCCATGTAGAGAGCATTACAGTAGTCCAGACGGGAAGTGACGAGGGCGTGCGTGACCATGCGCAAGGCGTCCTGATCCAGAAAGGGACGCAACAGGGAAATCAGGCGAACCAGATAAAAAGCCCCCCTGGCCATGGCTGTCATATTTATTTATTTATTTATTTATTTATTATTTATTTATTTATTTATTTTATTAAATTTATATACTGCCCTACTCCCGAAGGATTCAGGGCGGTGAACAGTCAGATGAAGTGCATATGAAGTGCAATGTTAAAAAAACATTTAGAACATAATAAATATTTTGGCCCAATAATTTAAAACACCCAATTTAGGATAGATTTGAAACAGTTTAAAAAGGGAAGATTAGGCCAGGCCCGCCTGTTTAAATAAGAATGTTTTAAGGGCACGGCGGAAAATGCACAGATCCAGGATCCTCCGTAATTCCGGTGGGAGCTCGTTCCAGATGGTAGGTGCCCCCACAGAGAAGACTCTCCCCCTGGGGGCCACCAGTCGACATTGTTTGACCGACGGCACCCCGAGAAGCCCCTCTCTATGGGAGCGTACTGGCCGGTGAGAGGTTATTGGTGGCAGAAGACGGTCTCGTAAATACCCTGGTCCTATGCCATGGAGCGCTCTAAAGATGGTAACCAGAATCTTGAAGCGCACCCGGAAGACCACTGGGAGCCAGTGCAGCTTGTGCAAGAGGGGAGCCACATGGGAGCGCCATGTGATCGTCTAAAGACAGCCGTGTATCCAGGAGGACGCCCTCTCTGTGGGGGGAAAGATTTCATCCCCAATAGCCAGAGATGGCACCAGCTGGCTATACTGAGGAGCCGGAAACCACAGCCACTCAGTCTTGGAGGGGGTGAGTCTCCGCCTGTTGCTCCCCATCCAGATCCACAGGGCCTCCAGTATCGGGGCATCACGTCAAGGGCATCATTGGGGTAGTCCGGGGTGGAAATGTACAGCTGACAAGGTCCCTTCCAATACATCTGACTCTGCTGCTACATCTGCCGGCAGCTGACGGGCCACAATATTTCCTCCAACACCAACATCTTCCTTGGTCCTAGGTGTAGAAAAATAATGCCAAATCCAGTTGTGAACATCTGGCTGACTGTGCGACGAATCAAAATAAACGATAATAAAAATAAAACTAAAGCAGAGAGTTCCATATCGGTTACTTTGCCTTTCTCTGAGAGGGGACAGGTGGGACTTAATTCAAAATAAATCATCTTTGCTGTTAAAAAAAAAAAAGAGGAAAATTAAAACGGCACTTTTTGTTTTTTTAATTTGATTTATATGCCACCGTTCTCTGGAGACTCAGGGCAGCTTACAATGCGTTAAGCAACAGCCTTCATACTTTTTGTATATTTATACAAAGTCAGCTTATTGCCCCCACAAACTGGGTCCTCAATTGACCTACCTTAGAAAGATGGAAGGCTGAGTCAACCTTGAGCCTGGTGAGATTCGAACTTACAGTAATTGCAGACAGCTGAATGTTCTTTCTTTCTTTCTTTCTTTCCTTCCTTCCTTCCTCTTTCTTTCTTTCCTTTTTTCCTTCCTTCCTTCCTTCCTTCCTTCCTTCCTTCCTTCCTTCCTTCCTTTTTTAAATTTGATTTATATGCCGCCCTTCTCCGGAGACTCAGGGCGGCTTACAATGCGTTAAGCAGTAGCCTTCATACTTTTGTATATTTATACAAAGTCAGCTTATTGCCCCCACAAACTGGGTCCTCAATTGACCTACCTTAGAAAGGATGGAAGGCTGAGTCGACCTTGAGCCTGGTGAGATTCGAACTTACAGTAATTGCAGACAGCTGAATGTTCTTTCTTTCTTTCTTTCTTTCCTTCCTTCCTTCCTCTTTCTTTCTTTCCTTTTTTCCTTCCTTCCTTCCTTCCTTCCTTCCTTCCTTCCTTCCTTCCTTCCTTTTTTAAATTTGATTTATATGCCGCCCTTCTCCGGAGACTCAGGGCGGCTTACAATGCGTTAAGCAGTAGCCTTCATACTTTTGTATATTTATACAAAGTCAGCTTATTGCCCCCACAAACTGGGTCCTCAATTGACCTACCTTAGAAAGGATGGAAGGCTGAGTCGACCTTGAGCCTGGGGAGATTCGAACTTACAGTAATTGCAGGCAGCTAAATGTTCTTTCCTTCCTTCCTTCCTTCCTTCCTTCCTTCCTTCCTTCCTTCCTTCCTTCCTTCCTTCTTATGCCGCCCTTCTCCGGAGACTCAGGGCGGTTTACAAGGCATGAAGCAACAGCCTTCATACTTTTGTATATTTATACAAAGTCAGCTGATTGCCCCCACAAACTGGGTCCTCAATTTACATACCTTAGAAAGGATGGAAGGCTGAGTCAATCTTGAGCCTGGCGAGATTCGAACTTACAGCAATTGAGGACAGCTGGAGTTAAATTACAGTGCATTAGTCTGCTGAGCTATCCAAGCTCCTTACTTACGGATTCCGTGTGGGTGACGGCTTCTTGTGGTTTTTTTTTCCTAGTGTGAAGAGCGGGCAGATCCGAAATCTCGACTCTGCCAGAGTGTCCATGTTCGGCCAAGTCAAACAGTATGTCGACCTTTTTTTTAAACCTCCCTTCCTTACATACATGAAAATCCTTTCATCTGGACCCTTTTGTGAAAGCCCTTCCTTGCAGAGCAGTGTTTTTCAAACTTTAAATTATTTTAATATGTCTAGATTTCAACTGGCTAGGGAATTCTGGGGGTGCGCAGCTATTAATGGAGCTCATGTTTTGCTTGCGGGCGTTTCATTACCCAACTGGGTACCATCATCAATGCAAGAAATGGTGGGATATGCTCTGTATATAGAAGTAGCTGGACGCCTGTGCTTCGCTACGAAATTATGTGCTCAGGCTTGATAAATTAACACTTGCAGCCTGAAACTTAATGTAGAATGTGTAGCTCCATAGCATCCGAGTGTGTTAATATAATGCAACTGGCAGTTGGAACAGAGTGGGAGGGCGAGTAGAAGGTCCCAGCCCGCAGCTTCATCGGTATTCATCTGGCTAGCATCCTGTCAGTGTGTGAGAGAATTGAGTGGTGTTTGGAAACTCAAGCAGTATTTTCTGTGCGAGCAAGAAATGGGCATTTCAAAAAATCCTTTCATAGTGAGCACCTAGAAGCCAAGAAAAACGATCCATCTTTTGCGACCTTCCGACAATGAGTCAATGAGGGAAGCGTACGTTGACCTGGAGAATTGTTTTGGCAGGCAATTCCGAGATCCCGTCAACGTTCCTTTCGCTAGCTGTAAAGATCTTTTTCCCGGAATTTTCTGACGTTCTGAGTTTGCCAATCTGGAAGCTCTCCATTTTCATCTTTACAAACTTTGCAAAATCAGGTGCGAAGAAGCCACGAGCCCCTGCGGCCCCCGAGCCATCGTGGAAGGGATCATAGAAGAGGAAGAAGAAGACGAGGAAGAGGGAGAGGGCGAAAACGGGCAGACTCTCAACAAGAAGAAGAAGGACGACGATGTGGAGGTGAGAAACTTTCTAAAGCCATTTTCTGTTTCCCACAATCTGGTCTTTTGCGTCTGAAGCCTGAGCAAAATTTTCTGGAGCTGAGATGCTCCAGTGTTAGAAGCAGTACTGGGATTCAGCCGGTTTGAGAAAACCGCTAGTTAAATTGCTGGCTGCATCCGCCCCTCCCCTCCCCGCATCTTCCAGGAATCCCCACGCGCCCCATTTTCACTCCCAGGAGGCTGCAGGGAGGCCTACTAGGCCCAAAATGATGCACGGGGGCGGGCCGCGCATCCCATCCCCCCCATGTCCCGTTTTTGCTCCTAGCGGGTGCAGGAGGCCAAGCGCTGCCTGTCACACACCCCTGGCCACGCCCACCATGGCCACGCCCACCCAGCCTGTCATTAGGGCAGAGAACGGGTTGTTAAATTATTTGAATCCCACCACTGGTTCAAAGGTGTCATTCTGGATATATGGGTAGTCCTTCGCATACAACCGTTCGTTTAGTGACCACTTGTAGTGGCAAGTGCTTTGAAAAAAGTGACTTATGACTGTTTTTCACACTTAACGACCGTTGCAGCAACCCCAGGATCATGTCAAAATTCAGACACTCGGCAACTGGCATGGACTTATGACTGTTGCAGTGTCCCCGGTCCTGTGATCCTCTTGGCGACTTTCTGGTAAGCCAAGGAGCCCCATATTTCTGTTGCTTAGTGAGGCAGTAGTTAAGTGAGTTTTGTCCCGTTTTACGACCATTCTTGCCACAGTTGTTAAATCAATCAGATGTTATGTCAGTAAATGAATTTGACTTTGCTTGTCACAAGGTCACCAAAGATCACATGATCCCGGGACACTGCAACCGTCATAAATACGAGTCAGCTGCCGAGCTCCTGAATTTTGACCACGGGGAGGCTGCAACGGTCATAAGTGTGAAAACTGGTCATAAATTACTTTTTTTCACTGCTGTTCTAACATGGAACACTCACTAAAAAAACTGTTGTAAGTCAAGGATTAGTCTGCTTACAACCACAATGAAGCCCCAGCATTTCCGTCGTTAAGTGAGATATTTGTTAAGTGGATTTTGCCTCATTTGACGACCTTCCTTGCCACCGTTGTTAAGTGAATCATTGCCGCGGACGGGTTTGTAACTCAGTTGTTAAGTGAAATCTGGTTTCCTCGTTGACTTTGCTTGTCCGAAATTCTCAGGAGGTGGTGGATCACGTCATCTCCGGAAGGCTGCAACCTTCCGTCATAAATATGAACCAATTGAATCTTAAAGTGTCCGAATTGTGATTGAGGCGACCGCGGAGATGCTGCCACCGTCCTAAATGTGAAAAACGGTCCTCAGTTTCCTTTTTTTTCCCCGTCCCGTTGTAACTTTGAACGGTCACTAAACGGACTGTTGTAAGTCGAGGACTACCTCCGAACTTTGGCTCTCCTCGGGATGACTTTTAAACCCCCGAATAAATATCCGTGTGAATTGCAAATAACCCACTGGTATTTTTCCGTAAGTCCTAACGCGGAGGTCTTCAAACTTGGCGGCTTTGAGACTTGTGGACTTCGACTCCCAGAATTCTCCAGCCAGCACGCTGGCTGGAGAATTCTGGGAATCAAAATCCACAAGTCTCAAAGCCGCCAAGTTTGAAGACCTCTGTCCTAGCGACTGCTGCTTGCAAGCAATGCGGCTTCTCGGCTTTCTGCATGTTTGCATATTTGCCTTTTTTTTTTCCCTCCCCCCCCCCCTCCAGACCAAGAAAGAAGCTACCTACACCTGGCGGATTGAACTGGCCAAAACGGAGAGATACTGGGAAGGCTGGTTCAGTGGTCTGTCCAACCTCTTCCTCAATTGCCCTGTTCCCAAACTTCTGCTTTTGGCAGGTAAGTGGGGCGCCCCCCCCCCCCCCGCCTTCTTTCTTCTTCCCCTCCTCCTTCCGGGAATTCATCCCTTCCCTCTGCAAGCGCCTAAAGACGGCTCTCCAACTTATTTATTTCTGTATTTAATGTGTATCCCGCCTTTACTATTTCGGCAAATGATGCAAAGAGGCAAACCTATGCACGCCTTCCTCCTGCTATTTTGCCCCACCACCCTGAGACGGTGGGTTGAGCTGAGAGAGAATGACTGGCCCAAAGTCTCCTAGCCGGCTTTCGTGGCTAAGGCAGGACTAGAAGTCACGGTCACCCAACTCTCTAGACTGGCGCTTTAACCACTAAGCCACCAAACTGGCCCTCACGACTTTTTCCAATGTATTTTGCAGATGGGTTTACATGGGAATATGTACAGGTAGTTCCCAAGTTATAATCATTTGGAAAGAAAGAACAAAAAAGAGAGGGCGGGAGGGAGGGATTAATGGATATTGAGTGAAGAAAGATGGATGATAGGAATGAGAGAGAGAGGAGAAAAAGATAGATAGATAGATAGATAGATAGATAGATAGATAGATAGATAGATAGATGATAGATAGATAGATAGATAGATAGATAGATAGAGATAGATAGATATAGATAAAGATGATAGATAAATAGATAGGTAATGATAGATAGAGATAGATAGAGATGATAGAGATAGATAGGGATGATTGATAGAGATGATAGGGATAGATGATAGATAGATAGATAGATAGATAGATAGATAGATAGATAGATAGATAGATAGATAGATGATAGATAGATATAGATAGATAGATATTATGATAGATAGATAGAGATGATAGATAGATAGATAAAGATGATAGATAAATAGGTAATGATAGATAGATAGATAGATAGAGATAGATAGGGATGATAGATTGATTGATAGAGATGATAGATAGATAGATAGATAGATAGATAGATAGATAGATAAAGATGATAGAGATGATAGATAAAGATGATAGATAGATAATGATAGATAGAGATGATAGATAGAGATGATAGATTGATAGAGATGATAGATATGATATAGATAGATAGATAGATAGATAGATAGATAGATAGATAGATAGATAGAAGATAGATAGATAATAATGATAGATAGATAGATAGATAGATAGATAGATAAATAGATAGATATGATAGATATTGATAGATAGATAAAGATGATAGATAGATAGATAGATAGATAGATAGACAGATGATAGATATTGATAGATAGATAGATAAAGATGATAGATAGATAGATAAATAGATAGATAGATTCAGAAATGCAAAGAATAAATTCAAAAGTTGGCAAGAGGATTGGATTAACATATGGGGGCCTCCCTTCTTTTCTCCCTCCCGTTTCCCGACTCCCCCCGTCTTTTTCTAGGTGTTGACAGACTGGATAAAGATCTAACCATTGGCCAAATGCAAGGTAAAAATCTTCAGCTTTCTGGTCCAGGGTGGGTTTTAGGAAGGTTTCCTTTAAAACAGGGGTCTGCAACCTTAAACACTCAAAGAGCCATTTGGACCCATTTCCCACAGAAAAGAAAACACCGGGAGCCACAAAACCCTTCCCGTGCCTGACCATTTCTTGAGCGGCCACAAAACTAAACTAAATTAAACTAACTAAATTAAACGTTCTGTTTTCTTCTGAAACTTTTCTTTTCTTGGATTTAATCCATGGTTGGCCTACCGGGGGCTGAAAAGCTCAATAAATCACATGCCAGCGGGTGTCTCACATTGGTGGTTGTGACGCATATTTTGAGTGACGGAGCTGCAGCAAAGGGGTGAAAGAGCCCCAGGTTGCTGACCCCTGCTTTAAAAGAACCCAGTTTCTGCCCTCAATGACTTGGCATCCAATCCCCAGCCTTTAATTAATTAATTAATTCATTCATTCATTCATTCAATAAACTTACCAAGGCTATTTTCTGATGTATTAGTTGGATTCTCAAATGAGAAAAAGAGGCCTCTTAAAGCACTGATTTCCTCAAATGTGTGTAGACGCTGAAAGAGAGCTGTGTTAGTGGCCCCAAATCATTAGTCTGGTCACCTTTTTTCAATAACCAAGGTTATTAAAAGGTAAAAGTAAAGGTTCCTCTCGCACATAGGTGCTAATCGTTCCCGACTCTAGGGGGCGGTGCTCACCTCCGTTTCAAAGCCGAAGAGCCAGCGCTGTCCGAAGACGTCTCCATGGTCATGTGGCCGGCATGACTCAACGCCCAAGGCACACAGAACGCTGTTCCCTTCCCACCAAAGGGGGTCCCTATTTTTCTACTTGCATTTTTTACCTGCTTTCGAACTACTAGGTTGGCAGGAGCTGGGACAAGTAACGGGGGCTCACCCCATTACGCGGCACTAGAGATTCGAACCGCTGAACTGCCAACCTTTTGATTGACAAACTCAGCGTCTTAGCCACTGAGCCACTGCATTCCTTAAATGGCGTTAGCTTTTTTAAAAAAAATGTTTAGTCAGAAAAGGGGCTACACTGGATCCTTGATTTTGGTCATGTATAAGTTTCTTACTGTATTGTCACTGCTACAGTCTTGTGGGTACTTGTTAAGCGTGAGTTTTGGTACTTAGACTTCACAATTAATTTTTTTTTAAAAAAACCCAGTCCTTTTATAACCATCTTGGCAAGCAAAAGGAGTCCTTTCTCATCCTTCGTGTCACACAAACACAAATTATCTGTGTCATTACGCAAAGACACTTCACTTGCCAATTTTTTTTTTTTTTTAATTTTGTGAACTTCATCGCTGCCAATTTTGTTTTTTAATCCAGGACCTGTGAAATCACCTAGATTTAGCTGCATCCAATTATCTTGTTTCCATGTATCATTATACATTTTAATTTTATTTATGCTTTTGAATCACTCTTGATTCTGGGCCTGTAGTCAGTCAATCAGTCAGGGTTTTTTTTGATTTTTTATATATTATAGTATAGTATAGTATAGTACATTTATTACATTTTTATTTATTATATTTATTTAATTTTATTTATGCTTTTGAATCACTCTTGATTCTGGGCCTGTAGTCAGTCAATCAGTCAGTTTTTTTGTTTTGATTTTTTATATATTATAATATAGTATAGTACATTTATTACATTTTTATTTATTATATTTATTTATTTTATTATTTTATTGTATTTTTATTATTTTATTTATTTTATTTTATTTTATTATTTTATTTTATTTTATTTTTATTTTATTTTATTTTTTATTATTTTTTCATGCCACTCCTCTTCCCTATGTCACAGTTCCAAGAAATAATCCCATAGCAAGCAAAACTCCGAGGCAGGTGAATTCCTCAAAGATTACTTTTATTGGAAATACCAAATTGGCACAGACCTGGTGAAAACCGACTCTGAAAACTCCCCACAGTTTTCACCTCATGAAAAGTAAAAGATATTCTACTTTCTCAAAACGATCCGTCACACGGTCCAGTCGCCGTGCAGTCCGATAACCGAGGGGGAGGAGCATCACTCCGCCTTCCTCCAACCAGGTGCAAGAATGTCCTTGGTTCCCATGAGAAAGTATTTTGTTTTGACTACAATAATCCCCTCAGTTTCAAACCCCCGCTCCCTGATCACCTCAGTTCCAGTGGCAGCACTGAAGCGGGCAAAATGGCTTCGGTCAGGCCAGATTCAGGGTTGACACCCTACAAGGTGACCCTTATCCTGGTGATGTTTTCTGAAGTGGTAGGGGTTCTGAGCTGAGCGGGTGAAACCGATCCAAAATCATCCAGCTGGCTTTGGTGGGATCCAGGCGGGACTCGAACTCACGATCTCCCGGTTTCTAGCCCGATTTCATAGCCACTGACCCAACCCGGCTCTCTTCTCCCTTCCCTGCAGGGAAATTCCAGATCCAGGTTCTCCCACAGTGCGGCCACGCGGTCCACGAGGATGCTCCGGAAAAAGTGAGTAGCGTGGTCGGTTTTGTTTTTTTTTAATTTGATTTATATGCCGCCCTTCTCCGGAGACTCAGGGCGGCTTACAATGCGTTAAGCAACAGCCTTCATACTTTTGTATATTTATACAAAGTCAGCTTATTGCCCCCACAAACTGGGTCCTCAATTTATCCACCTTAGAAAGGATGGAAGGCTGAGTCAACCTTGAGCCTGGGGAGATTCAAACTGGTGTAATTGCAGGCAGCTGGATGTTAATTACGGTGCTTAGTCTGCAGAGCTAAACCAGGCTCTAGTCACAGTTTGATTTCTGTGTGCTGGATTCCAAATTAGGTTGCTCTAGGGGGAGCCTAAGCTGGTTGTCCCCCACCCCACCTCGTGGGGTGAGTCCTCCAGCCCCCAGAATTCCCTAACCAGCAGGGCCCTTGTTTTGGTTGCCATGATATAAAAAAGACGTTGAACCATAGAAAGAGTGCAGAGAAGAGCAACTAACATGGAGACTAAAGCATTCCAAGAATGGTTGTAGGAATTGGGTTCGTCTAGTTTGACGAAAATAAGGACCAGGGATGACTTGATAGCAGTTGTCCAATATTTGAGGGGTTGTCACAGAGAGGAGGAAGGGGGGGTCAAGCTATTTTCCAAACCACCCGAGGGCAGGACAAGAAGCAACAGATGGAAACTTATCAAGGCAGCCTGGAATTAAGGAGAAACTTCCTAAGAGTGAGGACAATTAACCAGGGGAACAGCTGGCCACCGGAAGTTGTGTCTGCTCCAACACTCGAGGTTTTTAAGAAGAAGCTGGACAGTCTGAAATGGTATAAGACAATGATGGCTAACCTTTTTGTCATCACATGCCAAAAGCGGGGGAGTGCGGGGAGGGTGCACCCATGTGCCCACACTCATAATTCTATTCGCCCCCCCGTGCATGTGTGCGTGACCCCTTCTGCGTTCCCCCTGCTTTTGGCACGCAATGGCATGGTGGGCCCAGTAGGCCTGTTTTTCGCTCTCCTCAGACTCCAGAGCCTTTCTAGGAGCCTGGGGAGGGCAAAAACTGCCTTCCCCACCCCCTCTGGAGGCCAGAAACGGCCTGTTTGCCAACTTCTGCTCCCACCGGAAGGCCTGTTTTTCACTCTCCCCAGGCTCCAAAACCTTTCTAGGAGCCTGGGGAGAGCAAAAAACGGGCCTCCCTCCACCCGGCGGCCAAAAACAGCCTGTTTCCTGACTTCCGGTGGGCCCAAAAGGCCCAAAAATCAGCTGGCCGGCGTGCGCATGCTTGAAAACAAGACCCTGTCTTATATTTTTTTGAACCTTGAAATAAGCGCTTGGCTTTATTGCCATGTGCTCAAAAGCCCGATTGGGCTTATTATCGGGGGTGTCTTATTTTGGGGAAAACAGGTTATATAGATAAGATACATATTATAAATAGACAGACAGGTCCGACAGACAGACAGATAGAAAAATAGATAGATAGATGATAGATAGATAGATAGATAGATAGATAGATAGATAGATAGATAGATAGATAGACAGACAGACAGACAGACAGACAGACAGACAGACAGACAGACAGACAACAGCAACGCAGCTCACCAGCTCAAATCCCCCTGCAACTCAGATTAAACCGAGCACAACCAAGCCCCCACCCAAACAGAACAGACCCCCAGCCAATCGGAGCACAAGCAACCCCCCCATCCAATCAGAACACACCTCCACCCAATCAGAACACAGCCAAGCTCCCACCCAATCAGTTCACCCCCCCACTAGCAGTTAAAAGGAAGAAACAGCTGCGATCACACATTGCTCCTAGAAGCATGAAGCCGAAAACACCAGCCTGAAGATGACGAATGAGACTTTGTTGAAACATCGCCAAGACACTTCCAAAACCCGAATAACCAAAGACCTACATAGATAGATGGATGAATGGATGATAGAGAGAGAGAGAGAGAGAGAGAGAGATAGAGTGAAACCGACAGGCATGATTGATAGATGATTCATGGACAGACAGATCAATGGAACAACCTACCTCCCGGTGTTGTGGGTACTTAATCACTGGAGGTTTTCAAGAACAGACTCAAAAGCCATTTCTCCAAAATGGCCTGGGACCATAATGGTGAACCTACGTGCCCGAAGTGGCACGTGGAGCCATGTCGCCTGGCACCCGCGGCGCCATCCATTCCTCTTGTGGGTTTCTGGAGCACATGTGAACGCGATGATGAGCTGGCCTTTGTGCGTGCAGCAATTCCGGAAACCGGAAGAACTGATCTGATCGGCGCAGCAGATCAGCACGTGCGCATGTGCTGAAGAAGACTTGCTGGCCAGAAACATGCCAGAAACCAGAAGTACCTTGTCTGGCGTCCGTAACCTTCCTGGTTGCGGCCCTGTCGAGCGTGCGCGAAGTGCTCCCTTTTCAGCACTTTGTGCCGAAAAGATTCGCCATCCCTTGCCTACAATCTCCTCCATGAGCAGGGGGTTGGACTAGGAGACTTCCACGGCCCCTTTCAACGCTGTTGTTATGCTGTTAAATGTTTTCTAGAAACCACCCTCCGTGCTCCTGTTCTGTCCCCCTTCCCCACACAGGCAAGCACGCAACCAGGCACGCCTGCCAAGATTTTATTAAGCAATCAGACTAGAAACCCTGGCAGATAAAGAGTTTTGGCAGTAAACTGCGAAATGCCTGCCAAGTCAGTTTTCACTCATAGTCAGCAAGAGAGAGTTTATCCTCAGTCCGGTTCAGCAGCAAAAAATAATCCACGAAGCAAGAGTTTAGCCAAGGTCCAATCTAATTATGTACAAGCCAGATTTCAGGGAATGCGATGTGACTCTCAGGTTTTTAACTTTGACTGTCACAAAGCCTGAAGAGCAATCCCACCCACTTTGATTCCTGGTGGGGTGTGGCTCAGTGACTCGGCTCAATCTCTGGCCCTCTCACGCCTCTTCCGTTGCTGTGCACGCTTCTCCCTCTGACATGCCTGGGATCAAGCCAGGATTCATCCTCCTCGCTCCCTACCTGTTGTTGTTCCGATATGCTTTCCTCCTGGCCTATCCCAGGCTGTTCCTCTTGGCCTTCGGATGGAACCTGAGGCATTGCCAGAGAGGAGGGTCCTGGAAAGGGAGACCCCTTCAGTTCCTCCCCATTTCCTCCTGAGTCCTCTTCCTCTGTTAGGACAGGCTCGGGAGTCGGGGTCACAACAGCTCCAGTTGGCGAGGTCCGACCCATTTGTGTGAATGGTTCCTTTGGGGCGAGAAGGAAGGTGCAGAATGCAGGGATCCCAAATGGTTGGGGAGGGTCTATCTCAGGGAAAGGGGGAGAGCCTCTTTCATCCCTCCCCCCCTCCCCGTCTCTCTCTTTCAGGTAGCGGAAGCCGTGGCAACGTTCCTGATCCGTCACAGGTTCACAGAGCCCATTGGCGGATTTCAATGGTAAGGCCGGCACTGGTGGTCACACCCTGGATTTCACCATAGTTAGTTTGGGGGCGGGATCTTGAAGTTGCCACCTCCACCCCCAAGATAACAGGGGAGCTTGGAGGGACAACGCTGGCATGAAGAACTCTACAGGTAGTCCTCGAATTACGACCATTCATTCAGTGACTGTTTGAAATTACAGCGGCATTGAAAAAACTGACTTATGACTGTTTTTCACTCTTATGACCGTTGCAGCATCCTTGTGGTCACTTCATTTATATTCGGTTGGCAACTGGTTCATATTTGTGACGGTTGCAGCGTCCCGGGGTCATGCAATCCCTTTTTGCGACCTTCCGACAATAGGGAAGGCAGATTCATTTAACGACCGCACCAGTAACTAAACAACCGCAGTGATTCACTTAATAAGCGTGACAAAAACAGTCATAAAACAGAGGCAAGCTGTCGTTTTCACAACGGTCTTAACAACAAAACTCGCTCGACAGCAGAAACTTTCACGTTGAAATGTCGTAAGTCGACGACAATCCGTAATCCATGATACGGCAGCGCTAAATCGAGGTACACCAGCTAACACATCTCTTTTCCTCCTTTTTTCGCAGTGTTTTTCCTGCTTGTTAATACCCCCGGCGGGCCCTTCTGCACCTCTTGTAAATAAACCAACATCGGACGCACCGTGGCATGTCCCGTCTCCCTCCCATCATCCGCTCTGACCCATCGGCACAAATCTCGTGGCAGAGAAACTGGGTCTCCGGCTCGGCTCGGTTTTTCCATTTCTCCCGCCATTTCATCCTGGCTGAGCCATCCCCCCCTTCCTTCGTCTCTTCCTGAGATCGTCAAGAGATCCTGGCTTGTTTCTTCCTTAACTGCTCCCGGCGGCTAATCCGGGATGTCGGGTAAACTCAGGCTTTGGAAAAAAATCTCGGCAAACCTTCCTCGCTTCTTCGCCCACTCCCCGCTCGTGTGTACATTGCCACTGTTTTTCGACGGCCGAGGTTTTATTCTCCCACGCATGAAGGGGGGGGGCGGCCTTCCCCAAACCGGGTGCCATCCAAAACACCCGGCGCAACAGTTTCCAAAATTGCTAGCTAGCCACCGATTCGGTTGAAACCCCAGCATGTCTGAACAGTGCCAGGCTGGGGTAGCCTCACCTGGTGAATTGTTTTCTCTGTGTCTGCAGCGTTTGTGCACCTCGGTGACTTTAAGACAGAGGGACTATAACTCCCGGAATTCTGGGACTTCTAGTTCCCCCGCGTCTTTAAAACCGCCAAACAAACACGCTATGAGGAAGTCTGGCACAGCACAACCAGGAAAGGAAGCTGCCCCTGTTCAACTTCCGCCTGCTTAAATCATTTGCCGATCCTCCGTTAAGCCGATCCCCTCCCTTCTAGATCCAGATCCGGGAATGCAACCAATTTTTTCGCGGCCACAAAAGATTTCCAGATGTTGCCCCTGGGGAGGGGGGAAATTGTGGGGGGGGGATTGAGGAGAGGCATGTTTCAGGGGCGACTGCAGACCCCTCCCCTCCCCAAAGCCTCGGTTTTTTCTTTTTCCTGTTCTTCACCTCTGGTGGCCAAACCGTTTTGGGGGAGCGGTGCCTTGAATTCAAATAAAGTGGAAAGAAATCTGCAAAGAAGTCTGTGATTGGTTTTTTTTTTTTTAATTATTATTATCGTCCGGCCAGATGTTCCGGCTGAATTTGGCATTTTAATCTACCTACGGCAGTGATGGCGAACCTCTTAGAGATCGAGTGCCCAAACTCCAACCCCAAAACCCACTTATTTATCGCAAAGTGCCAGTACGGCAATTTCACCTGAATAACGAGGTTTTGCTACCTAAAATAATGATAAACCAGGGAGAGTTCAGCTAACCTGTTAAATGCACTTTTAGGCCCCTTCATTTTTTTTCCAGCTTTTGAAATGTTACGTTTAGCAACAATAAAAAAGAAAAAGCTTTTGTAATATAATTTCTCTCTTTCCCTTCCTCTCTCTCTCTCTCTCTTTCCCTCCCACCCACTCTCTCCCTCCGCCCTCTCTTTCCTTCGCTCTCTTTCCCTCCGCCCCTCTTTCTCTTTCCCTCGCTCTTTTCCTCCCTCTCTCTTTCCCTCCCACCCTCTCTCTTTCCCTTTCCCTCCCTCCCTGTCTCTTTCCCTTTCTCTTTTTCTCTTTCCCTCCCACCGTCTCTCCCTCCGCCCCCTCTCTTTCTCTTTCCTTCCCTCCCTCTCTTTTTCTCTTTCCCTCCCACCCTCTCTCCCTCCGTCCCCTTTCTCTTTCCCTCTCTTTTTCTCTTTCCCTCCCACCCTCTCTCCCTCCGCCCATCTTTCTCTTTCCCTCTCTCTTTTTCCCTCCCACCGTCTCTCTCTCCTCCCCTCTCTTTCTCTTTCCCTCCCTCCCTCTTTCCCTCCCACCCTCTCTCCTTCCGCCCCCTCTCTTTCTCTTTCCCTCTCTTTTTCTCTTTCCCTCCCACCCTCTCTTTCCACCTCCCTCCCTCCATCCCTCCCTCCTCCCTCTCTCTCTCTTTCCCTCCCTCCCCCCTGGGGGTGGGGGGAAGGAACCCATGAACTGCTCCTAGGTGGTGGGAATCCCAGGAGCAGCGTGCCGACGATCAGCTGGTTGGCAGAGAGCCGAACACCAGCTGGGAGGTGGGGCATCACAACACAGGCAGGTCTGCGGGAAAACTGGGAGGCTGAAGCGAGCCCATGACGACACAGGGTCGCATTGTGGCTCAGTGTCATCATGGGCTCCAGGAGGAAGGGACCCCGTCTCCCCTATTGGCGAGACAGCGAGATACGTGATGGAGAAACACGACGGAGCAGTGCTGGGGCACCACCGTACCTGCCCACAGAGTGCGCCACCTCTGACCTATAGAGTCCTTCCCAAGGCAGATCTTGATGTTCCAAGGTATTACAGATTATTATTAATTATTTGATGATTATATTATTAGAAGGGGGGTGTTTTGTCTTAAGTTTTAAGTTTAAGTAGTCCCTCAAGTTTTAGGCCACAAGGATAAGTATACCGATCTTCGGCACAGATCTTCCAACCGAAAGGAACCAGTGTACTAGGCGCCCATTTCCTTTCTAGCACAGGTGGCTTGCAGACGCAGGGAGTCCTCGTCATATGACCACAATTAAGCCCCAAATTTCTGTTGTTAAGCGAGATGGTTGTTAAGTGAGTTTTGTCCCATTTTACAACACCCCAGTCGTTAAGTGAATCCCTGCAGCGGATAAATTAATAATCCAGTTGTTAAAGTGAACCTGGCTTCCCCATTGATTTTGTGTGGCAAAGAAGGTTGCAAAAGAAGATCACATGACCCCGGGATACTGTGACCGTCATAAATACGAGTCAGTTGCCAAGCGTCTGAGGAGAGTTGCAACATCCTGTGATTGCCGTTTCTAACTTTCCCAATATTCCGGTTTCTGACAAGCTGTCAATTGGAGAGGCCAGATTCACTTTAACAACCGCAGGGATTCGCTTAACAACCGTGGCAAAAAGAAGCTGGTAAAATCGGGCACGGCTTACTGAATAACTTCTTTCCGTACCCATGGAAATTCTGCCCTCAATTGCGGTCCTAAAGGTGAGAACTACGTGGATAATGGACAATTCCAGCTGGTGACCACTTGGTGGCAGTGTTCTCCACTTCCCACGGCCTCTTCATTCTTTAAATTTAAGATCCCTTGGCAGCCTTAAGCATTCGCGTGGATTCACCCCGGCCTTCGAACTCCTCCAGCAGCTTTCCTTCCTTGGCGAATTTCCCGTATGGAAATCTGTCACCTCCTTTACATACGATGAAACAATTTTGTGATCGTAGTCTGGATTCATTTATTGGGTTTAAGCCAGCGTTTCTACCCCCCCACCCCTCCAGCAACTTTTAAGAGGCACAGAGTCCCTGGTGGCTGGGGAAATTCTGGGAGTTGAAGTCCATTCGTGTTGGCTTGGGAATTTATTTATTTATTTATTTGGAAATTTATATTGCCGCCCATTCGCCCATGGCGACGGAAGGCGGCTTACAAGAATATAAAACCTCACGTGAAAACAATAAAACTAATCAAAGAGAGGATCATATAATAAATTATTAAAATAATATAATAAAATAATTGAAGCCTGAACAACTTGAAGGTGTTTCGGTTGAGAGGCCCTTGACTGGAGAGGTCGATGCTTTCTGAGCTTCAATCAATCAATCAAGATTGATTGATTGATTGAGACTGGATAGCTCCGCAGACTAAACACTGTAATTAACATTCAGCTGTCTGCAATTACTGTAAGTTCGAATCTCACCAGGCTCAAGGTTGACTCAGCCTTCCATCCTTTCTAAGGTAGGTCAAATGAGGACACAGATTGTGGGGGCAATAAGCTGACTTTGTATAAATATACAAAAGTAGGAAGGCTGTTGCTTAACGCATTGTAAGCCGCTCTGAATCTTTGGAGAAGGGCGGCATATAAATCAAATATTTTAAAAAATCAATCAAGAATAGAGCTATAAGGGACCTTGGAGGTATTCTACTCCCTACTCAACCCCTTACTCAAGCAGGAGATTCTGTCATTTCATTAAACTAGAGACACCCAATTTCTGCAACGGTCCTTTGTATATTTTATCCTCCAGCCCCCTAATCATCTTTGTTGCTGTTTTCTGCATCGATATCTTTTCTTACATTGTGGCAATCAAAACCGGAGGCAAGATTCCAGGGCTGGCATCGTCTCCTTCTCCCTTTCCTAGGCTGTGATTTGCACACCAGCGTCTGCATTTCCTGCGTCGGATGAGGAGAGCACCTCTTTCCACTTTTTACAGAGACACGATGGAGACTGTTTTAACAAACTGCATCCCTGTCTGGTTTGGTGGCCGCAGCCCCTCTGTAGAAAGTCCCTACAGAGAGTGGTGAGGACAGCAGAGAAGATTATAGGAAGCTCGCTTCCCATCATAAGCTTATAGGCGTTATGTGCTTAGAGCTCAAAGCATTGTTAGAGACCCCACCCACCCACCCCACGGTCTGTTTCTGTTACTCCCCTCTGGGAGGAGGTTTCGGAATATTTCTAGCAGGACTTCCAGATTCTGGAACAGCTTTGTTCCCCTATGCCATCCTATACCATTTCAGACAAATGCTTGTCCGTTCTCTTCTTAAAAACCTCCAATGATAAAGCACCCACAACTTCTGGTGGCAGGCTGTTCCATTGGTTAATTGTCTTCACTGTTAGGAAGTTTCTCCTTAGTTCTAAGTTGCTTCTCTCCTTGATTAGTTTCCATCCCTTGTTTCTTGTCTTGCCTTCTGGGACTTTGGAAAATAGTTTGACCCCCTTGTTTTCTTACAGACAATACGTTGATATATAACAATATATAATAAGGATACAGAAAATAAGTTGACCCACCATTTTGTTTCCCCAAACATCATTAGTGCTAGAAGGGAGTGGGGTTTGAAGAGGGGAGGAAGAGAAAGAGGAAGAGGAGGGCTATGTAGGTGATTCTGTCTGAGCTAGGTCATTTTCTTGTAGACGTTTCGTGACCCAACTAGGTAATGTCATCAATGCTAGAAGGGAGTGAGGTTTGCACTTGATGATGTTCCCTCCTCGGATCATGAGACATCTGCAAGAAAACAACCCAGATCAGAGACCATCCATGGCCCTACAGTCCTCCTCTTCGTGATTCACTTAGCAACTGCAGTGACTCACTTAACAACGGTGGCAAAAAAAGGCCGGAAAAAGGAACACGACTCCTTTAAGAACTGTTTTGCCTAGCAACGGAAATTCCGGGCTCCGTGGTGGTCATCAGTCAAATGCTATCTTTGCTCGCTTTCAGCCCTTCGTGGGCACATCCCATAATATCCCAACAGCTGTCTGGCTCTTCCTGCACCTCGTTTCAGGGCAGCTGTTGTGACAAAGACACTTCTATTGTCTTGCACACCCAAGTGTGTGCTGCTCCTTTGCAGCCCAAATGTTTTTTTCCCGAAACTATCAATCCTCAAAAGTTAAATAAATAAAATTTGGACACATCTGGAGCCTCGGTGCTCTAACGATCTCTGTGTCGAGGCTTCTGCAGGTGGTGGGGCAGATATTCACCCCCGGCCCAGCTGCAAGATGCATCCTCTTCGCTGTCACGTCCCGCAGAGCCCCCTTAAGGGGTCGCTATTCTTCCGGGTTGGTCCCACACCGCCTGTGGAACTCCTGCCCGTGTTCGTGGAACCATTTGTTGGCCACTGTGAAGAGAGGAGGAGGAGGAAGGATCAGGAGTTGGCCACGGGTGCCTTACACCCATTGGCAAAGTTGCCATCGTTATAATTTACACCAGGTATAATATACACCCATTATTTTATCTATTTATTTATTTATTGGTTCAATTTATATGCTGCCCTTCTCCGGAGATTCAGGGCGGCATATAAAGAGAGAGAAAGAGAGAGAAAGGGAGGGAGGGAAAGAGAAAGGGGCGGAGGGAAAGAGAGAGCGAGGGAAAGAGAGAGGGGGCGGAGGGAAAGAGAGCGAGGGGGCAGAGGGAGAGGGTGGGAGGGAAAGAGAGGGAGAGAAAGAGAAAAAGAGGGAGGGAGAGAAAGGGAAAGAGAGAGGGTGGGAGGGAAAGAGAGAGCGAGGGAAAGAGAGGGGGCGGAGGGAGAGAGGGTGGGAGGGAAAGAGAGCGAGGGAAAGAGAGGGGCGGAGGGAAAGAGCGAGGGGGCAGAGGGAGAGGGTGAGAGGGAAAGAGAGAGGGAGGGAAAGAGAAAAAGAGGGAGGGAGAGAAAGGGAAAGAGAGTGGGAGGGAAAGAGAGAGGGGGCAGAGGGAGAGAGGGTGGGAGAGAAAGAGAGAGGGAGGGAAAGAGAAAGAGGGGGCAGAGGGAGAGATGGTGGAAGGGAAAGAGGGAGGGAAAGAGAAAAAGAGAGAGGGAAAGAGCAAGGGAAAGAGAAAGGGGCGGAGGGAAAGAGACCTGCTTAGTAGGGCTTTTGGCCCCCCTCAAGCGGTGTTCTTTTTTATACAAAGTCAGCTTATTCCCCCCACAATCCGGGTCCTCATTTTACCTACCTCGAAAGGATGGAAGGCTGAGTCAACCTTGAGCCTGGTGAGACAGGTAGTTTTATAACAGGTAGTCCTCGACTTATAAACCACAATAGAGCCCCAAATTTACACTGCTAACAGAGACAGCTGCTCAGTGAGTTTTGCCCCGTTTTACGACTTTTCTTGCCACAGTGGTTAAGGGAATCGCTCAAGTCGTTGAGTGAGTAACACGGTTGTTAAGTGAATCTGGCTTCTATATTCACTTTGCTGGTCGCAAAAGGGGATCCCATGCCCCCGGGAAGGTCATAAATAGGAGTCAGTTGCCAAGTGTCCTGAATTTACATCCCCTGACCATAAGGATGCTGCTACGGTCATAAGAGTGAAAAATGGTCGTAAGTCTTTTTTTCTTTTTCAGTGCCAGTGTAACTTTCGAACAGTCATTAGACCAATGGTTGTAAATCGAGGACCACCTGAATATAAACTTTGCAGCCTAAAGAAATAAAAATGAAATAGTGGGATAGCTTTATTGGGGGACCCCCAATCCCCCCGTGTTGGCGAATGTTTTTGGCACCAAGTGCCGAAATGGGAGCGTGTGTGCGCACACGGGGGAGTATCGTAAACCGGAAGTCCAGCTCCCCGGCGTGCTGAGCTGAGCTTCCAGTTTTGGTGCACACGGGTGCATGAAGAGCAGCTGGAGGAACCCTGAAAGAGCTACGGGCGACGGCTGGCGTGCCCACTTTCGGCACGCGGGCCATAGGTCCGCCATCCCGGCCTTAGGAGGTTCTGGTCTCAGCCGTGGCTTCTCCGTAGATGCACAAAGATAGATCTTGGGGGGGGGACGGGACAGGGGGAGGGCACTCGCTTACCCCACTTGTCTCCAGCAAGGACCGGGCAGCCAGCGTGCAGGGTGGCCTCGTCTCCCTGCCCGTTCCTTTGCAGGTTCCACCAGAAGAGAGCGGCGTTCTTGGAAGAGACCGGAAGGGAAGGTGTTAGAGGGGGGGGGTCCACACAGAAATGGCCCCTGGCCCAGGGAGGGGGAAGGGGGGTGGGTGGAAAAGACAAGAGAAGGCTCACAGGGGGGATGGATGGCATAAACATTCAAGGAATGAGTGAATGGATGAATGAGGGAATGAGTGAGTGAATGGACGAATGAGTAAATGGATGAATGAGGGAATGAATGAATAATGAATGAATGAATAAATGGATGAATGAGGGAATGAATGAGTAAATAGACGAATGAGGAAATGAGTGAGGGAATGGATGAATAAATGAATGAATGAGTAAATGGATGAATGAGTGAATGGATGAATGGATGAGTAAATGGATTAATGAAGGAATGAATGAATGGCTGGATGGGTGGGTGGGTGGGTGGATGGCTGGATGAGTAAATGGATGAATGAAGGAATGATGGCTGGATGGATGAATGCGTAAATGGATGAATGAGGGAATGAATGAATAATTAATGAATAAATGAGGAAATGGATGAATGAGGAAATGAATAAATGAGGAAATGGATGAATGAGGAAATGAATAAATGAGTGAATGGACAAATGTGGAAATGAGTGGGGGAATGAATAATGAATGAATGACTAAATAGACGAATGAGGAAATAAGTGAGAGAATGGATGAAGAAATGGATGAATGAGTGAATGGATGAATGGATGAGTAAATGGATTAATGAAGGAAGGAATGAATGAATGGCTGGATGTATGGATGTATGGGTGGGTGGATGTGTGGATGAGTAAATGGATGAATGAGGGAATGAATGGATGGATGGATGAATGAGGGGATGAGTGAGGGAATGCCTGAATGAATGAGTAAATGAATGAGTTAATGAATGTGTGAATGAATGCATAAGTAAATGAATGAGCAAGTGAGTGAATCGATGAGTGATCAAGGATGAATGAGGGAATGAGTGAGTGACTGGATGAATGAATGAGAAACTGAGTGAATGAACGAGGGAATGGATGAATGAGTGAGGGAATGAAAGGGAATGGATGAATGAATGAATGAACGAATGAATGAATGAATGTGTGAATGAATGCATAAGTAAATGAACAAGTGAGGGAATGGATGAATGCATGAGTGAATAAAACCACCACCACAAAACAGGTTGTAAAATTAGACCCACTTAATGACCATTACAACCATAACTGTGGGCTCAATGCAGGCACTCATAAATCAAGAACAGTTTAGGGCTAATCTTAATTCCAGCATTATTTCTCCTGTATTTAGGAAGGCCAGAATAACATTAAAAGCCTTGGCCATCCTTTGATTTTTGCAATATTTTTTAGGGAGTGGCTATTCCAAAAAGGAAGAGGAGGACAGAGTCAGGATTTGACCAGCGAAAAGAAAACCGGCTGGGAGGGGAATTACAAAGAGGAAGGGGCTCACCTTGATAACCGGCACGCTCAGGTTTGCATAAATAAAGGCCGTAGATCCGCCAGCTTCTACCGAACTCAGCTAAGCAAAAAAAGAGGCAAGAAGAAAGAATAGAACGGAGAATCATAAGAGTCCTAAGGCTGGAAGCAGTGGTGAAATCTGAACCGGTTTGCTATCGGTTGCCTGGCCGCGCATGCGCACTGCCCGCCAAATGGCCACTGTGCAGTACACACCAAAAGGAGGCTTGGGAAGGTAAGTAGAAGCGAGCGGGGAGGGATCAGCTGTGGCGCGCGATTTAGCTTTGCTAGAAAGCAGGATTTCCTGCTTTCTAGCTAAACTAAACCACGCTGCACAGCTGATCGTGGAAATACCGGTTCGGAGGGACCAGTAACTTTTTTAAACCAGAGCAAACTGGTTGTCAACTTGCAAAGCCTTTCACTATACTATAAAAAGGGGATGTAAGTGAAAGATCGGGGTTCCCTCTTTGAATCCCTTTGAAGAGAGGGATAAATTGTAATGAAATGATCATCCTGCTGTCAACTTGCAAAGCTTTCAAGTTGCCATGAGCAGGAGGGAGGGAGAACTGATAGAGCTGATTGATTTCCCTAACTGAAGCTACATTCCATACATGCTTTCTTTCCACAATCAGAAGGAGGGTGTTGGATTTCACAGCCAGCCAAAGCGGTCAATTGGAGAATATGATTTATGACATGGTCACGGAGGAAGGGAGAGACAGGGTTATAGGGGAACGTAAATCTACGTGGGATTAGTTCTAACTGCATCCGAACATTGCTGAAATGGTGCTCCTAATACATGACTGTATTTCTCTTGAAGTTTGGCTTGTGGCTCATGAATTAATTAGGACATCTTTCAGAAACTTCACACTGGTAGCATTTCACCCCTGGCTGGAAGGGATCCTGGAGGTCTTCTAGTCCAACCCCCTGTTCAATGGTATAGGTATAGGATATCAGACAAATGGTTGCCCCATTTTTATTGAAAGCCTCCAGTGATGGAGCACCCACAATTCCTAGCACCCATAACCCAAATTCAATTCTGCCATGGATGTCCGAGAAAGAAGGGAAGAAAAAGAGACTGAAAACTCACATAGATCATCAACGTAGCTATTCGATTTCCGGATTTCATCCGATACAAGGGGCTTTTTCTCGACTGGATCAGAAGTGGGGGGAGAAAAAAATGAAAAAATGAGATTTTGTTTTGATTGAGAGCAGCTTGTGATAAGATCAGCCAAGGGGGTTTACAATGCCTGTATTGTTTGCGTACGAGGGACAATTCTCAATGTAGCCTTATGATTTTTTTCTCCACTTTTATTATTTTTCATAAACAAAGTGATGAACATACATAATACCCACTCCTCCTCCTCCTATTTTTTCCACAACAACCTTGTGAGATGGGTTGGGTTGAGGGAGAAGGACTGGCCCAATGTCACCCAGCCAGCTTTTATGGCTAAGGCGAGACTAGAACTCAATGTCTGCTGGTGATTGGCCCAAAGTCACCCAGCCAGATTTTGTGCCTAAGGAGGGACTAGAACTCACCATCTCCTGGTGATTGGTCCAAAGTCATCCAGCCAAATTTTGTGTCTAAGGCAGGTCTAGAACTCACAATCTCCTGGTTATTGGCTCAAAGTCACCCACCCAAATTTTGTGTCTAAAGTGGGACTAGAACTCGCTGTCTCCTAGTGATTGGCCCAAAGTCATCTAGCCAGATTTTGTGCTTAAGGAGGAACTAGAACTCACCATCTCCTGGTTATTGGCTCAAAATCACCCACCCAAATTTTGTGTCTAAGGCGGGACTAGAACTCACTGTCTCCTAGTGATTGGTCCAAACTCATCCAGCCAAATTTTGTGTCAAAGACGGGTCTAGAACTCACAATCTCCTGGTGATTGGTCCAAAGTCATCCAGCCAGATTTTGTGTCTAAGGTGGGACTAGAACTCACCGTCTCCTGGTTTTGTAGCCTAGTGCCATTAAAGCCTGGTGCTTTAGCATCCTTTCCGATATCTTTCTCTTTTTTACAGCACACTAGCCTTCCTTTTTGTTCTTCCCTTTCGGGAAAATCTTTGGCTATAAATGAATCTAATTTTGGATCTGAAGATGTTAAAGCTGTGGTCATGTGCAATAGCTTTGCAACAGGTTTACTCACCGTCGCGTGGTCAAAGTGGGGCTCGTAGTGGCCTCCCAACCCGTAGTTGACCACCTGGAGGTACTCTGCGTAAGGGTGACGGATATTCAAGCCAGTTAAGGCCGCAGCCCGTCGACCCAATGCCCCGATCACGGGATCCAGGCTGTCCTTCAGCCAAGCACTGAAAAAGATCCAGAAATAGCTGCAGCCCGAAAAATAGGTTCCACCAGAGAGCAATTCAATGGCTTTTGGAACGGCCTGCCACCAGAAATTGTGGGTACTCTAACATTGGAGGTTTTCAAGAAGAGACTGGACAGCCAATGGTCCGGAATGGTATAGGCGAGGTCTTCTCCTTGAACAGGGGGTTGGAATAGATGACCTTCAAGGTCCCTTCCAACTCTGTTGTTCTGTTATTCTACTATTATGACTTAATCCATAACTCTAATCAAAGTAGGGAGGAGGAGGAGGAGGAAGAAGAGGAGGATTGTGGACTCTTTGGTGCTCTCTGAGCTTGGCAGTTTTCATGACCCAACTTGGTAACATCATCAGTGCTAGAATAGAGTGGGGTTTATGGAGGAGGAGGAGGAAGAGGAAGAGGAGGAGGAGAACTGTGGGCTCCTTGGTGCTCTCTGTTATTTTCTTGCAGACATCTCATGACCCAACTAGGCAACATCATCAGTGCTAGAAGGGAGTGGGGTTTGTGGGCAGGAGGAGGAGGAGGAAGAAGAAGAAGAAGAGGAAGAGGAGAAGGACTGTGTGGGCCCTTGCTGCTCTCTGAGCTTGGTTCTTTTCTTGCTAGGTAACACCATCAGTGCTAGAAGGGGGGGGGGTTTACAGAGTGGAGGAGGAAGAGAATGGGAGGAGGAGGAAGAGGAGGAGGAGGGAAGAAAAAGACAAAAAGGAAAAGGTAGGAGAGAGAAGAAAGAGAAGGAGGAGGAAGTTCCCAGGATGCAGAAGAAGTAGCTATTTAAAAAAAAAAAGGATTATCTGAAAGCATCCAATATCAAACTTTCCACCTAGCAGCCATTCCCAGATACATTGCGAATCAGTATTGAAAAGACTGCAAGTGGACCGATTCTGTTCTGAGATCTGGCTAGATCCAGGCTAGATCTGTTTTCTATGGAGCATCAGAAGTGAGAGAGAGAGAGAGAGAGAGAAGAGTTAACTGCTCTTTTCTTCCCGTAGCTGGAGAAGCGCTTAAGGGTTTTTTTCCCTCTGCAGGCTGCAAAATTGAGCAGTGAGATCATGAAACATATTTTAGGGATGGCTGTGCAGCTATAGCAACTTGAGATGTGTGTGTATATATATATATATATTCTCTCCCTCTTTCTTGGCATTTCAAGAGGCCGTCTGAAGTCATTTCCCTTCCACTCAGACAGACCTTTACTGGAAATGATTAATGCTGGTTGTAAATTCATCCCTCTCTGGAGAAAGAGGCATAGAAAAGAAAGGTGTGGTTTGAAAAGGAGACGTTCGTGGAAGGTAATTCAGAAATGATGAACGTTTCACCTCCGTGAAAGTATTTGGGCCAGGCAGGAACACCTCAAGGAAAGGGTCTCTCGGGGGAATCATGGGGTAAAAATCCAACAGCCCCCTTTGAGAGGTTCTCTGCATCTCAGGGCACGAAAGGAAAAAGAGGCGCCGGAAGAAAAATGCCAGATTTTGAAAGAATGGATGGAGAATGTCATCCATTCTTTCTGGGCTGGGCTGGGCCCTTCCCAAAGACAGCAGGAGAACTGAAGAAGAAGGAGAAGGAGAGTTTAAGTTGTCCGCTGTTTTAGGACAGGGAGATGGGTGGCATACACAGCATATTTAATAAATAAACGAATACAAATAGGAAAAGAAGAAAGAGAAGGAGGAGATAGGGAGGAAGGAAGGAGGGAGGGAGGGAGAAGAAGATTGTAAGGTGTCCACTGTTGTACAAGAGTGAGATGGGTGGCATATACAATATATTTAATAAATAAATGAATAAAAATAGGAAAAGGAGAAAGAGGAGAAGGGAGGGAGGGAGGGAGGGAGGAAGGAAGGAAGGAAGGAAAGGAAGAAGGAAGGAAGAAGATTTTAAGCTGTCCACTGTCTTAGGACAGGGAGATGGGTGGATACATAGTATATTTAATAAATAAATGAATAAAAATAGGAAAAAGGAGAAAGAGAAGGAGGAGAGGGAGAAAGGAAGGAAGGAAGAAAAGAAGGAAGGAAGGAAGGAAGGAAGGAAGGAAGGAAAAGATTTTAAGCTGTCCACTGTCTTAGGACAGGGAGATGGGTGGCATATGTAGTATATTTAATAAATAAATGAATAAAAATAGGAAAAGATGAAAGGGAAGGAGGAAAGAGGGAGAAAGGAAGGAAGGAAGAAAAGAAAGAAAGAAAGAAAGAAAGAAGGAAGGAAGGAAGGAAGGAAGGAAGGAAGGAAGGAAGGAAGGAAGGAAAAGATTTTAAGTTGTCCACTCTCTTAGGACAGGCAGATGGGTGGCATACACAGTATATTTAATAAATAAATGAATAAAAATAGGAAAAGGAGAAAGAGAAGGAAGAGAGAGGGAGGAAGGAAGGAAGAAAAGAAAGGAAGGAAGGAAGGAAGAAAGGAAAGAAGGAAGGAAGGAAGGAAGGAAGGAAGGAAGGAAGGAAGGAAGGAAGGAAGAAGATTTTAAGCTTTCCACTGTTTTAGGACAAGGAGGTGGGTGGCATACACAGTATATTTAATAAATAAATGAATAAAAATAGGAAAAGTAGAAAGAGAAGGAAGAGGAAGGAAGGAAGAAAAGAAAGAAAGAAGGAAGGAAGGAAGGAAGGAAGGAAAATATTGTAAGCTGTCCACTGTTGTACAAGAGTGAAATGGGTGGCATATACAATATATTTAATAAATAAATGAATAGGAGAAGGAGAAGAAGGAGAGAGGGAGGAAGGAAATGTGGTAGGAAAGAAGGGATGAGAGGAAGGAAGGAACAAATGAAGGAAGGGAGGGATGAGAGGAGGGAAGGGGAGGGAAAGGGAGAGGAGAGAAGAGGGAAGGAGAAGGAAGGAAGAAAAAAGGAAGGAAGGAAGGAAGGGAAGGAAAGGAGAAAGGAAGATAGGGAGAAAAGGGAAGGAGAAATTACTGGCTAGGGAAGTCCACCCCTCTTACCTCTGACTGATCCGATAGTCGGCTTGTTCCTGTTTCTCTCCTGAAGCCACCACTGATCTCTGCAACTGGAGGAAAACGGAGAAAGAGGGATGAAGGAGAGAGAAAAGGAGAGGAAAATAGAGGAGAGGAGAAGGGAGAGTCCATTTAGTGACCATTCGAAGTTGCAACGTTACTGAGAAAAAGGATCTTATGACTATTTTTCACCCTTACAAACGTTGCAGCCTCCTCCCTGTGGTCATGTGATCAAAATTCAGAATGCTTGGCAACTGGCATGTACTTACGACGGTTGCAGTGTCCCAGGGTCACGTGATCCCCTTCTGCGACCTTCTGACTAGCCAAGTCAATGGGGAAGGCAGATTCACTTAACAACGGTGTTCCTAACTGAACGACCGCAGTGATTCACTTAACAACTGTGGCCAGAAAGGTCATAAGATGGGGCAAAACTCACTTAACAACTATCTCACCTAGCAACTGAACATTTGGCCTCCATTGTGGTGGAAAGTTGAGGACTATAATACAACTTACATGATTTGTTTCTTTCTGATTTTTTGTTGTTGTGGTTGATTTTATTTATTCCTTTCTGTTTTTCTTCCTTTCTCCCAATCTTTTGAAATTTCTCCAATGCTTTAAATTACTATTTATATTTTAAGGATTGAAGGGAAACTGCTTCAAGATGTGCAGCAACGAGAAGAGGTATTAAACTAAGGAAATGCATAAAATGGAGAGAGAAAAAAAGAGAAACTATCCAAAATATTGGAGAAATAGGCATCAAAACACGTATAATCTCTTAGAGGAGTAAACCCTGAGGTAAAAATACCTTCTCCCGTTGAATGAGTTTTACAAAAATGAACAAGAAGAATGTGAACGATTCCCAAAAAAGAGGAACTGACAGGATCTAGAATTAAGATTAACTGTACTGTAATCTTGATTTACGACCACAATTGAGCCCGCTATTTATGTTGCTATACAAGACAGTCAGTTTTTGTCCCATGTTATGATGTTTTTGCACCGTATTAAGCGAATCACGGCAGTTAAGTCAATAACATGGTTATTATTAAATGAATCTGGCTACCCCACTGAGTTTGCTTGCCAGAACGTCACAAAAAATGATTCCCAGGACCTCAGGATGGTGCCACCGTCATAAATACGAGGCGGTTGCCACGCATCTGAATCGATCGTGTGATTATGGGGATTCTGCCACGGTCGTAAATGTGTAACACGGTCATAAGTCACATTTTTCAGTGCCGTTGTAACCTTGAACCGTCGCTAAATGAACTACACATAGTTCTCGGCTTATGACCACAATCGAGCCCAACATTTCTGTTGTCAAGCGAGACGTTTGTTACAAGTGAGTTTTGCCCCATTTTACGACTTTCCTTGCCACGGTAAACAAATCACCGCTGTCGATCAGTTAGCAACCTGGCTGTTAAGTGAATCCGGATTTTGTAAAAGGAAGGTCGTAAAAAGGGATCTCATGACACACACACACCCACGGGACATTGCGACCATCATAAGTATGAACAGTTGCCGAGCATTTGAATGTGGATGTCCATGGGGATGCTGCAAAGGTCGTAACTATGAAAAATGGTCATAAGTCCCATGTTTCAGTGCCCTTGTAACTTTGAACGGTCACTAAATGAGCTGTCGTAGGTCGAGATCTCCCGGTCTCTTTGCAGCAGGAGAAAGCCAGAAGGAGACCGGCCTACCGAGGCACCCAGTCCGCCATCGTCACTTACGCCTGGAGCCGCTAGAGCCTTAATCTTCTCCGCCTCGGAGGGGCTGACAAAGTCGTGATACAAAACCAGCTCAGGCTGCGAGTGCAAAATCTCCTTTTTCAGTGGCTGCAGGATCAGCCAAGGGCTCCGGTTGGTCACGTAGGAGCAGGAGAGACCACGGTGGGCTGGCTGGAAGAAGACCAGGAGAACACGCACGTTTTGCAAAGCAGTGTTTTGTAAAATGTATCACGATTTATTGATTAATTAAAATCATTTATTTATTTATTTATTCATTTATTTAGATTTGTATACCGCCCTTCTCCTTGCGGACTCAGGGCGGTGAGCAGCCAGAAATAAAAGCAAACTACACAAAAGTTAAAATTTTAAAACAACAACAGAGCCTGAGTAGCGTAGGGGAATAATGCCTCCTACAAAGGCAGCATTTGAGATCCAGCTGCTGCAATTACTTGCGAGTTCAATCCCAGGCAGGCTCAAGGTCGACTCAGCCTTCCATCCTTTATAAGGTGGGTAAATTGAGGACCCAGTTTGTTGGGGGCAATAAGCTGACTTTGTATAAATATAAATATACAAAAGTATGAAAGCTATTGCTTAACACACTGTAAGCCACCCTGAGTCTCCGGAGAAGGGCGGCATATAAATCAAATTTAAAAAAAAAACAAAAACTAATATAAATTTGGCCGATAATTAAAACAATTCAATTTAAAATTAATATCAAAACTCTAAAAAATTTCTAAAAAATTTTACAGGGATCAGGCCAAGCCGGCAAGCTGAAAAAAGTACATTTTTAAGGCCCGACGAAAAGTCCGGAGGTCGGAGATAGTTCTCAACTCTGGAGGAAGATTGTTCCAGAGGGTGGGGGCTACCACAGAGAACGCTCTCCCCCTGGGGGTCGCCAGCCGGCATTGTCTGGCTGACGGCACCCTGAGGAGGCCCTCTCTGTGGGAGCGAACCGGCCGGTGGGAGGCAATTGGTGGCAGAAGGCCACCCTTCTCGCTGTGAGGTAAGGACCAGGGGTGAAATGCTATCGGTTCGGGCCGGTTCGTCGGAATCGATAGTAAACAATGTAAAAAAAAAAAGTTACGATGATCAGCGGAGCGACGCAAGATCGTTAAAACTTCTTTTTGGTTTTGGTTTTACTTTTTTAAGCATTATTTTACTACCGGTTCTCCGGAACTGGTAGTTAAAAATGCTTTAAAAAGAAAGAAAGAAAAAAGTTCCAACCATCGCGAGTTGCTCAGTTGATCGTCGGAACGTTTTTTAAAATACTTTTTTAAAGCATTTTTTTTACTACCTATTCGCCCGAAAGGTTCCCACACGCACCACAGCTGATCACACACACACACACACACACACACACACACACACACACACACTACTCTTTTACTTACCTCCCCAAGTCTTCCTTTGGCACATGTGCGGCTAGCAAACCAGTAGGAATTCAGATTTGACCACCGGTAAGGACATGTCTAATGCAGTGTTTCTCAACCTTGGGAACATGAGGACTAGCGGACTTCAATTTCAACTTGCCTTTAAAAATCCTCTCTGGGGACACGCCTCTGGATTATTTATTTGTTGGGGGCACGAGACTGCCTTGGGCCGCATTTGGGGGGGGGTTACATCTTGGCTGGGGGAAAGGAGGCTGCCTTCTGCTAAAAATGCCCTTCCCAGGTTCTTGGACTCTCTATTTCCAAGTTAATGTTTCTGGGCAAGCCAGTTGGAACTGTTGGGAGATTCATGAGGACTAGAAAACATGTTAGAAACAAATTGGGATCTGGTAGAAGCGAACTGTAAGGAAACCAGAAGGGGGAAGCTGTTGGAGGTGGGAGTTTAAGACTTTAAGGTCCAGCGTTATCAGTGAGAGAGGAAGGGAAGGAAAAGGAAAGAAAGAAAGAAAGAAAGAAAGAAAGAAAGAAAGGAGGGAGGGAGGGAGGGAGGGAGGGAGGGAGGAAGGAAGGAAGAAAGGGAGAGAGGAGGGGGAGAGATGGAAGGAAGGAATGGGAGGAATGGGAGGAAGGCAAGAAGGAAGGAAGGGAGGGATGAAGAGTGGAAGGAGAAAAAGGAAGGAAGGACAGAAAGAAAAAAGAAAGAAAAAGGGAGGGAGGGACAGAGGAAGGAAGGGAGGGAGGACAAAAGAAGGAGAGAAGGAAGGAAAGGATGGAGAGTGGAAGGAGAAAGGAAGGAGAAAGAAAGGAAAGGAAGGAAGAGAGAAAGGAAGGATAGAGATGGAAGGAAGGGAGAAAGAAAACTAAGTAAGGAAAGAGAGATGGAAGGAATGAGAGAGGGAAAGGAGGGAGGGAGGAGAAAAGAAAGAGAAAGAAAGAAAGAAAGAAAGAAAGAAAGAAAGAAAGAAAGAAAAGAAAAGAAAAGAAAGAGTAAATTCAACTCTCTGACAAGGAAGATTGGGATGAGAACTTTCCTTCAGAGCAGTCTACCTTATAGGCTTGTGATTGTAAGGACAAAGTGGAAGCAGAGTTGCATGGAAAATGGGAATTTCCCTGGAAAAGGCAGATTAGATCTATCTATATACATATCCGGCCGAGACTGTATATAAGCAAACAGAATGAATAGGTCTCCCTCCGTTCGAGGGCCCTGCAGCCAGGCAGGAGTCCATCGTGGTGTGGTCCTTCTTCCTCACAACCCCCCCTCCTCCTCCTGTCTCTCGCCCACCTGAGACCCCAGCCTCTGGCAGAGCTCCTCATAGGCATCTCGCGTCTCCAGGTGGGTCACATTGGGCCTCTGCACCGTGATTCTTCCTTTGCCCTCTTCCTCCTCCTGACTCTCCCTCAAAAGCTTTTCATACTTCAGGATGTTCCTGGCCATCCGCTCGTTGCCCGGATCTGGGGAAGAGAGGAATTCTGTGTCCCAACTGTCCTCAAACCAGGATAGAAGATGGTTTCCCACCCAGCCCCCTCTTCCCTCCTTGTCCTTCACCCCTAAAAGCGATTGGAACTCCAGTTCAGTGGTGAGTTGCTCCCGGTTCGCACCGGTTCATAAGAACCGGTAGTAAAAATTTGTAGTAGTTTGGAGAACTGATAGTAACATTGGCTGGCCACACCCCCGAACTGGTCGATGGCCCATTGCCGCTTGCTTACCCCACCTACCTCATCAGAGTCTTTTTTTTTAAAAAAAAAAAACTTCTAAAAGCATTTTTTCTACAACCTCTTCGGCTGAAAAAATGCTTTTAAAAGGTTTTTTTTAAAAAAAAAGACTGATGATCGCGTGGCTCAGCTGGGATCGTCAGAGGCTTTTAAAAGTATTTTTTCTACAATCTCTTCGGCCGGAAAAATGCTTTTAAAAGTAAAAAAAAAAGCCTCTGATGATCAGGCAACTCAGCTGGGATCGTCAGAGGCTTTTAAAAGCATTTTTTTCTACAACATCTTAGGCTGAAGAGGTTGTAGAAAAAAATGCTTTTAAAAGCCTCTGATGATCCCAGCTGAGTTGCCTGATCATCAGAGGCTTTTAAAAGCATTTTTTTTTCTGTAATCTCTTAAGGTTGTAGAAAAAATGCTGTTAAAAGTAAAAAAAAAGTTGGTCACGCCCATCTAGTCACATTACCCCCCTCCCACAAAATAAGCCACACCCACAGAACCGGTAGTAAAAAAATTTACAACCCACCCCTGGTCCAGTTGCCTCCTGAAAAAGCATCTTTGGGACATTATCTGGCAGAGGGTTTTAAAAAAAAATTTTTTAGCTCTGGAACTTCGCATTCTTTTTAAAAAATGGAACCATTAATCAAGAGGCAATATTCTACCCATAGAAAATTGGCAGGAGGGGGAAACTTGTGTTTGTAATTTATTTCTGCTTCGACTTTCAGAAAAAAGGACTACTTTGCTTTTGTCCTCAAAGGTTCCTCTGCTTCTTGTTCAGTAGAAAAAAATCAACTGGAAATTCAGAAGCAGTATTTCCAACGCAGAAAAATCAAAATTCCGAAATTCCCAATCGCAGGTAGTCCTCGATTTAGGACCACAACTGAGCCCAAAATTCCTATTGCTAAATGAGACAGTTGTTCAGGGAGTTGTGCCCCGTTTTACGACCTTTCTGGACATAGTCGTTAAGTGAATCTCTGCAGTTGTTCCCTTTAGCAACACGGTTGTTAAGTGAATCTGTCTTCCCTGTTGACTTTTGCTTGTCAGAAGGTCACAAAACGGGATCACATGAGCCTGGGACACTGCGACCGTCATAAATATGAGTCAATTGCTAAGCATCCGAATTTTGGAATGGGTTACCCACCGAGCTCCGGACATTCTGCACTGGCCTTAAGAAATGGCTTTTCCACCAAATTCCCTGACCGATTTTGAGGGTTTTTAATTGGGGATTTTAATTTTTGGATTAGATTTTAAACTGTATTGTTGTCATCATTGTTTTTATTGTGTGAGTCGCCCTGAGTCCTATGGGAGAAGAGCGACATAAATTTTAATAATAAAATAAATAAATAAAATAAATTTCAGACCAACGGCTGTCCAATCTCTTCTTAGCTGAACAAATCAGGGTTCTATTTTTATGAGAAAAATGCCAGGGGGGAATTCAGGATTTGGCCCCAAAAAATCAAGATTGCAGATGTAACCGTGGGCTTAAAGTTACACAAATTTTTTAAAAAATCGGGCAGAGTTTCAATTGTTCTGGCCTCCATCTTGACTTTTTTGACCTGTGAAGACTTCTGAAAACTGCCATGGATACTCCAGCGGAGTGATTTTTTTCCCCCCTTATGGTCCTAAATACCTCAAAGGGTCCCGTAAAATTCTGCAGGACTCAGTTTGAAAAAGCCTGCTGGATGCCTGCGTGTTTCTTATTCTTTTTCTCTAACAAAAGGATGAATTGCCAGCTGGCTAGAAAAATGTTTTTGCTTTTCCTGATCGTCTAATGGTGGTTTGACTCAGTGTCTGAAACTCAGGATGGTGCAAAATATCACTTTCCAGTTTGGGAGGAAAAAAAAAAATTAAGGAACCCTTTAAATGCCTTTTTCTAAGCCGTTTCTGATGGGGGCTTAATCATATCCAGATAATGCTAAATAAATTGAGATTATTTAATTCTACCATGCTCGTGATTAGGCTAATTTTTAGGGAGCAGCAGTGCTTCCCGATTAACAAATTTAGAATAAAACTTGTGTGGTTGAATATATTCTTCTTAATTCCCTAAAGTTCAGAGCTGGGAAATATATGAGGCAAATAAATTTGCAAGAAATAAATTTTGAAAAAAATAAAAAAATAAAATAGATGCATATATCATATTTTACCCAAAGGAAAGCTAGACAAATAGTCCTTGACTTATGACCAGAATTAAGCCTGGAGTTAAGGTTTTAAGCCATTGCGGTCATAAATCCAGGCAACCCATGACTGAATTCGACGTTATGAATATAGTTGTTCAGCGAAACCAACAGATGCTAAGGGAGTCAATTTTCCCTAATGTATATTTTTTTAATGGAAACCAGAAATGAACACCGGATCACAGTGCAAACAATTGTAAAGGTGAGCTGATTGCTAAGAACTCAAAATGCAATCACCTAAAATTGTGCGTGTCGCCGTCATAACTCAAAACATGTAGTAAGTAGCTCTACAGAGGTCTGTTGTAACTTTAAATCAGGGGTTCCCAATTGTCTGGGGGAGTGCGAGACGAAATTCCTGGGGGTGCGAAAAACTTGGGTTTAGAAGTTTCAGAATTATAGTGCATATGCATAATTATATATGCCTATAATTATTTATTTTTTTAAGGTGCGAGAATATATCAGATGCGTTCTAGGGGAGTGGAATATAGAAAAGATTGGTTTAAATGGTCATAACCACAAAGCAATCAGTCGTAAGTGGAGGATGACCTATACAGCTAGTCCTCAACTTACAACCATTCGTTTAGTGACCGTTTGAAGTTGGAATGGCGCAGAAAAAAGTGACTTATGACCGTTTTCACACTTACCACCATGTTCAAAATCCGGACGCTTGGCAGCTGACTCATATTTATGACGGTCGCAGTGTCCCTGGGTCATTTGTTCCCCTTGTCCGACCTTCTGAGAGGCAGAGTCCATGGGGAGGTTAGATTTGCTTAACAACCATGTTACTCACTTAACAAATGCAATGATTCACTTAACAAAAGTGGCACGAAAGGTCGTAAAACGGGGCAAAACTTAATGTCTGGCTTAGCAAGAGAAATTTCGAGGCTCAATTACGGTTGTACGTCGAGGACTTTACAACTTCCTGTCGTAAGTAGATCTGGGGAGGCCCGTCGTAACTTGAAACAATCATTAAGTATCCAGTCGTAAGTTGAGGAATACCGAGTGTATTTTTTTCCTAAATAATTCACTTTTTCAATGGGAGGCCTGTCCTATTTGCTGAGAATAGAGGAAAGGAAGGGGTGAATTTTTTCTTTCTCATCTTTGTGGTATTTTGGAAGCTAAATTCATGGTTGCCTCCTTTTCGGGTAAGTACAGTATTTTTTTGACAGTGGAGATGTGATGGAATTTATTAAGAACACAATCTTTGAAAGTGGTGGTGTTACACTGACAGACCCAATAAATCTGGATATTTTTTTCCGAGAAGCACATACCGTAGTGAAGAAATTCCTGGGACAGCCTTAAGGCGTGAGAAATGTTTCCTGCCTTGTAAAAAATAAGATTTCAAAGGGGAAAGGACGAGAGAGAGAGAGAGAGAGAGAGAGAAAGAAGTGGATAGTTAACATTTTATGGGAATAAAGGCAGCCGGAGTTTAAATTTCTAAGCAATCCCTTCCGGTCTAAAAAGTTTTAAAACTTCATGCTGCGTATGAAACACAGCATTGTAGCAACCCCAAACTCAAGATTGGACACGTTTTATAAAAATATTACCTTTGGCTGTTTCAGGATATGCTCCACTCATACTTTTAAAAAAGTAAAGTGTAAAACCTTGATTTAATAGATTTGGGAAGAAACCAATAAAGTTTGCATTAATTGCATTTCCCTTTAGTGGGCAAACACCCCCTAAAATGTGCTAAAATGTGCTAAATCCAATTTTATCTAGACACTTGACATGATTGATGTAATTACATAGATATAAATGAATACAAATGCCCATTTGGATTTAATGGACATTTGGGTTTAACGGACACTCCGTCTCCCAGACAGTCCATTAAATAAAGGTTTTGCCTTCAGCGGTGGCTGGAAGCAGCAAGGATGGAGGAAGGGGAGAAGAAAGGAAGGGAAAAAGAAAAGAAAAGAAAGAAAGAGAAAGAAAGAGAGAAAGAAAGAGAAAGAAAGAAAGAAAGAAAGAAAGGAGGGAAGGAGGAAAAGAAAGAAAAAGATAGGACAAAGGAAAGAAGGAAAGAAAGAAAGAGGAATGAAGAAGGGAGGTAGGGAAAGAAAGAAAAAGATAGAATGAAGAAAGAAAAAGAAAAAAAAAAGGGCGGGAGGAAGAGAGAAATGAAGGATAGAGGTGGAAGGAAGGGAGAAAGAAAGAAAGGAAAGAAAGAGAGATGGAAGGAAGGAAGGAGAGAAGGAAAGGAGGAGAGGGATGGAAGGGCAGGAAGGAGGGAGGAAGGAGAAAGAAAGAGAGAAAGAAAGAAAGAGTGAGGGGGAAGAGAGAAAGGAAGGATAGAGATGGGAGGAAGGAAGAAAGAAAGTAAGTAAGGAAAGAGAGAGGAGAGAAGGAAGGAAAGGAGGAGAAAGAGATAGAAGGGAGGGAGAAAGGAGAAAGGAAAGAAAAAAAGAGGGAGGAAGTGAGAAAGGAAGAATAGAGATGGAAGAAAGGGAGAAAGAAAGGAAGGAAGGAAAGAGAGAGATGGAAGGAAGAAGAGAGGAAAAGGAGGAGAGGGATGGAAGGGCAGGAAGGAGGGAGGAAGGAGAAAAGAAAAAGAAAGGAAAGAAAGAAAGAAAGAAAGAGAGAGAGAGAAAGAAAGAAAAAGAAAGAAAGAAATGGCTCACCATGTAGTAGGAGAAGGCCAAATGATCCAGGGCCTCTTCCAGGCTTCCCTCATCTTCGGTGTTCCAGTTCCCGTAGGAGATCTGGAAGAGCCGGACAGCTTCCTCCATCCATGGGATGGAGTGGTAATAATCCTCCTTATCGTAAGCCACCTGGGAGAAAACCAGCGCAGATCAGATGCACAATCCACGCAGGTTGTAGAAACAGCGATAAGAGAGTGGCCATCATCCCTGGATTGAGGTTTGGGCTTTCCTGGAACCACAGTGGTCCTCCTTCAATGGCTGGACATCACCAAAGCTTTGCCAAGATTTTCCACAGGACCACCTACCTCGGCCACCAGTCCTCGACTTACAGCAACCTTTAATTTAGCAACCTTTCAAAGTTACAAGGGCGCGGGAAAATATGATCTATCTGACCCCTTTTCACACTTAAGACTTTGAGCAAAATTTGGACGTTTGCCAGCTGGTTCCTATTTAATGACGGGCGCAGTGTCCCGGAATGTGTGTGTGTGTGTCACGTGTGTGATCCCCTTTTGCGACCTGCTGACAAGCAAAATCAACGGAGGACCCAGATTCGCTTAACAACCGGGTGAGTGACTTGTCCACTGCAGTGATTCACTTACCAACCGCGGCAAGGAAGTTGTAAAAATGGGGAAAAAGTCACTTAACCAACGTCTCCCAGAAATTTGGGGCTCAATTGTGGTCGTACGTCGAAGACAACCTGTATTGCCAAGTCCCCTTTTAACAAACAAGGCCAGTGTGTTTGTGCGTGAGTGTGGGTTGTGGCCCATCAGCGGCCTGGGCGGATTGTAGCTGATTCCGACAGCGAGGAGGCTGGTGTGGTGCTGCGCCAGAAGCCTGTGCAGCTGGCACTCGAGTTGGACAATGAGGAGGCTGGAGAAGAGGTGGTGCCAGAGTTGGGGATTCAGCCAGGGCCTTCAGAAGCTCCAGAAGCTCCCTTAAGTGAAGAGGATGAAGAGGAGGAGCCTCTTCTCGATGCATGGGCGTGCAGAATGGCCAAAAGGCAAGAGTGGCTCCTCAGGAGGAGGTCTCCTCGAGAGTAAGTCTTGGGGCTAATTGGCCACTCCCTTAGCCTATTTAAGGAGGAACACCGACTGAAGCAATTTGTAGGGAACAACTTTAGTTCACTCTCCTTCACTTCTGGATTCTCTGCAAAATTGCTTCTGGGCTTTCTGCCAACTCTAGTAAGATTGTGATTACCTTATCTTAGAATTCTGGTAGGCTGTTAAGACAGTTTTATTAACAGCTTTTGGTTATTTGAGTAAAATAAGCTTTGTATAGACTTTGTGTGTGCTGCGTTCTTTGGGGTCTATAGCTGGGGCAGAGCAGTGGGTGGGTGGGGGAGAAACCCACAATTGGGAATTTCCTTGTCTAAGGAATTATTTCTTGGCCATCATGGTTTCAGTGACTCACCTTCCCGACGTGGAAACAGTCATCAGCAGACAAGGCAAAGGCCTGGCTGGGACGGTAGAGATCAGGATGGGCCTCGTTCGCTGTCCGAAATCGGCCTCCGGCCAACTCTTTGACACTCAGAGCGTAGACGTCCTGAAGTCGCAGGAGGGCCTGCGCAGCTCCTTCGAGGTCCTCAAAGAGAGGTAGATGGTCTTCTAAGCGGTGGTAGCTGACCTTCAGGGCTGAAAAACAGGTTGGGTTGGGACAACAGAATAGCAGAGTGGGAAGGGAGCTTGGAGGTCATCCAGTCCAACCCCCTGCTCAAAGCAGGAGACGCTATACCGCTTCAGACAAGCTGATGCCCAGTCTCTTCTTAAAAACTTATTTGGCCATGGTCATTAAGCGAATCCAGCTTCTCTCACTGAGCTGGGAAGATGAAAAATATTGATCGCACGACCCTGGGATGCTACAACCGTCGTAAATGCTTGCTGGTTGGCAAGCACCTAAATTTGGATCAAGTGACTGCATGGTCCATATAACAGTCATAAGTGTGGGTTGAGGACTGGGTTTAAGTAACTTTTTTTCAGCATGGTTATAATTTCAAACAGTCCCTAAACTCCCTTTTTATTACTTAGTTTGGCATAGAGTCAGGGCAATTGGATGGAGCTGAACATTTACTGGCTGGATGCCCTTCCCGATGCCTATGCGGAGTTAGCAGCAGATATTTTTTTTTCTTTCCGTCCCAGGAGAGAAATACTTGCCACTACCTAGGATTGAACTCTCAACCTTCGAATGGGAGGCCAGCATTTTCACCACTAGGCCACCATGCTGCTCACAATGGGGGTGGACTACAGAACTGCGACCAAAGCAGTCCTCAATTTACAACAGTTCCTTCAAACAGTCGCTAAATGGATGGTTGTAAATCAAGGATTGCTTTTATTTGGCCGTACTCCTGGGGACCCATTTAAATGAGTTTTCTCTCTCCTGAGATTAAAGAGTTGTGAGGAAGGTGCACCTTGAATATTCTCACTTCCTTCCATGCTGTAAACCACGTTCCTCCAATCAGACTGCAATCTCTTGATCAGGGCAAACGCCACCAATGGGTTCGCCATGGTGCCACTCGATCCTTGATGCAAAACCTGGATCTTCTGGTAGAACCTGGAAAACAGAAACGACATTTTATTGTTACTATTTTATCATTTATTAATCAATCAATCAGAATAGAGGTGGAAAGGACCATGGAGTGGGAAGTGCCATTCCAATTTCAATAATGAAATGCCATTTCATTAAACTAGAGACACCCAATTCCTGCAACCGTCCTTCGTATATTTTATCCTCCAGCCCCCTAATCATCTTTGTTGCTCTTTGCTGCATCGGTATCTTTTATTAGATTGTGGCAATCAAAACCGGATGCAATATTCCAGGGCTGGCATCGTCTCCTTCTCCCTTTCCGAGGCTGTGATTTGCAAACCAGCGCCTGCATTTCCTGCATCGGATGAGGAGAGCACCTTTTTCCACTTTTTACAGAGGCACAATGGAGAGCGTTTTAACAAACGGCATCCCTGTTTGGTTTGGTGGCCGCAGCCCTTCCGATAGAAAGTCCCTACAGAGAGTGGTGAGGACAGCAGAGAAGATTATAGGAAGCTCGCTTCCTGTCATTCAGGATGCTGCTTATAAGCGCTATGTGCTTAGAGCTCAAAGCATTGTTAGAGACCCTACCCACCCACCCCACAGTCTGTTTATGTTGCTCCCCTCTGGGAGGAGGTTTCAGAATATTTCTAGCAGGACTTCCAGATTCTGGAACAGCTTTGTTCCCCTATGTCATCTGTCCGGTAAACTTGCAAGATTAGTTTTTCTCCCCATGTACATGTATACATCCGAATTAGACTGTGTTGATTCTCTGTGTCACATAATATATATGGGTATATGCATAATCTTATTTATTTATTTGCTTAACGCATTGTAAACTGCCCTGAGTCTCCGGAAAAGAGCGGCATATAAATCGAACCAATAAATAAATAAATTTATTTATTTATTTACTTTTGTCATCTTTATGTGGAGTATATTGGAGGCGGTGACCCTTTGGGAGGTATAGGCAACAAACTTTCATTTTAATATATGCTGATTAGTGAACATTCAAAGTGACAATAAATTATTCTAAGTCTTCTAAGCAATAATCCCTGAAAATTAAGGTAAGGTAAAATGGTCGTTTTTACTACTTAAGAGTTGGGGAATTTGGTCTGCAGAAGAGAACTTGGCAGAGGAACTCAAAAGCAAAACTAAATGATCTCATTGTTGCTTTTGGAGGCCACTTAACTGATTGCCAACAGGATCCCAGTCTTGTGTTGAAATCTAACAGATAACGGCAAGTAGACAAAAAGGAGGTCTTACTGGATTTGAGACCAATTGGGGTCTAGACCAGATGGTGTTTGAGAGAGAGAGAGAGAGAGAGACCAGCCCTCGAGCTGCAACTTTTCCTCTGCACTTGATGTACAACCCACTTGCCAGGGAGGGGGAGAAAGGAAAGAAGGACTGAAGGAGAGAATGGAAGGGAAGGGGGAATGAAATGGAAAGGGGAGTGAAAGAGAGACAGGGAAGAAAGGAAAGGGAAGGGAAGGGGAAACAAGGAAGGGGAGGAAAGATCTGAGGGCGGGAGGTAGAGGGAAGGAAGGGAGGAACAGAGGAAGGGAGGATGGAAGGGGAATGGAGAATGAAAAAAGAAAGAAGGAAGGAAGGAAAGAAGGAAATAAAGAAGGGAAGAAGGAAGGAAGGGGAACAGAGAAGGAATGAAAGAGAGAGAAAGGAAGGAAGGAAGGAAGAGGAAGAGGGGAAGAGAGGGAGGAAGGAAAGGGAACAGAGAAAAAGAGAGAGAGAGAGAGAAAGAAAGAAGGGAGGAAGGAAGGAAGGGGAACAGAGAAAGAATGAAAGAGAGAGAGAGAAAGAAAGAAAGAGGAAGAGGGGAAGAGAGGGAGGGAGGGAGGAAGGAAGGAAGGGAAACAGAGAAAGAAAGAGAGTGAGATAAAGAAGGAAAGAGGAAGAGGGGAAGAGAGGGAGGGAGGGAGGAAGGAAGGGAGGAAGTAGAAAAGAGAAAGAATGAAAGAGAGAGACAGAGAGGAAGGAAGGAAGAAAGAGGAAGAGGGGAAGAGAGGGAGGAAGGAAGGGGAACAGAGAAAGAGAAAGAAAGAAGGGAGGAAGGAAAGAAGGGGAACAGAGAAAGAATGAAAGAGAGAGAGATAAAGAAAGAAAGAGGAAGAGGGGAAGAGAGGGAGGGAGGAAGGAAGGGAAACGGAAAGAGAGAGAGAGAGAGAGAGAGAGAGAGAGAGAGAAATAAAGACGGGAAGGAAGGAAGGGGAAGGGAGCCCTTCTCCCTCTCCCCTCCTCTCCCGCCTTACCGGTCCAGGTCCCGCAGCCGGCTGGCCTCGTCCTCCAGGTAGGAGCGCAGGTGGCGCAGGAGCGCCCGTTCCGTGCCCAGCGCCCGGCGGATGCTGAGCATGGAGCTGAAGGTCTCGCCCGGAGCCCCGCGCAGCCCGCGCAGCCCGCCGAGCGCCGCCAGCAGCAGCAGCAGCCCCGCCAGCCCCGCCGCCCGCAGCATCGCGCCTTCTGCCGCCCCCGGCCCGCCCGGGAAGGAGGAGGAGGAGAATGGGAAGCAGATGGGGAAGCCCGGCCGGGCTGGGGCGGTCGGGGAGCAGCTCCAAGAGGAAATGTGCGCGCTTGGATCGGGATAGGATCTAGCAGGAAGGGCGGGCAGGGGGAGAAGGGAAGGGACCCTTTTGCAGAGGCATGATTGACAGCAGCCCCCTGAGACCCTCCCCCAGGTTCAGTTTTTTTTTTTAAATTTGATTTATATGCTGGAGACTCAGGGCGGCTTACGATGCGTTAAGCAATAGCCTTCATACTTTTGTATATTTTATACAAAGTCAGCTTATTGCCCCCACAAACTGGGTCCTCAATTTACCCACCTTAGAAAGGATGGAAGGCTGAGTCGACCTTGAGCCTGGGGAGATTCGAACTTACAGTAATTGCAGGCAGCTGAATGTTCTCTTTCTTTCTTTCTTTCTTTCTTTCTTTCTTTCTTTCTTTCTTTCTTTCTTTCTTTCTTTCTTTCTTTCTTTCTTCCTTCCTTCCTTCCTTCCTTCCTTCCTTCCTTCCTTCCTTCCTTCCTATGCCGCCCTTCTCCGGAGACTCAGGGCGGCTTACAATGGGTTAAGCAACAACCTCCATACTTTTGTATATTTATACAAAGTCAGCTTATTGCCCCACAAACTGGGTCCTCATTTCACCTACTTTAGAAAGGATCAACCTTGAGCCTGGTGAGATTCGAACTTACAGTAATTGCAGACAGCTGGTGTTAATCAGTATGCCTTTTAGTCTGCTGAGCTATCCAGGTTCATGCAAAGTATGGAAGGAGGTGGGGTCTCGCTGACATTTGACCTGGCAGGGTGGCTCCTGCACCCCATAGCCGAATGCAAACCTTGGGGGGTAAATCAAGCAAGCTGTTCACAGGACAATTGAGAGCATCCAAATGGGGCAGGATAAAATCACCCCCAGGATTTGAAAATGTCGCCCCCTCACCCGCGCTCTATTAGCCTTCTTTCAGGGCTAACAGCCCCTCCTCCTATTTTCCCCACAACCACCCTGTGAGGTGGGTTCGGCTGAGGGAAAATGACTGGCCTGAAGTCACCGAGTTGCTTTCATGCTTAAGGTGGGACTAGAACTCACCGTCTCCTAGTGATTGGCCCAAAGTCACCCATTTGGCTTTTGAGCCTAAGGCAAGACTAGAATACACCATCTCCTGGTCATTGGCCCAAAGTCACCCAACCGGCTTTCATGACAAGGCAGGACTAGAACTCACTGTCTCCTGGTGATTGTCGCAAATAAGCTTCCATGCCTAAAGGTGAGAGTAGATCTCCTGGTGATTGAATGACCCAGCTTGTTTTTGTGCCTAAGGCAGGACTAGAACTCACAATCTCCTGCTTTCTAGGCCAGCACCTTCACCACTACTACGGTATACACACCAAAGTGGCACCAAATAGTTTTCATTTTTCCGGAGTGCACAGACCAGCTCCATCCTATTTGCTTGCAAAGAATCTTTTTCCTACAACCTGGTCCTGTCTGGATGGGTGGATCGGAGCAGCAAATATTCTGATGCAAATTTGCATTTTGGACCCATCTCTTCTGTTGGGAGATTTCTAACCCTTAGCTCCCTATGCAAACTTTCCTCCTATTTTGTTGCTAGGAGTTAATTTTTTTAATCCACAATTTTGCAAATGGTCTAGTCTAGTCTTTCAAGATGAAGGCCTATTTTGCCACCTACTGGACAGATTTGTGCATGACAAATAGAACATGTTCTCTTAGCTTTTTGCAAAACGTTTTTCTTTTGGCAAGGAAATTAGTACTTTTCCCCTTATAAAAGATTCTTTTCTCCTCCTAAATTTGCCATTAGCCCATTTCTCAATCCCTTCCAGTTGTAGTACCATCTGGGGTTCGTTCTATATTCTATTTATTTTTATATTTATGTTTTTTTAATAAATAAGGGAATGAACATACCAAATACACCTTCCTCTTCCCATTTTCCCCACAACAACCCTGTGAGGTGGGTTCGGCTGAGAATAATTGGCCCCAAAGTCAGCCAGCTGGCTTTCATGGCTAAGGCAGAACTTGAACTCATGGTCTCTGGCTTTCTAGCCTTAATATTGAGGTTCAGTTCCTATTCCTGGGAATAGAAAGTGAGTGATTTATTTTACCCAGATTTAAAAATCAATTCCCATTTTACATGAAGTTACAACCTAAAGAGGGAATTTTTTACAAAATGATGTACAGTTAGTCTGTGACTGCAGAACAATTGTCTAGAATGTATAAAGCTAACTTCAAATTTTTGTTCAAAATATGGACAATATTAAAAGTCATTTAATCATGCCTGGTGGATTTGTCAAAACAGCCAGAAAATTCTGGGTTCGAAGTCATATTCATTTATTCATTAGATATTTATTAGATTTTTATTTATAAATACAGAGTTTTAAAGATTGAAATGAGATTATTTTCCTGCTGGGAGTAATGGACAGCCGATTAGAAAGGAATCAAAGAAGTTTATTATAATATGATTATTGCTGATTATTGATTATTAATATGTGCAAAAATGGAAAGATTCAAAATTTCCAGGACGGAGGAATGGCTGGTGAAGATGACAGAACCAGCAGAGGTGGCAAAATTGATTTAGAGAAAGATCAATAACTACATTTATGAGTGGCTGCAAACCTCTCGTGGATTTTTTGCTCAAAAAAAAAAAGAAGAAGAGATGTCATCTTATGCTTAAAGGTTTTGGAAGATTAGAAAAAGTGGAAAGAAGGAAATTATGATGTAACTTTAATGAAAAGGATTAGGGGAGACATGATAGCCATCTTCCAATATTTGAGGGGCTGCCCCAAAGAAGAGGGAGTCAAGCTATTCTCCAAAGCACCTGAAGGCAGGACAAGAAGCAATGGGTGGCAACTCATCAAGGAGAGAAGCAACTTAGAACTAAGGAGGAATTTCCTGACAGTGAGAACAATGAATCAGTGGAACAGCTTGCCACCAGAAGTTGTGAATGCTCCATCACTGGAGGTTTCAAGAAGAGATTAGACAGCCATTTGTCTGGTATGGCATAGTTAGTATCTTCTGCTTGAGTAGAGGGTTGGACTAGATGACCTCCAAGGTCCCTTTCAACACTCTACTCTACTCTACTCTACTCTACTCTACTCTACTCTACTCTACTCTACTCTACTCTACTCTATTCTCTAATCTCTATTCTCTATTCTCTATTCTCTATTCTCTATTTTCTATATTCCATTCCATTCCTATTCTTTAGAGAGGGGAAAATGTGAAGATATTTAAATTTGATAGCTGGAGTGGGGGGGCGGGTTGTACAATGAGCCAGAACGCACAGTTGTGGTTGATTGATTGGAGAGGGCTGGCTTCTGTGTTGGGCAATCTGCGCTGTGATTGGTTGCTGAGAGTGTGGAGGGGGAGGTTCCCTTTTTTCCCGCTTTTTTTCCTTCTGTTTGCCCTCTTTACCTCATGACTTTCCCGCTGTGTTGATTTACCTCACGATGCTCCTGTTAGCCCAGTTTGCTGTACATATAGTTATAAAATATAATTATTTACCGGTATATAAAACTACAAGTTCGTTTCGGCGCCTCTGACTTCATTTGGACACCGGCTGGGCAAATCTCTGACAAAAAATCTACATGCATCTTTAACCACCATTAAGAAGATCAGAAGAAATATAATCTATATTTCTATATCATTCTATTTTTTTCATACTTTCTTTTTTCACTATTTACTCTTTTTCTTTATTGCCTTTAGTTTCTTTTCAGTTTGTATGATGTTTTATATAATCTATATAATTCTATATAATTCTATTTTGTTCATATTTTCTTTTTTCACTGCTCATTTTCTTTATTGCCTTTGGTTTCCTTTCAGTTTGTATCATGTTTTATATAATCTATATAATTCTATTTTTTTCATACTTTCTTTTTTCACTATTTACTCTTTTTCTTTATTGCCTTTGGTTTCCTTTCAGTTTGTATCATGTTTTATATAATCTATATAATTCTATTTTTTTCATACTTTCTTTTTTCACTATTTATTGTTTTTCTTTATTGCCTTCAGTTTCAGTTCGTATTATGCTTCATATAATCTATATTTCTACTGTGTTTCCCCGAAAATAAGACATGTCCTGATAATAAGCCCAATTGGGCTTTCGAGTGCGGTGTTATAAGCCCCCCCCGAAAATAAGCCCCCCAAAAAACTTATACGCATGCGCAGCTGCTGTGCAAACAGCATGAGGTGAAGAGGCGAGGCGGGGGGTGGGGCGAACAGTGGGGGAACATGCCCCACGCGCACCTGCCATCCACCCAAAATGGCCTCTTGGAGGCCGCTCCTGCAAACTGTAGCTTGCCCGTCCCTTAGCGGCAACCGCAAAGAGCGGCCGCAAACAAACTCTTGCCAACCCTAGCCCTGTCGACCTAGGACGAGGGGTACTGGCATCAGAGCTCCGAACAGTGGCCGGTGTGGGCTGTCTGTGCAGCCATGAAGCAGGATCGGTGTGGCCAGTTCTTGCCCGCAGCATTGCCAGTGAGGATCAGGTCAGAGCCGCTGCCGCCCGAGATCAACAGGCCAGATTTGGTGAGCCGGATGCATCACTGCCTCTTGAGAGAAGAGAGAGAGGAGGCGCTGTGAGAAAGCCCATTTGTGATGTTCTTCTTCTCCTGGGTGGCAGCAGCATGTTCAGCTCCCCGAATCAGGCTTGGGGATCTCAGCCCGCGAGGGGGAGTGGCAGGTAGGGAGGGATGGGGAGGCGGAGAAGCGAGAATTCTGCCGCTCGCCCAAACCCCAGATCTGTTTGCCCTGCAGGCTCTTCAAGAGGAAGGCAATTGAGCTTTTGCAATCCAAACCAGCACTTCTTCTCCTGCTCCCGTTTTCTCCCCCCTGGAGCCAGAGCAGAGGACAAAAGAGAATCCAAGGTGCTGGTTCTCAAGTTACACACTACTGGTGGTGGTGGGGAGCTGGGGCTTCTTCTCCTGCTCCCCTTCACTCCCCACCAGTGGGAGGACAGGAGATCTGGGGTTTGCCGGTGGATGGCAGGTGCGCGTGGGGCATGTTCCCCCACCGTTCACCCCCCTCCCCTCCTCAACATGTGCTGTTTTGCACGGGAAGCAAATTAAAAGCTGCCATGATTGCTGGAGGCAGCGGCCTGAGTGGAACCGGCAAAGCAACTGGTCGGCACTCTGGCACCAGTCCCCCTACAACGGGCCTATGTTTAGGGGCCTCCTGCACCTGAAAAATAATAAGATCCCCCGATAATAAGTCCAAGGCCATATTTTGGGGATCAAAAGAAAATAAGACACTGTCTTATTTTTGGGGAAACACAGTATATAATTCTATTTTGTTCATATTTTCTTTTTTTTAACTCTTTTTCTTTCTTGCCTTTAGTTTCCTTTCAGTTTGTATGATGCATTATATAATCTATATTTCTATATAATTCTATTTTTTTCATACTTTATTCTTTCAATATTTACTCTTTTTCTTTCTTGCCTTTAGTTTCCTTTCAATTTGTATTATGTTTTTTAAAACTCTGTTAAATTTTTCTTCCATAAAAAAAATTATGTATAAAAAGTGTGTGATTTAATTCTTCTCTGAGGCTGAGGGCCCCAGAGATGTGGGCTCGGCTTGGAGGGAGTTAATTCTCTTCTGCAGAGGATGCGTTCTGGGGTTTCAGGAGTTTTGCACCACTGAACAACTGGAAGGCGATCTCTTCGTAGGACGTCGATACTCCACATTCAAACAAGCAGCCAAAAAAGAGAGGATCTTCCCCTGTACACACAGCCAGATCTGAGTAGCCACTGGGTCCTGTGTTCAAGATCCAAGGTGTCTTCCAGGAATTTTTCTCCAACGGACAGGGGTTCAAGTAGATGCCCAGATCTGCACGTGTCTTTCGGCTGGTGGGATGGGAGAAGAGCAGCCACAATTCGGGGGTCTTTGAGGAGGCTAAGGAAGATTCAGACCCCAGTTGTAGTGAAGGAAAACTCACCACGCTACCTTGACAACCATTATTAAGCTCCTCCAGCTTCTGAGACTTGGAGGGGGCTCCAAAGAGATGCCCGCCATCTCTGCTGAAGGCTTCAACCCGGTATCTGTCAGGGCTGCGGGAATTGCAGTATAACACCAGGCTATTATTCCGGTCCACCAATTCGGCCATTTGGCACTCTGATGTCCGCAGTGGTTGTTGGAGAAGGTGTCCCTTCAGCCACGTCTTCCCACCATCGTCGCTGTAGAAGGCAAAGGAGTGAGGTTTGGTGCCAAAGCAGAGTGGGTATCCAAACAGACGTCTGTGGATGTAATAAGCGTAAGCTGGGATGAGTAGCCGCCCGGAGCTCAGTTGCACTCCGTGGCCTGGTCCCACGGCAAACGTGGCCCAGTTGCTCACATCATCTCCAATCACCATTTCAGTCAAGTCCGTCATTGGGCTCCAGGTGTGTCCACCATCTTTGCTGAAAATGTAGCCCAGCCTGGCAGCGTTTCTCCCCGTCTTGATCTGATGCCTTTCCGACACATTGGCCTTCACACAGATGAAGAACAAGAAAATTGTGCCTTCCTTTGCATCGTACACTGGACACGGATTCATGGTGCGATAATTGGGTAGGACGGCGGTCTCCAGAGTTTGCAGGGGAGCCCACTAGAGAAAAGATACGAAATGGTCAGATGTGAAACTGTGCATCAGATCCTGGCAAATCATGTCGGCTTTCTTTGGTGAAAAGAAAGCAGAGGCTGGGGACTTATTTCAGCTATTGCATCACCTGTTTTGCAATGTTTCGTTTTAAGCCAGTTATCCAGCACGCCAGAGTTCTACTTCATGCAGCCCACTAAGCTATAAATTGGTTTGTATACAAGCCACAGTGTTCTAATTCATGCACAACACTAAGCCATAAACCATGCTTTGTATATACAGAGTATAGAACCGTGGTGGTGAACCTATGGCATATGTGCAGTGGTGAAATCGTCAAATGCACTGCACATCAAGTGTGTGCTGCCTGCATGCGCAATGCGCACAAAACACTGTATGTGCATGCACGCATGCACAGAACACGCCAAAAGGAGGCTTGGAAAGATAAGTAGACCAGTGATGTAGGGGTGCAGGGGAAATCAGCTGTGCCGCATGATTTAGCTTCACTAGAAAGCAGAAAACGGTAGCTTTTTTTAACTACTGGTTCAACCATATGCATAACGTTTCCATGCAACCTTTTCGGCACGGTGCCGAAAAGGTTCGCCATCACTGATATAGAACACAGAATAATAGATAATAATAATAATAATAGTCTATATGTTGCCTTAATATTGTTTCTAACCACGTATGTATTTTCGTCCATTTTTTTTGTTTTGTTTTTGTACATGACCACCACATGTGATATGTACCCAGAATTTGATTACATTTCCAACATTTAACAGACATGTTTTTAAACATTTCGGCTAATCTAGCCAAAACGTTTTGTAGAAATTTTCCTTATATGAGTTCACTTCAGAGGGCTTGTTGTGTTTGGGGAGCTGGGTCAGAGCAGGTGGGAGGTATAACGAACAGAGGTAATAAACTGGGAATCATGGCTACTTTGGGGCTGCAGGGTTACCTTGATGGATAGGCCCTTTTTCTGTCCACGTCGCATGACCAGGAACCTGGCGTCTTCATCCTGGGGTGAGATGCGTTCCTCTGCAAAGGCCAGGAAGGTGGACTCCAAAGACAGGTAGACCAGAGCAGGAATGCGGTAAGTGAGGCCCCCCTCCTGGCGGAAGACGGTCACCTTCTCAGAGACCCCCGAAGTCTCCGCCATCTTCTCTGGAGACGGGAGAGGCCAAATTAAGCCAACATTTCTAATCTTCAGCAGTAGCAATTTCAACTCCTCTGAATGCCCAGTTTGACAAGGTTAAGATAGGTGACTTCAACTCTGTGGACTAGGGAATTCTTGGGGTCTCCTTTGTAGGAATCTGCATATGTGCATTATAAGTGCTTAAGTAAGCAATGGTTAACCAAAGATTCTAGTTACCTGGAAGATTCTGTGAGCCAATGATATGCTGCCAGATACGCTATAACTTGAAAGTAACAAACTATATAAGGTCACTATGTAAGACAATTAAAAAAAACCAGATATATCCTCGTCCTTTCTGTGTGTGGTCATTCAACACTCCTTCCTCTTGCGGTGGGGGGAAAAGGATGGGGAGGGGGATGTGAATGGACTGGCCTGAAAGACAGGTGTCAATCTAAGCAAGAATTCCCAAAGGAGGTTGGAGAATCAGGAAAGCTGACCATTCAAAGGTGCAACCGCCTTTTAAAAGAAGTGATTTATGACCAATTCTTGCCGTTACAATTGTTGCAGGATCACCATGGTTGCATGATCGGAAGTCTGGTGTTTGGCAACTGGCATATAGTTATGATAGTTGCAGGGTCCCAGGATAAAAGAAGGAGTGGGGGGGGGACATGATAGCAGTCTTCCCGTATTTAAGGGGCTGCCACAAAATCCAGATTGCAGCTAAAAGGACAAGGGTTCGATTTGGAACGGTGGTCATATTTACAAATTCAGCCAAGTGGGGCATCAGCAGGAACTTAACGATATGAAATAAACTTTTATTGGGGACAGAGGAGAAAATGATTAAAGCAATGTATACATTTTTATTAGAATACAAAATGGGGGAAGAGCGTGTTAATGGTGATATGGGCAAAGAACTTTGGGGGACCCCCTTTTCCCTTTAAGCATCCAAGGAAAGCGATGATGGGGTGGGGGATGAAGCAGCCTCTGGCAATTCTCTGGATTGTTCCTAACCCCCCCCCTAATTGTACCATGGGGGAGGGGGGAGCAGCAAGCTGTGCCCCATGGAAGCAGGGCAAAGCACACTTTCGCAATTGGGGGCCACGCTTGCCCACCCCAGGAACTGGGGTTTCTTCCCCCTCCACATAATCCCCTTTCCTCCATCCCCGGGATTCTCTCTTCCCCACTCTAAGAATCCCCCCTCCCACAGGATTCTCCCTCCCCCTGAATTCCCTTTCCCCCCTCCCCAGATTTCCCTTCCCCCCCTCCCACGACTCCCCCTCCCCCGGCGTTCCCCCACTTCCTCCCGGGGATTCCTCTCCCACCCACCCCATCTGCGCGCCCCTCACTCACAGCGCTGAGGATTCGTGTCCACTGCCGCAAGCGCTCCGCGCGAGGATCGCCAACCTCGAAGCTCTCCGGTCTTCTCCTCCTCCTCAGCTCCTCCCCCGCCAGCCCTGTTCGGCCGGATTGAGGTGGGACTCCCATGAGGTCCCACCTTGCGGGCCCAGTAACCGCGGAGTTACCGGGAGGGGGAGGGATGGAAGCCGACCGGGTGCCCGCGGGCGCCAGCCTCATCCCTAGCATCGCCAAATGGCATGAGGTTGAAAAAAAATGAAAGCAAAGCCGGGGCGGGGGCGGGTGGATCGACAGGGGGATGGAATGGGTGGGCGCACGGGCAGAAATCCGGACGCTGCGCCGGCCACTGTTCGTGTACAGTCCACGGGAGCAAGAAGTCGGGCGTTGGACACCCCCTTATGCAACGAATTCCTTCCATTTAAATGCATCGGGTTTTGCAGCCGAGCCGCGGCGCGCGTCAAGAGGAGCACATCCCGCACGCGGCCACGGAGTGCATCAGCCATAGGGGCCCCAGGTCGACGCATGCACACACACAGGTGCATCCGAGGAAGGGCGCAGCGGACGCGTGTTGGAGAGAAAGGGAACCGAGGATGCTGTCGTGTCTTGGGGGCGCCAGTCAATCCAACTGATCTGCGCTCAAGGCTGGCATTTGGAGGGAGCTCTACTAGGCTGGGTCTGCGGAGCCCAACGAAGAGAAGGATTGGGGGGGACATGATAGCACTCTTTCAATGGCTGAGGGTTTTTTTTCCCCACCTATTCTCCAAAGCACCTGAAGGCAGGGGATAGAAATGAATCAAGGTGAGAAGCAACCTGGAATTGAGGAGGAATTTTCTGACAATTGATCAGTGCCATGGCCTCCCTCCAGAAGTTGTGGGTGCTTCAACTTGGGGTTTTTTTAAAGAAGAGACCAGACTGCCATCTGCCCACAATGGTATTATAGGCTCTCCTGCTTAAGCAGGAGGTTGGACTAGATCCATGATGCGAACCTATGGTATGGGTGCCACAGGTGGCACATGGAGCCATAACTGTGGGCACACAAGCATTGCCCTACCTCAGTCCAGCACGCATGTGCGCACTGGCCAGCTGATTTTCAGGCCTTCCAGGCCCACCGAAAGTCGGGAAATGGGCTGTTTCCGGGCCTCCGCAGGGGGTAAAGGCTGTTTTCGCCCTCCCCAGGCCCCTAGAAAGCCTCTGGAGCCTGGGGAGGGCAAAAAATGGGCCTACCGGGCCCACTGTGACATCACATGCCAAAAATGGGGGGAGACTAGGGGGTCACGTGTGCACGCATGGAGGGACAGGGCACATTGAATTATGGGTGTGGGCACATGTGTGCACAATCCCCCCCACTCCACCTGCTTTTGGCACACGACGGCAAAAAGGTTAGCCATCACTGAACTGGTTGCTCTCCAAGGTGCGTCCAACTCTGTCATTTGATGATTCTATTCTCCGAAGGCAGGACAAGAAGCAACAGATGGAAATTAATTAAGGTGGGGAAGCAAGCTAGAAATAAGGAGAAATGTCCTGGCAGGGAGAACAATTAATAAAGAAGAGATTGGACAGCCATTTGTTTAGAATGAGATACGGACTTCTGGTTGGGGAGGGGGCTGGACTAGATGCTCTCCAAGGTCCTTTCCAACTCTTCTTATTTTGTATTCTGATTCGGAAAAGAGATTTCTCTTGCTAAGTGAGACGGTTGAGTGCGTCATGTCCAATTTTACTTCTTTTTTCTTTTTGCATTGATTGTTAAGCAAATCACTGCAGTCATGAACTGAATCACAGCCACCAAGTGAATCTGGCTTTCCCCCGCACTTTGCTTGTCAGAAGCAGGCTGGGAAGGGCGCAAATGACAATCGGAATAGAGTTGGAAGGGACCCTGGAGGTCTTCTAGTCCAACCCTCAGCTCAAGCACGAAGGCCCTCTGTCATTTCAGACAGGTGGCTGCCCAGTTTCTTATTAAAAACTGCCAGTGTTGGCACACCCAGAACTTCCAGAGGCCAGCAGTTCCACTGGTTAATTGTCCTCACTATTAGGAAGTTTCTCCATAGCTCCAGGTGGCTTCTCTCCTTGATTAGTTTCCATTTGTTGCTTCTTGTCTTGCCCTCAGGTGCTTTGGAAAATATTTTTTTTAAATAAATCTTTATTGTTAAAACAAAAGTTGGGCATGATGGAACCGTCTTGGTGATATCTCTGCCATACAAAATATAGCATAAGTTTCTTATATCTTCAATATACATCACTACTTACAAATTCTAAACACATGCTTAACTTCTTTTACATGTTTACAGATACATACTATATTACATATATTGCATTGTTTCAATCTATACGTCCTTGTTCTTACCTGTTTCGACTTCCATTCCTTAAGTCCAACCGTTGGTAAAAATTATTCCAAATCTCATAGTATTCTGCCTCTCTTTTATTTTTCAGTTCTAAGGTCAGTCTATCACATTTGGCACATTCAAATACTTTCTTTATTATTTCCCATTCTTTCAGTATGTTTCCACTCTTCCATACTGCACATTCAAATATTTTCTATTATTTCCCATTCTTTCGGTATGTTCTCACTTTTCCATTGTTGGGCATAAACTATTCTTGATACTGTTATGATATGTAGTGTTAAATATGTTAACCCTTTACTTAAACCTTCTTTTATAATTCCTAATAGAAATAGTTCTGGTTTGAGTTCCCCTTTCTGGCCTGTCATTTCTTCTAACCGTATTTGAATCCTTTGCCAATATTCTTTTGCTTTTCTACATGTCCATCATAAGTGGCAATAGGTGCCTGATATTTGATCACATTTTCAGCATTTAGGTGATAAATTTTTGTACATTTGGGCTAGCCTAGCTGGTGATAGCTGCCACCTATAAAACATTTTCTATAGTTTCCCTTTGTATGACATGGCCAGAGTTAACTTCCTGTTTCTTTCCCACAATTTTTTCCACTTTTCCAATTCGATATTGTACCCAAAGTTCTTTGCCCAGACTACCATTGTCTCTTTAACACGCTCTTCCTCCATTTTGTATTCTAATAAAAATGTATACATTGCTTTAATCATTTTCTCCTCTGTCCCCAATAAAAGTTTATTTCATATCGTTAAGTTTCTGCTGATGCCCCACTTGGCTGAATTTGTAAATATGACCACTGTTCCAAATGTAAGACTTGTCCTTTTAGCTGCAATCTGGATTTTGTGGCAGCCCCTTAAATACGGGAAGACTGCTATCATGTCCCCCACCCTACTCCTTCTTTTATCCTGGGACACTGTAACTATCATAACTATATGCCGGTTGCCAAACACCAGACTTCCGATCATGCAACCGTGGTGATCCTGCAACAATTGTAAGGGCAAGAATTGGTCATAAATCACTTCTTTTAAAAGGCGGTTGCACCTTTGAATGGTCAAATCAAATTGAACTCTATTTACATTCCTGGAAAGCTCTTAACTGAAATATTCAGAAGCTGGGGGCCTGCAGGACTTTTGCAGACGGTTGACTGACATTTGGGGGGCGGCGGCACTGAGCCCCTCCCCCAGGTTCTGTTCTATTCTATTCTATTCTATTCTATTCTATTCTATTCTATTCTATTCTATTCTATTCTATTCTATTCTTTAGAGAGGGGAAAATGTTAAGATATTTGAATTTGGGAGCTGGAGCTGGAGTGGGGTTGTACAATGATCCCTAACACACAGCTGCGGTTGATTGATTGGAGAGGGCTGGCTCCAGGATGAGGCAATCTGTGCTGTGATTGGTTGTGTGGGCATGCAGGGGGAGGTTCCCTTTCTCCCTGCCTTTTTCTTCTGTGGGCTCTGTATTTTACCTCATGATCTTCCTGCTGTGTTGATTTACCTCACGTAATGAGGTAAATCACGTTGATTTACCTCACGTAATGAGGTAAATGCTCATGTAAGCCTGAGTATCTAGTTTTGCTGTATATCTAGTTATAAAGTATAATTATTTACTGGTATATAAAACTACAAGTTCCTTTCAGCGCCTCTGACTTCATTTGGACACTGGCTGGGCAAATCTCTGACAAAAAATCTACATGCATCTATAACCACCATTAAGAAGACCAGAAGAAATTTAATCTATATTTCTATATAATTCTATTTTTTTTTCATATTTTCTTTTTTCACTATTTATTCTTTTTCTTTATTGCCTTTAGTTTCCTTTCGATTTGTATTATGTTTTTTAAAACTCTGTTAAATTTTTCTCCCATAAAAAAATTATGTATAAAAAGTTGTGCGATTTAATTCTTCTCTGAGGCTGAGGGCCCCAGAGATGTGGGCTTGGCTTGGAGGGAGTTAATTCTCTTCTGCCGAGGATGCGTTCTGGGGTTTCAGGAGTTTCGCACCACTGAACAACTGGAAGGCGATCTCTTCGTAGGACGTCGATACTCCACATTCAAACAAGCAGCCAAAAAAGAGAGGATCTTCCCCTGTACACACAGCCAGATCTGAGTAGCCACTGGGTCCTGTGTTCAAGATCCAAGGTGTCTTCCAGGAATTTTTCTCCAACGGACAGGGGTTCAAGTAGATGCCCAGATCTGCACGTGTCTTTCGGCTGGTGGGATGGGAGAAGAGCAGCCACAATTCGGGGGTCTTTGAGGAGGCTAAGGAAGATTCAGACCCCAGTTGTAGTGAAGGAAAACTCACCACGCTACCTTGACAACCATTATTAAGCTCCTCCAGCTTCTGAGACTTGGAGGGGGCTCCAAAGAGATGCCCACCATCTCTGCTGAAGGCTTCAACCCGGTATCTGTCAGGGCTGCGGGAATTGCAGTATAACACCAGGCTATTATTCCGGTCCACCAACTCGGCCATTTGGCACTCTGACGTCCGCAGTGGTTGTTGGAGAAGGTGTCCCTTCAGCCACGTCTTCCCACCATCGTCGCTGTAGAAGGCAAAGGAGTGAGGTTTGGTGCCACAGTAGAGCAGGTATCCAAACAGACGTCTGTGGATGTAATAAGCGTAAGCTGGGATGAGCAGCCGCCCAGAGCTCAGTTGCACTCCGTGGCCTGGTCCCACGGCAAACGTGGCCCAGTTGCTCACATCATCTCCAATCACCATTTCAGTCAAGTCCATCATTGGGCTCCAGGTGCGTCCACCATCTTTGCTGAAGATGTAGCCCAGCCTGGCAGCGTTTCTCCCGGTCTTGATCTGATGCCCTTCCGACACATTGGCCTTCACACAGATGAAGAACAAGAAAATTGTGCCTTCCTTTGCATCGTACACTGGACACGGATTCATGGTGCGATAATTGGGTAGGACAGCGGTCTCCAGAGTTTGCAGGGGAGCCCACTAGAGAAAAGATATGAAATGGTCAGATGTAAAACTGTGCATCAGATCCTGACAAATCATGTCGGCTTTCTTTGGTGAAAAGAAAGAAGAGGCTAGGAATTTATTTCAGCTATTGCATTGTCTGTTTTGCAATAAACCATGTTTTGTTTTAAGCCAGTTATGCAGCACCCCGGGGTTCTACTTCATGCGCAAGACTTAACCATAAATCATGCTTTGTCTACACAGAATATAGAACATAGAATAATAGAGTTAAAAGGGGCCTTGGAGAACTCCTAGTACAGCCCTTAAACAGGACATACAATTTCAAACAAATATTGTGTTTACCCTAAAATAAGACCTCCCTGGTCCATGGCTTAGGACCTGGGTATCTACGAGACCACCTTCTGCCACCAATAGCCTCCCACCAACCAGTTCTCTCTAACAGAGAGGGGCTCCTCAGGGTGCTGTCAGTCAAATTATGCTGACTGGCGACCCCCAGGGGGAAGGCCTTCTCTGTGAGGGCTCCTGCCCTTTGGAATGAATTGCCCCCGGAGATATGTAACATCCCCGACCTTCGTACTTTCCACCGTGCCCTCAAGACCCTGATGTTCCAACAGGCGGGGCTGACCATTTAAATGATTTTTAATTGGATATTTTAATTTTGGGTTTTTAATTCAATTGGGCCAAATTGTTCAATAATTTTAAATTTTAATTTTATGATGCTTGTGTGTTGTGTGTTTTTACCTTGGCTGTACACCGCCATGAGTCCTACGGGAGAAGGACGGTATAAAAATATAATAAATAAATAAATAAATAAAATAATAAGCCCTCCCCAGAAAATAAACCCTTCTCTGAAACTAAGGCCTTCCCAAAATATTTAAGCACATGCGCAGTGAGTTCCCACCATTTCCTCTGGTTAGGGTTAGGGAGACAGCTGGAAATCAGGTAAGATGGCAAGAGGAGCCCCGTCTCACTCCACACGCCCCAAAATAATAAGACCTCCCTGAAAATAACCCAAGTGCTTATTTCATTGTGCAAAAAAAAAAAATAGGTCTTATTTTCGGGGAAACACGGTAGTTATCCAGTCATTGTTGAAAGCCTTCAGGGATGGGACACCCACAACTTCTGAAGGTGAGTTATTCCATTGGTTGATTGCTCTCACCATTAGGAAATTTCTCCTTAGTTCTAGGTTGCTTTTCTCCTTGGTTAGTTTCCATCCATTGTTTCCTGTCTTGCCTTTTGGTGGTTTGGAAAATAGTTTGACCACCTTTGTTTTTGTAGGAGCCCCTCAATTATTGGAAGACTGCTATCATGTGACCCCCAGTCCTTCTTTTTATTAGACTAGACATACCCAATTCCTATAACTGTTCTTTGTATGTTTTAGCCTCCAGCCCTCAAATCATTCTTATGGCTCTTCTCTGCACACTTTCCACAGTTTCAACATCTTTTTTATACTCTGGTGACCAGAACTGGATCCGGTATTCCAAGTGTGATCTTACTAGGGCTTTGTAAAGTGGTATTAACTGCCTCAGTTATGTGTCCGTCTTTCCATTTTTTGTATACTTATCCTTTTTTCCCTTTCAGTTGGTCTGAGAGTGCTGGCTTTTGCTTGGTTTTCTTTTTTAGTGGTATTGAACTGGACTGGGCTTTTGTAATATTTTTCAGAGTTTCCCAAACTTCTTTAGTTGATTTCTCCTTTAAAGTTTTCATTCATGGGATCCTTCCCAAGCCCTCTCTGAGTTTGTTAAAATCAGCTCTTTTAAAGTTTAAGACACTGGTTGGATTATATTCTATTGCTTGTGTTTGCATTATAATGAATTCCAATATGACGTGCTCACTCTCACCCCAAGTTCCGGCAACTTCAGCTCCCTCTAATACTTTTTCTCTGCTATTAGCAATAGAACTTAGAGTGTTAGACTTATATATCACTTCACAGTGTCTCATAGCCCTGTCTGAGCAGTTACAGAATTAGCATTTTACCCCCAACAATCTGGGTCCTCATTTTACCAACCTCGGATGGAAGGATGGGAGGTTGAGTCAAACTTGAGCCATTCAGAATCAAATCACTGAACTCCAGGCAGCCAGCAGTAGCAGAAGTGGTAGTTCTGCATTTTAGCCGCTGTGCCACCACGGTTCATACAGATTTCTTTTTTTTATATATGTTATTTGCATATTTTTTCTTTATAAACAATAAGTGCTTAGTGAACAGCGTACTGACTAAGTCAATTTCTTTACATAACAATATTAAACTCCTAGTGTCTTCCTCTATTAGCCGACCATTGATAAAACAAATCCCAAGTTTGAACATACAGGTGAAACTCGAAAAATTAGAGTATCGTGCAAAAATTAGAGTATCGTGCCAAACTAATATATGAGATAGACTCATTACATGCAAAGTGAGATAGTTCAAGCCTTGATTTGTCATAATTTTGATGATTATGGCTTACAGCTCATGAAAACCCCAAATTCGCCATCTCAGAAAATTAGAATATTGTGAAAAGGTTCAATATTCTAGGCTCAAAGCGTCCCACTCTAATCAGCTAATTAAGCCATAACACCTGCAAAGGGTTCCTGAGCCTTTAAATAGTCTCTCAGTCCAGTTCAGTAGGAATCACAATCATGGGAAAGACTGCTGACCTGACAGTTGTACAGAAAACCATCACTGACACCCTCCATAAGGAGGGAAAGCCTCAAAAGGTAATTGCAGAAGAAGTTGAATGTTCCCAAAGTGCGGTAACAAAGCGCATGAATAGAAAGTTATGTGGAAGGGAAAAGTGTGGAAGAAAAAGGTGCACAAGCAGCAGGGATGACCGCAGCCTGGAGAGGATTGTCAGGAAAAGGCCATTCGAAAGTGTTGGGGACTTTCACAAGGAGTGGACTGAGGCTGGAGTCAGTGCATCAAGAGCCACCATACACAGACGGATCCTGGACATGAGCTTCAAATGTCATATTCCTTTTTGTCAAGCCGCTCCTGAACAACAAACAACATCAGAAGCGTCTTACCTGGGCTAAAGACAAAAAGAACCGGTCTATTGCTCAGTGGTCCAAAGTCCTCTTTTCTGATGAGAGCAACTTTTGCATCTCATTTGGAAACCAAGGACCCAGAGTCTGGAGGAAGAATGGAGAGGCACACACTGCAAGATGCTTGAAGTCCAGTGTGAAATTTCCACAGCCTGTGTTGATTTGGGAAGCCATGTCATCTGCTGGTGTTGGTCCACTGTGCTTCATTAAGTCCGGGATCAATGCAGCCGTCTACCAGGAGATTTTGGAGCACTTCATGCTTCCTTCCGCAGACGAGCTTTATGGGGATGCTGACTTCATTTTCCAGCAGGACTTGGTACCTGCCCACACTGCCAAAAGTACCAAAACCTGGTTCAATGCCCATGGGATTACTGTGCTTGATTGGCCAGCAAACTCGCCTGACCTGAACCCCATAGAAAATCTATGGGGCATTGCCAAGAGAAAGATGAGAGACATGAGACCGAACAATGCAGAAGAGCTGAAGGCCGCCATTGAAGCATCCTGGTTTTCCATAACACCTCAGCAGTGCCACAGGCTGATAGCATCCACGCCACGCCGCATTGAGGCAGTCATTGATGCAAAAGGGACCCAAACCAAGTACCGAATACATATGCATGCTTATATTTTTCAGAGTTCCAATATTGTTCTATGTACAATCCTTGTTTTATTGATTTCATGTAATATTTTAATTTTCTGAGATTGTGAATTTTGGGTTTTCACCAGATGTAAGCCATAATCATCAAAATTATGACAAATCAAGGGTTGAACTATCTCGCTTTGCATGTAATGAGTCAATCTCATACATTAGTTTCACCTTTTAAGTTGCATTACTGAAATAAACGATCTTTTGCACAATATTCTAATTTTTCGAGTTAAACCTGTATTCTGTGCCTTCTTTTTCTTTTATCTTCAGTGTCAGCCCGTCCATGTCTGCACAGTCTAATATTTTCTTAATTAGTTCTTCTGTGGGTGTTTTCTAGTTTTTCCAGCATTGCGCAAATACAATTCTCGCTGCTGTCAAAATATGTAATATTAAATATACATTCCCTTTATCATTTTTCTCTGGCAATATGCCTAACAAAAATAATTTTGGCATAGTCTATATGTTACCTTAACATTTTTTTCTAACCACGTATGTATTTTCATCCATCATTTTTTGCTTTTGTACATGACCACCACATGTGATATGTACTCAGAATTTGATTACATTTCCAACATTTAGCGGACATGTTTTTAAACATTTTGGCTAATCTAGCTGAAACATTTTCTACAAATTTTCCTTATATGAGTTCACTTCAAAGGGCTTGTTGTGTTTGGGGAGCTGGGTCAGAGCAGGTGGGAGGTATAATGAACAGAGGTAATAAACTGGGAATCATGGCTACTTTGGGGCTGCAGGGTTACCTTGACGGATAGGCCCTTTTTCTGTCCACGTCGCATGACCAGGAACCTGGCGTCTTCATCCTGGGGTGAGGTGCGTTCCTCCGCAAAGGCCAGGAAGGTGGACTCCGAAGACAGGTAGAGCAGAGCAGGGATACGGTAAGTGAGGCCCCCCTCCTGGCGGAAGACGGTCACCTTCTCAGAGACCCCCGAAGTCTCCGCCATCTTCCCTGGAGACAGGAGAGGCCAAATTAAGCCAACATTTCTAATCTTCAGCAGTAGCAATTTCAGACCACCTCAGGAGGCAGAGAAGATGGAGTTTCTTCCCCCTCCCCAGGATTCTCCTTTTCCCTCTCCATAGTCCCCCTTCTCCGTCCCCAGGATTTCCCTCTCCCAGAATCCCCCGTTCCCTTGCTCTGTATTCCCCCTCCCCCTGAATTCCCCCTCCCCAAGGATTCTCCTTCCCCCTGAATTACCCATTCTCCCTCTCCAGTTTCCCCTTTTCCGCCTCGGCTCCCCATTACCCCTCCCCAAGATTCCCCCTCCCACAGGACTGCCCCTTCCCCTGTCCCGGGGATTTCCCCCACTCGTTCCGCGGCCCCCAAACCCACTCACAGCCCTGCGGATTCGCGGTCCCTGCTTGCAAGCGCTCCTCCCGAGGATCGCCAACCTCGAAGCGTCCCGGTCTTTTCGTCCTCCTTCTCCGCTCCTCAGCTCCTCCTCCGCCGGCCCTGCTCGACCGGCTTGACGTGGGACTCCCACGGGGCCCCACTTTGCGGGCCCAGCAACCGCGGAGTCACCGGTGGGGGAGGGATGGAGGCCGGCCGGGCGCCCGCGGGCGCCAGCCTCATCCCTAAGCGCATCGCCAAATGGCATGAAGTTGAAAAAAGCGAAAGCAAAGCCGGGCCGGGGGCGGGTGGATCGACAGGGGGATGGAATGGGTGGGCGCACGGGCAGAAATCCGGACGCTGCGCCGGCCACTGTTCGTGTACAGTCCACGGGAGCAAGAAGTCGGGCGTTGGACACCCCCTTATGCAACGAATTCCTTCCATTTAAATGCATCGGGTTTTGCAGCCGAGCCGCGGCGCGCGTCAAGAGGAGCACATCCCGCACGCGGCCACGGAGTGCATCAGCCACACGGGCCCCAGGTCGACGCATGCACACACACAGGTGCATCCGAGGAAGGGCGCAGCGGACGCGTGTTGGAGAGAAAGGGAACCGAGGATGCTGTCGTGTCTTGGGGGCGCCAGTCAATGCAATTGATCTGCGCTCAAGGCTGGCATTTGGACGGAGCTCTACTAGGCTGGGTCTGCGGAGCCCAACGAAGAGAAGGATGGGGGGTGGGGGGGCATGATAGCACTCTTCCAATAGCTGAGGGGCTGCCCCAAAGGAGGGTTTTTTTCCCACCTATTCTTCAAAGCACCTGAAGGCAGGAGAAGCAGCAATGGGTGGAAGTTAATCAAGGTGAGAAGCAACCTGGAATTGAGGAGGAACTTTCTGACAATTAATCAGTGCCATGGCCTCCCTCCAGAAGTTGTGGGTGCTTCAACTTGGGGTTTTTTAAAGAAGAGACCAGACTGCCATCTGCCCACAATGGTATTATAGGCTCTCCTGCTTAAGCATGAGGTTGGACTAATGCTCTCCAAGGTCTGTCCAATTCTGTCATTTGATGATTCTATTCTCCGAAGGCAGGACAAGAAGCAAGAGATGGAAATTAATTGAGGAGGGGAAGCAAGCTAGAAATAAGGAGAAATGTCCTGGCAGGGAGAACAATTAATAAAGAAGAGATTGGACAACCATTTGTTTAGAATGAGATATGGACTTCTGATTGGGGAGGGGGCTGGACTAGATGCTCTCCAAGGTCCTTTCCAACTCTTCTTATTTTGTATTCTGATTCGGAAAAGAGATTTCTCTTGCTAAGTGAGACGGTTGAGTGCGTCATGTCCAATTTTACTTCTTTTTTCTTTTTGCATTGATTGTGAAGCAAATCACTGCAGTCATGAACTGAATCACAGTCACTAAGTGAATCTGGCTTCTCCAATTGACTTTGCTTGTCAGAAGCAGGCTGGGAAGGGCGCAAATGACAATTGGAATAGAGTTGGAAGGGACCCTGGAGGTCTTCTAGTCCAACCCTCAGCTCAAGCATGAAGGCCCTCTGCCATTTCAGACAGGTGGCTGTCCAGTTTCTTGTTAAAAGCTGCCAGTGTTGGCACACCCACAACTTCCAGAGGCCAGCAGTTCCATTGGTTAATTGTCCTCACTATTAGGAAGTTTCTCCTTAATTCCAGGTGGCTTCCTTCCTTGATTAGTTTCCATTCGTTGCTTCTTGTCCTGCCCTCAGGTGCTTTGGAGAATAGCTTCTTTGTGGCAGCCACTCAAATACTGGAATTCTGCTTTCATGTCCCCCCAAGTCCTTCTTTTATCTGGGGACATTGTAACTATCGGAACTATATACCTGTTGCCAAATGCCTGAATTCTGATCACTCAACCGTGGGGAAGCTGCAACGGTTGTTACTGCAAGAATTGGTCATAAATTGGTCACTTTCTTTTTAAATTTCTGATCACTTTAAACAGTCAACTAAAGAGGGGTGACTGACATTTGGGGGGGCACTGAGCCCCTCCCCCAAGTTCAGGTTCATGCAAAAGGAGGCGGGGGTTTCTCTGACATTTCATCCGGCAGGGTGGCTCCTGCACCCCAAATTTTGGGGGGTAAATCTAGCAAACTGTTCATAGGACAATTGAGAGCATCCAAACAGGGCAGGATAAAATCACTCCCAGGATTTGAAAATGTCGCCCCCTCACCTGCTCACTAATGGCCTCTTTTCAGGGATAACAGCCCCTCCTCCTGTTTTCCCCAAAACAACAACCCTGTGAGGTAGGTTGGGCTGAGAGAGAATGACTGGCCCGAAGTCACCCAATTGGCTTTCGTGACTAGGACATGAATTCACCGTCTCCTAGTGATTGGCTTAATTCGACTTTTGTGCCTAAGGCGGGACTAGAACTCACTGTGATTGGCCCAAAGTCAACCAATGGGTTTTCATGACAAGGCAGGACTAGAACTCACAATCTCCTGCTTTCTAGGCCAGCACCTTCACCACTACTATGGTATACACACCAAGCTGGTTAATTGTGCATAGTTTTCATTTTTCCCGAGTGTGCAGACCAGCTCCCTTTTCTGCCCACCCTATTTGCTTGCAAAGAATCTTTTTCCTACAACTTGGTCCTGTGTGGATGGGCGGATCGGAGCAGCAAATATTCTGATGCAAAGTTGCATTTTGGACCCATCTCTTCTGTTGGGGAGATTTATAACCCATAGCTCCCTGTGCAAACTTTCCTCCTATTCTTTTGCTTCTCTAAACTCAGTTCCTAATATTTGCGCCTACGAAGGTGGGGACTGTTGCCTTAATAGGCGGACAATGCTAGGAATTAATTTCCCGGACAAAACTAAAATTCCACAGTTTTGCAGATGGTTTCTGAAGTTCTCTTTCTAAAGTTGAAGACGCTGGTTGGATTATATTCTATTGCCTATTCTATATAGATTATATTCTATTTATTAATTTTTTTTATTAATTTGATTTATATACCGCCCTTCTCCGGAGACTCAGGGCGGCTTACAATGCATTAAGCAATAGCCTTCATACTTTTGTATATATTTATCCAAAGTCAGCTTATTGCCCCCACAAACTGGGTCCTCAATTTACCCACCTTAGAAAGGATAGAAGGCTGAGTCCACCTTGAGCCTGGCTAGGATTGAACTGGCAGAATTACAGGCAGCTGGATGTTAATTGCTGCCTTTAGTAGGATGCATTAGCCCCCTACGCTACTCAGGCTCCTTTTATTCTATATATTCTATACCACCTCCAGGCACTTAGACATCATGGAAAGGGCATCCCTGGGTTGGTCCGGGGTAGAGATATAAAGTTGGGTATCATCAGCGTACTGATGATACCTCAGCCCAAAACCACGAATGATTTTACCCAGTGGCTTCATATAGATGATGAAAAGCAGGGGGGAGAGAACCGACCCCTGCGGCACCCCACAAGTGAGGGGCCTCGGGGAGGACCTCTGACCCCCCCCAGACAAATTGGATATGGCCTGAGAGGTAGGAGAACCACTGTAAAACAGTGCCCCCAACCCCCCGAGATGATGCAGTAAGATACTATGGTCGATGGTATCGAAAGCCGCTGAGAGGTCAAGTAGCGCCAGGATGGAGGAATAACCCTCATCCCGAGCCCGCCAGAGATCATTCACCAGGGCGACCAAAGCCGTTTCCGTGCTGTGTCCGTGCCTGAAGCCTGATTGGTATGGGTCTAGATAATCAGTCTCCTCCAGGAATTGTGGGAGCTGGTACACCACCACAGACTCAACAACCTTCGCTAAGAAGGGAAGGTTGAAGACTGGACAAAAGTTGTTCAAGGAGGCCGGATCCAGGGAAGGCTTCTTGAGGAGGGGACGAATCACCGCCTCCTTGAGTAAGGCGTGGAAGACCCCATCTCTCAATGAAGCGTTGATAATCAACTGGATCCAGTCTCCGATCTCCACCCTGGTTGCCGCAACAAGCCAGGAGGGACAAGGGTCCAATAAACAAGCGGAGGCCCCCAGTCTACCCACAATCCTGTCCACTTCCTCCATAGAAACAGGATCAAACTCAACCCAGATATTACCACCAGGAACTGCTCCCATCCCCTCGTCGGATCCTGCCCAGTCAGAGTCTAACCCCAACAGAATCTGAGCGTTTTTGTCTTGTAGAAATTGCGCAAAATCCTCAGCACTGCCTTGCAAGGGGTCCTCCCTCGCTCCCTGATGAAGACGGGAGCGGGTCTCTCGAAGCAAGGCTGCTGGGCGATTTTCTGCAGACGCAATGAGAGCAGCGAAGTAGTCACATTTCGCCACTTCCATTGCCACAAGATAAGACCTAATATGGGTTCTTAACTGTATTCGGTCGGACTTGGCGAGGGACTTCCAACGGCTCTCTAGGCGTCTCTTCCGACGCTTCATTTCGCGGTTTTCTGCGGAAAACCATGGAGCTGCTCGGGATCCCTGTTGGAGAAGAGGCCACAAGGGAGTGATTCGATCCAGCGCCACGCTGGTTGCCCATTCCCAGGCATCCACCAGGGCCTCTGGCGAATCGCGGAATAGGTCAGTGGGAAATGTCCCAAGCTCCGTCAGGAACCTGTCAGGGTCCATGAGGCGCTTGGGACGGAACCAATGAGTCGGTTCCACCTCCCAGCGGTGGGGGTTGGCGGAAGGAAAGTCTAGCTGAAGGAGGGAATGGTCGGTCCATGACAGGGGTAGCATAGAAAGGTCACCCCTACCCCGAGGATTTATCCACTGCCCAGAGATGAAAATCAGATCGAGTGTGTGTCCACTGCTGTGGGTTGGGCCCTGTACAACTTGAGTCATGTCCATGGCATCATGGAGGCCATGAACTCCCGCACCAAGTCTTGCCAGCTGACGGGAGATTGAAATCTCCCACAACGCCTCCACCTCCTTTGTTAGGCCTGTTTCCTCTGAACAGCTCGTACCTTTCCATCAGTACACTCCAGTAATTAAGTCCGAAATTAGTATCTGCCTTCGTGTACTGGTACTTCAGGTTTACCCTGTTCGTTCCCTACACTTTTATTTATTTTATTTTTATTTTTATTAGATTTATAGGCCGCCCTTCTCCGGAGACTCAGGGCAGCTTACAGTGCATTAAGCAATAGCCTTCATACTTTTGTATATTTTTTATACGAAGTCAGCTTATTGTCTCCACAAACTGGGTCCTCAATTGACCTACCTTAGAAAGGATGGAAGGCTGAGTCAACCTTGAGCCTGGAGAGATTCGAACTTGGAATAATTGCAGACAGCTGAATGTTAATAACAGACTTTTAGTCTGTTGAGCTATCCAGGCTCTTTCTTCTTCTTCTCCTCCTCCTTCACCCCTCTTCTTCTTCTTCTTCCTTCTCCTCCTCCTCCCTTCTTTCTTCTTCTTCTTTTTTTAAATTAGATTTATATGCCACCCTTCTCTGGAGTCTCAGGGCGGCTTACAATGCGTTAAGCAATAGCCTTCATACTTTCGTATATTTTTTATACAAAGTCAGCTTATTGCCCCCACAAACTGGGTCCATTGACCTACTTTAGAAAGAATGGAAGGTTGAGTCAACCTTGAGCCTCGAACTTGCAATAATTGCAGAGTGTTAATAACAGGCTACTTAGCCTGTTGAGCTATCTGAGGGTCTTAGTTCCCTTGGCTCTTTGCAAACAGGTTTTTGGGGTGCTAAAGTTGGGAGTTGGTATTTTTAGGCTTATAAAAGATTATTTTTCTCCTTCCAAGTTTGCTATTAGCCCGTTTCTCAGTCCTTTGCGATTGAAGTGCCATCCTGGGTCCAGTTGTTACTTTATTTGTATCCTGCCTTTATAATTTTTACAAATAACCCAAGGCAGCAAACATGTCCGACACACCATCCTCCTTCTATTTTCCTTATAACCACAACCCTGTGAGGTGCGTGTCATATGTGGGGGGGAGCGTGCATCCAGAGTGGTGCGAACATGCATGGGGCAGGGTGGATGCGTGGGGCCAGCGTGCACATCGCAGTTTGAGGGTTCAGGTGTTGTGTGACCACACACACAAAGGTTGAGGATGTATGTGGTCTTACATAGTGACCTTATATAGTTTGTTACTTTCAAGTTATAGCGTATTTGGCAGCATCTCATTGGCTCACAGAATCTTCCAGGTAACTAGAATCTTTGGTTAACCATTGCTTGCTTAAGCACTTATAACGTTAGACTTTAATTAAAGTCTAATACATATATATCCCATTTCCTCTCCTCTTGTTTACAGACTTAGGGTCTTATTTTCTAATGCCATTTCCTGGCGCCTGCGTGCAAATAACCTTCCTTATTTGAGGTCTGCCATCCAAGATAGAAAAATTCCTCCACATATGCAGATTGCAGACTCCTACATTCGGTAGAGGTGGAAGGGACCTTGGAGGTCTTCTAGTCCAACCCCCTGCTGGAGCAGGAGATCCTATAATATCATTCAGACGAATGGCTGTCTAGTCTCTTTTTAAAAACCTCCAGTGATGGGAGCACCCTCAATTTCTGGTGGCAAGCTGTCCCACTGGTTAATTGTCCTCACTGTTAGAAAGCTTCTCCTCAGTTCCAGGTTGCTTCTCTCTTTGATGAGTTTCCATCCTTTGCTTCCTGTCCTGCCTTCAGGGGCTTCGGAGAATAGCTTGACTCCGTCTTCTTTGGGGCAGCCCCACAGATACTAGAAGACTGCTATCATGTCTCCCCTGGTCCTTCTTTTTTCTAGACTAGCCAAACGCAAATTTATTATTTATTTATTATTTATTATTTCAATTTATAAACCGCCCTTCTCCTTGCGGACTCAGGGCGGTGAACAGCCAGAATAAAACATGGTATACAAAAGTTAAAAACAATTAAAAATATTAAATATTATTCGGCCAAGAATTAAAACAACCCAATTTAAAATCAATTTCAAATTTAAAAACGGAGGATGGGATCAGGCTAGCCCAGCTAGATGGAATAAATGGGTTTTAAGGGCCCGACGAAAGGTCCGGAGATCTGGAATCCTGCGTATCTCCTGCAACCGTTGCTCACATATTTTTGTCTCCAGGGGTTTAATCCAGGAGTGAAATGCTCCCGGTTCGGACCGGATTGCCCGATCCGATAGCGATGGCAGCGGGGGATTCGGAGAAGAATCCAGATAGCAAAAATGGCATAGGACCTAGATATTTACAAGACCGCCTCCTGCCTCTGATAGCCTTCCATGGACCAGTACGCTCCCACAGAGAGGGTCTCCTCAGGGTGCCCGTCGGTTAGACAGTGTCGACTGGCGACCCCCAGGGGGAGAGCCTTCTCTGTGGGGGCACCTGCCCTCTGGAATGAGCTGCCCCCGGAAATTCATCGGATTTCCGACCGCCGTACCTTTCGCTGCGCCCTTAAAACGCTATTATTTCATCAAGCAGGGCTGGCCTAAAATTTTATTAATGGGTTATTTATTTTAGATGATTGGCCAAACTATTTAATAATTTTAAATTGTTTTTAACTTTTATATTGTTGGTTTTTATTTTGGCTGTACACCGCTCGGAGTTCTTCGGGAGAAGGGCGGTATAGAAATTTAATTAATATATAAATAAATAATAACTAAAAATCCCTGCTCCCTCCCCCAAGCCCAGCTGCGCCATGCGATCATCAGAGGCTTTTTTAAAAAAAACTTTTAAAAGCATTTTTTCTACAACCTCCTTGGCTAAAAAAAAAAGCCTCTGATGAGCAGCGCAGCTGGGATCGTCAGAGGCTTTTCAAAGCATTTTTTCTACAACCTCTTAGGCTGAAGAGGTTGTAGAAAAAAATGCTTTGAAAAGCCTCTGACGATCCCAGCTGAGTTGCCTGATCGTCAGAGGCTTTTAAAAGCATTTTTTTCTGTAACCTCTTAAAGTTGTAGAAAAAAATGCTTTTAAAAGTAAAAAAAAAAATTGGCCATACCCACCCAGTCACATTACCCCCCTCACCAAGCCACGCCCACAGAACCGACAGTAACAAATTTTACATTTCACCACTGCTTTAATCATCTCAGTTGCTCTTCTTTGCATTTTTTCCAAAGTGGCCCAGGCTTGTAGGGAGTTAATTCTTTCCTGCCGAAGATGCATTCTGGGGTTTCAGGAGTTTCGCACCACTGAACAACTGGAAGGCGATCTCTTCGTAGGACGTCGATACTCCACATTCAAACAAGCAGCCAAAAAAGAGAGGATCTTCCCCTGTGCACACAGCCAGATCTGAGTAGCCACTCGGTCCTGTGTTCAAGATCCAGGGTGTCTTCCAGGAATTTTCCTCTAACGGACAGGGGTTCAAGTAAATGCCCAGATCTGCACGTGTCTTTCGGCTGGTGGGATGGGAGAAGACCAGCCACGATTCGGGGGTCTTTGAGGAGGCTAAGGAAGACTCAGACCCCAGTTGTGGGGAAGGAAAACTCACCACGCTACCTTGACAACCACGGGGTGATTCCTGCAGATTCCGAGATCGGAAGGAGGCTTCGAAGAGGCATCCACCGTCTTTGCTGATGACCTCAAGACGGTATTGCTCATGGCTCCGGGCATTACAGTATAACACCGGGCTATCATTTCGGTCCACCAACTCGGCCATTTGGCACTCCGATGCCTGCAGTGATTTTCGGAGGAGGTGGCCCTTTTGCCACGTCTTCCCGCCGTCATCGCTGTAGAAGGCGAAGGAGTGAGGTTTGGTGCCACAGTGGAACGGGTATCCAAACAGGCGTACGTGGATGTAGTAAGCGTAGGCAGGGAGGAGCAGCCGCCCGGAGCTGAGTTGCACTCCGTGGCCTGGTCCCACGACAAACGCGGCCCAGTTGTTCACATCCTTTCCAATCACCTGTTCGGTCAAGTCCGTCATTGGGCTCCAGGTGCGTCCACCATCTTTGCTGAAGATGTAGCCCAGCCTGGTGACGTTTTTGCTCTTTAAGATCTGTTGTCTGTTGGTGATGTGGTCGAGAACACAGATGAAGAACAGGAAAATGGTGCCTTCCTTCGCATCGTACACCGGACACGGAGACATGGTGCGATATTTGGGTAGGATGGCAGTCTCCAGAATCTGCAGGGGGCCCCACTAGAGAGAAGATACGAAATGGTTAGAGGTGAAATCGTCCCATCAAATCCTGGGATGATCATGTCAGCTTTCTTTGACAAAGAGAGAGAAAAGACCTGGGATTTTTTTTTTTAATTTGATTTATATGCTGCCCTTCTCTGGAGACTCAGGGCGGCTTACAATGCGTTAAGCAATAGCCTTCATACTTTTATATATTTATACAAAGTCAGCTTATTGCCCCCACAAACTGGGTCCTCCATTTACCTACCTTAGAAAGGATGGAAGGCTGAGTCAACCTTGAGCCTGGGGAGATTCGAACTTGCAATAATTGCAGACAACTGGATGTCCTTCCTTCCTATGCCGCCCTTCTCCGGAGACTCAGGGCGGCTTACAATGCGTTAAGCAACAGCCTTCATACTTTTGTATATTTTATACAAAGTCAGTTTATTGCCTCCACAAACTGGGTCCTCATTTTACCCACCTTAGAAAGGATGGAAGGCTGAGTCAACCTTGAGCCTGGTGAGATTCGAACTTGCAATAATTGCAGGCAGCTGAATGTTCTTCTTTCTTTTTCTTTCTTTCTTTCTTTCTTTCTTTCTTTCTTTCTTTCTTTCTTTCTTTCTTTCTCTCTCTCTCTCTCTCTCTCTCTCTCTCTCTCTCTCTCTCTCTCTCTTTCCTTCCTTCCTTCCTTCCTTCCTTCCTTCCTATGCCGCCTTCTCCGGAGACTCAGGGCAGCTTACAATGCATTAAGCAACAGCCTTCATACTTTTGCATATTTATACAAAGTCAGCTTATTGCCCCCACAAACTGGGTCCTCAATTTACCTACCTTAGAAAGGATGGAAGGCTGAGTCGCCCTTGGGTCTGGTGAGAATTGAACTTGCAGTAATTGCAGGCAGCTGGATATTAAATGCTGCCTTAGAAGGAGGCATTAGCCTCCTACACTACTCAGGCTCCCTTCTAGAATATATATATATATAATAGAATATTTGCTAGTCTGGTTTGAGCAGTTGTGTGAACGCAGATATAGTATGACATGGGGCAAAAAGACAATGTATGGGGTGTTCTGAATCCACCTGAAAGGTGGGAGGTATAATGAACAGAGGTAATAAACTGGGAATCATGGCTACTTTGGGGCTGCAGGGTTACCTTGACGGAAAGGCCCACTTTCCGTCCCCGTCGCATCACTAGGAACTTGGCGTGTTCATCCCGGGGTGAGGTGCGTTCCTCCGCAAAAGCCAGGAAGGTGGACTCCGAAGACAGGTAGAGCAGAGCAGGGATGCGATAAGTGCGGCCCCCCTCCTGACGGAAGAGGGTCACCTTCTCAGAGACCCCCGAAGTCTCCGCCATCTTCTCTGGAGACGGGAAAATTCCAGGAGGGGGAAAAAAAGAGACATCAAATCAAGCCAACATTTCTAATCTCCAGCAATGGAATTTTCAGAAGGCCCTGTTGAGGAGCTTAAGATAGGTGGACTTCAACTCCCAGAATTCCCTAGCCAAGGGAATTCTGGGAATGGAAGTCCACCCATCTTCAGGTCCCTGAGGTTGAGAAACACGAGGCTAGGCAAAAGAAGGCCACTAAAAAAGGAACAGGAGGAACAGGCACTTCAATAGAATAGCTGTAATTCAGGGTTGGCGTCAAAGGTGCTTTTTCAAGAGGCAACCGGATTTTCTGGTTCTTCTTTGAAGATGTTTCGCTTGTCATTCAAGAAGTCAAAAAAGGGGCTGGGAAAATATCTACAGATCCCTCGCATCCTGGACATAAACTGTTTCAACTCCTACCCTCAAAATGAGGCTATAGAGCACTGCACACCAGAACAACTAGACACAAGGACAGTTTTTTCCCCCGAATGTCATCACTCTGCTTAACAAATCATTCCCTCCACACTGTCAAACTATTCACTAAGTCTGCACTACTATTAATCTTCTCATCGTTCCCATCACCCGTCTCCTCCCACTTATGACTGCACGACTGCAACCTTGTTGCTAGTATCCTTATGATCTATATTGATATTGTTTCCTAATATGATTTAGTTGTTTATTTGTTTCCTATGACTAGCATTAAGTGTAATACCTTACGTTTCTTGATGGATATATTTTTTCCTGTATGTACATTGAGAGCTTAAGCACCAGAGACAAATTCCTTGTGTGTCCAGCCACACTTGGCCAATAAATTCTATTCTATTCTATTCTATTCTATTCTATTCTATTCTATTCTATTCTATTCTATTCTATTCTATTCTATTCTATTCTATTCTATTCTATTCTATTCTATTCTATTCTATTCTATTCTATTCTATTCATGTTGCCAGGGCTGAGAAACATGTCTCTTTTAATTTATCTATCTATTTATTTATTTATCTGTTAAAGCAAGCCCCTGCATTTCAGAAAAGTGCCTTAATCAGAAATTTTGTTGTTGTTTTTTTTTAATTTCCAGCCTGGCTAACTGTTTCACAATGGGCTTATTCTATTGCTGCCAGAATTTGGGGCTTTCTTCTTGCTGTGGTGATGGGGGTGGGGGTGGGGAGAGAAAGAGTCAGACTCTTGCAATTCTCTGGATTGCTGCTTGTATCCCTTCCTGCCTATTGCACCAAGGTTTGTGTGTGTGTGTGTGTGTGTGAGGGGGGAGAGCAGTGGCCTCCACCCCATGGAAAGAGGGCTGCTATAGAAATGAAGACTCACAAGATTTCAGTGGGTGATCAGAGAGGTTTATTGCACAGATTCAGTTCAATATAAAAAGCAAAAACACCGAATGAAAAATAGAATCCTAGGGCAGCTTTTTATACATACTTTTAACATCTTATGATTGATTACAATGCTGACAGCCCACCGCAACCAACCCACCACCCCCTATTTCCTTGTTACTAATTTTTACAAGCGTACTAAGGTGTATTCCCGCTTTAAGAGGAACCCAGGTGTTCTTGCAAACCTTATCTCAGTTCCTGCCATTATATTTGTGGTTACCTCTGCTTGGTTAAGTATGATATTTTAATGGTGATAATATTTCCTGAGCTTGACAGCTGTGAAAGATTAGTTAATTTCTGTGGTTTTACCTTTTGAACCCAATACTAAAGAAAGAGGCCTTTCAGAGATCATCTGGACTGACCCCGTTTTATATCGTTTTTTATATCCAATTTCATTATTCTATTTTAGGGCAAAATAGCTTTCTGCAATTGGGGGCCATGCTTGTGCCAGGATGCTCCTCCCCAGGGATACCCCTTCCCCTTGGATTCCCCATTCTCCCCCTCCAGGTTTCCCTTTTCCCCTGGACTCTCCCTCCCCCAGGATTGTTCCTTCCCTTCTTCTTGGGTTCCTTCCCTCTCCCTCCCCTTGGCATCCCCCATCCCCCGGTTCCAGGTTTCCCTTTTCCCCCTCGACTCCCCCCCCCACAGGACTCCCCCTTCCCCTCTCCCGGGGTTCCTTTCCCTTCCAGGGATTCTTCTTCCCCTTGGATTCCCCATTCTCCCCCTCCAGGTTTCCCTTTTCCCCCACCCTCTCGACCCCCCCCCCCGGATTGTCCCTTCCCTTCTTCCTGGGTTCCTTCCCTCTCCCTCCCTTTGGCATTCCCCATTCCCCCCCTCCAGGTTTCCCTTTTCCTCCTCGACCCCCCTCCCCAGGACTCCCCCTTTCCCAAGATTGCCCCTTCCCCTCTCCGGGGGTTCCTTTCCCTCCCGGGCATTCCCCCTCCCCTTGGATTCCCCATTCCCCGCCTCCAGCTTTCCCTTTCCCCCCTCCTCCTCGACCCCCCTCCCCAGGTCTCCCCCCTTTCCCAAGATTGCCCCTTCCCCTCTCCGGGGGTTCCTTTCCTTCCCAGGCATTCCCCCTCCCCTTGGATTCCCCATTCCCCGCCTCCAGCTTTCCCTTTCCCTTTCCCCCCTCCCCCTCGACCCCCCTCCCCAGGACTCCCCCCTTTCTCAAGATTGCCCCTTCCCCTCTCCGGGGGTTCCTTTCCCTCCCGGGCATTCCCCCTCCCCTTGGATTCCCCATTCCCCTCCTCCAGCTTTCCCTTTCCCCCCTCCTCCTCGACCCCCCTCCCCAGGTCTCCCCCCTTTCCCAAGATTGCCCCTTCCCCTCTCCGGGGGTTCCTTTCCTTCCCAGGCATTCCCCCTCCCCTTGGATTCCCCATTCCCCGCCTCCAGCTTTCCCTTTCCCCCCCTCCCCCTCGACCCTCCCTACCCCAGGATTTCCCCTCCCCCGGGTTCCCCCTCCCCTCCCTCCTTCCGCGCCCCTCAACTCACAGCGCTGCGGATTCGCGGCCCCTGCTTGCAAGCGCTCGGCCCTCGGATCGGCAACCCCGGAACTCCCGCTCCACCCCGTCTCCTCTTCCTTCTCCGCTCCTCCCCCGCCAGCCCTGCTCGGCCGGATTGAGGCGTGACTCCCCGCAGCCCCAACTTCCAGCTCCAGAGTTAGGGAGTTTCGGGGGGGGGGAGGGGTGCAGGGATGGAGGCCGCCCGGGCGCCCGCGGGCGCCAGGCTCTTCTCGCAGCGCAGCGCAGCTCCAAATGGCTTGAGGTTTTTTTAAAGAAAAGCAGAGCCGGGGGGGGGGGGGCTCGGCAGAGGGCTGGGTGGGTGGGCAGAGGAGCAGAAATCCGGACGCTGCTACTCGTGCACGGTCCACGGTAGCAAAAACTCGAATGATGCAAGTGATGCATTTCATTTAAAGGCTGCTTTAAATGAAATGCATCACTTTCATTTTGCAGCTGCTCGTGCGGCCAAAGATCGGCAGTTTGCTAAGCTCTTATGCAACGAAGACCGTTATATTGTCATTCTGATAATAAAGGCTATAATTCGAATATGAAAAGGTTTTTATGGGGGAGGGGGAAGGAGCCGCTAGGCACCTCCAGAGAAGTACATTCTGCACGCGTACATCATACACACGTGCACGTAGACACGGGTTCATCCGAGGACGGGCGCCCGCAGTTTTGCAAAAACGGCTCTGTCCCTATGGAAAGAGAAAGCTCGCTTGTTTGCCCCCTAGCGGCCGCTCGAGGTGCTGCAAGTGCTGAGCCTGGTACAGGCAGTCCTCGACCTACGACCGCCACGGAGCCCACATTTTTCTGTCGTTAGGTGAGACGTTTAAGTGAGCTTTGCCCCATTTTAAGACCTTTCTTCTTAAGGGGATCACTGCAGTGGTTTAAGTCAGCAACGCAGTTGTTAAACGAATCTGACTTCCTCGTTGACTTTGCTTGGCAGGTTGCAAAAGGGGATGGCGTGCGACCCCAGCATGCTGCGACCGTCATAAATGTTGAGTCAGTTGCCAAGCGTCTGAATTTTGATTATAGGACCATGGGGATGCTGCAAAGGTCGTAAGTTTGAAAAGCGGACATTAGATAGTTTCAGTGCTGTTGTAACTTGGGACGGTCACTAAATGAACTGCAGTAAGTTAAGGATCACCTGTGGATGGAGACCACTTGCCAAGAGCTTGAATTCTGATCACGGGACCATGGAGATGCTGCAACGGTCATAAGTGCGAGGACCGGTCATAAGCCACTATTTTTCGTGCCGATGCAATTTTGAACCAAAATTTCAACCAAACTTTATTAACCATATCTTCCGTTTGACTGGAACATTCTTTTTTTAAAATTTGTCTCTAAATTTAAAAATAGGATGTTTTAACAGCCAATAACTAAGAACGATCAATGAAAGATTCAGAAATATTTCTCCTAATGAGGTGTCGCCTTTTTCCATTATGTTTATTTCGGTTTTTGAAACGTGATTCATTGCACTTTGCGCAAAAAGCAATAGCACTTACATCAGTGTTGGCTAACTTTTGCCCAAAAGTTTGGATTAAAAGATCTCGAAGGTCCCGTCCTACTCTGTTCTTTTGTTTAATGAAGAGAAAGGCTAAGGTTGACATGGTAGCAGCCTTCCAATATCTCAGGGGCTGCCCCCAAAGAAGAGGGAGTCAAGCTATTCTCCAAAGCCCCTGAAGGCAGGACAAGAAGCAACGGATGGAAACTCATCAAGGAGAGAAGCAACCAGGAATTAAGGAGGAATTTCCTAACAGTGAGGACAATTAGCCAGTGGAACTACTTGCCTCCAGAAGTTGTGGGTGCTTCATCACTGGACGGTGTCTGAAATGGTAGAGGGCCAGGATGGTGAACCTATGGCTCGCCTGCCGGAAGTGGCACAGAGAGCATGGGCTCCCGTTTTTACACTCGGTGCTGAAAAGATTTGCCAACACTGGTTTAGGGTTGAGCAGGGAGTTGGACTTGAAGACCTCCCAAGGTCCATGATGGCGAATCTATGGCACAAGTGCCACAGTTGGCATGCAGAGCCATATTTATTTATTATTTATTATTTTATTTATTTAATCAAATTTGTATACCGCCCTACTCCCCGAAGGGACTCAGGGCGGTGAACAGCCGAATAAAATACAAAACATACAAAAGTTACAAATATTTAAGATAAATTAAATGATTAGGCTGAAAAAATTTAAAATCCAATCATATAAACCCATTATAAAGGGGAGGTTTAAGCCAGACCAGCCTGATGAAATAGGAACGTTTTCAGAGCCCGGCGGAAGGTACGTAGGTCCTGTAACCTCCTTATCTCAGGGGGGAGCTCGTTCCAGATGGCCGGTGCCCCACAGAGAAGGCTCTCCCCCTGGGGGCCGCCAGTCGACACTGTTTGGCCGACGGCTCTCTGAGGAGCCCCTCTCTGTGGGAACGGACTGGTCGGTGAGAGGCTACTGGTGGCAGAAGGTGGTCCCGAAGATACCCTAGCCCTAAGCCATGGAGCGCTTTGAAGATAGTAACCAAAACCTTGAAGCGCACCCGGAAGACCACTGGGAGCCAGTGCAGCTCGCGCAGGAGTGGAGTCACATGGGAGCGCCACGTTGCTCCGATCACCACCCGCGCGGCCACATTCTGGACCAGTTGGATCCTCCGGGTGCTCCTCAAGGGGAGCCCCATGTAGAGAGCATTACATATTGTTGAACATGTGAGCATTGCCAAAGCTCAGCTCCAGCATGCATGTGTGCTGATTTTTGAGCCTTCTGGGCCCACTGGAAGTTGGCAAACAGGCTGTTTCCGGCCTCTGATGGGGTGGGGAAGGCTGTTTTCGTCCTCCCCAGGCTCCTAGAAAGCCTCTGGAGCCTGGGGAGGGCAAAAAAAAATGGGCCTACTGTGCCCACCATGCTGTCACATCCCAAAAGTGGGTGGGAGCATGGGATCGCACGCGCATTCATTGGGGTGAGGGGGCAGGGAGCCTAGAATTATGGGTGTGGGCACGCACGTATGACTATCCCACACTCCCCCAGCTTTTGGCACGCAATGGCAAAAACGTTAGCCATCATTCTCCAAGGTCCTTTCCAACTCTGTGATTGTTATAATTAAAAGCCAGCAGCTTAATACACAAGATATGACACGAGGAATAGCCTGTAGGAACTTCACAACCCGATGCCAAGCACAGAACCAACTCAGAATTTGGGGCGCTCCTTTGTCGAGGGAGACGTGGCCTCAGACTGACTGTCTCTCACATTTTCACGTTTCTCAGGAGCTCGTCGTAAGAGAAGAGGTGAAAGGCGATGCACTCGTATTCCTTGGACTCTCCACACTCAAACAAGCAACCGAACGCGAGCGATTCCCCGTCTTCACAAACAGCCAGATCCGAGTACCCACTGGGTCCTTTATTTAAGACCCACGGAGACGTCCACCTGCTCTGATCCATTGGGGAAGGATTCAGGTAGATCCCCAGATCCATCCGCTTCGTCTTGCTGGTGGGATGGGAGAACATCAACCATGACTTGGGTGAAGCAGACAATGGAGACGTGTCCGCCTGAGATGTTGACCCGTTTGGGTGCTTCTTTTGGCCCGGATCCGGGCCAAAGAAACTCACAACGCTTCCTTGACACCCAAAGGGCAGTTCACACAACTGTTTGCAAAGGGCGTGATCTGGAAATCGGTGTCCGTCGTCCACACTGAAGGCCTCGGCTCGGAATTTGTGCAAACTTCGGGCATTGCAATATAACACCTGCCTGTTGTCCTGGCAGGTGACCTCAGCCATCTGGCACTCGGTGGTCTTCAAGTCTTTGAGGAGCTCGCTCCGAGCCCATGTTTGACCCCCGTCATCGCTGTAGAAGCTGAAGCAATGGGGCTTGATCCACCACGGGAAGGAGTACCCAAACCACGCTTTATGGATGTAGTAGGCGTAAGCTGGGATCACCAGGCGCCCTGAACTCAGCTGCACCCCGTGGCCTGGTCCCACGGCAAAGGTCGCCCACTTCTTCACCTCGTCGTCACTCATCACCTGCTCGGTCAGATCGGTCATTGAGCTCCAGGTGCGGCTGCCATCTTGGCTGGAGATGTAGCCCAGCCGGGCGGCGTTTCTCCCCGTCCTAAGCTGATGCTGTTCTGAAATGCCGTCCTTGACGCAGATGAAGAAGAGGAAGATGACATCGTTCTTCTCGTCGTAAACCGGGCACGGGTTCATGGTGCGATGGTTGGGCAGTCCGGCTGTCTTCAAACGGACGAAAGGGCCCCACTAGGACAAAATAAGGGTCAAAAGAAGTCTGAATTAAGAACTGGGTATGTCTGGCCTAACGGAGAGAAGAATTAGCAATCTTCCAATATCTCAGGGGCTGCCCCAAAGAAGAGGGAGTCAAGCTATTCTCCAAAGCCCCTGAGGGCAGGAGAAGAAACAACGGATGGAAACTAACCAAGGAGAGATTCAACCTAGAAATAAGGAGAAACTTCCTGACAGTGAGAACAATTAACCAGTGGAACGACTTGCCACCAGAAGTAGTGAATGCTCCAACACTCGAAGTTTTTAAGAAGAGATTGGACAACAATTCGTCTGAAACGGGAGAGGGTTTCCTGTATTAAGCAGGGGTTGGACTAGAAGACCTCTGAGGGCCCTTTCGGCTCTGTTATTCTGTATCCTGGAAAGTCCATTGATAAGGGCTTCTGCGTCTGGGCCCCTTAGACCCCGAGGATAAGTTTCAGGGGGTCTGAAATCTTGGATGGAGAGGAAAAGGGTTACAACTTTATTTCCGTATATGTTTCCATCCCATATTCGTTGTTACTAAATACAGATAGTTCTCAACGCACAACCAACATTTTTATTGTTAAGTGAGATATTTAAGTGAGGTTTGCTCCATTTTACGTCCTTTCTTGCCACAGTCGTTAAGTGAATCCATGCCCTGTTAATGTGGTAACCCCGTGATTGTTGCTTCCCCGTGCACTTTGCTAAAATGGGTCAAAGCTCACAATAACTATCTTGCTTAGTAACGGAAATCTGGAGCTCAATTGTGGTCGTAAATCAAGGGCTACCTGTGTTTATGACGAAGAAGGAAGCTTTCTCTATAAATAAGTTATTTGGGTTTGGGTTTTTTCTAGCACAGCCAAGTGCTAGAAAAGGTTATATTTTTAATTTTGGAGGCTAATGCGGTGGGAATGCGCGTGCCATTTATTTTTAGCTGAACTTGAAACACAACTCCATTCCCACACCCACCAGTGGCACGTATTTGTGCCCTGCAGACTTGGCTCGGAGGGAAGGTTACGATCTACCAATTTAATGATATTAAGATGTTGTATTAAGATACACAGCTGAAAGAAACAATGATGGTACGGGCAACGTAATTTTGGCTATACAAGGCAAATGACACAAAAAAGGGATGCGGTGGCTCAGTGGCTAAGAGGCTGAGTTTGCCGATCGAAAGCTTGGCAGTTCAGCGGTTCGAATCCCTGGTGCCGTGTAACGGGGTGAGCTCCCGTGACTTGTCCCAGCTTCTGCCAACCTAGCAGTTCGAAAGCAGGTAAAAAATGCAGGTAGAAAAATAGGGACCCCCTTTGGTGGGAAGGGAACAGCGTTCCGTGCGCCTTTGGCGTTGAGTCATGCCGACCACATGACCACGGAGACGTCTTCGGACAGTGCTGGCTCTTCGGCTTTGAAACGGAGGTGAGCACTGCCCCCTAGAGTCGGGAACGACTAGCATATAAGTGCGAGGGGAACCTTTACTTTTACCTTAAATGGCAAAACATGAAAGCTGGCTGGATAATTTTGGGCTAATCGCCAGGAGACCATGAGTTCTAGTCCTGCCTTAGCCATGAAAGCCAGTTGGGTGACTTGGAACAAATCACCAGGAGACCGTGAGTTCTAGTTCCATTTTAAGAATGAAAGCCAACTGGGTGATTTTGGACTGCTCACAAGTCTAGTGATTAGTTCAAAGGCACCCAGCTGATTTTCATGCTAAGGCAGGACTAGAACTCACAGTCTCCTATCTTAACTTAACACTGTCTCCTAGCTTAACTTAACAGCAACGATTCCCTTAACGAACGATAGCTCTCTGGCCATAAAACAGAGCAAAGCTCACTTAATAAATGTTTCCCTTAGCGACAGAAATTTTGGGCTCCACAGGGTTACCTTAACGGACAGGCCCTCTTTAAATCCACGTCGCATCACCAAGCCCTTGGCGTGTTCGTCGCGGGGTGAGGAGCGCTCCTCCACAAAAGCCAGGAAGGTGGTCTCCACAGAACAGTAGATCAGAGCGGGGATGCGGTAAGTGATGTCTCTATTCTTGTTGAAAAGGAACATCTTCACGGAGTCTCCCGGAGTCTCAGCCATCATCTCTGGGGACCGGAGGATTCCAGGAGGAAGAAAAAGTCATAAGTGCGAGGATCGGATGCAAGTCACGTTTTTGGTTTTTTTTGCTCTTGCGGTAACTTTGAAGAGTCGCTAAACGGATTGGTTGTAAGTCAAGGACTCACTGCACACCTAAAAGATATAAACTGTGGATGCTTGTGATTTTTTTTTTTTAAAAAAATCTAAATGCAAAATCACAAGACTGGTGAGCCTCCAGGGTGCAGGAGAGTTTGAAGCGTGGAAGCAAAGAGTTGGAGGAAATCGCTGATCATGTCCAGTGAATTAATCTGGGGTGGTTTTAGAGCAGTTTTCTAAAGTTGGCAACTCTAAAAGGGGTGGATTTTAAGCTCCCAGAATCCTGCAGCCAGCATGGCTGGATTAGAATCTCCCAGCCAGCATGTATGAACCAACACCCAGAATTCCTCAGCCAGCATGTATGAACTTAGGACCAGGGTATCTTCGGGACCGCCTTCTGCCACAAACAGCCTCTCACCGACCAGTCCGCTCCCATAGAGAAGGGTTGCAGGAGGCCGTCACAGCAGGAAACGGAACTCGGGAGCCCGTTTCCGCTGGCCGAGGCACCGTGGGCTGGTCCCTTGCTGTTTCCAGGGTGGCCCCGTCGGCCAGATCTAAGCACCCCACAGGCCCGATCTGGCCCGCGGGCCTGGAGTTTGATACCCCTGCTCTATAATGGCATCCTGAGGTGAGGAAGTGAAACAGTTTATGTCCAGGATGCAAAGGGTCTGTAAATATTTCCTCCGCCCTTTTTCTGGCTCATGCAGCACACAGCACTTAACCGTATTTTTCGGAGTATAAGACACACCAACTTTTTTTTTGTGAGGAAAAGAAGAAAAAGAAATCTGCCTCTGCCTCCCAGCAATTTTGCCTCGGTGCAGCAAACGGCCTGCTTTGCTTTCATTTTCGTTTTCAGCATAGCTTGATCAGCACAAGGACAAAAAAAAAAAAAAATCTGCCTCTCAGCAATTTACCTCCTTGCAGCAAGCGGCGGAGGCCCCCGCAGCAATAGGCCACAGCAATCCCAGCAGACTGAAACAGCTGAGAGTCGTGAGGTCACAATCAACTTGTGCTAATCAGGCTGTGCTGAAGCTGAAACGGGCTCTTTCTTCTTTCTGCTTGCTGCAAGGAGGTAAATTGCTGGGAGGCAGAGGCCAAAGTGTCGGGGCCAGTGGGTGGGAGGGGCTACATTCAATGTATAAGATGCACCCAAATCTTCACCCTCTTTTAGGTGGGGGGGGGGGAAAGATGTGTCTTATACTCTGAAAAATACAGGAAACGGAAGGCAGGATGGTTGCAATTATTTTGTTTTTTTCTGCAGTCCTAACTATCCATTGAAGTCTGTCCTTGCTCTGTTTGGTTGCTGGGCCAAACCGGACAGTTTATTTAGGTGCAGATGACAGACTCAATAATTCCTCTGTAGAACTGTATTATCAACGGCTCCCTGGGCAGCCTAAACTTGCTGAGTTGGCACAGGAAGAGCATTCTTTCTGGTGCTTTTTTTAAAAAAATGACGTTGTTGATATTCGGGTGTCCGTTTTAAAGTTGCTTGAGATATTACACAATCCAGAAACTTGAAGATCTCTGCTGTTGGGTACTGTGTTGTCTACCTCCCATCTATTCCAAGACACCAATGACCAATGGGTTTTGCAATTTGTTCACTAACATGTATTTTAACCTGATTTACATTCCTCCTTTTAAAGCGATGTTCAGAATTATTAGCTTCTAACATTCCTAAACTGAGAAAACAAGCTGGAGACTAGCTTCAGATTAAAAAAAAATTGTTAGTACAAGAGTGGGGTCTGGTTTATCTCTTTCGTGAACCCTAAACAATCTTTCTCCTTACAATTTATTTCCCCCCCTTCAGATCTTCATTTTAATAAACTTGTAGGCTATTATCGTGTCCAGTCAACTTTCCCCTTTCACTATACTATAAAAGGGGATGTAAGCGAAAGATCGGGGGTTCCCTCTTTGAAGGAGAGGAATCTCTTTGGGCTATTTGGATAAATTGTAATGAAATGATCATCCTGCTGTCAACTTGCAAAGTTTTCAAGTTGCCATGAGCAGGAGGGAGGGAGAACTGATAGAGCTGATTGATTTCCCTAACTGAAGCTACATTCCATACATGCTTTCTTTCCGCGATCAGAAGGAGGGTGTTGGATTTCCCAGCCACCCAAAGTGGTTTAATTGGAGAATGTGATTTATGACATGGCCAGAGAGGAGGGGAGAGACAGGGTCACAGGGGAACGTAAATCTACGTGGGATTAGTTCTAACTGCATCCGAATATTGCCGAAATGATGCTTCTAATAAATGACTGCATTTCTTTTGAAGTTTGGTTCATTGCTCATGAATTAATTAAGGCATCTTTTGGAAACTTCACACCTGCCTCGGTTTGGAGAATATAAAAAAGATGCTGAGATTCTGGAAAGAGTGCAGAGAAGAGCAATACAGATGATTAGGGGACTGGAGGCTAAAACATATGAAGAACAGCTTCAGGAACTGGGTATGGCTAGTTTAATGAAAAGAAGGACCAGGGGAGACATGATAGCATCTTCCAATATCTCAAGGGTTGCTGCAGAGAAAAAGGGGGTCAAACTATTCTCCAAAGCACCCGAGGGCAAGACAAGAAGCAATGGGTGGAAACTAATCAAGGAGAGAAGCAATTTAGAACTAAGGAGAAACTGTCTGACAGTTAGAACAATTAAGCATTCACAACCTGCCTCCAGAAGTTGTGAATGCTCCAACACTGGAAATTTTTAAGAAGTTTTTGGAGGCCGAGGCACGAGCCTGAAAAAGCCACATTTGGCCTTCAATACGCAGACTCATCATCTTCTGGAATGAGACTAAGGATGGTTATATGTATCATCTGCAAACTTCAGTATTTTAACAGAGGGATCCTTTCAGATTCAGTCGTTGGTAGAGAGAGGAAGGAGTAATGGAGAGAGCCCACAGCCCAGGGGTGAAATCCAGTAGGTTCTGACAGGTTCTGGAGAACCGGTAGTGGAAATTTTGAGTAGTTTGGAGAACCGGCAAATACCACCTCCGGCTGATCCCAGAGTGGAGTGGGAATGGGGATTTTATTTATTACCATATTTTCCGGCGTATAAAAACGACTGGACGTATAAGCCGACCCTCCTCAGAGCCATTTAAGGCTCGTCAGAGCCTTATGGGCTGGTCTGCCTGGTTACAGGAGAATGAGACCCGGCGTATAAGACGACCTCCGACTTTTGAGAAGATTTTTGTGTGTTAGAAAATAGTCTTATACGCAGGAAAATACAGTATTTATTTATTTATTTATTTATTTAATTACATTTGTATACCGCCCTTCTCCCAAAGGACTCAGGGCGGTGGACAGCCAGGATTAAAATACATACAATATAAACGTTAAGATAAGTTAAAATATAATTAAATCACTTGGCTTCCCAATTTAAAACCCCTCATCTATAAAATATAAAAACTAATCCAATTAAAATCATTTTAGGCCAGCCCGGCTTGTTGGAACAAAAAAGTCTTCAGGGATATTTTGCAGTATTCTTCCCCTGGAGTAGGGTGGGAATGGAGATTGAGCAGTATCCTTCCCCTGCCACGCCCACCAAGCCACACGACACTCACCAAGCCACGCCCATAGAACCGGTAGTAAAAAAACTTGGATTTCACCACTGACACTGCCCTTGGGGGGCTCCTGTGTTAATGGAACAGGTATTTGATGTGATTTTCTGTAGCTTCACCTGTTGCTTCTTATTCGTTAGAAAGCTTATACAGGTATTCCAGGGTTACCTGTAACAAGAGCGGCACAAAAATGGATTGGCACCATTCGCCATGGTTGGTTATTTTGCTGTCATCCAAATTTGTTATGGATACTGCTGGTTCCATAACAAGCCAGGAAGATACAAAATGGTACAACAAAACATTGATTTAAAACCTGAACTGTTCCTATTGGGTATCTTACCGGAGAAATATAATAAAGAAAATATGTATTTGATTATACCTGTACTATTATGTAATATGTAATATTATGTAATAATGATTATACATTAATAACTGCAGCGAGGATTATATTTGCACAAAATTGGAAAGCAGAAAAAAATCCCTATGGAGGGAGAGATAATTAAGAAAATACTGGAATGTGCAGAAATGAATAGATTAACCTGGGCAATTAAAGGGAAGGAAGAATCAGAGTACTATAGGATAGGGGGGCCATTTTATCGATGGATAGAGATGAGATATAAATACATTAAATTAAAATGTGAAAGCAAGATAGAAATATAGCAAGAAAATGGTAGAGGAGGAATATATTGACACAAAAAGTTGTGCTCAGATGACACACTGAATAATGATGTATTGTTTGGTTAAATGTAAAAAATTTTTAAAAAATTAAAAATTCTAAAAAAAAAAGTAAACAACAACAATAACAAGGAAGAGCTTTAACAGATTAACAGAGTTGGAAGGGACCTTGGAGGTCATCTAGTCCAACCCCTGCCCAAGCTGGAGATTGTACACCATTTCCGACCAATGGCAATCCAGTTTCTTCTTGAAAGCCTCCAGGGATGAAGCTCCCACAACTTCCAAAGGCAACTTCTCTTCCATGGCTGGATTGTTCTCACTGTCAGAAAATTCCTCCTTGTTGCCAAACGTCTGAATTCTGATCACACCACCACGGGGACACTGCATCGGTCGTAAGTGTGAAAAAACATTCCTAAATCACTTTTTTTCAGTGTTAACTTTGAACGGTCACTAAATGAACCGCTGTAAGTCCAGGTCTACCTGTAGGTCCTCAAAGTCACTTAAATGCAAAATATCAGGGGGAAAAAGGGTTTACTAGGGACGCGAAAGAGGGGGATCGCTGGGTGGTGCCCACTCCCCAGTTGGCTCTTTTTAAAAAAAAAAGTTTTAAAGATTTTTTTTTTTATTAAACAACAAAAAATCCAATGTCTAAATAAACAGTGTGTTGTCTGGTTACAATTAGTGTTAAGTAGTAATAATAATAATATTAATAAGGATCACATATTATTAATATTTGCTTACCCATGAACTTTCCTTATGTAATTAATCACTCTCTTAACGCATTTAAGTTTCTAACTTCTGTTTTGGCTAGATAAAACCAACCCCATGTTAAAAAGTATCCAGTTTCTTCCTTCCTCCTTAATTTTTAGTGTTCATCTAGCCATTTCTGCGCATTCTAATATTTTTTTTTTTTTTAAAAATTACATTTTCCCCTGTAGGGATCTCTCTTCGTTTTCCCACTTGTTGCACAAACGCAATTCTGGGCTGTGTCAAATTGGCTAGGTTTAAAATTAGATCGCTGGGTGGTGCCCACTCCCCAGCTGCTTCTGTCAATCCCCAGCCCTCCCTTGCCATGCCAGGGCTCCGAGCCTCATTTCCACTGGGGAGGGAAGCCCACCCTTCGGCACCCCCTCCCCGACCCATTTGGGGGGTGCCACTCACCCCCTGGCAGCCGGGTGGGCAGGCAGGAAAGCTGCAAGGAAGCGGCTTTGCAAGGCGGAGTAACGGTCGCAAAGGCGAATCGGCCGGCCGAGCGAGCTTGGGGAGCGGCTGATCGGGACGCCCCCCTCCTCGCCGAAGCTGGGAGCCAATTGCGGAGGGTCCCAGCCAGGCTGGGGCGTTGCAAAAGGCTCCGAAAAGGCTGCCAAGTCACGAGGTGCTCGCGGGCGCCCCCGCCACGGCGCTGCCCATGGCGCAGCGATCGGGTTGCAGAAGGTCAAGCCTTCCCTCGGAGCGCACCGCCCCTCCCCTCCCCTAGGCCACGCCCATTTAACCCTTTCGCTCCCTCGGGAACCGGGAAAGCGCTTCCTGCGCTGAATCCATACAGGGGGTCCTCGATTTACGACCGAAGCGGAGCCCTACATTTCCGTTGTTAAGCGAGACGTTGGTTAAAAGAGGGTTTTGCTCCATTTTATGCACCTTTCTTGCCACGTTTGTGAAGGGGATCATTTTCTGAAGAGCTGGAAGAAGGGACCTCATACTGTAGGTCATCTAGTCCACCCCCCCCAATCATTGATAAGTTTAGTAACACCGTCGTTAAGTGAACCCGGCTTCCCCATGGACTCGGCTCGTCAGAAGGTCGCAAAAGGGGATCACCTGACCCCGGGACGCTGCGACCGTCATAACGATGAGTCAGTTGCCAAGCGTCTGAATTTGGATGACGTGACCGTGGGGGATGCTGCGACGGTCGTAAGAGTGAAAAACGGCCATAAGTCATTTTTTTCGGTGCCGTTGTAACTTCGAACCATCACTAAGCGAACTGTTGTAAGTCAAGGACTACCTGTACGTGGCATTCAAAAGGCAGACAGAGAGCAGGCTGGAAGAAAACATTTTCACAGAGGTAGTCCTCGACGTACAACAGTTGACGTGGCAACTGAGTCATAATTATGACGGTCGCAGCGTCTCGGGGTCAGGTGATCATCTTTTGTGACCTCCTGACCAGCCAAGTCAATGTGGAAGCCAGATTCACTTAACAACCCTGTTACTAACTGAACGACTGCAGTGATTCACTTAACGACTGCGGCCAGAAAGGTGGTAAAATGTGGGCAAAACTCACTTAACGACTCTTTTGCTTAGCAATGGAAATTTTGGGCTCAATTGTGGTCGTACGTCGAGGACTAGCTGTCAACCCCTTGTCTCGGGAATGACCATCAAAATGTATATTTTCAGCTCGTTCAACTCATTGCAGCATCCCTGCATGGAAGTGTGTAAAAGTGTGTGCAAATCCTTGTGCCGGGGAAACCAATAAGGGCTGGATGTGGCATTTGCGCCGTTTCTTGCACGGAAAAATGGGTTTGAGATGTCAGGATGGCCCTGCCTCAGTTTCCCAATTGTTATCTGCTGGTTAATCCCTCTTTCCATGGTTGGCTGGGGAATTCTGGGAATTGAAGCAGGGGTGAAATGCTACCGGTTCAGACCACATCGCCCAATCCAGTAGCGATGGTGGCGGGTGGTTCAGAGAACCGGTAGCAAAAATCCATGGCCCCCCCCATTGCCCAGCTGAGCCGCACAATCATCAGAGGCTTTTTTTTTACTTTTAAAAGCATTTTTCTACAACTTCATCTGCCGAAAAATGGTTTTAAAAGTTAAAAAAAAAAGCCTCTGATGATTGTGTGGCTCAGCTGGGATCGTCAGAGGCTTTTAAAAGAAAAAAGTCTCTGCTGGTCGGTCAACTCAGCTGGGATCGTCAGAGGCTTTTAAAAGAAAAAAGTCTCTGCTGGTCGGTCAACTCAGCTGGGATCGTCAGAGGCTTTTAAAAGAAAAAAGTCTGCTGATCGGTCAACTCAGCTGGGATCGTCAGAGGCTTTTAAAAGAAAAAAAGTCTGCTGATCAGTCAACTCAGCTGGGATCGTCAGAGGCTTTTAAAAGAAAAAAGTCTCTGCTGATCGGTCAACTCAGCTGGGATCGTCAGAGGCTTTTAAAAGAAAAAAGTCTGCTGATCGGTCAACTCAGCTGGGATCGTCAGAGGCTTTTAAAAGAAAAAAAGTCTGCTGATCGGTCAACTCAGCTGGGATCGTCAGAGGCTTTTAAAAGAAAAAAGTCTCTGCTGGTCGGGCAACTCAGCTGGGATCGTCAGAGGCTTTTAAAAGAAAAAAGTCTGCTGATCGGTCAACTCAGCTGGGATCGTCAGAGGCTTTTAAAAGAAAAAAGTCTCTGCTGGTCGGGCAACTCAGCTGGGATCGTCAGAGGCTTTTAAAAGAAAAAAAGTCTCTGCTGATCGGTCAACTCAGCTGGGATCGTCAGAGGCTTTTAAAAGCATTTTTTTTACAACTTCTTCTCCGAAGGTGTAGAAAAAAATGGTTTTATAAGGTTTTTAAAAATGGCCACGCCCACCCAATCACAATACACGCCCCCGCCAAGCCACGCCCACAGAACCGGTAGTAACAAATTCCAGATTTCACCACTGAGTTGAAGTCCATTAAGTTGCTAAGCTCTGCATTCAACCCTAAATGAACACGATCCAACAGGCTGAGAAGAGGAAAAAGAAACCAGGATGGAAACTAACCAGGTTTAGCATGGTGGTACAGAGGCAGCCTTGAGAAAACACAGCAATCCATCGCACACGGTCACGTGCTGCGTGTTGCAGCCGAGCGTGCAACTTCCTTGTGTGTGTGTCTGTGCCACCCGCAACCTCCCCACCCCTGTCTCCATTCTGCAACGCTCATCCGGACGGGTGGCACGATGGTCCAGCCGGCCAGCCGCTCCCAGCCCACAAAAAGAAGAGAAATGACACTGGACGCCATTCAAGAGAAGCCGAAACGTTTCTCGGATTAATAAACTAGAATAATTTATTTGACAAAACCACAAGAAACGGTCACAGAAAAGGAACAGAAGCCAAGCTAAGGACAGAGTGAAGGGACCACGCGTGGGGACCGGCGGGCGTGCAGATCTTCTCCCCACCTGCCGTGAAAGGGGGAGGGGCTATCTTGGACCCCTATTTGATCCCATGATCAGCCTGGGGGGGCGGGAGGTCAGTGTGGAGCCCCAAATGTCCACCCACCCTGGGAAGAGAGCACAGGTGAACGAGCCCAGTGCCATACACAAGACTGGGCAAAAGAAAGGTGAATATAGGGAGTCCTCGATTTACAACCACAATTGAACCCAACCATTTCTGTACGGTTAAGCACATTTCCCCCACCCCCACCCCCGTTTTACAATTTTTCTTGCCACTGTTGTTAAGTGAATCGCTGCAGCTCTTGAATTCGTCACACGGTTGTTAAGTGAATCTGGTTTTCCCCCTCGGCTTTGCTCGTCAGGACTCTGGGACACTGCGCCCGTCATAAATACGAACCAGTGGCCGAGCTTCTGGATTTTGATCATGTAACCGCGGAGGCGCTTACGGTCGTAAGTGTGAAAAACAGCCACGAGTTGCTTTTTTTCCAGGGCCGATGTTAACTTGGAAGAGTCACTAAACGAAGTGTTGTCATTCGAGGACTACCTATATATTCAGAACTGAGGCTCTTATCGGGATAACTTTCAAACCCCGAGTAAATAAGGTGGTTCTCATTTTATAACAGTTCGTTTAATGACTAAATCAGTGTTTCTCAATCTTGGAAGATGGGTGGACTTCAACTCCCAGAATCGCCCAGCCAGCGCTTTCCTGGAAGAATTACCTCTGCCCCGTCTCACTGGTGATGGAAAGATTGTGCGATTGTGGTGCAGATGTGCAAACTATTCCACTTAATTGTGAAAGATTGCCTGCGATGTGCGTTCTCTGGGTCCCTAGAAGGGGGGTCTTCAACCTTGGCAATATTAAGCCTGGCGGACTTCCACTCCCAGAGTTCTGGGAATCAATGTCCTCCAGCCAAGCTGGCCTGGGGAATTCTGGGAAGGGAAGTCCTCCAGCTTTCCTGGCCTGAGGAATTCTGGGAGTGGAAGTCCTCCAGCCAAGCTGGCCTGGGGAATTCTGCGAAGGGAAGTCCTCCAGCTTTCCTGGCCTGAGGAATTCTGGGAGTGGAAGTCCTCCAGCCTAGCTGGCCTGGGGAATTCTGGGAGTGGAAGTCCTCCAGCCTAGCTGGCCTGGGGAATTCTGGGAGTGGAAGTCCTCCAGCTTTGCTGGCCTGGGGAATTCTGGGAAGGGAAGTCCTCCAGCAAAGCTGGCTGGGGAATTCTGGGAGTGGAAGTCCACAAGCCAAGGTTGGAGAAGTTGGAAGAGATCTCCAACTTCTCTTCTGTCATGTTCTCATCATAGGCTAAAAAATAAACCCAGCTAGTCCTCAACTTACAACCGTTCGTTTAATGACAGTTCGAAGTTACAACGCCAGTGAAAAAAGTGACATACGACCGTTTTTTAGAGTTACGACCTTGGCAGCTTTCTCTATGATCAGCTGATCAAAATTCAGATGCTTTGGCAATTGACTCGTATTTATGACCGTTGCTTTTGACCAGCAAAGTTCTGATTCACTTAACAACCGTGTTAATAACTTAGCAACTGCGGTGATTCACTTAACAACTGTGGCAAGAAATGTCGTAAAATGGGGCAAAATTTACTTAACGGAATGTCTCACTTAACAGAAATACTGGGCTCAATTGTGGTCGTAAGTCGAGGACTACCTTTTTTATGTTTCCTTCTCTTTTGTCATGTTCTCATCACACGCTAAAAAATACACACAGGCACTCCCCAACCTACAACCATTCGTTTAGTGACCGTTCGAAGTTACAACAGCACAGAAAAAAAGGGATTTATGATCACTTTTCACACTAAACAACCGTTGCAGCCTCCCTCTGATCACGTGATCAAAATCAGATGCTCGGCAACTGACCCATACTTATGACAGTTGCAGTGTCCTGGGGTCACATGATCCCTTTTTACAAGCAAAGTCAATCAGGGGAAGCCTGATTCACTTAACAACCGTGTTCGTAACTGAACAACTGCTGTGATTCACTTAACAACAGTGGCAAGAAAGGTCGTTAAACGGGGCAAAACTCACTTAACAACTGTCTCACTTAGCCATGGAAATCCTTGACTTACGACCTCCATTATGGTTGTAAATCAAGGACGACCTGTACTCTGCCAAGAAAATCTGGAGTGGATGGGGATGACTGGAATTGCGCAATCCACACCCTTGTTACACATCGGGGAAAAGCAGGAAGGGGTGGGGGGGCACATGTGTGAGTTGAGAAAGGGAGTGAGAAACATGGCTGGGGTGTTGTGCTTAGTTGTGTCCTGGCTTTTGCAAATAGGTGTGTGATGTGAACCTGCCAGCCAGGAAGTCAGGTGTGTTAGGTAGGGGTCTCCAATCTTGGCCACTTTAAGACTTGTGGACTTCAACTCCCAGAATTCCCCAGCCAGCTTTGCTGCAGGACTTCCACTCCCAGAATTCCCCAGTGAACTTTGCTGGAGGACTTCCACTCCCAGAATTCCCCAGCCAGCTTGGCTGGAGGACTTCAACTCCCAGAATTCCCCAGACCAGCTTGGCTGGAAGACTTCAACTCCCAGAATTCTCCAGCTTCCACTCCCAGAATTCTCCAGCCAGCTTGGCTGGAGGACTTCAACTCCCAGAATTCCCCAGACCAGCAAAGCTGGAGGACTTCAACTCCCAGAATTCCCCAGCCAGCTGGCTGGGGAATTCTGGGAGTTGAAGTCCACAAGTCTTAAAGTGGCCAAGGTTGGAGACTCCTGTGTTAGAGAAGAGGCTGTGAGATGGTGCCACGTGTCCAGGAACGTGGCACCCGGTCCTGAGGGAGCAGAAGGTGAAGAGGGAGACTTCGAAATCGGACGTCAGCCAACCTGCAAGGTGAACAGAACTGGAGAAGCAGCTGCAAGTAGTCCTTGATTTACAACAGTTCATTTAGCGACCGTTCAAAGTTACGACGACACTGAAAAAAGTGACCGGTGACCATCTTTCACACTTACACTGCAGCCTCTCCGGGGTCATGTGATCAAAATTCAGATGCTTGGCCACTGACTCGTATTTATGACGGTCGCAGTGTCCCGGGGTGGTGGTGGTGGTCACATGATCCCCCTTTTTGCGACCTTCTGACAAGCAAAGTCAAGGGGGAAGCCCGATTCATTTAACAACCGTGTGCCTGACTGAACAGCTGCAGTGATTCACTTAACAACTGCGGCAAGAAATGTTGTAAAACGGGGCAAAATTCACCTAACGTCTTGCTTAGCGATAGAAACATTCAGTTGTGGTCACAAGGCGAAGACTACCTGTAACTGATTGGATCTACATTTTTTAAAGTGGGATCCAAAAGTTCCCCAAGGAAAGCTCAGCCAAGATGAAGAAATTCCTTCCCGTTGTCCTTTCCTAGCAGCCGGTCCCGAGTTTGGGTTTTACGAAGGAGGAGGAACGCTCGCTCTGCTGCATCCGGGCTTCCCTCCCACGTCAATCGGAGACGTGTCACCAATAAAGGGGAATATTTGCAGCTCAGGATTGAAATGAGGAGTCCTCGCTGCTCTCTGAGCTTGGTTCTTTTCTTGTAGACGTCTGATGACCCACCTAGGTAACATCATCCGTGCTCGAAGAGAGAGGGGTATGTGAGTGGAAGTGAAGGAGAAGGGGAGGAGGAAGACCGGGGGGTCCTTGTGCTCTCTGAACTTAGTGGTTTTCTTCCAGACGTTTTACAACCCAAGTAGGTAACATCATCAGTGCAATCTCGTCTACTGGTACCTTAATGGCACTGATGATGTTAGCTAGTTGGGTCATGAAACGTCTCCAAGAAAACTACAGCGCTCAGAGAGCACCAAGGTCCCCACAGTCCATCTCCTCCTTCTCCTCTTCCTCATCCCTCCTCCCTCCTCCTCCTACAACCCTACTCTTTACTAACCCTGATGATGTTAGCTAGTTGGGTCACGAGACGTCTCCAAGAAAACAACCCAGCTCAGAGAGCACCAAGGATTAACTACATGATTATATATTATGTTTACATTTCTTTTTCTCCCATTGGGAAACCAGAATAACAGAGTTGGAAGGGACCTTGGAGGTCTTCTAGTCCAACCCTCTGCTTAGGCAGGGAACCCTACAAGAACCAGCAGTCCTCCTCCTTCCTCTCTCCCTTCCTCCTCCTCCCAAGCCCCACTCCCTTCTGGCACTGATGATGTTAGCTAGTTGGGTCATGAAACATTTGCAAGAAAACTACCAAGGACCCTACAGTCCTCCTCCTCCTCCTTGCACTGATGATGTTCCCTAGTTGGGTCACGAAACGCCAATCAAGCTCAGAGAGCACCAAGGACACCCCCTCCCAGCACACACACACACACACACAGATACACATGCACGCCCACACATGCCCTAAGCGTGGCTCGAACACAGCTCCCTTCTTAGACCCCCGTCCTCAATATTCAGACCGGACGACGGCCTAGCTTTTGCAGGAGGGTGGATTGCATTCCCCCCCCCCACCCCCTTTTTGCAGGCTCCGAGTCAACATTTTAAAAACAACGCAACTTCAAAAAACTGATAGAAAAGAGTAGGGGGGAGCGCTGGGAGGCTCGGAGTGGAAATGGGGGTAGGGGGGGGGAGAGGAAGGCCGGCAGTTTATCTGTCGTTCAGCTGCGGCGAGTTGGTCCCGTCGGCCTCCTCTTCCTCGTCCTTCATGCATTTGAGTCTCTGGCGGGCAAAATCTTCGAAGACGATGTCATCGTCACTGCGGCACAAAGAGGGAAAAATGGGTCAGGGGGGGCTCAACCACAGCGGGCAGGGCCGGCGAGGGGGAAACTCAGCCGGACTGCGGCCAGAGCCGTTTCCCTTTCCAGCTAGTCCTCCACGTCCAACGTTCCATTTAGCGACCGTCTGAAGTTACAACGGCGCCAGAAAAAAGTGGCGGAGGACTGTTTTTTCACACTAGTGAACACTTGATAGTTGGGTTTTCCCAATACAGGTAGTTCTCGATTTACACCAGTTCGTTTAGTGACCGTTCAGTTACTGATGCTGGAAGATGCTGTCATGTCCGTCCACCCTTTTTTCATTAAACTAGACGTACCCAGTTCCTGCAACCGTCCTTCGTATTTTGTAAGTTAAGGACTTGCCTGTTTAAGGCAGAGTGGCTGGGCTACATGCAGAGGAGCCAGGTTTCCCACGAGGAGCTCTTCCGAACACACACACAAACACACAAACACACACACCAATTTGACTTACTTCGTGTCAAGTTCTATGAGATTGGTGTCGATAGGAGCTTCATTTTCAGGAACTGAAAACAAGAAACAAGGCCAATTACCGTATTTTTCGGAGTATAAGACGCACCTTAGTTTTTGGGGAGGAAAATAAGAAACAAGCTGATTGGCGGGTGGATGGGCCTCCCGGAATACCCCCAATCAGCTGTTTCCAGAGGTGAATTTTAGCAACAGCTTTGTTGGTCGTGAGCTCTGTGCCTTGCTTTTTTTTTTTCCTGCCTCTAAAAGCCTCTGAAACAGAGCTTCAGAAAAAAAGGCTTTTTTTTTTGAAGCTCTGTTTGGAGGCTTTTTTTCTGAAGCTTCTTTCAGAGGCTTTTTTTTTTTTGAAGGACTATCTGTAGTCTGTTCAATTACCTTTCTTTGGTATTGATGTGTAGATTAACCTCTTCCGATCTGTTGGTTATTGTGTCATTCTCCAGTTTTGTTAACATAGTTTGGTTAGAACCTTTACTGATTCTTCTTTTGTTGCTTGCCATATTATTTTAGATAAAAGTCTTTCAGAGGCTTTTTTTCTGAAGCTCTGTTTGGAGGCTTTTTTCTGAAGCTTCTTTCAGAGGCTTCTTTCAACCTCTGAAATTTCCATTTGGGAGGCTGGGAGGGGCTACATTCGGAATATAAGACGCACCCAGATTTTCACCCTCTTTTTTGGGGGAAAAAGATGCATCTTATACTCCGAAAAATACTGTAATCCAGTTTCCTTGGACAGTGGGCATAATTCCCACGCCCCAGCCAACTTGATTCTGCAACTAGCCAGCCCTCTCAAGACAGCAGTCCTCATGAAGGTCCTTTCGGGAGGATGCTAATCTGTCTCCTGCCGAGATCAGCCCCACATGGACAAACTCACCCTCTCGGTGCAACAACTCTTCCTTGGGTTTGGGGTGCATCAGGGTGAACGGCAGCTCCACAGCTACGTCGCTGGAAAGAAAAGATGGAAAGTGAGGCACCCATTTTTGGGTATGGCCAGCACCGGTCTCCTCCTTCTGGGGATGCCCTCTTCTCATGACCTGGAGCTGCTGTGGAGTTTGCCTGATCAAGATTCCTTAAACTGGGTTTGTGGGGAGCCAGGTTAATGCCAGTTCCCGGCAAGGCATTCAAAGAAACCCATTTTTTAAGGGAGGAAAACTTGGCTTTCTTGCTGAGAATTGTGTGAGATTCCGACATTTTTTCTCAACAAGGGATCAGAGAGGGAAGTTGGGGTGATCTTCTCCATTTCAGCCATTTTGTTTTGAAATTAATTTTTAATCCAAGTGGGAGACCTGATGGATGCCACTGGGGGAAAACTCAAGACTCTTTAGCGGACCTAGCCCCCTGCGTTCTACCAACTCAAGCTTCTAGTCCTCATTTCCAATATTTAGCCCCCTGTACATGAAGGTTTCACTTTTGAGGGGATTATTTATTCCTGCTCTCCTAAACCTATGTTAAAAGTTACCTTGCTTTAAGATCCTGCCTTACCTCTGCCACAGTTATATCAACTCAACTTTCTAGTCCTCACTGCTAACACTTAGCTTCATTTACATGAAGGTTTCACTTTTGAGGGGATTATTTATTCCTGCTCTCCTAAACCTATTTTAAAGGTTACCTTGCTTTAAGATCCTGCCTTACCTCTGCCACAGCTATATCAACTCAAGTTTCTAGTCCTCACTGCTAACACTTAGCTTCATTTACATGAAGGTTTCACTTTGGAGGGGATTATTTACTCCTGCTCTCCTAAACCTATCTTAAAAGTTACCTTGCTTTAAGATCCTGCCTTACTTCTGCCATAGCTATATCAACTCAAGTTTCTAGTCCTCATTTTTAACACTTAGCCTCCTTCACATGAAGGGGTTTATTCCCCCCTCAAAGGACCAGGTTTCGGCCCTGAAAGCCTGTTATTAAAATAATTTATGTCAATAATTAGGATTTATTCTAATTATTTATGAAGGGTCCTTGGTGCTCTCTGAGCTTGGTTGTTTTCTTACAGACGTTTCATCACCAAACTAGGGAACATCATCAGTGCTGTAGCAATGCAGTAACAGTATTAGTACCCCATCCCTTCTAGGTGGGGAATGGGATCAGGTCTCTGCATGCAAAGGCAGGGGCTTCCACAGAGGAGGTCAGAAAAGTCAAAATGGCTTCTGTGCTTAGCGACTGCCGCCGCGTCCCTTCTATGCAAAAAAACTTGACTGTTTCGACTTTCCCCGTGGGTGCCCCTGGTGGAGGGAGGCTGCACTGCATTTGATCGGCATGGGTAAAATCTGAAAGCTGTTACCTGGAGGCAAGATCTCCCAGCAAGCTGGCATTGGAAGGAGAGGAGAGAAGAGAGTTAGAATGCAACAGAACAGAACAGAGGAGAATATCGTAGAATAGAAGAATAGAATTATTTATTTGTTTATTTATTAGTTTGATTTATATGCCACCCTTCTCCGGAGACTCAGGGTGGCTTACAATGCATTAAACAATAGCCTTCATACTTTTGCATATTTATACAAAGTCTGTTTATTGCCTCCACTAACTGGGTCCTCAATTGACCTCCCTTAGAAAGGATGGAAGGCTGAGTCGACCTTGATAATTATCATTAGTTGCAATCATAATAAATAGAATTAGAATAGAACAGAATAGAATAGAATGAAAGAAATAATAGGAATAGAGAATAGAATAGAATAGAATAGAATAGAATAGAATAGAATAGAATAGAATAGAATAGAATATTTATTTTATTTTATTTTATTAATTTGATTTATGTGCTGCCCTTCTCCGGAGACTCAGGGCGGCTTACAATGCATTAAGCAACAGCCTTCATACTTTTGTATATATTTATACAAAGTCAGCTTATTGACCCCACAAACTGGGTCCTCAATTTACCCACCTTAGAAAGGATGGAAGGCTGAGTCGACCTTGAGCCTGGCTAGGATTGAACTCGCAAAATTACAGGCAGCTGGATCTTAATTGCTGCCTTTAGTAGGAGACATTAGCCCCCTACGCTACTCAGGCTCCTAATTCATATATGAATTATATTCATATATGAATATGAATTAGGAATAGAATAGAATAAGAAATAGAATAGAACAGAACAGAACAGGACAGAACAGAATAGAATAGAATAGAATATGAATTAGGAATAGAATAGAATAGAAAAAGAAATAGGATAGGATAGGATAGGATAGGATAGGATAGGATAGGATAGGATAGGATAGGATAGGATAGGATAGGATAGGATAGAATAAGGAATAGAACAGAACAGAACAGAATAGAATAAGGAATAGAATAGAATATGAAATAGAAGAGAAGAGAAGAGAAGAGGAAGAATAGAATAGAATAGAATAAGGAATAGAATAGAACAGAACAGAACAGAATAGGAAAATAGAATAGAATAGAATTAGATCTAGAAGAGGGAATAGGATAGAATAGAAATAGAATTAGAATTCTTTATTAGCCAAGGGTGATCGGACACAGGAGGGAATTGTTTTCCAGCACAGAAGCTCACAGTGTGCATATACATGGCAAATAATAGGTCATAGGGTTAAGGGTTAGGAAATACCACAGAAATTTCAGGCTCCATTGCGCCTGGTCTTACCCCCCTCGAGAGACCACCAGCTTGGCTTTCACTTTGTAGGAGACGATAATCCCCAGCACTTCCTTGTTGGCGCCTTCTCTCAACCTGGGATGTGGAGAGAAAATTATTTGAAAAATTATTTGCCTCACGAGCATATAAAAAAAAATTGGTCCAAGTTGAGAACTTCTCTCTTTTTTTTCAGCCTTTCTCTTTCCCTCGGTTGCCTTCGGGGTGCAGAAAAGTCGGTCCTCGACTTACAACAGTTCATTTAGTGACCAGTCGAAGTGACAACAGCACCGAGAAAAGGGATTTAGGACCTTTTTTCACACTTACGACTGTTGCAGCATCCTCGCGATCACGTGGTCGAAGTTCAGACTCATATTTATGACGGTTGCAAGGTCCCAGGATCATGTGACTCCTTTGTGTGACCTTTTGCTGAGCGAAGTCGATGGGGAAGCCATATTCGCTTAACCATCATGTTGGTAATTTAACAACGGCAGTGACTCACTTAACAGCCGCGGCAAGAAATATTGTCAAAGGGGGCGAGACTCACTTTACGACTGTCTCGCTCAGCTATGGAAATTTGGGGCTCTGTTGTGGTCGAGGACTACCTATCTGGCTTCTGCTGGCTAAGGGATTCTGGGAGATGAAGTCCATATGTGTTGGCTAAGGGATTATGGGAATTAGTTCACACGTTGACTGGGAATGTTGGCTGGGGAATTCTGGGAGTTGAAGTCCATATGTCTTGGCTAGGGCAGGGGTGGGCAACTATGGCTTGTGGACTTCAACTCCCAGAATTCCTGAGCCAGCCATGTTAGTTCAGGAATTCTGGGAATTGAAGTCCACAAGTCATAAAAGGGCCATAGTTGCTCACCTCTGGGCTAGGGGATTCTGGGAGTTTGTTCGCACATGCTGGCTAAGGGATTCTGGGAGTTGAAGTCCATATGCGTTGGCTAGAGGATCCTGTAAACCAAGTAAAGGCCACCCTTGTGGGCCATTTTGGGGCCCAGGGCGCCTCTGAGCTCCATCCAAATCCACCGTCCCAAGGGCCCTGGAGGAAAGAGGCACTCACAGGGTGCTGGAAGCCAAATTGGTGTCTTCGTGTTTCAGCTTCCCGTCCAAAGCCAGTCCGCGTTTTTCCCGGTTGTTGGCCAGGAAAGGGGTCAAGGTGTAGACTTTGCAGAAGGTCGAGCTGGGGGCCACCACATCGCTGCAGGGAAGTAAAATGGTTACGGATCGTATAAGGTCTCCTGCCTTGGGAAGCGGGTTGGCATAGAAGACCTCTAAGGTCCCTTCCTGCCTTAGGATTCCATGATCATTCTCTCTCTCTTTCTCTCTATCACCTCTATAATTATCTCTATAGCTCTTCTGTCTGTCTCTGTCTATCCACCAATCTACAGTATTATTATTATCTGTCTGTCTGTCTGTCTGTCTGTCTGTCTGTCTGTCTATCTATCTATCTATCTATCTATCTATCTATCTATCTATCTATCTATCTATCTATCATCTATCATCTCTATCTGTCTGTCTATCTATCTATCTATCTATCTATCTATCTATCTATCTATCTATCTATCTATCTATCTTCTATGATATCTTTCTATCTATCTATCTATCTATCTATCTCCTATTTCTTTATTCTGTCTATCTTTTTTTTTTTAAATTTGATTTATATGCCGCCCTTCTCCGGAGACTCAGGGCGGCTTACAATGCATTAAGCAATAGCCTTCATACTTTTGTATATTTATACAACGTCAGCTTATTGCCCCCACAAACTGGGTCCTCAATTTACCCACCTTAGAAAGGATGGAAGGCTGAGTCAACCTTGAGCCTGGGGAGATTCGAACTTACAGTAATTGCAGGCAGCTGGCATTAATCACAATGCTTTTTTTAGTCTGCTGAGCTACCAGGCTCATATCTATTATACCCGTCTGTCTATCTCTTATCTATCATCTGTCATCCACCCACCCACCCACCCACCCATCCATCCATCCATTATCTTTCTCTCACCTCTCTCTCGTCTATCTAATCCATCTATCTCTCTATCTCTCATCTCTATCTCCTATTTCTTTATTCTGTCTGTCCACCTATTATCTCTGTCTGTCTATCTCTTATCTATCATGTCATCCATCCATCTATTATATATCATCCATCCATTCATCCACCCACCCACCCACCCATCCATTCACCCATTCACCCATCCATCCATCCATCCATCCATCCATCCATCCATCCATTATCTCTCTCTCTCTCATCTATCTAATCCATCTATCTCTCTATCTCTCTATCTATCATCTCTATCTCCTTTTTCTTTATTCTGTCTGTCCATCTATTATCTGTCTGTCTGTCTATCTCTTATCTATCATCTGTCATCCATCCATCTATTATAAATCATCCATCCATTCATCCACCCACCCATCCATCCATCCATCCATCATCTATTTTATCATCCCTCCCTCCCTCCCTCCCTCCCTCTCTCTCTCTCTCTCTCTCTCATCCATCCATCTCTCTATCATCAAAAACTAAACTGTCTCACAACTGGAATAATTTTTGGGGTTTTGGAACAAACTTTGGGTCAGGGAGGGGGATTAGGAAGTGTGTACAGGGTGGGCAGAAATGGGCTCAGTTCAGATTTTAATTTGCACTTTCTAAACTGATACTCCAACCAAACTGCATCTGTTTTTATTGTCTACTCTGGAATTTTACAACACAAGTTTCCAATTAAAGAAAGAATGTGTTTGTCGGCATAAATATGCATATATCAGAGAAAGGAGCAAGCAGAATGTTCCTTATTAGAGGAAAATGCTCGCAGAACAAAATCTTATGGGGGAAAAAGGCATAATAATTAAAAAAGGACAAGAAAGGTTATTGCAAATTGTTGCAGAAACAGCATGCGAGATGCTTAAGCCTGGAAAAATGCAAAACAAGTTCTAATAAGTTATACCATGCTATGCGTGTTGGGGAAGGAAGGATCAGTCACAATGACACCATCACACAAAGGACACAAAGGACATCACTCATACTATTTGCTCCGCCCCATGACATCATCACATGGGCTGCTTTATGACCATTTCGACTTACAACCATAATTATGGGGCCTCATTTTGTTTGGAAGTCAAAGACTACCTGAATGTAGTAATACTTCTCCAAAGTGTCCATAGATCTTGTATATTTTTGCATATGTGCCCATCCTCCTGTGTCTAAGCCCAAATTCTTTGTGTGTCTAATTACACTTGGCCGATAAAGAATATCCTATCCTATCCTATCCTATCCTATCCTATCCTATCCTATCCTATCCTATCCTATCCTATCCTATCCTATCCTATCCTATCCTATCCTAATTCTATTCCACTTCCACTCCTACTCCACTCCACTCCACTCCAATTCACTCCACTCCTTTCCACTCTCACTTCCACTCAGGGGCGAAATCATACCGGTTCAGACCGATTCGGGCAAACCACTAGGGATTATTGGCATCAGTTCGCCGAACTGGTAGCTCTTCCGGCCACTGGATATTCCACAGAATTCAACGTTAAATGCAGCAGAGAGAATATGCTAACTTTTCTCCCTCCGTTCAGAACGAAGCTGCTGCAGTGTGTCCCTTTTAAGGAGGGTAGGGGGCCAGGGGGGAGCAGCTGGAATGGAGCCGTTTTTGTGAAAGGCAGGAAAATGGGGAAGGGGATTTTCCTGCCTGTCATCCATTCTTCAATCTCAGCACATGCTAAGAGAAGGATGGTAGGCAGGAATATTCCCCTCCCCATTTTCCTGCCATTTGCGGCAAGGAGTGGTTGGGAGGGGAGGGGCCGGTGAGGAGCCCCTCGATGTGAGTGATGTCGAGTTGGCCACGCCCACCCAGTCACATGACCTCCCCCAATAAGCCACACCCACAGAACCAGTAGGGGAATTTTTTTTATTTCACCCCTGCTTCCATTCCATTCCATTCCATTCCATTCAGAAGCCAGAGCCCTAGGGCTGGCAGCTGTGCCCATCGGTTGGGTACTCACTCAGTTTCCTCCACGGCCACCGGGCACTTATACTGGGCAGTGTTGAACAGGCAGATGTCGGCATACTGGCGAACTGGAAAGCAAGCAGGAAGAGAAAGAGACACATTTGGGGGTGCCAAGGGATTCTGGGCCAGAGAATGTCCATGGAGCTACCCTGGGTTATTGGTGGTCAAAAAGGGCAAGATGGCGGCCTGGATGATGTCATGGAAGTGTCCTCCCTTTTTTAAAAAAAAAAGAAAAATGGGCGGAGCTTTGATCACTCCATTGTTGTCCCACCTTGCCTTATTTGACCATGCCCCCCAAGGAAACCCCTCCTGGGGGCAACGTCCTCAACCTCAGCCGATGAAGAATTTAAAAGAAAGTGGGGGAAATAATGAAAGAAAATATGAAATAAAATGTAAAGAAAATTACTTTTGTAAGAAGAGGAGAAGGAGGAGGGAAGGAAGGAAAGGGAGGGGGGAGGAAGAGAGGGAGGAAGGAAGGAAAGAGAGAGGGAAGGTGGAAGGAGGGAAGGAAGGAAGGGAAAGAAAAAAGGGATAGAAAGGGTGGGGAGAAGGAGGGAATGGAAGGAAAAGGGAACAGGAGGAGAGGAGGAAGGAAGGATGGAAGGAAAGAAGGAAGGAAGGAGAGAGGAAACAGAAGGGTAGGGAAGAGGAGAAGAGAAGAGGATGGAGAATAGAATAAGGAGAATAGAATAGAGGAGGAGAGGAGAGGAGAGGAAAGGAAAAAAGAGAAGGGAAAGGAAGGGATGGGAAGAGAAGAGGAGAGGAGAGGAGAGGAGAGGAGAGGAGAAGAGAAGAGAAGAGAAGAGAAGAGAAGAGAAGAGAAGAGAAGAGAAGAGAAGAGAAGAGAAGAGAAGAGGATGGAGAATAGAATAAGGAGAATAGAATAGAGGAGGAGAGGAGAGGAGAGGAAAGGAAAAAAGAGAAGGGAAAGGAAGGGATGGGAAGAGAAGAGAAGAGGAGAGGAGAGGAGAGGAGAGGAGAGGAGAGGAGAAGAGAAGAGAAGAGAAGAGGATGGAGAATAGAATAAGGAGAATAGAATAGAGGAGGAGAGGAGAGGAGAGGAAAGGAAAAAAGAGAAGGGAAAGGAAGAGAAGAGAAGAGAAGAGGAGAGGAGAGGAGAGGAGAGGAGAGGAGAGGAGAGGAGAGGAGAGGAGAGGAGAAGAGAAGAGAAGAGGATGGAGAATAGAATAAGGAGAATAGAATAGAGGAGGAGAGGAGAGGAGAGGAAAGGAAAAAAGAGAAGGGAAAGGAAGAGAAGAGAAGAGAAGAGAAGAGGAGAGGAGAGGAGAGGAGAGGAGAAGAGAAGAGAAGAGAAGAGAAGAGAAGAGAAGAGAAGAGAAGAGAAGAGAAGAGAAGAGAAGAGAAGAGGATGGAGAATAGAATAAGGAGAATAGAATAGAGGAGGAGAGGAGAGGAGAGGAAAGGAAAAAAGAGAAGGGAAAGGAAGAGAAGAGAAGAGAAGAGAAGAGGAGAGGAGAGGAGAGGAGAGGAGAGGAGAAGAGAAGAGAAGAGAAGAGGAGAAGAGAAATGTAAGTGGACAGACAGATTTTGTTTAATGGACTATGCATGTTTAAAAAGTGTAAAATATGTATGTAAACGAAGTGCACAAAAAACAGGACCCTCCTCACTAATTCCCGTGTCCCGTCTGGCCATTGGTTCAGACCAGGGTCTTGGATTCCAAGTTCTCTGGATTTTCATATCCCTCCCTCCCTCTTCCTGCCCTTCCCTCTAGGGACCCAAAGGACAAAATAGCATCTGATGACCTCATGCCGTCCACCAGACTCCCAATCCTGAACAACTCAGCTCCATTTTCCACCCACAACTCTGCCAAACCTTTCTGCATCCCACTCTGGAGGAGGACCAGCTCCTACGTGGGAAGACCTTGCCTTCTCTCCTTGATGCCACCACCAGAGGCCAAGGCAGGAGAACCTCCCTCCATACCTGAGATTTTAATCTTCTTGACCATCTTGTTGGTGTTGTTTGTCACATGGACATTGACGTTGATGGGTTCTCCGTGATAATAGATCTGTGGGGAGACAAACCACAAAGCGAGAAGGCCTTTAAGGTGAAACTTCTCAGAAGGGGGCCCAGGAATTCTCCTTCAGCTCCTCCAATCATGGAAGAGCCTCTTCTAGGGATCCCCAATTCCACCCAGATCTTCTGAGCCTCCGGCCAAAAAAAGGCTGCCCCAGCCAGTACAAGCCAGGTATCCAAGGTCATAAACAAGCAAACATTTGGAGAAATTTAACAGAACAACAGAATAACAGAGGTGGAAGGAACCCTAGAGGTCTTCTAGTTCAACCCTCTGCCTAGGCAGGAAACCTTATACCCCTTAAGACAAATGGTTATCCAACCTCTTCTTAAAAACTTCCAGTGTTGGAGCATTCACAACTTCTGATGGCAAGCAGTTCCACTGATTCATTATTCCAACTGTCAGGAAATTTCTCCTTAGTTGCTTCCCTCTTTGATTCGTTTCCACCCATTGCTTCTTGTCCTGTCTTCAGGAGCTTTGGAGAATAGCTTGACCCCCAAATCTTCTTTGGGGCAGCCCCTGAGATATTGGAAGACTGCTATCCTGTCTCCCCTCGTCCTTCTTTTCCTTAAACTAGCCATGCCCAGTTCCTGCAACCGTTCTTCATATGTTTTAGCCTTCAATCCCCTTAGTGGCTCTTCTCTGCACTCTTTCTAAAGTCTCAACTTCACTAATCCATACCGTGTTTCTTCAAAAATACGACTGGGTCTTATTTTCTTTTGACCCCTGAAAAAATAGTAGGGTAGAGTAGGGCTTAATTTTAACACATGCGCACAAAACGGTGGTGGGCAGTGGTGCAATCCAATTTTTTTTACTACCGGTTCTGTGGGTGTGGCTTGGTGGGTGTGGCAGGGGAAGGATACTGCAAAATCCCCATTCCCTCCCCACTCCAGGGGAAGGATACTGCAAAATCTCCATTCCTTCCCCACTCCAGGGGAAAGATATTGCAAAATCTCCATTCCCTCCCCACTCCAGGGGAAGGATATTGCAAAATCTCCATTCCTACGCCACTCCAGGGGCCAGCCAGAGATGGTATTTGCCGGTTCTCCGAACTACTCAAAATTTCTGCTACCTGTTCTTCAGAACCTGTCAGAACCTGCTGGATTTCACCCCTGGTGCTGGTCCTGGCTGTACACCGCCCTGAGTCCTCATGGAGAAGAGCGGTATATAAATTTGATATAAAATAAAATAAATAAATATTCCACCTCTCTGGAGCAAGAATGGACTTCCTCACTTGGAGTCCCCAAGAGACTTCGCCCAACTCAAGTACCTCTTTATCCAGCGATGCTTCTAAATGGAGGGGCTTGTCGGACATGAGGAATTGCCGGGTAGTTTCAGCCATGGGCTGCGGGCCAGGCCGCTCGGGCGCGTACTGGACTTTGCGGATGACCAAGCGCACGGAGTTCCTGCAGCAGCAATTGGGGACAAAACAGACGTCACTCTAGAAAATGTTTACTCCAGCCTTCCCCTTCTGAGCTCTTGGATCCCCAAGCGGGATGTACCGGTATCAGAGGTGAAATCTACTTACCTTCCTTACCGGTTCGGAAGTGCATGCGCTGCATCACATGAGTGCGCAGACCCTCTGCGCATGCACAGAGGGTAAAAAACACGCCCTTGTCTCCTCTCGATTGGACTACTGTAATGCTCTCTACATGGGGCTCCCCTTGAAAAGCACCCGGAGGCTCCAGCTGGTCCAGAATGCAGCTGCGCGGGTGGTTATGGGCGCAACCCGTTGTGCCCATGTGACCCCCCTCCTGCGTGAGCTGCACTGGCTCCCAGTGGTCTTCCGGGTGCGATTCAAGGTGTTGGTTACCACCTTTAAAGCGCTCCATGGCATCGGACCGGGTTACCTTCGAGACCGTCTCCTGCCACCAGTAGCCTCCCACCGGCCAGTCCGCTCCCACAGAGAGGGTCTCCTCAGGGTGCCATCGGCCAAGTTATGTCGGCTGGCGACACCCAGGGGGAGGGCCTTCTCTGTGGAGCTCCCACTCTCTGGAATGAACTGCCCCCAGAATTACGTAAGATCCCTGATTTCCGTGTATTCCGCTGTGCCCTCAAAACCTTTTTGTTCTGCCAGGCCGGGCTATCGATGTGAAGATTTTTAAATTGGTTTTAATCTGGGATTTTTAAATTTGGGGTTTTATATTGAGCCAAATTATTTAATATTTTTAAATTTTAAATTGTAGTTTGTCTTGTGCTTTTAATTAGGCTGTGCACCGCCCCGAGTCCTTCGAGAGAGGGGCGGTATAGAAATAAAATTATTATTATTATTATTATTATTATTATTATTATTATTATTATTATTATTTCCTGGTTAAAACTAGGAAGTAGTGACACCCAGGAGGGTGGGTGGAGCCTCGCGCCGCCATCGCTACCGGTTCTCCGAACCATCTGCCACAATCACTACCGGATTGCCCGATCCGGTCTGAACCGGGAGCATTTCAACCCTAACTGGTATGCAGCAGTGGTGATATCCAATTTTTTTTTGACTACCGGTTCTGTGGGTGTGGCTTGGTGGGCGTGGCAGGGGGAAGGATATTGCAAAATCCCCATTCCCTCCTCACTCCCGGGGGAAGGATATTGCAAAGCTGGCTGAGGAACTCTGGGAGTTGAAGTCCACAAGTCTTCAAGTGGCCAAGGTTGGAGATCCCTGGTCTAGATGAAGACTCAGAGGCCCCCGCAGATGCCCGGCCCAACACTCTACCAACAACCGAAGCCACTGAAATCAGGTTACAACAGGTTGGTTGCAACCACATTGGCTGGCCTACCTCTTGTGAATCTTCTCCTCCAAATTCTCCGCGCAGAAGGCTTTGACCTCATAGTCCACCCCGCAAGCCTAAAAGCAAGAATGGGCCAGATGTGAAGTTAGGGTTCGAAGGGGTGGGGTCAGACTAGAAGACCTCTAAGCTCCCACTCAACCCTACGATGCTAGGACATCAGGACCGTTTTCATCTTCTTTTGAGAAAACCACAAGCAGTACCGATAAACCTCTGTTTACAACCATGATTGGGTTCCAGCATTTCTGTCGCTAAGTGAGCCATGCCCTCTTTTTACAACTTTTTCTTAGCCAGGGTTATTAAGCCAACCACTCCAGTTGTTAAGTGAGTTGTGTGGTTGTTAAGCCAATCCGGCTTCCCCCCCGCCCCCATTGACTTTGCTTGTCGGAAGCCGGTGGGGAAGATCGCAAAACGAGGATCGCGGGATGCTGCAAACATCGCAAATATACGGGGGTTGCCAAGAGCCCAAATTTTGATCACATGGTCGCGGGGATCCTGTGACAGTTGTAAATGTGAGGAACGGCTTTACGTCACTTTTTTGAGTGCTGTTGTAAGTTCAAATGGTCACTAAATGGATGGTCGTAAATTGAGGACTACCTGTATAATCTTTCATCCTAAAGATTAAAGCTCCTCTAGTTTTACTCCTCATCAATAAAGATTGGTAATTCTTTCTTTCTTTCTTTCTTTCTTTCTTTCTTTCTTTCTTTCTTTCTTTCTTTCTCTCTCTCTCTCTCCTTCCTTCTTTCCTTCCTCCCTCCCTTCCTTCTGCCCTTCCTTCCTTCCCTCCCTCTTTCTTTCTCTCTCTCTTCTTCCTTCTTTCCTTCCTTCCCTTCCCTTTCTCTTTCCTTCCTCCTTCCCTTCCTTCTGTCCTTCCTTCCTTCCCTCTCTCCCTCCCTTCCTCTTTCTTTCTCTTCTTCTTTCCTTCCTTCCTTCCTTCCCTCCCTCTTTCTTTCTCTCTCTCTCTTCTTCCTTCTTTCCTTCCTTCCCTTCCCTCTCTTTCCTTCGTCCTTCCCTTCCTTATGTCCTTCCTTCCTCCCTTCCTTCCCTCTCTCCCTCCCTCCCTCCCTCTCTCTCTCTTTCTTTCTTTCCTTCCTTCCTTCCTTCCTTCCTTCCTTCCTTCCTCCCTCCCTTCTCTTCCCTTTCTTTCCTTCCTCCTTTCCTTCTGTCCTTCCTTCCCTCCCTCCCTCTGTCTCTCCCTCCCTCCCTCTTTCTTTCTTTCTTTCTCTTCTTCCTTCTTCTCTTCCTTCCCTTCCCTTCCCTTTCTCTTTCCTTCGTCCTTTCCTCCCTTCTGTCCTTCCTTCCTTCCCTCTCTCTCTCTCTCTCCCCCCCCCCTCTCTCTTTCTTTTTCTTTCTTTCCATTTCTGTTGAGGGCTCAGCAGCTCCTTATCCAACTGTCTGCCTAGTCTGCAGCTCTTCCTTCTGTCTCCCCAGGTTGTTCTCACTTCCCGTTACACAAGCGATATTAGTGCAGCTTTCTGAGCAGCTTTTTGAAGCGTCTGAAAGTACCCAGAGCTTTGCTAGATGCCACAGATTCTTCTCCCGCCTCCCCCGCTCTAGTTCCAGGGATCCTCTATCCACTGTACCCCCCCACCCCTCGCCAATTCCCTACCTTCCCAGTGTCCTCTGGGCCGGGCTGCAGCGTCACGGAGCAGGGGAGATTGGGAGGAATCTGTGCAAAACAAACGCAAATGGAAAAATCAAAACACCCCCCCCACGAAAGGCCAAATCCTGCTTGCCCAGCCTGGTTGTGCAAAATGCAAGCAAGGAGCAATTTGTTTTGTTGTTCCCCACAACGCAAACCTTGCCATCCTGATTAATGCAGCCACCTCAAGCAGAGAGCAGAGAAAGAGACAATATTGCACATCAAAAAAAAGAGAAAGACATGAAAGAAAGAAAGAAAGAAAGAAAGAAAGAAAGAAAGAAAGAAAGGAGGGAGGGAGGGAGGGAAGGAAGGAAGGAAGAAGAGAGAGAAAGAAAGAGGGAGGGAGAGAGGGAGGGAAGGAAGGACAGAAGGGAGGGAAGGAGGAAGGAAAGAGAAAGGGAAGGGAAGGAAGGAAAGAAGGAAGAAGAGAAAGAGAAAGAAAGAGGGAAGGAAGGAAGGAAGGAAGGAAGGAAGGAAGAAAGAAAGAAAGAAAGAAAGAAAGAAAGAAAGAAAGAAAGAAAGAAAGAAAGAAAGAAGGAAAGAAAGAAAGGAAGGAGAACAGCTATTTGCAGTTTACATCAATCCTACTCATTATGCTGCTCAATGCCCTACAAACCACTTTGCTTCCTCCATATCAATTTACTGTTTTACAGATTGCTTTTTCTTCTTTAAACTTCTTCCCTCTCTCCATCCAAGGATCTGCTTCTTTGGTTTTGTCTTCCTCTCAACCCAGTCGGTCTTCTTTTCTATATTTGCTTTATGATTAAGTTTTCATTCATTCATTCAGCTACTGACTGAATCTCCAAACTCGACATTAAACTCTGAAATGTTATTTCTGTTTTCCTTTTAGGTTTTCTTACTGCTTTTTAAAAATTGTTTTAATTGTTTTTAACCTGTAAAAATGAAGCATTTTTATACTGTGTGTGACCAGCCATACACTAAATAAATAAATAAGTATTTGAGGGGCTGTCACAAAGAAGAGGGAGTCAAGCTATTCTGACGGCAGGAAGAGTCAAGCAAATCTGAAGGCAGGAAGAGATGGATGGAAACAATAGATGGAAACTAACCAAGGCGAGAAGGAGATTAAGGAAAAACTTCCTAACAGTGAGGACAATTAAGCAGGGGAACAGCTTGCCACCAGAAACCGTGGACGCTCCATTACTGGAGGTTTTTAAGAAGAGACTGGACAGCCCCTTGTCTGAAATGGTATAGGTTCCAGGGGGCTGGACTAGAAGATCTCAAAGGTCCCTTCCAACTCATTCTATTCTACCTCATTTAGATTCTCTACTTCACCTTATCCAAGGCAGCGTTCGCTACCAAGGCTACGGAGAGAGGGACAGGAGGCCAAAAGGAGAGCCAAGGGAAGCGGGGGTTGTACCTCAAAAGTAAAGGGGTACGCCTGCTCCCCCAGCTTCTTCACCAGCCGTTCCTGCAGCCTCGTCAGGGGCTTCTTCTCTTCGGCCACTGGAGGGAAAGCCTGGACATTGGAGACGAAGAGGTCTTTGCGGAAGGTGAGGCCCAGGACATCCAGATCCTCCCGGCCATAACGGAAAGCACAGGTCAACGTCACGAAAACTGCAGGGAGGAACAAGAGAAGCCGGGAAGACCCCCGAAATCAACAGAGGGGGCAAAGGCTGCGGTCCAAAGTCGGGAAGGAGACCTTGCAGAATTCGGAATCGGAAGGTCCTTCAGCTCTGAAGCTACCACGCGGAGAGAAACCACATTTAGAAGTAGTCCTTGACTTACAACCGTTCATATCACATCGGACACCTGTACAATTAGCACAGGGGGCCCCCAAGGCTGTGTGCTCTCCCCACTTCTCTTCTCTCTGTATACCAATGACTGCATCTCAAACGATCCATCTGTTAAACTACTGACGTTCGCAGAGGACCCAACAGTGTTCGGTCTCATTCGAGACAACGATGAATCCGCATACAGACGGGAGGATGAACAACTAACCTCGTGGTGCGACCGGAACAATCTGGAACTGAACACACTCAAAACGGCAGAAATGATGGTGGACTTTAGGAGAAATCCTTTCATACTTCTACCTCTTACAATACTAGACAGCACAGAATCAACGGTAGAGACCTTCAAATTTCTACGTTCTATCATATCTCAAGACCTGAAATGGACACCCAACATCAAAAACGTCATCAGAAAAGCACAACAAAGAATGTTTTTTCTGCGCCAACTCAGAAAGCTCAAACTGACCAAGGAGCTGCTGATCCAGTTCTACAGAGGAATTATGGAGTCTGTCATCTGCACCTCCATAACTGTCTGGTTTGGCTCTGCAACCCAACAAGACAGACCCAGACTTCAGAGGATAATTGGAACTGTAGAAAAATCCATGGCTACCAACCTGCCTTCCATGGAGGACCTGTCTACTGCACGAGGCAAAAAGAGGGCTGGGAAAATATCTACAGACCCCTCGCATCCTGGACATCAACCGTTTCAACTCCTACCCTCAAAACGAGGCTATAGAGCACTGCACACCAGAACAACTAGGCACAAGGACAGTTTTTTCCCCAACGCCATCACTCTGCTCAACAAATAATTCCCTCAACACTGTCAAACTAGTTACTAAGACTGCATTACTATTAATCTTCTCATCATTCCCATCACCCATCTCCTCCCACTTATGACTGCATGACTGTAACTTATTGCCGTATCTTTACGATTTATATTTGCCACAAATAGCAAAATTACAAGATTCTATCTATACTATCACACAAAAACTCAGAACTACGGGGTTCTATTTGCAGCAGCCAATTGTCGTGCTTGGCTGCTCTCATGGGATGGAGCTAGGATGGAGCCTGGAGTGCCTGGTGTTGCCTCCGTTTCTGGACACGTAAATACCGAAATAATGTCTCTTGGCCATGATATGAAAGCAAGTTCAGACTTATATGAACCAATGTTCTGCCCCAGCTACGGACCCCAAAGAACGCAGCACACACAAAGTCTGTTCAAACCTTAGTTTACTAAATAAACCAGTTTTTTACAACAACAGGTGTTAATTAACTGCATTAACAGCTGCCAAGAATTCAAAGAATAATAACTGAAAGCTTACTGTGGTTGGCAGAATGCCCAGAAACAATTTGTAGGAAGCTGATAAGCAAGACACGAAGGTATGTGAATGAAGTTGTTCCCTGCAAATTGCTTCAGTCGGCGTTCCTCCTTAAATAGGCTAAGGGAGTGGCCAATTAGCCCCAAGCCTTACTCTCGAGGAGACCTCCTCCTGAGGAGCCACTCCTGCCTTTTGGCAGCTCTGCACACCCGTGCGTCGAGAAGAGGCTCTTCCTCTTCTTCCTCTTCACCCATGGAAGCTTCTGGAGGTTCTGAAGGCCCTGGCTGAATCCCCGCCTCTGGCACCAGATCTTCTCCAGCCTCCTCATTGTCCGACTCGAGTGCCAGCTGCACAGGCTGCTGGCGCAGCACCACACCAGCCTCCTCGCTGTCAGAATCAGCTACTAGCTGCACCGGCCGCTGTTGGGCCATAACAACCGAGTGGATCCAAGTATGTTTCAGAAGTTGAAGATGACCAATTGGATATGGAACTTTTAGTTGAAAACGAGTGAGTATTCTGTGCTTTAAATCTATACCATTCACTAACACTTTAGCAGTGCAGGCCCAGAATTTTGATCCTAGTAATAATTGTGTCTATGAGTCACACTCGAATTTGCATGATTCAGGGCACTGAATTCTGAATTTAGTGAATCAGGGCAATTTGTGTTTGCAAGGATTTTTATCTAGGAGCACTGGCAATCAGTCAAAAGCCAGTGTACAACTACTATAGCCAGAAAGTTTTAGTAAAAGATACCCCACCTACAGACAAGAGGGGGAAACACCCTCGTAAGCAATTCTTTGCTACAGCCAGACAAACAGACAATTGACCATATTAATTCATTTCCGAGGGTGGAGTTGCATTATTGTCGTGCTACAACTAAAAAAAGAATACTTCGAATCTTCACTGAACGTAAGCATCGTGTACGAGCTGTATAAAGAAAAAAGCAGCGAAACGGGAACTGAACCCGTCAAACTCTCTTACTATCAAACTGTATTCAACGATGAATTTAACCTGGCATCCCATGTTCCCAAAAAAGATCGCTGTGACCTTTGCGAGGAACAGAAAATCACCACTCCGTGTGTTCAAAGCACTTTCAGTAATGTGCCGTATGCTAAAGTTTCACAACTAAAATTCACCCAGACCCCTTCAACAGTAAAGTTCAAGACAACTTTTGCTGTGGAAAATTGGAACACGGTCACCATCTGTGCCTTTGAAAAGAAGACGAGGAGTGTTCGTGGGAAACCTGCTTCGCCAACACTGCCGGCCGCATCTGTTACATTGCCTGTGCCTAAGACAGAGTTACAGGTACACACACTATCCAAAGCTAAACAAGAAGTCTGCACTGCACACCAGAACAACGAGACACAAGGACAACTTTTTCCTGAACGCCATCTAACTCTGCTAAACAAATAAATTCACTCAACACTGTCCAACTATTCACTAAGTCTGCACTACTATTAATCTTCTCATCGTTCCCACCACCCGTCTCCTTCCACTTATGACTGTATGACTGTAACTTTGTAGCTGGTATCCTCTATGATTTATATTGATATTGTTTCCTTATTGCTTATTTGTTCCCTATGACTATCATTAAGTGTTGTACCTTATGATTCTTGAGGAATGTATCTTTTATTTTATGTACACTGAGAGTGTATGCACCAAAGACAAATTCCTTGTGTGTCCAATCACACTTGGCCAATCAAGAATTCTATTCTATTCTATTCTGTTCTGTTCTGTTCTGTTCTGTTCTGTTCTGTTCTGTTCTGTTCTGTTCTGTTCTGTTCTGTTCTGTTCTGTTCTATTCTATTCTATTCTATTCTATTCTATTCTATTCTATTCTATTCTATTCTATTCTTGTATTATTCTACTTTCTATTCTACTCTACTCTACTCTACTCTATTCTACTCTACTCTACTCTACTCTACTCTACTCTACTCTACTCTACTCTACTCTACTCTACTCCACTCCACTCCACTCCACTCCACTCCACTCCACTCCACTCCACTCCATTCCTTATCCTATCCTATCCTATCCTATCCTATCCTATCTATCCTATCCTATCCTATCCTATCCCATTCCATTCCTTAATTCTATTCTATTCTATTCTATTCTATTCTATTCTATTCTATTCTATTCTATTCTATTCTATTCTATTCTATTCTATTCTATTCTATTCCCTATCCTATCCTATCCTATCCTATCCTATCCTATCCTATCCTATCCTAAAAGACATAGAAAGTATGCTCAAATGGATGCCTAAAGTCGATAATGACTATTATTGCACCATTTTGAAGAAACTTTTATGCAAAACTGGGGTTAAAATAGTAATTCTCGGTATTAAGACATGTATTTACATTCTTACATTTAATGCTGAAACTTCAAATAGTAATTTACAAGCATTTTATGGTCATAAAAACAAATTCGACTTAATATCTAGTTGAATTCAGTGGGGTTTTTTTCAAATTTTTTTTTAATTAAACTTTGAAATTCTCATTTTTATGGTGTAACTTAGTGTGATAAGGTTCTATCTGATATTCGGAGCCTCCAGTATAACTCCAAGATGAGTCACCATCAGCCTCATTTTTTTTTCCTTGCATGCGTTATTTGTTGGTAGGCTCACATACCAAAATTTTTCCTTCTACGTACAATGGGGTAACCAGTACAATTTTTCAAATGTTTAAGGCTCATTTCCCAAAAAAATGGTCGGGACACCCATAGAACCCTGTAATTCTGAGGTAGCAAACTTTAAGAATAAAGTTCTTTATTTATTCTTTATTTATTTAAGAATAAATAATGTATGGTGGACTTGTAAAAAAGTTAAAGCATTTTGGATAAAAATATGGTGGATTATTCAAAATATCCTTAAAAAGAGGATAAAAGTTTACTCCACAATTTGTTTCTGTTGGGTACAATTACAGATTGTATGGTTATAGAGACTAATTTAATCTTGAATTTAATAACTGCAGCAAGACTGTTGGTGGTGCAGTACTGGAAGAAGGAAGATTTGCCTACTATTCAAGAATGGACATTAAAAGCAGCAAACTTAGCAGAGACGGCTAAAATCTCAGCATATCTGAAGGACCATTCAAATGAAGAAATATATGTTGGAATGGAGAAGATGGGATAGATAGATTATATTCAAAGCAAATATCGTACTAAAAAATTTCAAATAGCTGATGAATGAATAAAGAGATGTATTTAAACTTAGTTCAGCAAAAGGGGAGTTAAAGAACAAGAGGGAAATAGGATGCAATAGTCAGTTAGATTATGATTGTTAAATGCTATACCCTGTATTTTGCTCTGGGAAGTAGGGAGGGGGAGTGCTGGAGGGGGGAGGGTTGGGGGGGAGGAGGGAGGGGGATGGGGAAACGTTTGTAAAATTTATTAAAACTTTTCAATTAAAAAAAAAAAGAATAAATCATAAATTATTTTACCTTTCCGCTCTTTTAAGTATTCCGGATCTACCAAGACGACACCATCTGCGGAGAGAACAGAGTCATAAATATGAGAGCCAAGTGGAAAAACAGCAGTGGTGAAATCCAATTTTTTTTACTGCCAGTTCTGTGGCCGTGGCTTGGTGGCTGTGGCTTGGTGGGCATGGCAGGGGAAGGATACTGCAAAATCTCCATTCCCACCTCACTCCTGGGGGAAGGATATCGTAAAATCTCCATTCCCACCCCACTCTGGGGCCAGCCAGAGGTGGTTTTTGCCGGTTCTCCGAACTACTCCAAATTTCCACTACCGGTTCTCCGGAACCTGTCAGAACCTGCTGGAATTCACCCCTGAAGTACTGTTGTCAACTTACAACAGTTCGTTTAGTAACTGTTCAAAGTTACAACGGCACTGCAAAAAGCGACTTACGACCGTTTTTCACACTTGCGACCATTGTGGTATCCCCATAGTCGCGTGATCAAAATTCGGACGCTTGGCAAGCGATTCGTATTTATGACCGTTGCAATATCCTGGGCTCCTGTAATCCATTTTTGGGCCCTTCTGACCAGCGTAGTCAATGGAAAAATCGGATTCATTTAACGACCGTGTGACTATCTTAACAACTGCAAGGATTCACTTAACAACGGTGGCAAGAAAAGTTGTAAAAGGGGGCAAAATTCACTTAACAAATGTCTCACTTAGCAACATAAATTTGGGGCTCAGTTGTGGTCATTAGCAAAGGTCTATCTGTTATTTCTTTATCTGATTTTTATTCTGCTTTTATTGGTTAACAGGTAACTCAAGCAGGCGAAAAGAGACAATGGGTTGGTCGTAAGTGGAAGGACTGATTGAGAGTCAGTTTTGTATCGGTGCTGATTTATATATATATTTATATATTTATATTTGTTTAACTTGTATGCCTCCTTTCTCCGGAGACTCAAGGCGGATTTAACTTCCAATGGTCGATAAACGAATAAAGCCAAGGAGTGCTTACCACAATTTGGATCCCGTTCTCCTCTGCGTGCACCTCAGGTAGTCCTCGATTTACAACCACAATTGGAGCCCAAAATTTCCGCTGCTAAGCAAGACACTTCTTAAGTGAGCTTTGCACCATTTTACGACCTTTCTCCCCCGCCATTGTTAAGCGAATCACTGCAGTAGTTAAGCTAGCCACACGGTTGTTCAGTGAATCTGGCTTTTCCGTTGATTTCACTAGCATAGAATAACAAGGGGACCTTGTGGGTCATCTAGTCCAACCCCGTGCTTAAGCAGGAGGCCCTTTTTGTAAAAGGGGATCATGTGACCCCCGAGACACTGCGACCATCATAAATATGAGTCAGTTGTGCCGAGCATATGACTTTTGATCACGTGACCACGGTCGTTAAGTGTGAAAACCAGTTGTAAGTCACTTTTTCCAGTGCTGTTGTAACTTCCAACATTCACTAAATGAACTGTTACAAGTCGAGGACTACCCATAAGTGCCTTTTTATCACATGGGTCCACATTTGGGGCTGACTGGGACCCCCAGATCCTTCTCGCGTGCCCTACCGTGTAAAGCCGGGACCCCCAATCCTAGATTTTGAGTGATGGTTTTCCTTCTCAGATGCAGGACCTGACATTTCAACTCCATTCAGTGCATTTCGATCCACTACCCAAGACTATCTGGATCAGGGGTGTCAAACTCAAGGCTGGCGGGCTGGATCCAGCCCACAATGTGGTTGAATGTGGCCCGCGGAGCCATCCCATTCTATCTGCGTTGCTTTGCCCCAATGCAAAGAGGAAACATGCCAGCAGTTTGGGGAGTGGCGTCAAGCTGGCCACGCCCACCCAGCTAGCCACACCCAGTGAGCGGCATCAAGCTGACCATGCCATGGGTGAAATCCAGCAGGTTCTGACAGGTTCTGGAGAACCGGTAGTGGAAATTTTGAGTAGTTTGGAGAACCGGCAAATATCACCTCTGGCTGGCCCCAGAATGGGGTGGGAATGGAGGTTTTGCAGTATTCTTTCCCTGGAGTGGGGTGGGAATGGAGATTTTGCAGTATCCTTCCCCTGCCATGCCCACTAAGCCACACCACGCCCACCAAGCCACGCCCACAGAACCGTTAGTAAAAAAATTTGGATTCACCACTGGGCCACGCCCACCCAATCGGCTACCCCCAAACCTCCACCCCGATGTCAACCACCGCCCTGATGTGGCCCTCAATGAAATTGAGTTTGACACCCCCGATCTAGACCCTTACGGATCTTCTCCTCCAGGTCTGAAACATCATCTACCCTGGATCATCTTCAAGGGAGGGCACCCCTTCCTCTGGACATCCCCCCCTCCCCCAATTCTGTTTAGCTTTGGGTCCAAGTGGGTAGCATCCTTCCTCTCCGTCCGAAAATCCTGATCTCGGTTACTTGACGGCATTCCGACAACTCCACTTGGGTCCCCCACTTACCAACTGGGTCGACGAGATCTATGTGGTCGACGAAGTCTCTCTTGCCCAGGTAAACGGTGAGCTGCCAGGGGGCAAAAGGGACAGAGAGACATTAGCCAGAACAAAATGAAAGAGGCCCGGAGAGAAGTCACCTTGGCAAGACAGGAAGGAGACTTCGTCTGTTCCTCAGGAGCAACGGAACAGAGTCATTCAAGAAAGATTTAGCATGAGTTTCTCCTACTCTCTCTCTCTCTTGACCTCTATCTGTCTATTTAAGAAAAGATTGGAGAATCATAGGTTTGAAAAAGTATAAGGTTTCCTGCTTCATCAGGGAGTTGGACTAGAAGACCTCCAGCTCTGTTATTCTGATATCTATCATCTCCCTCATCTGTATATCTCTCATCTAGTTACCTATCAATCAATCTTTCATCTGTCTGTCTCTGTCTATCTATCTATCTATCTATCTATCTATCTATCTATCATCTATCTATATCTATATCTATCTATCGTCTCTATCCATCCATCCATCCAATTTCTCTATCTCATCTATCTCTCCTACCTGTCCATCTATCCTATCTGTCTGTCTGTCTGTCTGTCTGTCTGTCTGTCTGTCTGTCTGTCTCTATCTATCTATCTATCTATCTATCTATCTATCTATCTATCTATCTATCTATCCATCCATCCATCCCTCTCTCTATCTATCCATCCCTCTCTTCACCCATCTATCTATCTATCTATCTATCTATCTATCTATCTATCTATCTATCTATCTATCTATCTATCTATCTATCTATCTATCTATCATCTATCTATCTATCCATCCATCCCTATCTATCTATCCATCCCTCTATCTATCTATCTATCTATATCTATCGCTATCTCTCATCTATCTATCTATCTATCTATCTATCTATCTATCTATCTATCTATCTATTTTAAAAATTGGACTTTGTGTGTTTTATTATTGTGAGCCGCCCTCAGTCCTTTCAGAGATAGGGTGGCATATAAGTCTAAATAATAAATAAATAAATAAATAAATAAATAAATAAATATCTAATCTATCTATCTATCCATCCATATCTGTCTGTCTATCTACCTACCTACAGTATCTATCCATCCATCCATCCATCCATCTCTCCCTCTGTCTCTCCTTCCTTCCTTCCTTCCATCCATCCATCCATCCATCCATCCATCCATCCATCCATATCTGTCTCTGTTTATCTATGTACCTACCTACCTATGTTATCTATCCATCTATATCTATCTATCTATCTATCTATCTATCTATCTATCTATCTATCTATCCATTCATCCATATCTATCTGTCTGTTTATTTACCGACCTACTTACAGTATCTATCCATCCATCCATCCATCCATCCATCCATCCATCCATCCATCTCTCTCTCCATCCCTCCATTCCTATCTATCTATCTATCTATCTATCTATCTATCTATCTATCTATCTATCATCTATCTATCATTATTATCTATCTATCTATCATCTATCTATCTATCTATCTATCTATCTATCTATCATTATTATCTATCTATCATCTATCTATCTATCTATCTATCTATCTATCTATCTATCTATCTATCTATCTATCTCATATCTATCTATCTATCTATCTATCTATCTATCTATCTATCTATCTATCTATCATTACTCCGTTTCTCTCTTTCATATCTGTCTGCCTATCTACTTATTGTACCTATCCATCCTCTTACCTACCTACCTAATTATCTTTCTCTCTATAAATTATCTGTCTGTCTGTCTATCATTTATCTATGTCATATCTCCCTCCCTCTCTCTCTCTCTCAAATTTCTATGCTGCTCATCTCACTGATCCATCAACATCCTCCCTTCTTAAACTTTTCTTCCTAATGCAGCCGGCCACTGGAATTTAATTTAGCTTCTAATTCAGTTTATGTCCTCAGTGGCCATTCCTGTCAGTGTTGATGGGAGCGTTTTTGGTATTTCCTGGATCAGGCTGCTGTTTACCATCTCTCTGTCCACCACTCAACCCTCAGCTACACTCACATTCCCAGCTCTCTTCTCTGATCAGCTGACAAAATCAGAGAGAGAGAGAGAGGGAGAGAAAGAGAGGGAGGAAGGGAGAGAGAGAGAGAATAAAGAGAAGAGGAGAGAGAGAGAGAGAAAATGTCTTGAAAGGGTTTTCAAAAGAGCTGGCTGCTGAGAGAAAACAGACCAAGAGGGTTTAGGGTGAAAAAAAAACCCTCTGCTTTTTTCAAATTCATTCTGCCTTTTTATGTCAGCTGCAAACCAGGAAACGGAACATGTCTGTTTGTGAACGGTTATTATTTCTAACCGCTGAATATATTTTATTCCATTTCCGATAAAAATGTCTCCTGAAGTGTCTCACCCCTCCCAAAACGAATAAAAAAACCCCCTCCACATAATAAAAACAGTGAATTGAAAACAATATAAAACCTGACCGTAATAAAGAGGAAGAGGGGAGAAAAACAAAGGAAAAAAAAACAGAAATAAAAAAAAATCAACCATCCAATGTCCACATCTTTTTACTGTTTTTTAATCTTGCTTCTAATCTACCTATTTTTTCCCACTCATTTTATATATATATACATATATTTGTTTTCTGAGGTTTTCGCGGGTGTTTGTATGTAGGTCTTTGGTTATTCGGGTCTTCTCCCGCGTAGAATTGGAAGTATCTTGGCGACGTTTCGACGAAGTCTCATTCGTCATCTTCAGGCTGGTGTTCTCGGCTTCGTTCTTCCAGGAGCAATATATATATATATGTAGGTCTTTGGTTATTCGGGTCTTCTCCCGCGTAAATTTGGAAGTGTCTTGGCTTCCAAATTTACGCGGGAGAAGACCCGAATAACCAAAGACCTACATACAAACACCCGCGAAAACCTCAGAATATATATATATATGGAACAGTTTTTAAGGCTTGCAAACTGATTCGGGATCTTCTATAGAAGAAGGAACAGGGCGAGGATAAATTCTATTTCGGATATATTTGGGGGGGGGTGTATTTCTTTGGGGTGCGCAAAGTGGGGAAATCCAAAACCCATTTCACAAATGTCTTGCTTAACAACGTACATTTTGGGCTCAACTGTGGTCGTAAGTCGAGGACCCTTCTTGCCGTGGTCGGCTTGCTTCGGAACGCTTCTACCCGGACTTCTGGGCTGAATCGTGGTTTATGAGCTAAGCTTTCCCCAGACCTGCTTTCCATCTCCGGATTGTTTTTATCTGTTCTTCCTTCCTTTCCTTTCTGCGGCTTCCTCACCGTCTTTCAGACGGAGGGAGATGTTTGGTTCCCATGGAAAACCGGGGAATTGAAATAAAAAAGCAAGGACCACCTGCCTGGCTGTGTTTACAACAGGCCTCCTTCTGGCTTTGACCGTGGTCAAGGATGACTCATGAACCTTTTATTCAGGAGGCCAGCTGGGGCTTATGGACGTCGGTTCAAGAACCAGCGGCTCACTTAGCAACGCCATAGCTGGCTGGCACTTAAGACCAGCAGGGACCCCGCTTCCTCCATTAAGGAAAGCTGGCAGAGGAAGCATTTTCTGTCTATCTGAACAGAATAACAAAGCTGGAAGGGACCTTGGAGGTCTTCTAGTCCAACCCCCTGCGGGAGCAGGAGATCCTATAATATCATTCAGACACATGGTTATCCAACATCTTCTTAAAAACTTCCAGTGTTGGAGCATTCACAATTTCTAGTGGCAAGCAGTTCCACTGATTAATTGTTCTCAGTGTCAGGAAATTCCTCCTTAGTTCTCAGTTGCTTCTCTCCTTGATTAGTTTCCATCCATTGCTTCTTGTCCTGCCTTCTGGTGCTTTGGAGAATAATTTGACCCCCTCTTCTTTGGGGCAGCCCCTCGAATATTAGAAGACTGTTGTCATGTCACCCCTAGTCCTTCTTTTCATCAAACTAGACCTCCCCAATTCCAGCAATTGTTCTTTTGTGTTTTAGCCTCTGCCCCCACTAATCCTCTTTGTTGCTCATCTCTGCACTCTTTCCAGAATCTCCACATCTTTTTTACATCCTGGCGACGAAAACTGGATGCCGTATTCCAAGTGTGGCCTTAGCAAGGCCTTCTAAAGTGGTATTAACCCTTCCCGTGATCTTGATTTTATCCCTCTGTTGGGATTGCATTGGCATTTTGGCTGCCTCCAAGTTCCCTCTCACCGTTATTGTTATTGAGCCATTCTTAGCCAAGGTGCCCTGGTTTTCAGATCAATTTACGGGAGGGGAGAAGAAGGAAGGAAGGAAGGAAGGAAGGAAGGAAGGAAGGAAGGAAGGAGGGGGGAATGAGGGAAGGATAGAATGAAAGACAGAGGAGGGAGGGAAGGAAGGAGAGGAGGTAGGGAGAGAAGGAAGGAAAGGAGGAAGAAAGGAAAGAAGGGGGAAGGAAGGGGAGGAGGGAGGTAGAGAAGGAAGGAAGGAAGGAAGGAGGAGGGAATGAGGGAAGGATAGAATGAAAGATGGAAGGGGGAGGGAAGGAAGGAGAGGAGGTAGGGAGAGAAGGAAGGAAAGAAGGAAGAAAGGAAAGAAGGAAGGGGGAAGGAAGGGGAGGAGGGAGGGAGAGAAGGAAGGAAGAAAAGAAGGGGAGGAGGTAGGGAGAGAAGGAAGGAAAGAAAGAGGAAGGGAGGGAGGAAGGAGGGAATGAGGGAAGGATAGAAGGAAAGAGAGAAGGCGGGAAGGAAGGAGACGAGGTAGGGAGAGAAGGAAGGAAGGAAGGAAAATTGGAGGGAGGGATGGAGGGAGAAGGAAAGAAGAAAAGGCAGAAGGAAGAAAGGAAGAAAAATTGGAGGGAGGGATGGAGGGAGAAGGAAGGAAGGAAGAAAGGAAAATTGGAGGGAGGGATGGAGGGAGAAGGAAGGAAGGAAGGAAAATTGGAGGGAGGGATGGAGGGGGAAGGAAGGAAGGAAGGAAGGAAGGAAGGAAAGAAGGAAGGAAGGAAGGAAGGAAGGAAGGAAGGAAGGAAGGAAAGAAGGAAGGAAGGAAGGAAGGAAGGATCAAACTTTTCTGTGGGGGCAGATTTTGCAGCTTGCATTTGGGTTCAAAAGTTTAGATTTTTGGCTGATTTCCTAGTATTCCTCCATGGTGGTCTTCTGGACCTGATCCCACCAGCTTTGGAACATCACTTGAATGCAGCTTCAGCAAAGGGGCCCCATAACACAGTGCAGCACACAATTTGCAGAATGTGGAATGAAGTAGGTATGTGGAATATGGGCCTAGTGCAGCTGGCTAGGGAATTCTGGGAAATGAAGTTCATCCATGCTGGCTGGGGAATTCTGGGAGTCAAAATTCACCCATGCTGGCTGGGGCATTCTGGGAATTGAAGTCTATCTATGCTGGCTGGGGAATTCTGGGAATTGACCGCCGCCCATGTTGGAGAATTCTGGGAAATGAAGTCCATCCACGCTGGCTAGGGAATTCTGGGAACTGAAGTCCACAAGTCTTAAAGCTGCCAAGTTTGGAGAGCCCTGGTTTTAAAGTGTTGCAGCTGGATTAGAGTTTCCTTTTTTCTTCTTCTTTAATTAAATTCCTCCCCATCCCTGGATTATCTGGCCTGCCAGTTTCTATCACCCCAAAATCCTGAAAAAATGAACCGAGGGGGTGGGTCTCTTACCTTGGCATTGGGGCTGGCTTTCTTGAATACTCTGCAAAATAAAAGGAAGAAAAAAATAGCTGAGTGGAACAGAATGCCTCTCGCTCTGAATTCAAAAGCTGTTAACCGCCACTTCGGGCCCCCGATGCCCCCCACCCATGCGAGAAATCCTATGCACCCATGTATTTCATTCCTTTGTTATACAACTAATGTATACACTGCCTAAAATCATACCTAAATGGCTCCAAGAGGCTTACAATATTAAAAATCCGCAATATGGGTAGTCCTCAACTTCCAACCACAAGTGAGCCCAAATTTTATGTTGTTAAGTGAGACATTTGTTAGTAACTCAGCTGTTAAGTGAGTCTGGCTTTTCCATTGATTTTAGAAGGTCGCAAAAGGAGATCACGTCACATGACCCTGGGATGCTGTGACCGTCGTAAATATGAGTTCGTTGCCAAGCATCTAAATGTTGATTACATGACGGTGAGGGATGCTGCCGTGGTCATAAGTGTGAAAAACGGTCATAAGTCACTTTTTTCAGTGATGGTCTAACTTTGGACGGTCACTAAATGAATTGTTGTAAATCAAGGACTACCTGTAAGAGAATAACAGAGTTGGAAGGGATCTTGGAGGTCATTTAGTCCAACCCTCTGCACAAGCAGGAAACCTTATACCATTTCTGACAAATGGCTGTTCAGTCTCTTCTTAAAAACCTCCAGTGGTTGGAGCATCCACGACTTCTGGTGGCAAGCAGTTCCGTGGGTTAACTGTTCTCAATGTCAGGAAATTTCTCCATAGCATTCTCGGGCAGGAAGGCAGGCCCATGTTGCACTGCCCGCTTGGCCTGGATTCAGCATTTTCCTACTTCCAAGCCTCTGCCAGAGGTTGAGAGGAAACAAAATGGATTCCGACTTTTCCAAAATGGAACAAAAGAAAACAATGCTACGAAGTGCAGGTCCATTAAATAAAAGAATAATACGGATGAATTATTAAAGATTAATCCCTACGACGGATGTACATAGGAAGTTGCAATGTGTTTTGGGAGGGGGGGGATCTTAATTTGTCTAGCCTAACGAAGGAAAGGACCAGGGGAGACATGATAGCAGTCTTCCAGTATTTGAGGAGTTGCCCCAAAGAAGAGGAGGGAGTCAAGCTGAGCCTGGATAGCCCAACAGACTAAAAGCCTGTTATTAACATTCAGCTGTCTGCAATTACTGTAAGTTTGAATCTCCCCAGGCTCAAGGTTGACTCAGCCTTCCATCCTTTCTAAGGTAGGTCAATTGAGGACCCAGTTTCTAGGGGCAATAAGCTGACGTTGTATAAAATATACCAAAGTAGGAAGGCTATTGCTTAACGCATTGTAAGCCGCCCTGAGTCTCCGGAGAAGGGCGGCATAGGAAGGAAGGAAGGAAGGAAGGAAGGAAGGAAGGAAGGAAGGAAGGAAGGAAGGAACATTCAGCTGCCTGCAATTACTGTAAGTTTGAATCTCCCCAGGCTCAAGGTTGACTCAGCCTTCCATCCTTTCCAAGGTAGATAAAATGAGGACCCAGTTTGTGGGGGCAATAAGCTGACTTTGTATAAATATACAAAAGAATGAAGGCTGTTGCTTAACGCATTGTAAGCCGCCCTGAGACTCCGGAGAAGGGCGGCATATAAATTAAATTAAAAAAAGAAAGGAAGAAAAAAAGGAAGGAAAGAAGGAAGGAAGGAAGGAAGGAAAAAAGGAAAGAAAGAGGAAGGAAGGAAGGAAGGAAGGAAGGAAGGAAGGAAGGAAGGAAGGAAGGAAGGAAGGAAGGAAAGAAGGAAAGAAAGAAGAAAGAAAGAACATTCAGCTGCCTGCAATTACTGTGAGTTCGAATCTCCCCAGGCTCAAGGTTGACTCAGCCTTCCATCCTTTCTAAGGTAGGTCAGTTGAGGACCCAGTTTGTGGGGGCAATAAGCTGACTTTGTGTAAATATACAAAAGTATGAAGGCTATTGCTTAATGCATTGTAAGCCGCCCTGAGTCTCCGGAGAAGGGCGGCATAGGAAGGAAGGAAGGAAGGAAGGAAGGAAGGAAGGAAGGAAGGAAGGAAGGAAGGAAGGAAGGAAGGAAGGAAGGAAGGAAAGAAGGAAAGAAAGAAGAAAAGAACATTCAGCTGCCTGCAATTACTGTGAGTTCGAATCTCCCCAGGCTCAAGGTTGACTCAGCCTTCCATCCTTTCTAAGGGAGGTCAATTGAGGACCCAGTTTGTGGGGGCAATAAGCTGACTTTGTATAAAATATACAAAAGTAGGAAGGCTATTGCTTAACACATTGTAAGCCACCCTGAGTCTCCGGAGAAGGGTGGCATATAAAATCTAATTTAAAAAAAAAAGCTATTCTCCAAAGCATCCGAAGGCAGGAGAAGAAGCAACAGATGGAAACTAATCAAGGAGAGAAGCAACCTGGAATTCAGGAGAAACTTCCTGACAGCCTTAGAACAATTAATCAGTGGAACTGCCTGCCACCAGAAGTTGTAGGCGCTTCATCACTGGAGGTTTTTAAGAAGAGATTGGATAGTCAACTTGTTTGAAATAGGAAAGGGGCTTCTGCTTGAGTAGAGGGCTGGACGAGAAGATCTCCAACTCTGGTATTTTGTTATTCTGTTAATTTCTGGCGAGGACTGAAGTGGGTTTCCATGGGAAGTGGAGATCCCACTGAGAAGTTGTGATGCTGGGGCTTCCTGGATGCGTCCTCCCAGGGGAACAAAACTCCACTCCTGCGTCCACACAACTTGCTTTGCCCTCCATCCAGGTGAACAAAATCTAGGCAGCTCCCACTCTGACCAGGTTCCGAAAGTGCTTAAAATGGGCTAATTGGGGGAAGATTTGAGTTTCCTTCTTTGCAGGAAAAACTATATAGAAGCTTTTGATTTTCTCCCCCCTCTCTTTTTTTCCTTTCTCTTTCTTTTCTCTTGCTTTGCTTTGCTTTACCTCTGCCACAACACTTTCAAATTCTGTCCTGTCCTGTTCTAATTCTATTCTATTCTATTCTGTTCTGTTCTAATTCTATTCTGTTCTGTCCTGTCCTGTCTTAATTCTGTCCTGTTGTGTTCTAATTCTATTTTGTCCTGTCCTAATTCTGTTCTATTATGTCCTGTCCTAATTCCATTCTGTCCTGTCCCGTCCTCATTTTGTTCTATTCTGTCCTGCCCTGCCCTGTCCTAATTCTCTGTCCTGTCCTGTCCTGTCCTAATTCTATTCTGTCCTGTCCTATGCTATCCTGTCCTGTCCTGATTCTATTCTATTCTGTCCTGTCCTGTCCTAACTCTATTCTATTCTATTCTGTTCTGTTCTGTTCTGTTCTAATTCTATTCTATTCTGTCCTGTCCTGTCTTAATTCTGTTCTGTTGTGTTCTAATTCTATTTTGTCCTGTCCTAATTCTGTTCTATTTTGTCCTGTCCTAATTCTGTCCTGTCCTGTCCCATCCTCATTTTGTTCTATTCTGTCCTGTCCTGCTCTGCCATGCCCTAATTCTCTGTTCTGTTCTGTCCTGTCCTGTCCTGTCCTGATTCTATTCTGTTCTGTTGTTCTGTTCTGTTCTAATTTTTTTCTCTTTTCTTTTCTGTACTGTTCCATTCTGTTCCGTCCTGTCCTATCCTACTCCTATCCTAGTTCTGTTCTGTTCTGTCCTGTCCTGTCCTGTTCTAATCCATCCCATCCCATCCTTGATTCTGATTCTAATTGATTCTAATTCTAATGCTAATAATTCTAATTCTAATTCCATTCCATTCTATTCCTTCCTCCACGGTTGCTAAACGAGGAGCTCTGGTATGTTACCCCCATAGTCTGCATCCAATTACACACTACCTATCCACGTCACTTCTAATCAACGGAGAGCTATTTATAAGTCCCTGGAAAAGAGACCGAATTGCTGTAAGGCATCTCTCTGCTCATGAACATTCCTGCAGTTCTTTTCCCAGGGAAAAGGAAGAAAAAGTGGATTTCCTCAAAAACAGCAGACGAATCTCTCCCACGGCTCTTTCCAAGACCTCGGAAACAGCGGCCCTGGGGCAGCACCGGGGCATTGATTTAAGCAGTCCTCAAGTTACGACCGTAATGGAACCTGGGCACCATGGGTCGTAACTTGTGACGGTCGTAAATCAGGTCACCCCCGTGACCAACCTAATATTACTATCTTTTATTCCCCCCCCCAGAGGTCATTAAGTGAACCCCACAGTCGTTAAGCAAGCCAGTGGATGCCACAGGAACGGTTTTGGCAAAATCAGAAATTAATGCCAATTTTCAGCAACATGTGGTCGCAGGACAGCAAAGTTCATAAACCCAATCCAGTTGCCGAGTGTCCAAAATGCAGTCACGTGACAACTGTCGGACATTTGAATCAGGTCCTAAGCCCACCTAGTCCTCGACTTACAACAGCCCACTTAGCGACCGTTCAACGTTAAAACGTCGCTGAAAAAAAGTGACTTATAGCTACCTTTTTTTCACACTTACAACCGTTGAAGCATCCCCGTGCTCACAAGATCAAAATTCAGACCCTTGGCAACTGACTCACATTTATGACGGTCGCAGCCTCCCGGGGGGGGTCATGTGATCCCCCTTTTTGCAACCTTCTGACGAGCAAAGCCAATGGGGAAGCCTGATTCACTTAACAACCGTGTGACTAATTTAAACAACTGCAGTGTCTCACTTAACAAACACGGCAAGAAAATGGGGCCAAACTCACTTAACAAATTTCTCACTTAGCAACATAAATGTTGGGCTCAATTGTGGTTGTACGTTGAGGACTCACCTGTACATGTAGGCGGGACCGTCGTAACTTGAAATGGTTGCTAAGCAATTGGTCCTAAGTCAAGGATTAACTGCGGGCTGTTGTGCAAGTCCTACCTTTTGAGGAAGGGCCAAAGATCTTTGTGGCAAAGAGGGTAAAGCTGAATCACATACACAACAGGCTGACTCCTGTTTGTCCCTGGACCTTTGGAAGGCTGTGGGTTACATTACTTCAAGTGTCCACTAGGTGGCAGCAAACAGAGGCAGAAAATGCTGCTTCCTGCTGCCCTCTTTTGGTGAATTGCAGTGGTGCAGCTCAGATTTTTTGTGCATCTTTTTTTTCCCCCTACGGTAAGAATTTATTGAAGCACTTTCAACGTTATTGGTGTTTTCTAATTTGCGTTAAGCCTGCTGTACCACCATTGCATCATCCCCCTGGTCACGTGACAAAAAATTCAAACGCTTGGCAACTGGCATGTACTTACGACGGTCGCAGGGTCCCAAGGTCACGCAATCCCTTTTTGAGCCATTCTGACAAGGGGAGGGGGGAGCCAGATTCGCTTAACAACCGTGTGACTAACCTAAGAACTGCCGTGATTCACTTAGCGACGGCAGCAAGAAGGGTGGCAAAACCCGACTTAGAAGTCGCATTTAGCAATAGCGCTCAGACTTACATGCTGCCGCGCCATAGAAGCTGATTCGCTGGACATCTGTGACGGCAAGGCAGGCTAAATCTCACTTAACAACCGTCTCATTTAGCCACAGGAATTTTGGGGCTCAATTGTGGTCATAAGTCGAGGACTACCTGTTAAGAGAGTTGGAAGGGACCCTGGAGGTCTTCTAGCCCAACCCCCTGCGTACTTTTCCGGACAAACAGCTGTTCAAATTTATTCTTAAAAAACTCCAGTCTTTGCAAAGCCTTGGAGAATCCAGGAAAAGAAGTGAAGAGCGGGGGGGGGGGCTTGCAGAAATTAACCCCCCCTCCTCAACCCTGCTGGCTACCCCGACCCGTGTCAGCCCCCTCCTCCTCCTCCTGTGCCCCCCCTCTGCTTTGCGCCAAAATTAAAAAAAACAGCCCCTTCCTCTCCCAATGGAGAGAAAGAGAGAGCAGCAGATGCCACTTTACGCACCGAGGTTGGCGGGGGTCCCGTTGCCATGGCAACGGAAGGGAATGAAGATTTGCCCGCCCGTGGGGGTACCGCTGGTTTACGGCACGCGGCTTGCCTTTTCACTTATGGGCTGCCCAGCCCTCCCGCAGGGCAGAAAATGGGTCAGGGGGAGGCTCATCAACTTTCCTGTTGCAGGAGCTGCACCCGTGGTGCATCGGGCCTGAGGATCTCTGCGGTTGCAATCCTATGGCATTTGGGGAGGGAGGGAGGGAGGGAGGGATGGAGAGCGGGGGGGGAGGGGAGGCTTCCCCCCCCTTCAAATGCCCAATTGACCTTGGATTGAAGGAAGAAATGGCTGAAAGGTGACCCCCCCATCTTGCCCCCCCCAGGATGATTTCACTGGATCCTAAAAACGGGAATAAAGAAAAAATAATAGTTATAGGCAGTCCTCGACTTACGGTCACAACTGAGTGTGAAATTTCCGTTGCTAAGCAAGAGGGTTTGTTAAGTAAATGATCGTTTCCAAACCCCCAAATCTCCTTGGCAAGAGAAGGCTTGCCCATGTGCAACCTTTCCTGGTTGTGCGTCTTTGTGCGTGTGGTGTATAAACAATAGACAACGTCAACCCAATGCTGAAATTCTCCACAATTTGCAGGCTGGAAGGCTGCCAAGCACCAAGATAAAAGAAATCTTCTGGGGAAACAAATCCTACGTAAACCAAGATTTTTATGCAGCCCTAGTTCAGTGAAATCACAATCCACTAGCTTCTAGGCCTTTTTTTTCTGGCAGCCAGTAGACCCTCTGCTGCCCATTGGGAGACTAAGATAAATCTATTTCGGATTTATAAGCCCTCATCAGTTAGTCACACCTTCATCCTCAGCCTAGAAACTAGTGGATTGTGATTTCACTCAACTAGGGCTGTATAAACATCTTGGTTTACGTAGAAAGAACCTGGCTAAAGAGAAATAAACATAAAGCCTACGAAAAGGAAAGAAAACAAATACTGTACTTTTACAGGGAGGATACATGAGATGAGGGTGTGGCTAACTGATGAAGGCTTATAAACCTGAAATAGATTTATCTTAGTCTCCCAATGGGCAGTAGAGAGTTGCTGGCTGCCAGAAGAAAAGCCTAGAAACTAGCAGATTGTGATTTCACTAAACTAGGGCTGCATAAAAATCTTGGTTTACGTAAGAAGAACCTGGCTAAAGAGAAATACATACATACATATATACATACATACATACATACATACATACATACACACACACATACACACACACACACACATATTATATATATGTATGTATATATATTATATTTATATATATTCTTGTAAAGCTTGTTGGAAAGTCTTGTTTTTTCTACTCTGCAGAGAAGCAGCAACACAGATTGTCCAACATTTAAAAAAAAAAGAAGAATAAATTGAACATTAAAGTAATACAGGTAATCCTCGATTTACGACTCCACAATTGAGTCCACAATTTATGTTGTTAAGCGAGGCAGCTGTTTTAAGTGAGTTTTGCCCCTTTTTACAAACTGTCTTGCCACTGTTGTTGAGACTCTCATTTATGACGGTTGTAGCGTCCTGGCGGGGGGGGGTCACATGATACCCTTTTGCCACCTTCTGACCAGCAAAGTCAACGGGAAAGCCAGATTCATTTAACGACCGTGTGGCTAACTTAACAACTGCAGTGATTCACTTAACAGCCGTGGGAAGGTCGTAAAATGGAGCAAAACTCACTTAACAACTGTCTCGCTTAGCAACAGAAATGTTGGGCTCATCTCCCAGGGCCCAGAGGAAGAAACTGAAGGTTTTACAGTTTAGATTTCTGCCTGCTAAACTGCTGGAAAAGTCAGATTTTATTTCTCTATTGTTTTATGTACAATGAGAGCTTCTGCACCGGAGACAAATTTCTTGTGTGTCTAATTACACTTTGCCAATAAAGAATTCTAATTCTGATTCTGATTCTGATTCTGATTAATTTCTAATTCTAATTCTAATTCATTCTAATTCTAATTCATTCTAATTCTGATTCTGATTCTAATTCATTCTAATTTTAATTCATTCTAGTTCTAATTCTAATTCTGACTAATTCTAATTCATTCTAATTCTAATTCTAATTCTAATTCAAATTCTAATTCATTCTAATTCTGATTCTGATTCTAATTCTAATTCTAATTTTAATTCATTCTAGTTCTAATTCTAATTCTGACTCTAATTCTAATTCATTCTAATTCTTTCTAATTCTAATTTTAATTCTAATTCTAATTCTAATTCATTCTAGTTCCAATTCTAATTCATTCTAGTTCCAATTCTAATTCCGTCTTTAATTTTAATTCTAATAATTCTAATTTTCCTTCCAACCTTTTGCCGTATAATTGTCCTCTTGGATTCCAATGTGGTTTTTTTCCTCTTTCTTTCTTAATGATGGATTTGCTTTAGTCTATTTTTATGACACCTTGTACCCCCTAAAGATGCGTTGGCCACCGAGACAGGCAGCTGTAAATAAACTTAATAAGGAAACAGATAATCCCATTTGGGTTTCCACCTGCAAATGTTGGCAAAGTGACCTCGGAACAGATGCCGAACAGTTGGTGCTCTCGGCTACAAAATCTGGGCGAGACAAAATGACCATCAAAGTTTTATTTGACCATTTGTACCTCCAAATCCATGCCAAGGATCTTATTTTTCTAGGCTTTAGCAATAATTAAACCTACGTTACTCCGTAAATTAATGAATTAATTATAGCGCGTAACAGGCTATAAAAACATTTCTCTACAACCTGTGACCACATTGGAGCCCAAAATTGATGTTTCTAAGCGAAACATTTGTTAGGTGAGTTTTGCCTCATTTTACAACCTTTCGTCCCACCGTTGTAAAGTGAATTGTTGCAGTTCCTACGTTAGTCACACCGTCGTTAAGTGAATCTGGCTTCCCCCGTTCACTTTGCCTATCAGAAGGTCGCAAAAGGATATCGCATGACCCCAGGAGACGCTGCCACCGTCATAAATACAGGCAGAATGTTTCAAGATGGCTACTTAAGGTACAGCTAGTCCTCCACTTACAACCATTCAGTTAGTGGCCGTTCGAAGTTATGACGACACTGAAAAAAGTAATTTATGGCCTTCGTTCGCACGTCAAGGACTACCTATGATCAGAGACAAGGTCAATTTGAGAAGGAATCAAAAGCTCAGCGAACTCTTTGACCCCGAGGAAGAGGAGGATGCGGAAGTCCCATGGCTTGTGAAAAAGATTGTGTGGTGTCTTCATCACAAGCGACACAACAGGCTCCAAGCCCGAGAATCGGCAGAGAAAGGCAGAGAGAGGATCGCTGCGCACCAGCTAGCCTCCTCTCTCCCCCCACTTCCCTTTCTCCCGAAATCTCATTTAGCGCTTCATTTTCCTCTGCCCTCCCCTTCGCAAAACCTCTGGGAAATTATCCGCCGCTAAAGGAGAGATCTGGGAAGCGGATATAAACAAAGCCCTGATGAGAAAAGGCTGTAATCTCTCTTTTCTCTTAAGGCTTTTCTCCCCAGGGGAAAAACGTCCGTCCAACCGGTACTTGAACTCAGTCTGTTTTCAGAATGGAGGGGTTGGCGGGAGGATGAGTGTCCCTCCCAGCCCAGCCCTGCCAGGAAATGCCAGACCGCGAATCTGACGTCGTTTACAGGCCTGCCTCTGAAATACAAGCAATCCTCGGCTGACGACCAAGATGGAGCCCAAAATTTCTCTTGTTATGTGAGACCACTGTTAGACACGGTATAGGGCAGTGATGGCCAAACTTTTTGCCGTCGCGGGCCAAAAGTGGGGGGAGCGCAGGGGAGTCGCATGTGCATGTGCCCACAGCCATAATTCTATGCGCCCCACCCCCTGTGCATGGGGGCGCGACACCCCGCGCTTCCCCCATTTTTGGCACGTGATGGCCTGGTGGGCCCGGTAGGCCCATTTTTTGCCTTCCCCAGACTCCAGAGGCTTTCTAGGAGCCTGGAGAGGGCATAAACGGCCTTCCCCACCCCACTCCAGAGGCCGGAAACGGCCCATTTGCCGACTTCCGGTGGGACCGGAAGGCCCAAAAATCAGTTGGCTGGTGCACGCATGGGCGCCGGAGCTGAGCTCGCGTGCCCACTGATATGGTTCCGCGTGCCACCTGTTCCATTCTGTTCTGCTCTGCTCTACTCCTCTATATTCTATTCCGACAAGCAAATTCCATGGGGGAAGCCGGCTTCATTTAACGACCACGAGATTCTCTTAACAACTGCAGTGTTTTGCCCAACTGCCGTGGCCCAAAAGATCACAAAATCAGGCGTTAAGATCATCACTTCACCATCACCTTGCTTAGCAATGGAAAATCTGTTCCCAAATGCGGTCGTAAATCGAGGACTATCTGTATTTGCAGACTTATTTTTTTCCTTCTTCTTCTTCTTCTTCTTCTTCTTCTTCTTCTTCTTCACCTCCTCCTCCTCCTCCTCCTCCTCCTCCTCCTCCTCCTCCTTTTTTGCAAAACTGTTTGGCAAAGCCACCTGGGAATTCTGGGAAATTGAAACCCAGCCTCTCCGAGTTGCCAAGATTTTTTAAAAAAACCTTCCTTTATGAGAAGGACCATGATAGAAAGTTCCTCTCTCGTAACCCAGTTCGTGGCTCGCATTTTATTCTGCTTTACTTTCAAATCAACCTGTTCTGCTTTGGAACTGTGTTTGTGCCGTTTTATTTACGGCTTCTTATTTAGGCTCCTTGCTGTTATCTCCGATTTTCAGGAATCTTTGGTTTTTTTGGGTTTTTTTTTTCTATTCCCGCCGTGGATGTTTTAATTGCAAGTTTCTTTATCCGGAGGTGGCAATCTCTAAACCGCGTGAATCTTTATCGATTCGACAGCCGCAGACAAGCAGCCAGAAGGAATGAATAAATAAAGAGATGAAAAACCATCGGCCTGAACGGAAACTGGCTTCTAATTCATCACCACTGGGGGAAAAAAAAAAAGAATATGAAATGGCCACTTTGGATCGGAATCAGGCAGACACGGGACAGGGGAGAGGAGAGGCCTGGGACAAATAAAAGGATGGAATTTAAGAGCGTTAATTCAGAAAGCTTGCAGCAGACAAGAATGAACTGATGATGTTCCCTAGTTTGGTCGTGAAATGTCTCCAAGGAAACAGCCAAACTCAAGAGAGCATCGAGGATCCTACAGTCCCTTTCCTCTTCCTCCTCTTCTTCCTCCTCCTTTCCTCCTCCTCCTTCTCCCCTCTTCTTCTGCACAAACCCCCCTCCTTTCTAGCTCTGATGTTGTTAGCCTTCTCACATCTTCATCTGAACATCGGGAGAGCCTCCTTCTCTGCAACCAAGTTTAAAACCAGGTTTTTTTTACTAGCTGAATTTTAACGCCTCTGATTTCTTTCGGGAGGGAGCCGCTTTCTGCTTTTTCAGCCAAAGCCGATCAGGATAGATAACCCTGCCAAAAAAGAATCCAGGCGTTAAGATAAACAGAAACCACCGGCGCATCCATCTGTAAAATCCCGAAACCCTCCAAGCGGTTCAGGAAACCAGCGGAAAGAGCATCTTCAAGAACATCAAGCAGAGAATAAAATAAATGTCTTGGGTTTTTCCCCCCCAACCCTTTTATCAATTCTGTTTCAAAAAGGCAACTGAACTTCTTGAGAAGTTAAAGCCTGGTTGAGTTAGGAATCATAGAATCGTTGGGCTGGAAGGGACCTTGGAGGTCTTCTAGTCCAACCCACGAGAGTATAGGCACACGATGCTCTCGATGGCTACCATTTTTTCCTTCAACACCCAGGAGGACCTCAGTGTTGTTGGCCCTCCTGAGTCTTCCTCTGAACTGCAGCCCGCTCTTCCACTCCCAAAGCCCCCAAGTCATTGCACCGATTGGCTGGCTGCAAATTGTCCTGGGTGGCCAAAAGCCGGACGTGAACTGTACATCGATGAATAGGCCGTGGCAAAGGGACGTGGCCGATGTGGCAGGGCGAAAGACTGGGGGAGGGCCAGCCGAGGAGAAGCCCTTGAGGAGAAACAGGCAAGGCGAAGGATTCGAGTCGAAATGTCCCATTCCATCAGCCAGGGTGTGGTGGCTCCATTCCCTGAGCCTGGATTATCAACAGGAGAGGACTCCGAGAGTGAAGGAGAGGAGTCAGCAAGGCTTCCCTCTCCAGGATCCTCCTCTCTGGCAATGCCTACGGAGGACACCAAAGGCCAAGACATAGGCCTGAGGCCAAGCACGTCCACGCAGCCACAGGTGGACAGTAATGAGGAAGATGAGTCCTGGCTGGACCCTCGGCAGCGTCGCAGAGATAAGCGCGCGCAGCAGAGGAAGAGGCGTGCCAGGGATTAGGCTGAGTCACTGGGCCACACCTCACAGGGTATAAAAGGGGGTGTGGCGGCTGTTCAAATTCTGTGACGAGCAAAAACTGATATTGAACCAACCTCTCTGCATTGCTGGACCTTTTGAATATTCCTGTATCTGTTGTGTTTTGGCTTTGAAAAAACACTCCCTTCGTGAGTAAAAAACTCTTGGCAGCCAGCTACTGGGTTGCTTGCAATTCTGCTCTTAGAAAAACTTTTGTCGGCTGGGTTTTTTTCACTATTGACTGTCTGTGGGGGTGCGTGTGTGAGACGGGGACAGAACACAGGATCTTCTGAGAAGGTGTTGCCACCATCATTTAAGAGGTGTGTGTCTCATCCTTGGCTGTTTTAAGAGATGTGGTCTTCAACTCCCAGAATCCCCCAGCCCCCAACTGGAATTCTGGGAGTCGAAGTCCACATGTCTTAAAGGGCCAGAGGTGGAGAAACACTTCTCAAAAGGACTAATTGGAGAGATGGAGATGTGGAGAATTCCTCCTCGTTCTTCCTTTCTCCTCTCCTGGTGGAACTTCCATAATCTGGAAGCGAACTATGAGAAAGGTCCGCTTCTTGGCTTCTAGCAAACAAATCTCTCAAAAACTGGACTTCTTCTCCAGGTTTTCTTCTCATGGAGATCTGGACCTGGAATTCTGCATTGGAAATTGGAAGCTGGTTCAGAGAGCTGGTTCACCCAATCGATCTATTCGCTGCCTCCCAGCTGATCGGTGTGGTCTTCTTTTGTTGCCCTGCACAGAGAATATTTCTGTCCCTGAGTGGGACATTTGCTAAGTGAGTTTTGCCCCTTTTGCCCCTTTCTTGCCACCGTTGTTAAGTGAATCCATGCAATTGTTCAGTTAGTAACGCCGTTGTTAAGGAAATCCGGCTTTCCAATCGACTTCGCCCATCAGGTGGTCACAAAAGGGGAATCACGTGACCCCGGGACATTGCGATCGTCATAAATATGACTCCGTGCCTAAGTTTCTGAATTTTGATCACTGTGACCACGAGGATGCTGCAGGGGTCGTAAGTGTGAAAAACGGTTGCTTTGCTCACTTTTAAGTCGCTTTTCTCAGTTCCGCTGAAACTTCAAGCGGTCACTAAACGAATTGTTGTACGTCAAGGACAACCTGTCTGCACCCTACTTTGAATTGACCAAATATAAAAAGCAGGATAAAAATTAAATGCGTGGAAAAAAAAAATATTAATGAAATACCTGCGTTCTCTCTATTCCCCCCACACCCCTTGTTTTAATTCCTTTGTCTTCCTATTTTTTTTCCCACTCCTGTTCTTGCAGTCTTTTGATGGGTCTGTGTAGGCGGATGAGCTTAACGGGGAAGTATATTCAGCTGCCTCGATTTTAAATTAGATATTGGAGGATTGAAAGCCACACAATCTGCACAATTATCTATCTGCCTAGTTCGCCTCGAGGTTATTTTCATTTTTAGCAGCCACCTCCCAGGCTGCCCTGCTAATTTATTAATCCGCGGAATGGGTGCAATTAATGGGGAGGGATGCAGAATTGGCTTTAATTGATGATTTAAGCAGAAACATTCCCTGTGGTTTTTTATTTCCCCCCCCCCACACCAACTATTTCAATGTGACAGCAAAAATAACAACAAACATCTGTTTTCGTTAGGGTGGTTGCGAAAATGACAAATTTTGGGAAAAGAATGATTTAGATCTCACTTCATCGATCCATTGGAATTTCTCAACCCGGGATTTCTCCTAACCAGCCCTTGGGCTGAAGGACTTTCATTTCACGTATGGATAGTCCTTGATTTAAAACGCTTCGCTTAACGACCAAAGTTACAGTGCTGGAAAAAAGTGACTTACGGTCGTTTTTCACACAACCAATCTAGCATCCCTATGGTCAAATTCAGATGCTTGGCAACTGACTTGTATTTATTTATTTTTTAAAAAAAACAAGTTTTGCATTGTCCATATCTTATCTTACACAAATAATCAAATTCAGATACATTTTACTCAATTACAGTTTTTGCCAAAATCTTCCCCCCCACTTTTTAATCATCTCAATATTTCTACGCTTGCTTACATAAACAACATCTTCATTTGCCTTTTAAATTCTAATTATTGCTATTTATTCATATTTGTTCTCTTTTATTCTTTAAACAATTCATTCTTTATCTTAATATCTTTATATTTGTTCAGGGTTGCCTTTCTTCCATTTCATCTTTTTTATTGTACAGCAATCTTTCTCCTCAAACCTACCACCTCTTTCTTTTCTTTCCTTCTTACTTTCTCTTCCCCCACTCTTCTTCTCCTCCCTACTTCCCCTTCCTTTCTTTCTCCTTCTCCTCCTCTCTTTCTCCCTCTTTTATCCTCACTCCTACTCTAATTTCCCTTCCCTTCCTCCCTCCCTTCTCTTCCTTCCCTCTCTCTCCTTCCTTCTCTCTTCCATCTCTCTTCTTCCTTCATCCCTCTCTATTGCTTTATTCATTTTCAATTTTATATTTTCCATTATGGAGTCCAGGCAACCTCGATCTTTCTTTCATTTATCAAGTATATTTCTCAAAATTTCCCCTCGTCTTTTTAATTATTAGCAGTATATTTCATCTTATTCCATTTTTTTCTTTTAAATCTTTATTCAAACCATCTTCCAACCCTTAGACTGACTCGTATTTATGACGGTCGCAGTGCCCTGGGGCCACATGATCCCTTTTGCGACCTTCTGACGAGTAAAGTCAGAATAACAGAATAGAGTTGGACCCTGGAGGTCAACTAGTCTAACCCTACCTCCCAAGCAGGAGACTCTACACCATTTCTGACAGACGGTAGCAGTCCAGTCAATAGAGAAGCCAGACTCACTTAACAACTGGGTGACTTACTTAACAACTGCAGTGATCCACTTAACCACAGTGGCCAGGAAGGTTGTAATGTGAGGCAAAATTTCACTTAATAACTGTCACCCTTAGCAGTGGAAATATGGGGCTCCGTTGCGGTTGTAAGTCGAGGATTTCCTGTATAGCATGAGTAGGGGATTAGTAAACTATGAGTAACAGTGCTTCCAACTCCTGGCTTAAGAGTAGAGTAGCGGTATTGGATTTATTTTACAGTCAACCCTTTTCTCTCCGTCCCTTACATATTATGATGTTATATATTATTGTACCAATTGTTTTATTCTACGCACTGCACTTAGTTAGAAATGCCTAATAAATAAATTATGGCTGTTAGCAAAGCCCGAGAGAACAGGAGCGGAGGGCAGAAGAGGACAAATTTTATTTATTGAAAGTCCATTGTGGATTTCCCCGCCCCCACCCCTGTCAAAAACACAACGCTAAGGAAGTTATGAAATGATGGCAATTACAGGCACAAAGTACAAAGCGCCCTTTTAAAAAAAAACACACACACACACACACACACCACTTTTTACTGATAGTAGAAAAATACTTTCCCGTTTTAGGTCTTTTTATCATTCCAAACAGAGTGAAAAGGTGAACTGAAAAAGGCCGCTGATGTTTATTTTACCAGCCAGCTTGAAATACGCGGAAGGCAAGGGGCAAGGGTGCGGTCCTTGACTTACGACCGATTGCTTAGCGTCACAGCTTTCTGCAAAAGGAGCTGTGGGAATATTGTGCATAAAGGTTAAATAAAGGGATTCATCCTTTGGGTGCGGGGAGAAGAGGAGACGGGGAATAAAAGGATGGAGGTGAGGAGCAAATTAATTCAGGAAGATACCAATAGAGAAGAATGGACTGATGATGTTACCTAGTTGGGTCATGAAACGTCTACAAGAAAAGAATCCAGCTGAGAAAGGATCCAGCACCAAGGTGATTGGCTTGAAGTTACCCCTCTGTCTCTCACGGCTCAGGCGGGACTAGAACTCCCTGTCTCCTGGTGATTGGCTTGAAGTTACCCCTCTGTCTCTCACAGCTAAGGCGGGACTAGAACTCCCGGTCTCCTGGTGATTGGCTTGAAGTTACCCCTCTGTCTCTCACGGCTAAGGCGGGACTAGAACTCCCGGTCTCCTAGTGATTGGCTTGAAGTTACCCCTCTGTCTCTCACGGCTCAGGCGGGACTAGAACTCCCAGTCTCCTGGTGATTGGCTTGAAGTTACCCCTCTGTCTCTCACGGCTCAGGCGGGACTAGAACTCCCTGTCTCCTGGTGATTGGCTTGAAGTTACCCCTCTGTCTCTCACAGCTAAGGCGGGACTAGAACTCCCGGTCTCCTGGTGATTGGCTTGAAGTTACCCCTCTGTCTCTCACGGCTAAGGCGGGACTAGAACTCCCGGTCTCCTGGTGATTGGCTTGAAGTTACCCCTCTGTCTCTCACGGCTCAGGAGGGACTAGAACTCCCGGTCTCCTGGTGATTGGCTCAACGTCATCCAGCCATCTTTCATGGCTCAGGCAGGACTTGAACTCATGATCTACCTGCTTTCTAGCCTGGTGCTTTAACCACTAGACCAAAATGACTGTCCAGTGATCGGCTAGTAAACCAATTTTAATTTTATTCCTGTATAATATTTGTTTCAAGATGGTTGCCCCTGAGGCCTCTTTCTCTCCAGCTTATCTTCACTAATAAGACAGATTCAGGAGATTATTATTATTTTTTTTAAAGAGTATTTATCTTTGCAAGGAGAAAATGAAGGCAGAGCTGGGAAGAATTTTTTTCTGCTCAAAACGCTGACTTGCCTCCTTTTCCAGAAACTTTTGTTCCACGCCACGCATAGCATCCTGCATTGTTTTTAAGACTGCTGCAATATAATTTTAATCATAGTTTTAATTGCCATAAGCTCCCTTGAGTGCTGTTCGTTATATTAATTTCTGGGGTGGGAAAGGAAGGGATGTAAATTTAAAACAAAGTAATATTCCAATTTACCAGCCCGTCTCGTTGCTGAATTTGCAGGCGGTCACACGCGCCTTTCCTTCTTTGCAGACCAGGGAAAGAGCTCAGTTTTTCAGATTAAAAGCTGGGGAATGGGTACGTGGGGAAGTACAAAGGAGGACTGGGGTCACAATTGCTTGGGAATTGGGGTATTCTCTCAGCTTGGTGGCTTTCGTGCAGACGTTTCCTGACCCAACGAGGTAACATCATCAGTGCTAGAAGGGAGTGGGGTTTGTGGAATGGAGGAGGGGGAGGAGAAAGAAAGGAGGAAGAGCGAGGAAGGGGAGGAGGAGGAAAGAGGAAGAGAAGGAAGAGGAGAAAGGAAGGAGGAAGAGAAGAAAAGGAGGAGGAGGAAAAAGGAAGGAGGCAAAGGAAAAAGAAAGAAGGGAGGAAGAAGAGAAGGAGGGAAGAGAATGGAGCAAGGAAGAGAAGGAGGAGGAAGAGAAGGAAGAGGGGAAAGGAAGGAGGAAGAGGAGGAAGAGGAGAAAAGGAGGAGGAGGAGGAGGAAAAAGGAAGGCGGCAGAGGAGAAAGAAGGGAGGAAGAGAAGGATAAGTGTGGAATGCTTGTTGTTCTCTGAGCTGGGTTATTTCCTTGCAGAAGTTTCATTAGCCTACTAGGTAACATGATCAGTTTCGAAGGAGTGTGGGATATGTTCCCTGTTCATATACGATATGTTCCCCTGCCAGTATTGGTGTGAGCGTGGTTTTCTTCTTGGTTCATTGATTGGGGTATTCTGGTTTGTCTGGTGTCAATCCCTGCTTATCTGTGTATCGGCTGCCGGAAAGGATTTGTTCTGGCCTTTTTGTTTCCTTTTTAGCCTTTTCATTGATTCTTTTGCATGGCGGGTAAATGTGGTTTACCTCTATGTGCCTGTTGATGGCTGATTTGTCAGAATGCCAGGCCTAGTCCAGGAATTCCCCAGCGTTTTTGGGCACGGCTTGGTCTAGGATGCTCCCAGTTGCCCTTCTGAAACTATGGTTAAGCCTCTCCCTGGGTTGTGAAATTAAAGAGTTTTCATCCTGTCTTCTGACTGCTAGTTGGTGTTGCTGGATGCGCTCGGTTAATCTTCTCCCCACTTGTCCCACATAGCGGCTGTTAAGGTGCTTACACTGGACGGAGTCGGTGGCTCCTGCTTTGTCTTCTGGGGCTGCTGGGTCTTGTGGTTCTCTTAGGATGGGTTGGAGGGCTTCGAGTTGGTTTGCGTGCTGCGTTAATGCCATGTGGTTGCAATCGTTTGAGGTTTTTCAAAGAACAGGAGAGCGGAGATTCGCAGCAACACATCGTTATCATTTGCATAATGACGTCAATGATGCAAATCATGAAAGAAGGCGATTTGCATCTGTGGCCTCCCTTAAAGATGCGTCTTTCCCATGTTTTAATCTGCCGTGAAGTCCGTCCTGCTCCTAATTCATAACTTGCTTTTTCAGCCTTCTGGATGGGCTGCTGTTTTGTAACAGGGTTCTGAGAAAGACCACACGCACACACACACACACACAGAAACACAGAGACACCCCTTTTGCCTTGTAGAGGTGGATTCCTTGGAACTGAATTGCAGAGTTATGATTCTGCAAGTGGACAAGGAGGGAGGGAGTGGCTGAGAAAAGGGGGAGAGGGGAGGGAAGGGAAGGAAATGGGAAAGGAAAAGAAAAGAAAAGAAAGAAAGGGAAAGGAAAGGAAGAGGGAAGGAAAGGAAAGGAAAGGAAAGGAAAGGAAAGGAAAGGAAAGGAAAGGAAAGGAAAGGAAAGGAAGGAATGTTGGGTGTAAGGGAGGGAGGAAGGAAAGAAGGAAAGAAAGGGAAAGGAAAGGAAGAAGGAAGGAAAGAAAAAGAAAGGAAAAGAAAGAAAAGAAAGGAGAGAAAGGAAAGGAAAAGAAAAGGAAAGGAAAAGAGGGTGTATGGAGGGAGGGAGGGAGGAAAGAAAGGGAAAAGAAAGAAAAAGGAAAGGAAAGGAGGGTGTATGGAGGAAGGGAGGGAGGAAGGAAAAGAAAAGAAAGGGAAAGGAAAGGAAGAAGGAAGGAAAGAAGAAGAAAGGAAAGGAAAGGAAAGGAAAGGAAAGGAAGGAATGTTGGGTGTAAGGGAGGGAGGAAGGAAAGAAGGAAAGAAAGGGAAAGGAAAGGAAGAAGGAAGGAAAGAAGAAGAAAGGAAAGGAAAGGAAAGGAAAGGAAAGGAAGGAATGTTGGGTGTAAGGGAGGGAGGAAGGAAAGAAGGAAAGAAAGGGAAAGGAAAGGAAGAAGGAAGGAAAGAAGAAGAAAGGAAAAGAAAGAAAGGAAAGGAAAGAAAGGAAAGGAGGGTGTATGGAGGAAGGGAGGGAGGAAGGAAAAGAAAAGAAAGGGAAAGGAAAGGAAGAAGGAAGGAAAGAAGAAGAAAGGAAAAGAAAGAAAGGAAAGGAAAGAAAGGAAAGGAAAGGAGGGTGTATGGAGGAAGGGAGGGAGGAAGGAAAAGAAAAGAAAGGGAAAGGAAAGGAAGAGGGAAAGAAAGAAAAAGAAAGGAAAGAAAAGGAAGGAATGTTGGGTGTAAGGGAGGGAGGAAGGAAAGAAGGAAAGAAAGGAAGGAAAGAAAAAGAAAGGAAAAGAAAGAAAAGAAAGGAGAGAAAGGAAAGGAAAAGAAAAGGAAAGGAAAAGTGGGTGTATGGAGGGAGGGAGGAAGGAAAGAAAGGGAAAGGAAAGGAAGAGGGAAGGAAAGAAAAGAAAAGGAAAAGAAAGAAAAAGGAAAGAAATAAAGGAAAGGAAAGGAAAGGAAAGGAGGGTGTATGGAGGAAGGGAGGGAGGAAGGAAAAGAAAAGAAAGGGAAAAGAAAGGAAGAGGGAAGGAAATAAAAAGAAAGGAAAAGAAAGGAGAGAAAGGAAAGGAAGAGGGAAGGAAAGGAAAGGAAGAAAGAGAGTACGGAGGAAGGAAGGGAGGAAGGAAGGAAGGGAAGAAAGGGGAGAGGGAGGAAGGAAGCATAGAAAGATTGGGGAAGAGAAGGGGAGAAAGGAGAGAGGGAGCAAAGAAGGAAGGAAGGGATTGAGGAAGGAACTGAGGATGGGAGGGAGGGAGGAAGGAAGGACTGAGAAGGAAAAAGAAGAGAAGGGAGGGAGGAGAAGGGGGGAGAAAGATGGAAGGAAAGAAAGGAGGAAGGGAAGAGGAGGGGATGGGAGAGGGGCATATCTGGATCCCTTCTCTCAGCACCAGGCACATCATCCCAGGAGGGCACAGGTGCGAAAACAACCTGCTCCTTGCAAATCTTGTAACTAAAAAGCGGCTTTTCCGATTCAGTGCCAAGAAGGAAACTCTCTGAGTACGTACAATATATCCGCCCCTCCTGCCCCCCCACCCCGCCCGGAAGCGAAGACCAAGCTGGAAAATGTCCTTAACCGACAGGAAAAGCTACTAACACACACCCACACAGAGGCCCAGGGCAAAAGCCTTGCTCCATCGACTGGGGAAAACACCGGGAGGGCAGGGCACTCTGATCTCGGTTGGGCTGCTAACACACTGACCGTTGTGTCAGTGTGTTAGCCGTTACGTATCAGCTGTTGTGTATCAAGAACATCTCTCAGCCCACAGGAATCAGATGCTTCAAGGTTCAGGATTTCCTCTTGGGATTCAGGAAGAACAAATATATATACCGTATTTTCCGGCGTATAAGACGACTGGGCGTATAAGACGACCCTCCTCAGAGCCATTTAAGGCTCATCAGAGCCTTATGGGCTGGTCTGCCTGGTTACAGGAGAATGAGACCCGGCGTATAAGACGACCCCCGACTTTTGAGAAGATTTTTGTGTGTTAGAAAGTAGTCTTATACGCAGGAAAATACAATATATATATATATACTGTATTTGTATATATTTGTTTTCTGAGGTTTTCGCGGGTGTTTGTATGTAGGTCTTTGGTTATTCGGGTCTTCTCCCGCATAGAATTGGAAGTATCTTGGCGACGTTTCGACGAAGTCTCATTCGTCATCTTCAGGCTGGTGTTCTCGGCTTTGTGCTTCCAGGAGCAATGTGAGATCGCAGCTGACCCTTCCTTTTAACTGCTAGTGGGGGTGGGAGCTGATTGGGTGGGAGCTTGGCTGTGTTCTGATTGGGTGGAAGTGTGTTCTGATTGGTTAGGGGCTTGGCTGTGCTCTGATTGGATGGGGGGTTGGTTGTGCTCTGATTGGCTATATATATATATATGGGGGGGGGAGGAGAGAGGGCTGCAACAAGGGGAAAGTGGGTTTATTTGGAAAACCCAAACACAGGCAGCAAAATCATGCTTTTTTTAAAAAAAAAACACGCACACATCCACACCCACAAAGCGGAAATCAAGGCAGATGGTTTGATTGCAGAAAACAAGACTCGGAGCCAAAGGGCGGGATGGGGACGGAGGCCTCTCGTGACCCCTCGGGGTGGGTCGGGAAAGGGTGGGAGGTGTTTTTAAGCAGGGTGGGAAAGAGGAAAGGAAAAATGGGGCTGGCTGGCTTTTCGTGCGCAAAGAAGTCAAGTCGAAGAAGGATCTTGCACCGAGAGGCCTCTCCGTGCTGCATTGCAGTCTTGGCCAGCGTGGACTACAATCTGCATCATCCACAGCCGGCCGAGCCAAGATTTAGCCTTGGCAATGACAGCCTATGAGTCATCCATTGTTATGTATAACAATATATATACATTACAGATGGTCTTAAAGAAAGAATGTAAACGAAGGAAGGAAGGAATTTTGCTTGCAAAGAAGAAAAAGTCCGGAGTATAAATAGTGGAACAGGAAGTCAACAAGGGGTCGAAAATAGGAAAATTTCCCCTTTTCCCCAAGGTCGTAGTTCGTTCCTTTGAAAATCACCAGATGCATCCTCTCGTTTTTCCCAAAGAACTGGAAATTCTTGTGAAGTTTTAAATGGAAGACAATTGGCTCGCCCAGCATCCCCATATGAAACTACAAACTATTGTTATGAGGAACCGAAGGCCTAAGCCGTGCTAGAAATCTCATTTCCTCCCCCCCACCCCAAATTTTAAGCCTCTGCAGGAAGAAGGATGTAAATTCTGGATGTGGGGCAAAGCATCATCCAGAAATGGTTTCTAATCAGAACTGAATCTGGGGTCAGAGGTTTGCATTTATACAATTGAATACGATGATGAAAGGAACCATGTGCTAAATATACAGATGAGGTAGTGAGGATGATGATGGCCAAAGCAGGGAGACCCAGGTTAGTGGGGCCACTGAACAAAGAAATGAGGACAAGTCTTCTTCTTCTTCTTCTTGTTCTTCTTGTTCTTGTTCTTCTTCTTCTTCTTCTAACACTAATGATATTCCTTAGTTGGGTCATGGAACATTTGCAAGAAAACAGCTGAGAGGACACCAAAGAACTCATCTTCTTCTTCTTCTTCTTCTTCTTCTTCTTCTTCTTCTTCTTCTTCTTCTTCTTCTTCTTCTTCTTCTTCTTCTTCTTCTTCTTCTTCTTCTTCCTCCTCCTCCTCCTCCTCTTCCTCTTCCTTTTCCTTCCCTTCTTTCTCCTCCTCCTCCTCCTTTTCCTTCTTCCTCCTCCTCCTCTTCCTCCTCAATTTTGAGGGGCTGCCACAAAAAAGAGAGGGTCAACCTTTTTTCCAGAGCACCAGAAGGCAGGACAAGAAACAACAGATGGAAACGTATCAAGGAGAGAAGCAACCTGGAATTGAGGAGAAATTTCCTGAGAATTGGAACAATTAATCAGTGGAACAGCTTCTCTACAGAAGTTGTGGGTGATCCATCACTGGTGGATTTTAAGAAGAGATTGGACAGCCATTTGTCCAGAATGGGTTTCCTACTTGGGTGGGTTGGATGAGAAGACCTCCAAGATCCCTTCCAACTCTGTTATTCTGTTATTCCTCCTTCTCCTCCTCTTCATCTTCCTTTTCCTTCTCCTCTTCTCCTTCTTCCTTCAACTCCTCCTTCTCCATTCTCTTCCTCTTCTTCCTCCTTCTCTTCCTTCTTCCCTTCTCCTCCTCTTCCTTCTTCCTCCTCTCCTTTGCCTCCTCTTCCTCCTACCTCTTCTTCTTCCTTTTCCTTTCTCTTCTTTCTCCCCTTCCCCTTCTCCTCCTCCTCTACCTTCTCCCCCCCCCCGCCAGACAATTTTTTTTCCAGGGGTACCTATCTCCCACCTGGTGCTTGAGGTGTTCTAGTGCCCCCCCCTTCATCACAATCACTGTATTCCAAGAAATGGCTTCAATTTAGGGCAGCTGTGAACTCTCCAGGATTCCCCCCCACCTCTTTCTGTCCCATCACATTTGTTAATCGATATTTCTTCTTACTTTTTTTTATCCTATCCGAGTGCCAAAATGGCATCCTCTTTGTTTTCCCAGAATGCATTGGGGCTCCGTAGATATTCTCAGAAATTAAAAAAAAATGGCAGGGGGGAGCTGGAAACCCCCCCCCCACTTGTGAGCCCCCATGAGAAACTCTCCAAATAGCTGAAGCATTCCCCCCATCCCCAACGATATCCGAAACGGCGGATCGTTCTCTGCCATTAAACGAAGGCCTGGCGTTTCTTCAAAGCCCATTTCGGCTTTCTGAAGGAATCTGATACGCCTGTTAGATTCGCCTTTGGGATATTCCAGAATTAGGCCAGGATTATTTCATTCGGCAGCCCATAATTGAGTGATGCCTTTCGATCTTTCTTGCTCTGATTTACGGCGATCTTATTTCACGATCGATTTCCTCGAATGCAGAACGGAAGGGGAAATCTAGCTTGTTCCCATTTTAAAAGCTCTTTTCTGGCGGGTGACAAGGGGTCCCGTTGGATGGGAGCAGGGGTGAAATCGAGCAGGTTCTGACAGATTCGGGAGAACTGGTAGCGGAAATTCTGAGCAGTTCAGAGAACCGGCAGATACCATCTCTGGCTGGCCCCAGAGTGGGGTGGGAATGGGGATTTTGCAATATCATTCCCTCAGGAGTGGGGAGGGAATGGAGATTTTGCAGTATCCTTCCCCTGCCACGCCCACAAGCCACGTCCACAGAACCGATAGTATTGGATTTCACCACTGGATGGGAGTTCAAGGCCGCGAGATGGATGGGGGATTTTCCAACTGCTGAGAGAAGCCACTGGTAGAGAGAAGGATAAATAAACCCTCATCTGACCAAGATCAATCTTGGCAGCCTGGATGTCTATGGAGATTGTCACTCAATCCAGGTCACGGTTGGGCCAAATGTGCCTTTTTTTCCCCAAGAGGCAACTGGACTTTTTTCTCTGAAGACATTTCGCTTCTCATCCAAGGAGCTTCTCCAGCTTCTTCCATTCCCCCACCATCCATTCAGAGCAGAAGAAGCTTCTCGCATGAGAAGCAAAACATCTTCAAAGGAAAAACCAGAAAGTCCAGTGGCAACTTTGGGAGTTGGCAGGCTAGAAAGGAAGGATCTGAAGCCTTCTCCCAACATTGCCTTTCATCCATGGTGGATTTCAACTCTCCTGTAGGCCTGCAACAGCCTCTTTAGAGGACCTTCAGAGAGAGATGATGATGATGATGATGATGATGTCCATTCAGTTGTGTCCGACTCTTGGCAATCCTATGGGCCAGCTCCCTCCACATCTTCTGATCTTCCACTACTTCTTCGAGGTTTTAGGTCCACCTAAATCATGCCAAGGATGTCAACAGGTCCCTTGGTCCACTCACTTCCAACCTGTCAAGATTGTGGTGAACTCAGCTGTTGGTCGGTCTAGCCACATAGCTAGAAGAAGAAGAACATCTCACAAAAAAGAGGTTGAGACTTTGGAAAAAGCGCAGAGAAGAGAGAGCAACTAAGATGATTAAAGGCCAGGAGACTAAAACATATGAAGTACGGCTGCAGGATTTGGGTTTGGCCAGTTTAAAGAAAAGAAGGACTGGGGGGACGGACGGACGGACAGGATAGCATCTTCTAGTATTTGAGGGACTGTCACAGAGAAGAGGGGGGGGGGATGTCAATCTATTCTCCAAAGCACTTGGAGGACTCATCAAGGAGAGAAACAACCTGGAATTGAGGAGAAACTTTCTGACAGTTAGAACAATTAAACAGTGGAACTTCTTGCCACCAGAAGCTGTAGGTGCTCAATCCCTGGAGGTTTTTAAGAAGAGACTGGATAGCCACTTGTCTCTGGAATGGTATAGGGCAGTGATGGCTAACCTTCATGCAGTGCCCCCCATGCATGGCACGCCCCCTGCACCTGCATGCCCAACCCCTGTGCTGCCCCGCCCCCCTGCACATTCGTGTGGAACTCCCCCTGCACCCTGTTTTGGGCCTAGCAGGCCTCCCTGAAGCCTCCGGGGGCTGGTAGGCCCATTTTTTGCCCTCCCCAGGCTCCGGAGGCTTTCCTGGAGCTTCCAGGAGGATGAAAATGCCCGTAGAAAAGACCCCTCTTCTTTGGGGCAGCACCTAGTGATACTGGAGAAGAGACCCTTAGACCTGGTGAGGCTTTGATGGGAGAAGCTGTTGCATTTTTTAGAACAGAACAGAACAGAACAGAACAGAATAATAATGGAATGGAATGGAATGGAATGGAATGGAATGGAATGGAATAGAATAGAATAGAATAGAATAGAATAGAATAGAATAGAATAGAATAGAATAGAATAGAATAGAATAGAATAGAATAGAATAGAATAGAATAGAATTTTTTATTGGCCAAGTGTGATTGGACAAACAAGGAATTTGTCTTTGGTGCATAAACTCTCACTGTACATAAAAGATATACTCATCAAGAATCATAAGGTACAACACTTAATGATAGTCATACGAGACAAACAATCAAGAAACAATATCAATATAAATCGTAAGGATACAAGCAACAAAGTTATAGTCATACAGTCATAAGTGGGAGGAGATGGGTGGTGGCAACGATGAGAAGTTTAATAGTAGTGCAGACTTAGCAAATAGTTTGACAGTGTTGAGGGAATTATTTGTTTAGCAGAGTTCGGGGAAAAATTGTCCTTGTGTCTAGTTGTTCTGGTGTGCAGTGCTCTAGAGCCTCCTTTTGAGGGTAGGAGTTGAAACAGTTGATGTCCAGCATGCGAGGGGTCTGTAGATATTTTCACAACCCTTTTAAATCCAGAGAGACAAGATAACATACACACACAGCTCAGATAGACACTTTCCTAATTTGCAGGAGTATAAGAGGGGGAAGGAAGTGCGGCAACAATCAGATTTGCAAGATACGAGTAGAGCCCATCTCAATAAAAATAGTTTTAGCCTTCCCGTGGAGTTCACACCGACATGATGCGGGAGTGAAGCCGTTAAGGGTTTTGGAATCTAAGATTCCCCTCCGTAGACAGAAGCATCTTCATACAGCTCATCTAACCAGGGTCAAATCTGATTATCAGGTTAATGAAAGTTTGCATAATTGACAACACACTAAACCTTGGGCGCAGTGGTGAGATTCAAATAGTATAACAACCGGTTCTCTGCCCTAATGATTTCTTCCAACAACCAATTCATCAAACTGCTCAGAAAGTTAACAACTGGTTCTCCCGAAGTGGGGCGAATTGGCTGAATCCCACCACTGCTTGGGTGCTCTGCAAAAAAATACCCAGGCTTTTTGTGCATAGGCAAAAGTCTGAGATGAGCAATCAAACAAATAGAATAAATAAACAGACCGGAGGTTATTTGCAAGCAAGGCAGCAATTTCTAAACAGTGCCGAACAACAACAACAACAACAACAATACACAACAAAGATAATTCCTTCTGCTTTCTCGCCGACTTCCTGTTTTGACTTTGGTCATTCTCCAGATCTGGGAGCCCAGCTGGAATTGCACACACACAAACACAAACTGAAGTATTTGTTTACTTGTTATGTTTTAATGGAGGCAAACAATGCTAGGAAGTACAGTGACAAAAAAATCGACATGGCTTGCAACAGAACTCTTCAAATGTGGCAGCTTTAAGACTCGTCGACCGACTTCAAATCCCAGAATTCTCCAGCCAGCTATGCTTGTAAGAATGGTCTGGCTGGCTGGGGCATGGTGGGAATTGAAGTCAACCCATGCTGGCTGGGGAATTCTGGGAGTTGAAGTTCACCCATGCTGACTGGGGAATTCTGGGAGTTGAAGTTCACCCATGCTGGCTGGGGAATTCTGGGAATTGAAGTCCACCCATGCTGGTTAAGGAATTCTGGGAGTTGAAGTCCACCCATGCTGACTGGGGAATTCTGGGAGTTGAAATTCACCCATGCTGGCTGGAGAATTCTGGGAGTTGAAGTCCACCCATGCTGGCTGGGGAATTCTGGGAGTTGAAGTCCACCCATGCTGACTGGGGAATTCTGGGAGTTGAAGTCCACCCATGCTGGCTGGGGAATTCTGGGAATTGAAGTCCACCCATGCTGACTGGGGAATTCTGGGAGTTGAAGTCCACCCATGCTGGCTGGGGAATTCTGGGAGTTGAAGTCCACCCATGCTGGCTGGGGAATTCTGGGAGTTGAAGTCCAGCCATGCTGGTTAAGGAATTCTGGGAGTTGAAGTCCACCCATGCTGACTGGGGAATTCTGGGAGTTGAAGTTCACCCATGCTGGCTGGGGAATTCTGGGAGTTGAAGTCCACCCATGCTGACTGGGGAATTCTGGGAGTTGAAGTCCACCCATGCTGACTGGGGAATTCTGGGAGTTGAAGTTCACCCATGCTGGTTAAGGAATTCTGGGAGTTGAAGTCCACCCATGCTGACTGGGGAATTCTGGGAGTTGAAGTTCACCCATGCTGGCTGGGGAATTCTGGGAGTTAAAGTCCATCCATGCTGGCTGGGGAATTCTGGGAGTTGAAGGCCACCCATGCTGACTGGGGAATTCTGGGAGTTGAAGTCCACCCATGCTGACTGGGGAATTCTGGGAGTTGAAGTCCACCCATGCTGGCTGGGGAATTCTGGGAGTTGAAGTCCAGCCATGCTGGCTGGGGAATTCTGGGAGTTGAAGTCCACACATGTTGGTTAAGGAATTCTGGGAGTTGAAGTCCACCCATGCTGGCTGGGGAATTCTGGGAGCTGAAGTCCACCCATTTCAAAGCTGCTGAGAAATACTGCAGGAGACACTTGAAGGTACATATGTCTGCAGAGGTCTTTCATCTACCTGGGACATGCATGCAGTGTTTATTGGTCAAATATAGCAGGGATGATATTTATCCCATCTAGAATGCCAGGAAATTGGGAGAGAAAAGGACACAGGCATTTGCAGGAAACCAGGATTAAGTCAGGCCCGAATGACAGGAATTCGAGAATATGCCCCATTTGTGCAATGACTTCACCACACGAAGTATCTCCGAAGGGTCTTTTTAAGGGCGGTGAAATGGGCTGAAAGCGGTGGCAGCTTATTATGATGATATGATATTCATTTTGGCCTTTGATTTACGGACTAGAAAAGTCTGAGCGAGGGCTCCTGGCATCAGGCAGTACAATCAGATTGGATGTGAGTTATGATGCGGAGGGTAAATAAAACAAGGAGAAAAACAAAAAACAGAAAACAGCTGCAAGGGGACAGTGCTCGGTAATCCCCCCACCCATGGCCCCCCCCCTGGAAAAAGAGAGGTTTTCACATGTTTCTCGGAAGGAGGATGGAGGGTCAAGGAAAAGGAGGAGGAAGAGAAAGGGAGGGAGGGAGAGAGAAATAAACGATGGAAGACTCTCCTTCCTTCCCTTCTCTTTCTCTCCCTTCTTTCCTTTCTGTCTCTCTTCCTTCCTCTACTCCCCCTCCTCCCTCCTTTTCTTCCTTCCTTCCTTCCTCCCTTCCTTTTTCTCTCCCTTCTTTCCTTAGTCACTCACTTCTTTCCTCTATTTCCCCTCCTTCCATCCCTCCTTCATATTCTCCCTCTGCTTGCTCCCTCACTCTCCGTTTTTTCCTCTGCTCCCTCTCTCCTCCCTCCTTTCTACCTCCCTCCCTCCCTGTCTTCCTTCCTTCCTTCCCTCTCTCACCTGCTTCCATTCCTTCCTTCCACTCTCACGCTGTTTTTATCTTCCACCCTCCCTTCCTTTTTCTCCTTCCCTCCCTTCTTCCTTCCTTCCTCTCTCCATCTTTCCCTCCCTTCCTCTCTCCCTCCTTCCTTCCTTCCTTCCTTCCTTTCTCACCCTTTTCTTATCTTCCACCCTCCCTCCCTTCCTCCCTCTCTCCCTCCCCACCTACCCTTTGCAGCTCCCCGCCCCTTCCCGGGCTTTGCAAAAAGCTGTCCTTCCCCAGAAAACCTCCCATGGAAAACTGGCCAATTATCCCAAATTGTTTGTACAAAATAAACCTATGCAAATTGTTTGGCACACTTGATGTTCCCAGAGGCTCAACCCGGCCCTTTCCAGCTGGCTTTTGTTCAGCCAAACAGCCCCAAATACATTTTCTCCTGAACTCAAAAAGAAAAGACTCGCCTTCCCTGGAGGCACTGAGCAGTTTTAGTTATTATTTTTGCCTCCAGAAGTTGTGAATCCTTCATCACTGGAGGCTTTTAAGAAGAGAGTGGACGACCCTTTGTCTGAAATGGTATAGGGTCTCCCTGTTTGAGCAGGGAGGGTTGGACTAGATGACCTCCAAGGTCCCTTCCAGCTCCTCCCCCCCTCTGCACACAGGTCGGCTCCAAACCCAACACCTGCAATCCCCCCACCTGTTTGCCATCTTGGTTTCACCCTGGTTTAGCCTTTCATACGGGAATATCTGCAGGACGTGAAGATGGCGGTCGGTATTTATTATTCTATCTACTGTAAGTAAAAGGTGGCGGCTCTAGGGTTATTACCTTTTATGACCTTTCTGGTCGCAGTTGCTAAGTGAATCACTGCAGTTGTTCAGTTAGTCACACGGTTGTTAAGTGAATCTGCCTAAGGCGGGACTAGAATTCACCGTCTCCTGGTGATTGGCCCAAAGGCACCCAGTCGGCTTTCATGCCTAAGGCGGGACTAGAACTCTCTGTCGCCTGGTGATTGGCCCAAAGGCACCCAGCGAGCTTTCATGCCTAAGGCAGGACTAGAACTCTCTGTCGCCTGGTGATTGGCCCAAAGGCACCCAGCGAGCTTTCATGCCTAAGGCAGGACTAGAACTCTCTGTCACCTGGTGATTGGCCCAAAGGCACCCAGCGAGCTTTCATGCCTAAGGCAGGACTAGAACTCTCTGTCACCTGGTGATTGGCCCAAAGGCACCCAGCGAGCTTTCATGGCAGGACTAGAACTCTCTGTCGCCTGGTGATTGGCCCAAAGGCACCCAGCGAGCTTTCATGCCTAAGGCAGGACTAGAACTCTCTGTCACCTGGTGATTGGCCCAAAGGCACCCAGCGAGCTTTCATGGCAGGACTAGAACTCTCTGTCACCTGGTAATTGGCCCAAAGGCACCCAGCTGGCTTTCATGCCTAAGGCGGGACTAGAACTCTCTGTCGCCTGGTGATTGGCCCAAAGGCACCCACCCGGCTTTCATGCCTAAGGCGGGACTAGAACTCTCTGTCGCCTGGTGATTGACCCAAAGGCACCCAGCTGGCTTTCATGCGTAAGGCAGGACTAGAACTCTCTGTCACCTGGTGATTGGCCCAAAGGCACCCAGCTGGCTTTCATGCCTAAGGCGGAACTAGAACTCTCTGTCGCCTGGTGATTGGCCCAAAGACACCCACCCGGATTTCATGCCTAAGGCGGGACTAGAACTCTCTGTCACCTGGTGATTGGCCCAAAGGCACCCAGCTGGCTTTCATGCCTAAGGCGGGACTAGAACTCTCTGTCCCCTGGTGATTGGCCCAAAGGCACCCAGCTGGCTTTCATGCCTAAGGCGGGACTAGAACTCTCTGTCACCTGGTAATTGGCCCAAAGGCACCCAGCTGGCTTTCATGCCTAAGGCGGAACTAGAACTCTCTGTCGCCTGGTGATTGGCCCAAAGGCACCCACCCGGCTTTCATGCCTAAGGCGGGACTAGAACTCTCTGTCACCTGGTGATTGACCCAAAGGAACCCACCCGGCTTTCATGCCTAAGGCAGGACTAGAACTCTCTGTCACCTGGTGATTGGCCCAAAGGCACCCACCCGGCTTTCATGCCTAAGGCAGGACTAGAACTCTCTGTCACCTGGTGATTGACCCAAAGGCACCCACCCGGCTTTCATGCCTAAGGCGGGACTAGAACTCTCTGTCGCCTGGTGATTGGCCCAAAGGCACCCAGCCGGCTTTCATGCCTAAGGCGGGACTAGAACTCTCTGTCGCCTGGTGATTGGCCCAAAGGCACCCAGCTGGCTTTCATGCCTAAGGCGGGACTAGAACTCTCTGTCCCCTGGTGATTGGCCCAAAGGCACCCAGCCGGCTTTCATGCCTAAGGCAGGACTAGAACTCTCTGTCGCCTGGTGATTGGCCCAAAGTCACCCAGCCGGCTTTCATGCCTAAGGCGGAACTAGAACTCTCTGTCGCCTGGTAATTGGCCCAAAGGCACCCAGCCGGCTTTCATGCCTAAGGCGGGACTAGAATTCTCTGTCGCCTGGTGATTGGCCCAAAGGCACCCAGCTGGCTTTCATGCCTAAGGCGGGACTAGAACTCTCTGTCCCCTGGTGATTGGCCCAAAGGCACCCAGCCGGCTTTCATGCCTAAGGCAGGACTAGAACTCTCTGTCGCCTGGTGATTGGCCCAAAGTCACCCAGCCGGCTTTCATGCCTAAGGCGGGACTAGAACTCTCTGTCGCCTGGTGATTGGCCCAAAGTCACCCAGCCGGCTTTCATGCCTAAGGCGGGACTAGAACTCTCTGTCGCCTGGTGATTGGCCCAAAGTCACCCAGCCGGCTTTCATGCCTAAGGCGGGACTAGAACTCTCTGTCGCCTGGTGATTGGCCCAAAGGCACCCAGCTGGCTTTCATGCCTAAGGCAGGACTAGAACTCTCTGTCGCCTGGTGATTGGCCCAAAGGCACCCAGCCAGCTTTCATGCCTAAGGCGGGACTAGAACTCTCTGTCGCCTGGTGATTGGCCCAAAGGCACCCAGTCGGCTTTCATGCCTAAGGCGGGACTAGAACTCTCTGTCGCCTGGTGATTGGCCCAAAGGCACCCAGCTGGCTTTCATGCCTAAGGCGGGACTAGAACTCTCTGTCCCCTGGTGATTGGCCCAAAGGCACCCAGCCGGCTTTCATGGCAGGACTAGAACTCTCTGTCGCCTGGTGATTGGCCCAAAGGCACCCAGCTGGCTTTCATGCCTAAGGCAGGACTAGAACTCTCTGTCACCTGGTGATTGGCCCAAAGGCACCCAGCCGGCTTTCATGCCTAAGGCGGGACTAGAACTCTCTGTCGCCTGGTGATTGGCCCAAAGGCACCCAGCTGGCTTTCATGCCTAAGGCAGGACTAGAACTCTCTGTCGCCTGGTGATTGGCCCAAAGGCACCCAGCCAGCTTTCATGCCTAAGGTGGGACTAGAACTCTCTGTCGCCTGGTGATTGGCCCAAAGGCACCCAGTCGGCTTTCATGCCTAAGGCGGGACTAGAACTCTCTGTCGCCTGGTGATTGGCCCAAAGGCACCCAGCTGGCTTTCATGCCTAAGGCGGGACTAGAACTCTCTGTCCCCTGGTGATTGGCCCAAAGGCACCCAGCCGGCTTTCATGGCAGGACTAGAACTCTCTGTCGCCTGGTGATTGGCCCAAAGGCACCCAGCTGGCTTTCATGCCTAAGGCAGGACTAGAACTCTCTGTCACCTGGTGATTAGCCCAAAGGCACCCAGCTGGCTTTCATGCCTAAGGCAGGACTAGAACTCTCTGTCACCTGGTGATTGGCCCAAAGGCACCCAGCAAGCTTTCATGGCAGGACTAGAACTCTCTGTCGCCTGGTGATTGGCCCAAAGGCACCCAGCTGGCTTTCATGCCTAAGGCAGGACTAGAACTCTCTGTCACCTGGTGATTAGCCCAAAGGCACCCAGCTGGCTTTCATGCCTAAGGCAGGACTAGAACTCTCTGTCGCCTGGTGATTGGCCCAAAGGCACCCAGCGAGCTTTCATGCCTAAGGCAGGACTAGAACTCTCTGTCATCTGGTGATTGGCCCAAAGGCACCCAGCTGGCTTTCATGCCTAAGGCGGAACTAGAACTCTCTGTCGCCTGGTAATTGGCCCAAAGGCACCCAGCCGGCTTTCATGCCTAAGGCGGGACTAGAACTCTCTGTCGCCTGGTGATTGGCCCAAAGGCACCCAGCTGGCTTTCATGCCTAAGGCGGGACTAGAACTCTCTGTCCCCTGGTGATTGGCCCAAAGGCACCCAGCCGGCTTTCATGCCTAAGGCAGGACTAGAACTCTCTGTCGCCTGGTGATTGGCCCAAAGTCACCCAGCCGGCTTTCATGCCTAAGGCGGAACTAGAACTCTCTGTCGCCTGGTAATTGGCCCAAAGGCACCCAGCCGGCTTTCATGCCTAAGGCGGGACTAGAACTCTCTGTCGCCTGGTGATTGGCCCAAAGGCACCCAGCTGGCTTTCATGCCTAAGGCGGGACTAGAACTCTCTGTCCCCTGGTGATTGGCCCAAAGGCACCCAGCCGGCTTTCATGCCTAAGGCAGGACTAGAACTCTCTGTCGCCTGGTGATTGGCCCAAAGTCACCCAGCCGGCTTTCATGCCTAAGGCGGGACTAGAACTCTCTGTCGCCTGGTGATTGGCCCAAAGTCACCCAGCCGGCTTTCATGCCTAAGGCGGGACTAGAACTCTCTGTCGCCTGGTGATTGGCCCAAAGTCACCCAGCCGGCTTTCATGCCTAAGGCGGGACTAGAACTCTCTGTCGCCTGGTGATTGGCCCAAAGTCACCCAGCCGGCTTTCATGCCTAAGGCGGAACTAGAACTCTCTGTCACCTGGTGATTAGCCCAAAGTCACCCAGCCGGCTTTCATGCCTAAGGCGGGACTAGAACTCTCTGTCGCCTGGTGATTGGCCCAAAGGCACCCAGCGAGCTTTCATGCCTAAGGCAGGACTAGAACTCTCTGTCACCTGGTGATTGGCCCAAAGGCACCCAGCGAGCTTTCATGGCAGGACTAGAACTCTCTGTCGCCTGGTGATTGGCCCAAAGGCACCCAGCTGGCTTTCATGCCTAAGGCAGGACTAGAACTCTCTGTCACCTGGTGATTAGCCCAAAGGCACCCAGCTGGCTTTCATGCCTAAGGCAGGACTAGAACTCTCTGTCACCTGGTGATTGGCCCAAAGGCACCCAGCAAGCTTTCATGGCAGGACTAGAACTCTCTGTCGCCTGGTGATTGGCCCAAAGTCACCCAGCCGGCTTTCATGCCTAAGGCGGGACTAGAACTCTCTGTCGCCTGGTGATTGGCCCAAAGTCACCCAGCCGGCTTTCATGCCTAAGGCGGGACTAGAACTCTCTGTCGCCTGGTGATTAGCCCAAAGTCACCCAGCCGGCTTTCATGCCTAAGGCGGGACTAGAACTCTCTGTCGCCTGGTGATTAGCCCAAAGTCACCCAGCCGGCTTTCATGCCTAAGGCGGGACTAGAACTCTCTGTCGCCTGGTGATTGGCCCAAAGTCACCCAGCCGGCTTTCATGCCTAAGGCGGGACTAGAACTCTCTGTCGCCTGGTGATTGGCCCAAAGTCACCCAGCCGGCTTTAATGCCTAAGGCGGGACTAGAACTCTCTGTCGCCTGGTGATTGGCCCAAAGGCACCCAGCCGGCTTTCATGCCTAAGGCGGGACTAGAACTCTCTGTCGCCTGGTGATTGGCCCAAAGGCACCCAGCCGGCTTTCATGCCTAAGGCGGGACTAGAACTCTCTGTCGCCTGGTGATTGGCCCAAAGTCACCCAGCCGGCTTTCATGCCTAAGGCGGGACTAGAACTCTCTGTCGCCTGGTGATTGGCCCAAAGTCACCCAGCCGGCTTTCATGCCTAAGGCGGGACTAGAACTCTCTGTCGCCTGGTGATTGGCCCAAAGTCACCCAGCCGGCTTTCATGCCTAAGGCGGGACTAGAACTCTCTGTCGCCTGGTGATTGGCCCAAAGTCACCCAGCCGGCTTTCATGCCTAAGGCGGGACTAGAACTCTCTGTCGCCTGGTGATTAGCCCAAAGTCACCCAGCCGGCTTTCATGCCTAAGGCGGGACTAGAACTCTCTGTCGCCTGGTGATTAGCCCAAAGTCACCCAGCCGGCTTTCATGCCTAAGGCGGGACTAGAACTCTCTGTCGCCTGGTGATTGGCCCAAAGTCACCCAGCCGGCTTTCATGCCTAAGGCGGGACTAGAACTCTCTGTCGCCTGGTGATTGGCCCAAAGTCACCCAGCCGGCTTTCATCCCTAAGGCAGGACTAGACCTCCTTGCTTAGCAATGGAAATTCTGATCCCGTCTGTAGGCAGAAACTCAAGGACCACCAGCACCTGTGGTTACAAACTGCCTTCAATTATTTTACAGGTAGTCCTCGACTTACGATCACAACTGAGCCCCAGATTTCTGCTGCTAAGCGGGACGTTTGCTCGGTGAACGTTGCCCCCCTCTAACAAAACTTCCTTGCCCCAGCGGCTAAGCGACTCACGGCAGCTGACAACTTAGACCTCTGGCCGTTAAGTGAATCCGACTTCCCCGTGGACTTTGCTCATCTAAGAAGTCACCAAAAGTTTGCGGGATGCCTCAGGGCTCGGTCCTCTCTCCCCTCCTATTTCACATCTACACGAAGCCGCTGGGTGAGATCATCCGACGATACGGGGTGAGGTATCAGCAATACGCTGATGATACCCAGCTGTATATCTCTACCCCGCGTCAATTCAGGCTAGGCGGTGGGTGTGATTTGCACAGGTTCGCCTGGTGCACCAATTGCGACCCTACTTGGATCAGGAGGCTCTCCTCACAGTCACTCCTGCCCTTATCACCTCACGGTTAGACTATTGCAACACGCTCTACATGGGGCTACCCTTGAAGAGTGCTCGGAGGCTACAGTTGGTCCAGAACGCAGCTGCGAGAGCTGTCATGGGTGCGCCTAGATACACCCACATTACACCAATTCTCCGCAAGCTGTACCGGCTCTTTCTTTCTTTCTTTCTTTCTTTCTTTCTTTCTTTCTTTCTTTCTTTCTTTCTTTCTTTCTTTCTTTCTTTCTTTCTTTCTTTTGTATTTATATGCCGCCCTTCTCCCGAAGGACTCAGGGCGGCGAACACAAGTTAAGAAACATGTACAATAAAATCGCACTTTACATCAAATAACTAATTAATGATAAATAATAAACCCAGAATCAGAGTCAGCCTATTTGCTTGAACAGCCAAGTCTTCAGCTCCCGACGGAAGGAGCGGAGATCAGGAGCCGTCTGGAGCTCGGTAGGTAATTCATTCCAGAGGGTGGGAGCACCCACAGAGAACGCCCTACCTCTGGGCACCGCAAGATGACATTGGCTCGCCGTCCTGGGGAGAGCGGCCCTATGTGAGCGAACAGGACGGTGGGAAGCAGGCAGGAGAAGGTCCTGTAAATATCCTGGACCTAAATCATGTAGGGCCTTATAGGTGAGAACTAGTACCTTGAAGCGGACCCTATTGGTCTCCGGGCACAATTCAAGGTGTTGGTTATTACCTTTAAAGCCCTACATGGCTCAGGGCCAGGCGATCTTCGAAACCGCCTTCTACCACAGCGACCAATAAGATCCCACAGAGTCAGTCTCCTCCGGGTCCCGTCAGCTAAACAATGTCGGCTGGCGGGCCCACGGTGGAGGGCTCTGTGGCTGCCCCGACTCTCTAGAACCAGTTACCTCCTGAGGTCCGGACCACCCCCACCCTATTGGCCTTCCGGAAAGCGGTGAAGACCTGGCTTTTCCGGCAGGCCTCGGGCCGTTGATCTCGCTGTTGCAATCTTGCGAGATCCAGCCATGAATGGTGTGAATGGGTTTTAATTCTTTTTAATGGTTTAACTTTTAATGTTTTATATATGGTTTTTAAATGCATTGTAAGCCGCCTTGAGTCTTCGGAGACTCTGCAACCCGTCATAAATCCGAGTCAGGTTTACCAAGGTGTTTGGATTTGGATCTCCTGACCGTGAAGATACTGCAAATGGACGTAAGTGTGAAAAGTCCCTTTTTTCGGGGCCGCCGTAGGTTCGAACGGTCACTCAGTGAACCGTCGTAAGCCGAGGACTGCCTGTACGTCCATTTCTGGAATTGTAGCCTGCGGAAAGCATTTGCTCGCTAAGTGCTCTAAGGGGAAAAAGAAAGGGGGGGAAATAAAAATAAAAATATAAAGGGCCAGCGTTAATCCCAGTGCTTTGGGCTCTTAAAGCAAGGAGATTGCTTTAAGGATTCATGAGGTCAGCAAAAACAGATCCATATGTAATATAATTGTCCCGAGAGGCCTATGCTTCAGGCATTATCTGCTAAATGCTTGGCAATCCCCCCTTCCAAATATACCGCTAAACCCGAATCCTGCTTTCCAACCCAGGTGACCTGTTTGCAAAAAAACATGCTCTTCTTTCTCTACGGCCTGCAAGTCTTACGACGGATCTTGTCCTAAACGCAAAGGGTTGTCAGTAAGAGGAACAAAGGGTCCTCGGGAGAAGAGATGCTCCCAGCTCCTGCAGTTCCACCGGATAGGAAAGGATCTTCGAAAGGAGGATGTTCGGGGGAAGATTGGATGGTCCTGTGCAAACAAAGAGTAGAGGGTTTCTACTCTTGGGTGAGAAAAACAAAGAGAGGCGTCCGAGGGTCTTAAGGTGTGGAAAGAGTAATAGAAGAGGATATTTGTAGGTCGGGGTTGAATTGTGGGCTCCTTGGTTGTAAATGCTCCAACATTGGAAATTTTTAAGATGATGTTGGATAACCCTTTGTCTGAAGTGGTGGAGGGTTTCCTGCCTGGGCAAGGGGGTTGGATTAGAAGACCTCCAAGGTCCCTTCTAACTGTTATTCTATTCTATTCTATTCTATTCTATTCTATTCTATTCTATTCTATTCTATTCTATTCTATTCTATTCTATTCTATTCTATTCTATTCTATTCTACTCTACTCTACTCTACTCTACTCTACTCTACTCTACTCTACTCTACTCTACTCTATTCTTTATTCTTTATTCTTTATTCTCTTCTCTTCTCTTCTCTTCTCTTCTCTTCTCTTCTCTTCTCTTCTCTTCTCCTCTCCTCTCCTCTCCTCTCTTCCCTATTCTATTCTATTCTATTCTATTCTATTCTATTCTATTCTATTCTATTCTATTCTATTCTATTCTATTCTTCTATTCTATTCTACTCTACTCTACTCTACTCTACTCTACTCTACTCTACTCTACTCTACTCCATCCCATCCCATCCCATCCCATCCTATTCTTATTTCTCATTCTATTCTTATTCCATATTCCATATTCCATATTCCATTTTCCATTTTCCATTTTCCATATTTCTATTTCTATTTCTATTTCTCCTGTTCCTGTTCCTGTTCCTGTTCCATTCTATTCTATTCTATTCTATTCTATTCTATTCTATTCTATTCTATTCTATTCTATTCCATTCCATTCCATTCCATTCCATTCCATTCCATTCCATTAATTCTGTTCTGTTCTGTTCTGTTCTGTTTTGTTCTGTTCTCTTCTTCTCTTCTCTTCTCTTCTCTTCTCTTCTCTTCTCTTCTCTTCTATTCCATTCCATTCCATTCCATTCCATTCCATTCCATTCCATTAATTCTGTTCTGTTCTGTTCTGTTCTGTTCTGTTCTGTTCTGTTCTCTTCTCTTCTCTTCTCTTCTCTTCTCTTCTCTTCTTCTATTCTATTCTATTCTATTCTATTCTATTCTATTCTATTCTATTCTATTCTATTCTATTCTATTCTATTCTATTCTATTCTATTCTATTCCAAATTCCAAATTCCAAATTCCAAATTCTTTTTTAGATAGCATGTAACAAATATACAGGTAATTAATAGATAACAGAACAGTTAACAGATGAACAGAGTTGAAAGGGACCTTGGAGGTCTTCTAGTCCAACCCTCTGTCCACCATTTCTGACAGAGGGCAGTCTAATCTCTTCTTGAAAGCCTCCAGGGATGAAGCTCCCACAACATCCGAAGGCAACTTCTGTTCCATGGGTTGATTGTTCTCACTGTCAGGAAATTCCTCCTTATTTCCAGGTTGAATCTCTCCTTGGTCAGTTTCCATCCATTCTTCCTTGTCTGGCCTTCGGGTGTCTTGGAGAATAGCTTGACCCCTTCCTCTCAAATAGACTGCTGTCATGTCTCCCCTGGTCCTTCTCTTCACTGAACTGATTATCCACTAGGACTACAAGATTCCTCTCGCAGTTACTACTATTGAGCGAGGTACCACCTATACCGTACCTGTGCATTTTGTTTTTCTTCCCTAAAGGTAGAACCTTACTTACCAACGGTAAGTGTCTCTTCAGACTATATTTCTATAGTCTCTATAGACTATATTTCCCTAATCCTGTTCACTGTACCAATCATCCTCAATTCTACTGGTAGTCCTCAATGTATGACCACAACTGAGTGCAATATATCTGTTGCTAAGTGAAACAATGATTAAGTGAGTTTTGCTCCATGTTGCAACCGTTTCTACCACAGTTGGAAAGGTCGCAAAAGGGGACGCTACAACCGTCACAAATACGAACCAGAATTTTGATCCCGTGACTGTCGAGATGCTGCAACGGTCATAAGTGTGAAAAATTGTCGTAAGTCACTTCTTTTCAGTGCCATGGTGACGTGGCACTGAAAAGTGCCACATCCAGGGGTGATTCTGGAGAACCGGTAGCGGAAATTTTGAGTAGTTCGGAGAACCGGCAAATGCTACCTCTGGCTGGCCCCAGAGTGGGGTAGGAATGGGGATTTTGCAATATCCTTCTCTCAGGTATGGGGTGAGAATGGAGATTTTGCAGTATCCTTCCCCTGCCACGCCCACCAAGCCACGCCCACCAAGCCACACCCACAGAATGGGTAGTAAAAAATTTGGATTTCACCACTGCGTTGAATGACCGGTCTTAAGGGAATGACCAGATCAAAAGAAAAAAAAAACAGAAAAAGAAAAGAGAGATAAATGTTATTCTGGCAAGAATTCTTCCTTGACAAATTTATCCCGACTTCTGGTAATTCTCACCCTGTTTGCCAAGTGCTTAGAAATTAATCTCTAGAGGATCCATATCAATAAAGGAGAATATTTGTAACTCAGAGTTGAAATGAGATGATGAGGATTTTAGATTTTTCCCGGTATTAATGTCGGACTCCTCTGGTCTGCAGCTGGTTGAATCTTCTTTTTTCGCCTCCTTCATAAAAAAGGGACCCCGCCTGCCTTACGGTCATCTGGCAGAGCCCCAATTCTCTGCAATTGCTCAAAGAGGAAACATTTCCCAAATGACCCAAGTTTTTCCTCCGTTTTCCGGATGAGGCATCTGATCCTGGAGATTTAAACTCGTTCAGATGAAAGGTGTTTTCTGACTAGATTTTGGGCCTTCTCCAAGCTGCAAAACCTATTCCTTCTTCCTGCTCTCCAAATAAGAATATAACGCAGGGGTTCTCAAACTTGGCAGCTTGGAGATAGGTGGACTTCAACTCCCAGAATTCCCCAGCCAGAATGTTTTAAGACGGGTGGACTTTGACGCCCAGAATACCCTCGATTTACGACCACAGTTGAGCCCAACAGTTACATTGCTAAGAGAGGCAGGTGTTAAGGGAGTTCTGTCCCATTTTACAACCTTCCTTGCTGCAGTTGTTAAGTGAATCACTGCAGCTGTGAAGTTAGGAAGAGGCTTGTTCAGTGACTCTCGCTTCACTTGTCAGGGGATCACATAACCGTCATGAGGACATGCCCCTTGCCAAGCCTCTGAATTTTAATCCGGTGACCATGGGGATGCTGCAAGGGCCATCAGTGTGAAAAACAGTCATACCTTACTTTTTTCAGTGCTGTTGCAACTTCGAATGGTCACTAAATGAATGGTGGTAAGCCAAGAACCACCCATATGGCTTCCTTCCTTCCTTCCTTCCTTCCTTCCTTCCTTCCTTCCTTCCTTCCTTCCTTCCTTCCTTCCTTCCTTCCTTCCTTCCCTCTCCCCCACTTTTTTCTTTCTCCCTTTGTACCTTTCTCCACTTTCCTTCCTTCCTTCCTTCCTTCCTTCCTTCCTTCCTTCCTTCCCTCTTCCCCAGTTTTTTCTTCTCCCTTTGTACCTTTCTCCATCTTCCTTTCCTTCCTTTCCTTCCTTTCCTTTTCTTCCTTCCTTCCCTCCTTCTTTCCCTCTTCCCCAGTTTTTTCTTTCTCCCTTTGTACCTTTCTCCACTTTCCTTCCTTCCTTCCTTCCTTCCTTCCTTCCTTCCTTCCTTCCTTCCTTCCTTCCTTCCTTCCTTCCCTCTTCCCCACTTTTTTCTTTCTCCCTTTGTACCTTTCTCCATCTTCCTTTCCTTCCTTTCCTTCCTTTCCTTCCTTTCCTTTTCTTTCTTCCTTCCTTCCTTCTTTCCCTCTTCCCCAGTTTTTTCTTTCTCCCTTTGTACCTTTCTCCACTTTCCTTCCTTCCTTTCCTTCCTTCCTTTCCTTCCTTCCTTCCCTCTTCCCCAGTTTTTTCTTTCTCCCTTTGTACCTTTCTCCATCTTCCTTTCCTTCCTTTCCTTTTCTTCCTTCCTTCCTTCCTTCTTTCCCCCTCCCCCAGTTTTTTTCTCCCTTTGTACCTTTCCCCATCTTCCTTCCTTCCTTCCTTCCTTCCTTCCTTCCTTCCTTCCTTCCTTCCTTCCTTCCTTCCTTCCTTTCCTTTCCTTTCCTCCCTCCCTCCCTCCCTCCCTCCCTTCTTTCCTCCCTTCCTTCCTTCCCTCTTCCCGTTTTTTCTTTCTCCCTTTGTACTTACCTTCCTCCCTCCCTCCCTCCCTCCCTCTCCCCCCTTCCTTCTTTCTTCCTCCTTCCCTTCCTCCACAACCTACCCCTGGGTCTCGCCTGCTTTGCATGGGATGCTCCTTGAGATAAATGTCTCTTTGACCCGGATCAGACAGAAGGAAACAAAACAGAGGCCAAACTCCGGAACATGAAATGGATGCTCAGGAAAGGATAATGATGATGATGAGGAGGAGGTACAACACAGTGGCTCAGGAAGTCAAAGATGGGGGAAGGTGAGAGGCTTCTCTCTTGGCCTCCTCCAGCCGGCCTCTGACCAGGGAGAAGAGCGGGAGGGGCTCTTACGGCCAACCCGTCTGGCTAGCCTTTGGCTCCCCTTTGGGTGCAAGGAGGGCTTAGAAGGGGGTCTGCAGGAGACTCCCCCCCCCTCCTGCCTCAGATGGCTTTTCTCAGCCTTGGTTGGAAGGAAGGGATGAGAGAAAGAAATAAGGGGACAGATAAATAGGTGGATAGATGGGTGAACCGACAGACAGATATACAGATGAGAAAAAGAAAAAGGAAGATGAGAGACAAAAGAAATTGAGAGAAAGAGGAAAGAAGGAAAGAAGGAAGGAGACAGGGAGGGAGGGAGGGAGGGATGAGAGAAAGAAATAAGGGGATAGATAAATAGGTGGATAGATGGGTGAACCGACAGACAGATATACAGATGAGAAAAAGAAAAAGGAAGATGAGAGACAAAAGAAATTGAGAGAAAGAGAAAAGAAGGAAAGAAGGAAGGAAACACGGAGGGAGGGAGGGATGAGAGAAAGAAATCAGGGGATAGATAAATAGGTGGATTGATGGGTGAACAGATAGATACAGATAGACTGATATGCAGATGAGAAAGAGAAAAAGAAAATGAAAGAGACAAAAAAATGGAGAAAGAAAGAAAAGAAGGAAGGAAGAAAACAGAGAGAGGGAGGGAGGGAAGAGAGAGAGAAGGAAGGAAGGAGAAAGGGGGATGCAAGGAAAGAAAGAAGGGAGGAAAGGAAGGAAGGATAAATGGAGAGAAGGAAATCAAGAACAGAAGGAGGGGGGAAGGAAGGAAAGAGAGGGAGATGGAACGAAAGGAAAGAAGGAGGGAAGGAGGAGGAGAAGGGGAGAGGGAGGGATGGAAAGAAGGGAAGGAAGGAAAGTAGGCAAAACGGAGAGAGAGGGAAATTCTCCTGGACACTAATTGGACCCACTTAGCACACCCTCATCTAAGCACGTTTATTGTGGTGTTGTTGAGGGAGCCATGACAAACTCTCTCAACCCTCCATCCAGATAAAGAGCCACACAACCACATTTTCTCCACAGGGAACCTCACAAAGCGAGGCCTCTGCTTTCTAACACCCCAGGCAAGTCAGGGTGAGGATTTGAAGAGCCAACACATATCTGACGGATGTCCCATTGGGGTCCCCTAATTTAACCTTGCTACACAACGACAACTGCAGCACAGACTCTTTGCTAGAGACTCTTTCCCAAAAGAATTCGACCTTTTGCAAAAACCTCCCTTGGCAAAATCAGATCCGTCCGTGTGTAAAGTCTTCCCACCCGCTTCTTTCTCAAGGAAATCTCTCCTGCAGGTATTTGCACGCGCTCTGAACCTCTGAGCACGATTTGAACACAGGATCTGCTCCTTCGGTCGAGCCCCAGTTCACTCATCCTTCCTTAGACCCTACACATCAAATGAAAATATTCGCAGGCAGCCATTGGGTGGGGAAGGGGGCAAGGGAATCCCTACAAATCATGACAAAATAACACCCGTTTGCATCATTTGCACAACAACACCACCTCCCCCCCCTGATTATGGGTGCCGTTATAGTTTTTACACAACCGGGGGATTGACTAGATGACCTCTGGGATCCCTTCCATGATTCTAAGAAGCTGCAACCCCAGACCTAGCATACTCTCATCTTGCAAGTTGTTAATTCTCTGTGTCTTGTTTGTTTGTTTGTTTTTTTAAAAAAAAGCCAAAATACAGGAATTGGTCACGATTATTTATAAGACAATGAGGACTAGGAACCTGGTTTGGTTATTTGGGGATTTTCCTGATTTCCTAGGTCAATTAGCACTATTTTTCATCAGATGTCCATCATCTCCATCCTCTCAATAATCTGTCAAAGGTTCCTACAACACATTAGCCCAATGTTTCTCAACTTTGGCTGTTTTAAAATGGATGGATTTCATTCCCAGAATTCCCCTAGATGGAGAATTCTGGGAGTTGAAGTCCACCCATCTTAAAACAGCCGAAAGTTGAGAAACACTGCACTCTCAAATCAGATTTATGGAATTGCAGAAATCCAGGCCCCGAGTTAAACACATCAGATTAACCATCAATCTCTGTTAAACTGGGTTAACGGCATCCTGTAAAAGCAATATGGTAGATTATGACAGGAGACATCTGGCCACTCCCACAGCCTGGCCTACCTTGCCGTGCTGTTGTAGGAAAGGGCAGGATAGAGCCCATTTTAATAAATAAGTAAATAAAGATATTACCGCCAGCAAACGCCCCACAAAAGAAACCTATACGGAAACTACAGTTCCCAGCATCCCCTACCAGTCTTGATGGGGAAAGGAGATGGGATCCCGTAACCCAGCCTCCCACCTCCTGGGGGCTTCTAAGCAGCCTTGGCCAAGCGTGCCCCTCCCTCCCCTCCCAATTTTGCAGGAAAAGACCCTCCAAGCTGCAGCTTTGCCCCTGCTATTCAGTGCTGCTGGTCCTCAGCAACATCTGGTAAAGTGCCTCTGAATGTGGAGGCTCCATTTCACAAGGAGGAAAAAGGTGCCTCAGGGGAAAAAAAACCCCATACAGCACAGAAAGATGGAGTGTGGGGCAATGAGTATCTCCCGTCCCAATTTTTTTTAAGCGGGGGGGGGGGGAGGGGAGATCAGAATGCCCTCCCCATTTTGGGCAGAATTGGCTAACCTGAATATATTTTTTGAAGAATTGGCACAAATGAGTTCCAGGTTAGATGCCACCATGGGTGTATGTGGTGGGGAGTCCTCTCCCTAAACGGGGGGTGGGGGTGGGGGGTGGAGTCTCTAAATGGGGGTACTCCCTCCCCCTCCCCAGCCCCCTCCTCCTTTTTCTCTTCCCTTTTCAGCACCGGCGCTGTCCCGTCTTCCCAACCAGACTGCGGAAATTCACACGACCGCAAAAGCCTTCGGGGGCACGAAATCCCCCGCCGCCCCTCAAACGCGCATCTATCCCCATGGCCCCTTCCCACGTTACGCATCAACCCCATCCCCAATTTCATCAGACCCACCAGATATAAGACTCTCCATCCCCCACCCCACCTCCCCAAAATAATCCCGGCCGGCCCAGGGAAGGGGTCGGCAGAAGGCAGCTTCCCCCTCCGGCCCACAGGTCGTGGGAACGGCCCGACACGCGTCAAGCCGCGCCGAGGCTTGGAAAGCCCCCCCGCCCCTACTTCCACGTCCCCCAGGAGCCCGGCTCGGTCTCCAACCCTGCGCCCACTGACCTGGTGCCTTTGTCGCCCATGGTCGCGGCCCCTCGCTCGGGCCGGACGCCGGGCACAAGCGGGGAATATTGCCCGGCCGCAGGAACGGGAGGAGACGGCCGAGGATCCGTCGGGGTTGATTGGATCGTTTCTCTGCGGCGGAGCGCTGATGCTGCACCGGCCGTCCGCTCGCTTCCCCCGGAGAGGCTGCCGCTGCCCGGGTCTCCGCCGGTGCCTTCCGACGCTCTCCTGCCGACGCCTGCGGGGCTCCGGGCTGCTTGGTCGGAGGAGCAGGGCTGAACGCTGCAGGTGATGCCGCTACGCTGCCTCCTCCTCCTCTCCTCCTCCTCCTCCTTTTTCCTCCTCCTCCTTCTTTTTCTCCACCTCCTTTTCCTCCTCCTCCTTTTTCTCTACCTCCTTTTCCTCCTTCTCTTTTCTCTACCTCCTTTTCCTCCTCTTTTTTTTCCTCCTCTTCCTCCTCCTTCTTTTTCTCCTCCTCCTCCTTTTTCTCCTTCTCCTTCTCCTTTTTCTCCTCCTTCTTTTTCTTTTTCTCCTCCTCTTCCTCCTCCTCCTTTCCCTCCTCCTCTAGCCGCCGCGTCACGCCCGAGAGAGCAAGCAGCCCCTCTCCCGCACCCGCGGCGAGCCGCGTTCACACGACGCCAGGCTGCCGCCCCTGCATCACGTGTCCGACGGAAGGGCAGGCTGGAGGGAGACGCCTGCCTGCTTGCCAAGCGGGGCTCTGGAAGTGGGGGGGAGGGGGGCGCGTGCACGCGACGGAGACGCGGGAGGGAGGCGGCGTTCTCACGACCCGCCGAGCCTGGGAAACCGCGGGGGGGGGGGAGGGGGCGCGGCGTTCTCCCTTCCTCCCCTCCCGTAATGAAGCCGGGCGAGCGAGGTCCCGCAATTCTCCGCCTTTCACGGAGACAGATTGACTGCTTCTTCGTCGCTGCCAGCTTTGTCTCCCCGTTCAATGAGATTCCGAATGGGAGGGACCTTGGAGGTCATCTAGTCCGACCCCCTGCTTAGGTAGGAGACCCTACACCATTTCTGACCGATGGCAGTCCAGTCTCTTCTTGAAAGCCTCCAGGGATGAAACTCCCACAACTTCCTAAGGCAACTTCTCTTCCATGGGTGGATTGTTCTCACTGTCGGAAAAATTCCTCCTTATTTCCAGGTTGAATCTCTCTTTGTTCAGTTTCCATCCATTCTTCCTTGTCCGGCCTTCAGGTGCCTTGGAGAATAGTTTGACTCCCCTCCTCTCTGGAGCAGCCCCTCCCTCAAATATTGGAAGATGCTCTCCTGTCTCCCCTGATCCTTCTCTTCCCTAGACTAGCCAGGCCCAGTTCCTGCAACCGTTCATCCTGTTTTAGCCTCCAGCCCCCTCATCCTCTTTCTTGCTCTTCTCTGCACTCTTTCCAGAGTATCAACATCTTTTTTATAGTGTGGTGACCAAAACTGGATGCAGGACTCTAGGTGTGGTCTTACTAAGGCTTTACGGAGTGGTATTAGTACCTCCCTTGATCTTGATGGTCTCCCTCTGTTAATGCAATTTAGGATTGCATTGGCTTCTTTGGCTGTCACCGCACACGGCTGGCTCATATTTAACTGTTTGCCCATTAAGACTCCAAGATCCCTCTCACAGTCACCGCTAGTAAGCCTGGTTTCACCCAGTCTATATGTGCACCTTTTTTTTTTTTTTGGCCTAAGTGTAAAACTTTACTTTGGGTCGGTTGAGGCAAACCAACATGGATGGCTTAAGTAAAGGAGTCCTGCTAGAATTCTCACTTGGCTGCAAAGGAAATAGCATTAGATGCTGTCCTTCCATCAACCCATTTTACAGATGGGAAATATCAAGGGCGAGGCCCTTCTGTTGGGAAATGCACAACAGTGCTAGGAGAAAGCTTGGCTCAGGTGTGCTGTGTTCGAATCAGACTCAAGGGTCCAGAGGCTTTCCTGGACTGGCTTGTTAGCAGCTGTGCATTCGGACATGCAACTTGAAAATCCATTTTGACCTTCCTCAAAAGACCAGCCCTTTCTCCCTCCCCCCCCCCAAATTGGGTCACCTATCCCTTGTCTTCATTCAGCAGCTGGAAGATGGGTGCCCAGGTGTCACCCTGCCAAGGCCTCGAGAAGACTTTCCTGACAATCCGGAGATCACCTGTTGGTCCCCCATCCAAGTACTCTGTTTGGAGAGACCAGACAAGGCCAGCCCGCTGCTGCCTCTCTAACAGGGACGGATTCTTCCTGGGTGCCTTTGACTTCAAAAGTATCAAAATTCAGGCGCTTGGGAACTGACTCACATTTATGACGGTTGCAGAGTTCAGGGGTCACGTAATCCCGTTTTGCGACCTTCTGACAAGCCCTGTCAATCAGGATGCCAGGTTCTCTTAACAACTGTGTGACTAACTCAACAACCCCAGTGATTCACTTAACAGTGGCGAGGAAGGTTGTAAAACGGAGCTAAACTCACTTAACAACCGTCTCTCTCTCTCTCAGCAGCGGAAATGTTGGGCTCGAAACGTGGTTGTAAGTGAAGGGCTATCTTCACTTGGGGATAGCCAAGACCGTTGTCCCTTGGACTGGTCACTAAGCAACCCATCATAAGTCGAGGACTGCCTGTGCAATGGCTGGGTCTTTATTTCGCTTGGATGGACAAAGAAAAGCCAGATCTGACCAAGACTTGGATGGGATCCCAGGATTGCTGGCTACATTGGGAAAATGAAAAACATCCCAAATCGTGGTATTTCTCCACATCCACCCTGTGGCCACGAGAGAGAGAGAGAGAGAGAGAGAGAGAGAGAGAGAGAGAGAGAGGGACGATACCACACAGTCACCAGGCGGTGACCTCAGGTGAACCTTTATAGCAGAATCAATGACTTCTATCTTTATTTATTTATTTTTAATTTAATTTATAAGCCGCCCTTCTCCGGAGACTCAGGGCAGTGTACAATGCATTAAGCAATAGCCTTCATATTTTTTGTATATACCTGCTTAGTAGGGCTTTCGCCCCCCCCCCCCCCAGCGGTGTTCTTTTTTTTATTATTATTTATTTATTTATTTATTTATTTATTGGTTCCATTTATATGCCGCCCTTCTCCGGAGACTCAGCGTTACGCAATTTATACAAAGTCAGCTTATTGCCCTTACCAATCCGGGTCCACATTTTACTTACCTCGAAAGGATGGAAGGTTGAGTCAACCTTGAGCCTGGTGAGATTCGAACTTGCAGTAATTGCAGGCAGCTGGTGTCACTTTAACACCACTTAAGCTGCTGCGCTGCAAAGGCTCTTTTTATTTTAAATCTCAGCAGATTCCAAGTTGTGTAAAAATTCAAAATCGAATTGGCGAGGGAGTTTCTCTCCTTGCCTCACTTTGCTCCAAGTTTATAAAGCTGCCATCTTTCATTCACCTCCCTCCACAATTGATGGAAGTCCTCGACTTACGACGGTTTCCATTTAGCGACCGTTCCAAGTGGCGGCAGCATTTGGAAAAAGTGACTGACGACCATTTTTCACACTTCACGACCGTTGCAGCGTTTCACCTCTCCCCCCCCCCCCGTGCTCGCGGGATCAAAATTCAGACACTCGGCAACTGACTCATACTTATGACGGTTTGCAGTGTCCCGGGGTCACGTGTTCCCCAAGCAACGTCAATGGGGAAGCCAGATTCATTTAACAACCGTGTTCCTAATTTAACTTCTTCAGTGATTCACTGAACGACTTTCATCAAGCCGTATGATGAGACGAAGCACCGTTAGCTGTCTCGCTTAGCAACAGAAATTTTGGGTTCGGTTGTGGTCGTAAGTCGAGGACTACCTACTCTTATACAGAATAACAGAGTTGGAAGGGACCTTGGAGGTCTTCTAGTCCAACCCCTTCTCCAGCAGGAAACCCTATATATATACCATTTCAGACAAATGGTTTTCCAATCAATTGCTTAAGAACCAGAGATTAGCACAATCTGGTTTAATGCTGCAGAGTCCTACTAATAGTTACAGTTTGGTGTAGCTTGCTTTTTATTTCTGGCTGTTCACTGCTCTGAGTCCGCAAGGAGAAGGGCGGTATACACATCTAATAAAATAAATAAAATAAATAAATAAATACAGCTCGGTCAATTGAACAGTTTGAGATTTTTATTCTGGTTTCTAGACAAGGACCGGCTGGGAAGAGTCGAACTATTTTATCCGTTTTATTTCTTTCTTCAATTTCTATAGCTGTCCAACTCAGCAGAGTAACTCTCTGCACGGCGTCTTGCGAGGGTTTGATAAAAACCGTTCGTTCTTACTTCTCCCTCCTCCGAGGACCTTAATTTGTGTTTTCAGAGTTGTATGCGTGCATGTGTGGGTGTGTATTTGTGTGTGTACGATTGTAGAAGCAGGTATCTTTTCTTTCCCACACTCTCATCCATTGGAATAGGATAGGATAGCAGATTATAACACATTAACAGAGTTCAAAGGGACCTTGGAGGTCATCTACTCTGACCCTCCTGCCCAAGCAGGAGACCCTACCTACACTGTTTCTGACAGATGGCAGTCCAGTCTCTTCTTGAAAGCCTCCAGGGATGAAGCTCCCACAACTTCCGAAGGCAACTTCTCTTCCATCAGTTGATGGTTCTCACTGTCAGAAAATTCCTCCTTATTTCCAGGTTGAATCTCTCTTTGGTCAGTTTCCATCCATGATTCCTTGTTTGGCCTTTGGGTGCTTTGGAGAATAGCTTGACTCCCTTCCTCCTCTCTGGGGCAGCCCCTCCAATATTGGAAGATGCTCTCCTGTCTCCCCTGGTCCTTCTCTCCCCTAGACTAGCCAGGCCCAGTTCCTGCAACCGTTCATCCTCTGTTTTAGCCTCCGGTCCCCTCATCATCCTGGTTGCTCTTCTCTGCACTTTTTCTAGAGTCTCAACATCTTTTTTATAGTGTGGGGACCAAAACTGGATGCAGGATTCTATGTGTGGTCTTACTAAGGATTTACAGAGCAGTATTAGTACCACTCTATTATAATATAATATAATATAATATAATATAATATAATATAATATAATATAATATAATATAGTATAGTATAGTATAGTATAGTATAATATAATATAATATAATATAATATAATAAATATAATATAATAAATATAATATAATAAATATAATATAATATAATATAATATAATATAATATAATATAATATAATATAATATAATATAATATAATATAATATATATTTATTGGTTCGATTTATATGCCGCCCTTCTCCGGAGACTCAGGGTGGCTTACAATGCATTAAGCAATAGCCTTCATACTTTTGTATATACCTGCTTAGTAGGGCTTTCGGACCCCCCCAAGCGGTGTTCTTTTTTATACAAAGTCAGCTTATTGCCCCCACAATCCAGGTCTTCATTTTATCTACCTCGGAAGGATGGAAGGCTGAGTCCACCTTGAGCCTGGTGAGATTCGAACTCGCAGTAATTGCAGGCAGCTGGCAACTAAGTGCTACTTAAGTGCTACTTAAGAGTAGTTTAGTCCGCTGCACCACCATTTATTTATTTATTTTATATTTATTTTGTTAGATTTATTACGTTATGTTATATTGTATATTGTATATTATGTTAGTTTTTCTTTAAGCCAGGTTTTTCCTACGTAACCAAGAATTACGCACTATGCAGCACAAAATCTGCTGGCTGCCAGAATGAAAAGAAGGGAAAAACCCCCAGAAAGTAGTGAATGTGATTTCACTCAACTAGGGTTGCAGAAAAATCTTGGTTACATAGGAAAAACCTGGCTTAAAGGAAAAACACATAAAACCTACGAAAAGTAAGAAAATAGATATATTATATTATATATTATATATTATAATATTATATTATATTATATTAAATATAATATAATATAATATAATATAATATAATATAATATAATATAATATAATATAATATAATATAGTATAGTATAGTATAGTATAGTATAGTATAGTATAATATAATATAATATAATATAATATAATATAATATAATATAATATAATATAATATAGTATAATATAATAGTAAATATAGGATAGGATAGGAATTTACAGAGTTGGAAGGGATCTTGGAGGTCATCTAGTCCAACCCCCTGCTTAGGCAGCAAACCCTAAGCCACTTCACATATAGGCTGTGTCGGTAGGTGGAGAAAAATGGACACTTGAAAACTATCTATGGGCCTCACCATACTTTCACGATTCCACAACCCTCAATGCCCCCACCCCCATGTGGACCCGGGTTTACTCCCCAATATTTTAGCCTCAAATCACACACCGGACACCATTTTAGGTGCTCCCATCGTTTATTGAAAAGGATTGGAGGAGCCATTGCACAGAGGCAATTAAACTCCCGGTTAAAAAGAGGGTGCAGAAGAAGACTCACAAGAGAAATTCGGCAGTCACTTCCACGTGTCGCTTGTTGACAGGGGTACTAGTAAATTAATCAAATTTCAATTAATTTACTTAATAAAGCTTGGAGGGTTGTTATTCAGGCCCAGGATTGGAGCATCAACTTTTGGGCGGTCGTCGAGGGATAAGGGGCCAGCGATGAAGAGGCCGGCCCTTAAAAGATGGGTTTTTTAGTACCTGTCCAAGTCAGCCCGAGATGGGACGATGGCTTCCACCTCGTTGAGATCTTCCAAAACTTCTTGCAGGTCCACCAGGCAGTCGTTGAAATACTCCATTCCGAACTCCATGACCTTCTTGAGTAAGGACAATGTTGGAAAGAAATTCAAGTGGCCCAATTTCTCATGAGCTTCGGGATGAGATTCTAACCACGCCAGGTACTGATGCTGGAAGCTGAGGAAGTCGTGAAGCCCCTCGAAGAGGTTGAGAGTCTTCTGTGGCGCCAGATCTTCTAAGCCTTGTTGTACGACGGCCAGGTATTTCACGCAGTTTTGTCCCTCCCAGTCGTCTTCTTCCAGCTGCTCCAGGAAACCTCGGAGACTCCAGAAGCTGTGGTAGATCTTCCATGGAGTAAGGTGGACCAGCATCCTGAACAAGGGAATCAGGCTCTCCAAAACTCCTCCTTCTGAAGGCTTCTTCTTCCACTCATCCGAGGTGAGAAGGCCGGTGCTATGTATCCCCTTCAAAAGGGTGGAGAATTGGCCAAGGAGGAAGAAGAAGCCCGTGTCTTCTAAGATCTCCAGCATGGTTGGGACGCTGCCGATGAGGCTGGCAGCGAAGGAATGGTCCCATTTCTCTGTGTCGTTCGGGGCCAAGGACACGCCGAGAAATCGAGTCGAAAATCCCACCACGTCCAGAGCCCCCGGCAGAGGGTTCAAGCTCTCTAAGTATTCCTCCTGCCACATGGCCTTGACCTGGTCCACACTAGGAAATTTCAGGAGAAATCACAAGAGTTAGCAGAGCCTGAAGGGACCTTGGAGGTCATTTAGTCCAACCCCCTGCTCAAGTAGGAAACTTTATATCGTTTCTGACAAATGGCTGTCTGGTCTTTTCTTAAAAACCTCCGGTGATGGAGTGCCCACAACTTCTAGAGGTAATCCTTTCTTTCTTTCTTTCTCTTTTTTTTCTTTCTTTCTTTCTCTCTTTCTTTCTTTCTTTCTTTCTTTCTTTTTCTTTCTTTCTTTTTCTTTCTTTCTTCCTCTTTCTTTCTTTTTCTTTCTTTCTTTCTCCCTTTTTCTTTCCCCCTCTCTCCCTCTCCCTTTTTCTTTCTTTTTCTCTTTCTCTTTCTTTCTTTCTCTTTCTTTCCTTCCTCCCTCTTTGTTTCCCTCTTTTTTTACCTTTCTTTTTTTCTCTCCCTCTTTCTCTCCCTCTCTCTCCCTCTTTATTTTTCATTTCTCCCTCTCTTCCTCTCTCCCTTTCTCCTTCTCTTTCTTTTTCTCTCTCCCTCTCTCCCTTTCTTTCTCCTGCCTCTTCTTTTTTCTTTTTTTCTCTCCCTCTCCCTTTCTTTCTCTCCCTCCCTCTTTATTTTTCATTTCTCCCTCTCTTCCTCGCTCCCTTTCTCCTTCTTTTTCTTTCTTTCTCTCTCCCTCTCTCCCTCTTTCTTTCCCCTCCCTCTTTTTTTCTTTTTCTCTTTTTTTCTCTCCCTCTCCCTTTCTTTCTTTCTCCCTCCTTCCCTCCCTTTCAAACCCCTTTCTCTGAAGTACAGCCGGGTACTAGGAATTCATGGAAATACGGGTAGTCCTCAATTTATGACCACAATTGAGCCCAACGTTTCTGTTGCCAAGGGAGAGATTTGTTAAAAGAACTTTGCCCCCATTTTGCGACCTTTCTTCCTGCTGTTGTTAAGTGAATCCCTGCAGTTGTTAAGTGAGTAACATCGTTGTGAAGTGAATCTGGCTTCCTCGTTGACTTTGCTGGTCAGAAGGTCGTAAAAGGGGACCCTGCGTCCGTCATAAATATGAACCAGTGGCCAAACACCTGAATTTTGATCCCGTGAATGCGGCAGTGGTCGCGGGTGTGAAAAATAGCCCTAAGTTTTTCCAGTGCCTTTGTAACTTCGGTCACTCAATGAACCGCCGTAAGTCGAGGACTACCTGTATTATGGCTTGCCACGCTCTTTTGTGGAATGCATTTCCACAAGATGGACACTTACTGGGATGGCTTAAAAAAAATCAATAACAACTTTTGCTGTAACAGACAAGGATCCTGCCAAACGTTTAATAAATGTAAATTGAAAGCTATTCTGTGGGGGTCTCCTTGGTGCTCTCTAAGCTGGCTTGTTTTCTTGCAAACTTTTCATCACCCAACTAGGTGATGTCATCAGTGCAGGAGGAGGAGGAGGAGGAGAACTCTAGAGTCCTTGGAGTGGTCTTCAGCTGGGTTCTTTTGTGGCAGGCATTTCATGATCCAACTAGGGAACATCAGTACTAGAAGGGAGGAGGAGGAGGGAGTGAAGGAAAGGGAGAGGAGGAGAGGGACAAGGAGAGGAGTGGGGGAGGAATGGGGAGAAGGAAGGAAGGAAGAAGAAAGAGGGAATGGGGGAGGAATGGGGCAGGAGGAAGGAAGGGAGAAGAGAGGGAAAAGGAGATGAATGGGGAGGAGGAAGGAAGGGAGAAGAGAGGGAAAAGGAAAGGAATGGGGAGGAAGGAAGGAAGGAAGAAGAAAGAGGGAATGTGGGAGGAATGGGGAGAAAGGAAGGAGAAAGAGGAAAAAGGAGAGGAATGGGGGGAGGAAGGAAGGGAGAAGAGAGGGAAAAGAAGAGGAATGGGGAGAAGGAAGGAAGAAGAAAGGGAATGGGAGAGGAAAGAAGAGAGAGGGAAAAGGAGAGGAGTGGGGAGGAGGAAGGAAGGAAGAAGAGAGGGACAAGGAGAGGAGTGGGGGAGGAATGGGGAGGAGGAAGAGGAAAAAGGAGAGGAATGGGGGGAGGAAGGAAGGGAGAAGAGAGAAAAGGAGAGGAATGGGGTGAAGGAAGGAAGGAAGAGAGGGACAAGGAGAGGAGTGGGGGAGGAAGGAAGGAAGAAGAAAGAGGGAATGGGGGAGGAAGGAAGGAGAAAGGAAAAAGGAGAAGAGTGGGGGAGGAAGAAATGAAGGAAGGAGAAAGAGAGAGAAAGGGATGAAGAGAAGAAGGACAACGACTCTGGTGATGTTTGCTACCCTTGTTTGCACTGAAGCTGTTACCTAATTGGGTTGTGAAACTTTTGCAAGAAAAGCAGCCAGCTGAGGGAGCCCGAGGAACCCCACGGTTCAATCCTGAGCTTCACGTATTCTGATCTCTCAGGCAGAATATATATTTCTCACAACAGAAGAAAAAAATATGCATAGGGAAAAAGTAAATTCAGTTGAGCTAGCCATGTAAACGGCTTCCCACGAAGAGAAGTGGCTTTGCTTAATCTCACTTCCTTCGAGAAATCCTCCTCGATTTCTCCTGCCTCTTCTCTTGAGATCTTGGAAGGTTTTTTTATTTAGGCTCAAAAGTAGTAAAAAGAAACAAAAAACAGGAATGTAGATTTTTCACCCCTGTAGAGTGAATAATCAAATTGTTCTAAACATGGCTTGTAGTAACTCAATCGGTCATGTCAAAAATGGTCTGCTTGGCAGGGGGTTGGACTAGATGACCTTTAAGGTCCCTTCCAATTCTGTAAATGTCAGGCAAAAAGTGGAGGTTGCAAATACAGCATTTCACTGTATTCGGTGCTTTTTTTCCTTGTTTATCCTGCAGCCCTCTCTTCCCCCTTTATTTTGCCTTGGGTTCCATTTATTATAATAAATTCGAATACTAATCTTAAAAACAAAAAGGAGAAATTCATGGGAAAAAAACCCCCAGACTATTAACAGCTCCAGCTTGAAGGCCACGTGCTCCCAAATGGCAAGGAAGACAGAGACAGACAGACAGACAGACCCCTAGGGATAATAATTAAAAAAAAACCCACAAAAAGGGGAAACTGTTAACACATTAAAATTTTGCAAAATGCTCTGCTGAGCTGCAATTTAAAAGAGATAAGTTTAACAGAACTTATTCCAAAGACAATAATAAACCAACATTTAACCAAAAACAGGTGGAAAAAAACCTACTGGAGTTCCTACTTACTTATTTTTCATTAAACCACAGTTGCTTTCGAAGTCAAACCCAGCCCTTATTTGAGGGTACGGAACCATGAATCAAATCAATCCACTTACCTGCCTGCCCGCCCTCACCTGCTTGAAGACCCCAAACAAGCTCCAAGGGAAAAGGGAAGAGAAGGGGCTCCTGGTGGCCCTTTTAAAGGACCTTCTACTGATTGGGAGAAACCAAATCTTTGGGGGAGGGAGTGGGGGGGGGGGCTTCACAAAGCAGGAACTCCAGGTTGGGGACCTGATCCTGCAAGGATTTCTGCAGACCATCTCAGCTACTTCCAAGCCCAACTGTTGCATCTCCATAAAGAGAACTAAACCTTGGGAGATAGGCTCCAGTTGCTGGTCGAGTTGTTGGGTGACTCCCCAAAGGGGCATTTGGAACAGTGTTATTCTCTCAAACTTGGCAACTTAAAAGAAGGGTGGACTTCAACTCCCAGAATTCCCTAAGCCGGCTTTGTTAAAGAAAGAGCAAACCCCATTTCCTTCTAGCACTGATGATGTTCCTTAGTTGGGTTATGAAACGTCAACCCAGTTCAGGGAGGACGGAGGACCTCGCATTTCTCCTCCTCCTCCACAAACCCTTTGCTGGGTGGGGAATTCTGGGAGTTGAAGACCACCCCTCTTCAAACCGCCGAAGTTTGAGATACTCTGGTCTTAAAAATTCAACCATTCGTGACTCAGATCTACTTTGTAAGGGGAATGTCCGGGGTAGGGCTGTAGATGCCCTTAACGTTGGGGTGGGGGATGGTTTGGTGGCGTGAAGAGGGTACATCCTCATTTCACTCATTTATGTGCCTTTTTATAGCAGAGGACTGAGGACTTTGAGTCAATTCTAATGCCGTAAAACAGAGGTCTTCAAACTTGATAAGCATGGTTCATTGATTAAGGTATTGTTTTCTGTTATATTGTTTGTCTGGAGTTAATCCCTGCTTATCTTGGTTTGTAGGCTGCAGGGCAAGTTACAGTATAGATCAGAGGTCTTCAAACTTGGCAGCTTTAAGACTTGTGGACTTCAACTCCCAGAATTCTCCAGCCAGCTATGGGAGTTGAAGTCCACAAGTCTTAAAGCTGCCAAGTTTGAAGACCTCTGTTGTAAAGCCACGAACACATCCACACCATGAAAATACCGCCATTAAGAGGAACAGTGCCAGGACAGGGTGCGTTTGTGCCGTGGATATATTTGTGCCACGGGTTCAAGATATCATGTTTAACCCTGGCTGATTTTGTTTACAGGTTAGCATGTTGGTTTATTGCGTTTCACTGCTAAGTTGTGATTCAGGAGGCATCTACTGGAGGGTCAGAAGAACGAAGTAGACAACCCCAATTACACAATCAACGCTTTGCCTTCTTGGTCAGGTGCGTTGGCCCAGCGACCCCAGAGCTTCCTCGTCCCAATCCCACCCTTAAAATTTCCATCCCTTTGAGTCCGCACGATGGAGAGTCCCCCGTGGCCTCCTGCCTCTTCTCCTGAGGTCTTGGAAGATTAGGTTAGAAGACTTCCAAGGTCCCTTCCAACTCTGGTTATCCTGTGAAGATGACCCAGGAATGATAATTCTTGCTTCCGATAAACTCCGTCAGAAGTTCCACTTTGGTAGACCGAACCAAACGTAACCACCACTTACTACAAAGATACTCATTCTGGTATGGTTGAAGCTCTTTATTGTCACATACAAACTCACCACATTTTGGGTATCGTATTTGTCTGTTTGTTTATTTATTTCTTTTTTAAAAAAATTAGATTTATATTTCGCCCTTCTCCGAAGACTCAGGGCGGCTTACAATGCGTTAAGCAACAGCCTTCATACTTTTGTATATTTATACAAAGTCAGCTTATTGCCCCCACAAACTGGGTCCTCAATTGACCTACCTTAGAAAGGATGGAAGGCTGAGTCAACCTTGAGCCTGGGGAGATTCGAACTGGTGTAATTGTAGACAGCTGGATATTAATAACAGGCTTTAGTCTGCTTTTAGCCTGTTGCGCTATCCAGGCTCATTTGATTTATATTTGATTTATACAGCCACTCACTCACTCCCAGTGACCCTGGGCTGCTTAAAAAAAATAAGAACCCAATATACAAAACAATTGTAAAACAATAATTTTACAAAACTAAAAACAATTACTCCCCCATTCATATGAAGGCTACATATCTGCTGATGTTGACTCTGGAAAGAGTGCAGAGAAGAGCCACCAAGAGGATGAGGGGACTGGAGGCTAAAACATATGAAGAACGGTTGCAGGAACTGGGCATGGCTAGTTTGATGAAAAGGACTGGGGGGACATGATAGCATCTTCCGATATCTCAGGGGCTGCCCCAAAGAAGAGGGAGTCAAGCTATTCTCCAAAGCACCAGAAGGCAGGACAAGAAGCAACGGATGGAAACTCATCAAAGAGAGAAGCAACCTAAAAATAAGGAGAAATTTCCTGACAGGGAGAACAATTAATCAGTAGAATGACTTGCCTCCTGAGTTTTGGGTACCCTAACCCTTCCTTCCTTCCTTCCTTCCTTCCTTCCTTCCTTCCTTCCTTCCTTCCTTCCTTCCTTCCTTCCTTCCTTCCTTCCTTCCTTCCTTCCTTCCTTCCTTCCTTCCCAATAGCAACACTAAGTAGGGTTGGAAGTCAATCCCTCACCTCCCTTTTTCTTTCTTTCTTTCGGGGGGGTTGGACTTGATGACCTCCAAGGTCCTTTCCAATTTGGTTACTGTTACTTCTTTCTGTCTTTCTCCTTGTATCTCATACCCCTCCCCTTGATTTCCTATTTTTTCTTCTCTTCTTTGTACTTTATATAATAAAATAAAACCTTAATATTTAGGACCTGGGTACTTACGAGATCGCCTTCTGCTACCGATAGCCTCCCACCGGCCAACACGCTCCCACAGAGAGGGACTCCTCAGGGTGCCATCGGTCAAACCATATCGACTGGCGACCCCCAGGGGGAGAGCCTTCTTTGTGGGGGCACCTGCCCTCTGGAATGATTTGCCCCCAGAGATACAGAGGATCTCTGACCTATGCACCTTTCGCCGTGCCCTCAAGACGTTATTTTTCCAACAAGCTGGGCTGGCCTAAACATGAATTTTAATGGTTATCTTATTTTAATGATATTTGGGGCCAAATTATTTAATACGTTTTTAAATTGTTTTTAAATTTTGTATACAGGTGTGTTTTATTGTTGGCTGTGCACCGCCCTGAGTCCCTTGGGAGTAGGACGGTATAAAAATTAAAATAAATAAATTAAAATAAAATAAAATCCAGGAGCCTGGATAGCTCAGCAGACTAAGCACTGTAATTAACATTCAGCTGCCTGCAATTACTGTAAGTTCAAATCTCCCCAGGCTCAAGCCTTCCATCCTTTCTAAGGTGGGTAAGTTGAGGACCCAGTTTGTGGGGGCAATAAGCTGACTTTGTATAAATATACAAAAGTATGAAGGCTATTGCTTGACGCATTGTAAGCCGCCCTGAGTCTTTGGAGAAGGGCGGCATATAAATCAAATCAAATCAATAAATAAATAACTGGTTTTCTCTGCAGGGTGTGACTAGCAGTTATGCTTGGTCAGCCTGCCGTTTAGGGATCTCTCGGTTTGCAAATGTTTTCCACCTCAACGAAAGCAGGGGGGGGGGGAATCCACATTTTAGCAGCTGGGCATCAGAGGTCCAAGATCAAAGCTGAGCCAAAAGCTCACTGGCACTCTGCCAACTGCTAAAGAGGGGCAGTCCCAGCGCCCCCCCTCCTCCCCAACCCTGGGGAAAATGTATTAATGAGAAACAGCCAGCCAGCCTCACATCCTTTGCGAGGGCTGTTGGGTGTGAAGTAATGCCAAGAAGCACTTTAAGTGTCGAGAGCCCGGATGCACAATCAACGCAACGGAGGCGATGCACTAGAAATTGTCTATTTTCCTCTGTTTATTGCGGAGATTCATTCTTCCTGCCAAGCATATTTGCAGAAAGCTTTTTCTGCAAATATGTATTTGCAGAATATATATTCTGCAAATATGTATTCTCCTTGGCTCTTACATCGGTTTGGTAGCCGATGAAATGGAGAAGACCCTTAAGCATTGGCCATCATCTCTGAGCTTTGTGGAGATGAGTAACAGGAGCTGAAAGGGACCTCGGAGATCTTATAGCCCAACCCCTGTGCTCAAGAAGGAAAACCTATGCTATTTCAGACCAAGGGATGTCCAGTCTCTTCTTAAAAACCTCCAGTGATGGAGCACTTACAATCTCTGGTGTTAAATTTATGTTTTACTGACAAAGTATGCTCCATCCCATAATTGGGTAGGCCATGTTGCCCTGATAGACTGGTCCCATAAAAAAAAAAAAGTTTCTGGTAGCAAGCCGTTCCACTAGTTGATTATCCTCACTATCGGGAAAATTTCTTCTTAATTTTAGATTGCTTCTCTCCTTGGAGAATAGCTTGAGCCCGTTCCTCCTCTCTGTGGCAGCCCCTCCCTCAAATATTGGAAGATGCTCTCCTGTCTTCCCTGGTCCTTCTCTTCTCTTCACTAGACCAGCCATGCCCAGTTCCTGCAACCTTTCTCTGTATGTTTTAGCTTCCAGTCCTCTCATCATCCTGGTTGCTCTTCTCTGCACTCTTTCCAAAATATCAACATTTAATTTATAGTCTGGTGACCAAAACTGGATGCAGGACTTACGAAGGCTTTACAGAGTGGTATTACTACCTCCCTTGATCTTGATTGCATCCCTCTGTTAATGCAATTTAGGATTGCATTGGCTATTTTGGCTGTCACCGCACACGGCTGGCTCCTATTTAGCTGGTTGTCCACTAAGACCCCAAGACCCCTCTCATGGTCACTGCTATTAAGCCTGATTTCAGAGTTTTGGCTTTGCAGGCCTAATGAGAGTCGGATGGCTTCCCCAGAATCCTGGCTCCTTCCCCCCATGGCAAGGAAAAACGAAGACTCGAATCTGGGGCCGAAGGAAGACCTGCTTCTCAGCCCCACCGGCCTGCCCTCGTTCCGACGTCCAACGATCCACCTCAAAAACCACAAAGGGAACAATCCAACCAAGGGACAGAGGCGTGGCATCCGCGTCTTCTCCTCTGCTACCTCCACAACACAACTTTCCGACACCGCCCCGCACTCCCTATGTGTACTCCAGAGGGACTCCACGCCACCGCGTTGACGGAAGACCTGCAGAGAGACAGAGAGAGAAATGCCGTTTTTGAGGGAGCCCCCCCTGCATGTCCTCGTCCCCCCCCAGAATAAGACCTACAGGAAAGCAGGAAGGATGAAGGATTCCCTGTTTGGGGGTCTGTCTTGTTTTTTGACCTGCCGGGAGCGAGATTTGAACTCGCCGCCTTTGGAGGCTTCGTTTCAAATGGGTGGGGGGGGGACTATTCCTCACCGGTGGACTCCCTCCAATCGGTTTTCCAATTTCCCCGTTGCCATGTCCCAGAGGAAGAGGGTGCCGTTTGAAGATCCAACCAAGACGTAGCTTTTATCAGGGCTGCCAGTTTCAGAAATTCCGAATTAAAAACGACGTCAAGTGAAGAGGGAAGAAGAAGAGAAACAGAGAGATTTACTAAAACTACCCTATTCTGATTGCTTTTTAGGTTCAGAAAAGCGCCACAGAAATACAGGTGTGAGTAGCTCTGACTTACAACAGTTCGTTTCGTTACAGCGGAACTGAAAAAAGGGACTTATGACTGTTTTTCACACTTACGACCGCTGCAGCTTCCCCAGGGTCAGGTGATCGAAACTGGGGTGTTTGGCAACTGGCTTGCTTAGCAACAGAAATTTGGGGCTCGATTGTAGGTCAAGGACTAGCTGTATTCCCCCCCCCCCACACCTTCTGACTGACTCTGGGCTCCCGATCCAAACTTAAAACAACATATAACATTTATAGAACTGAGCACTAGCCTTTAGAGTTATATACCGCTTCACGGGGCTTTTCAGGCCCCTCTTTGAGTGGTTTACAGAGTCAGCCTCTGGCCCCCAACAAACTCGGTCCTCATTTTACTGACTTTGGAAGGACGGAAGGCTGAGTCAATCTTGAGCCGGTCAGAATCGAACTGCTGGCAATCGGCAGAGTTAAAGTGCAATACTGCATTTTAGCCACTGCACCATCAGGGTCCTTCCTTCCTTCCTTCTCTATCTCCCTCCTCCCCTTCCTGCCTTCCTTTCTTCCTTCCCCCTTCCTCTTTCCTTCCTTCCTTCCTCCTTTCCCTCTTTCCCTACCTCCTCTCCTTCCTTCCCTCCCCCTTTCCCCTTTCTTTCTATCCTTCCCTCATTCTCTCCTTCCTTCCTTCCTCCTTCTGTCCTTCCTTCTCTCCCTACCTCCTCCCTTCCTTCCTTCCTTTCCCTCCTCCTTTCCTTCCTTCTCTCCCTACCTCCTCTCCTTCCCTCTTTCTCTTTCCTTCTATCCTTCCCTCATTCCCTCATTCCTTCCTCTTTCCTCCCTCCCTTCCTCCTTCATTCCTTCCTTCTCTACCTCCCTCCTCCCCTTTCTTCCCTCCCCCTTCCCTCTTTCCTTCTATCCTTCCCTCATTCCCTCCTTTCTTCCTTCCTCCTTCTGTCCTTCCTTCTCTCCCTACCTCCTCCCCTTCCTTCCTTTCTTCTTTCCTTCCTTCCCGTTTCCTTCTTTCCTTCTTTCCTTCCTTCCCTCCTTCCCAATAGCAATAGCAGTTAGACTTATACACTGCTTCATAGTGCTTTCCAGCCTTCTCTAAGCAGTTTACAGAATCAGCCTCTTGCCTCCAACCATCTGGGTCCTCATTTTACTGACCATGGAAGGACGGAAGGCTGAGTCAACCCTGAGCCGGTCAAAATCGAACTCTAGACTGTGGGCAGAATTAACCTGCAGTGCTGCATTCTAACCCCTGTGTCATCACGGCTCTTAACACGTCAAAGCCTGAACCTATCTCTTTATTTAAAGCATTTATCAACGTTCCTTCTTCATGCTGTGTCCCAATCACAGGGCCAACATTCGCACCCTTAAATAGGTGAGCTACACAACGCTTCCCACAAGTGTGAAAACAATGCCCAAAGGGATGAAAACCACGAGAGGGTTAAAAGAGGCCCTAAAGGAAGAGGCTCATTGCCCAAAAACCCATGGCGTATCAAAGATTGTGCGCCATCCCTGAATCGGCAAAGACTCACCTGAATACAGCCTTGGTCCCATCAGATCCACACTTGAATCCCTCCGCTCTTTCCCAAAAAATGAAGAAGATTATAGTGAGATGAGAAGGGAATCTTGGAGGCTCAGGGTTGAACTGGTGCTCTCTCAGCTGGCTTCTTTTCTTGAAGACGTTTCATGACCCAACTAGGTTACATCATCAGTGCTAGAAGTGAGTGGGCTTGCGAGGAGGAGGAGGAGGAAGAAGAGGAGGACGCGGAGGAAGAGGAGGAGGAAGTAGAGGAGGAAGAAGAGGAGGAAGAGGAAGAGGAGGAGGAAGAGGAAGAGGAGGAGGAAGAAAAGGAGGAGGAAGGGGAGGAGGAGGAAGAAGAAGAGGAAGTAGAGGAGGAGGAAGAAGAGGAGGAGGAAGAGGAAGAGGAGGAAGAGGAGGAAGTAGAGGAGGAAGAAGAGAAGGAGGAAGAGGAAGAGGGGGAGGAAGAGGAGGAAGAAGAAGAGGAGAAGGAAGTAGAGGAGGAGGAGGAAGGGGAAGGGGAGGAGGAGGAGGAAGAGGAGGAGGAGGAAGAAGAGGAGGAAGAGGAAGAGGAGGAAGAGGAGGAAGTAGAGGAGGAGGAAGAAGAGAAGGAGGAAGCGGAGGGGGAGGAAGAGGAAGGGGAGGAGGAGGAAGAGGGAGAGGAGGAGGAGGAAGAGGAGGAGGAAGAGGAGGAAGAGGAAGAAGAGAAAGAGGAGGAGGAGGAGGTGGAAGAGAAGAGGAGGAAGAAGAGGTGGGAGGAGGAGGCGGAAGAGGAGGAGGAGGAGGAAGAAGAAGAAGAAGAGACGGAAGAAGGAAGAAAAGGAGGTGGAAGAGGAAGAGGAGGAGGAAGTGGAGGAGGAGGAAGTGGAGGAGGAAGAGGAGAATGACTCTGGGGTTCTTGGTGCTCTCTGAGCTTGGTGATTTTCCCTGCAGAAACTTGCAGGTTTCATGACCCAACTAGGGAACATCATCATTGCAAAGAAGTGTAGAATTCATCCCTTGCACTGATAATGTTCCCCAGCTGGGTGATGGAAATGTTTGCAACAAAACAACCCAGCAAAGAGAGCACCAAGGACCTCACAGTCCTCCTCTCTGCAAACCCCGCTTCCTTCTAGCACTGATGACGTTCCCTAGCTGGGTCATAAAACGTCTGCAGGACAAGACCCCAGCCCAGAGTTCATCAAGGGACCGCCCCCCCACCCCCCACTGTCTAGGAACTACAGTCAGCTTGGGACGGGGCAGTGTCCCACCTCCCTTTCCCCACTCCTCACCTGAACACCTGCTGGACGGTGTGCATCCTGAGGTCGATGACCTTGAGGGCGTTGTCCCGAGAGCAACTGAGCAGGTGCAGCTGATCGGGGCTGAGGTTGAGAGAGGTCACCTTGCCTCCCACGGGGATTATCTGGGTGCAGTGAGGGTCCCTGGGGGAGGAAGCAGAGAGGGAGGGGCTTACTGTCAGTGTTAGGAAATGAGAATTACCTACCGTGTTGGGTTGGCAGTATATAAACCATCAATATACCTTTAAGACTGCTGTGTTGCATCATACTGTGTCCTGATTGGTTAGCTCTGTAGCCAATCTCCTTAAGAGGGAGCTAGAAACATGGTTTGTTTCTCTTTGCTGTTCTTGCTCTCGGATATCTCTGTATGCTACTGTTTGCAAATCCGGAAGAACTTTTTATTGTGAATGACTACGACAACTGGTAAGAAGACTTTGTAATTGGATTATCTCTGGACTGTCGTTTTGCTATCTCCTGCTTTATATGTGTATGATCTGAACTGTTTATTGGACCGTGCCTTACTATTTCCTGAAAGTAAACACAACTCAGTGTATCTGTGTGTTGACTGTGTTTATTCGTACCTACTCTCAATCGCTTTCACGTGCACATCCTTGCTACTCAAGGGTTACTCTGCGAATTCTTTAACAGTCAGAAAGAAAATCAGGTAAAGACAACCGTAAAACTAAATTTCAAAGCCCACCATTATTTTAACTTTGCAACTAAAACAAAAAATATTTAAACATTGACAGGAGTTGCCTCTGGAGCCCACTCACCTGCTGTCCCAGAAACGGATCATCTTGTCATTATGGCCACTCACAATCACATTGTTGCAACACACAACGTCGTTGCAGTAAGAGAAGGCCTGGATGGTCCTAGAACCTGCCAGGATGGGGAGCGGTCAATCATTGGGGGGGCGGGGAGGAGGCTGGAGGGCCAAGGGACTCAACCATGGTGGGGATTTCCAACCCTGCTGCCCCCCACTTACATGCCACTTTGACCAAGTCCCACTCCTTCACGGTCCGGTCTCGGCTGCCCGTCACTGCCTGCTGCCAGGTGGACCTGAATTTAGCAGCTGTCACTTTGTTGGTGTGTCCTGTGAGAATTTCCTAGACGAGCAGAAACGGAGGAAGGAAGAAATGGACAGAAGAGGTCAAAGAAAAATCCAGAAAGGTTCGGAAACCCAAAAGGGGTACCTAAAACCCCAGTAACCTTCAGAGCAATCGGTCAATCACGCAAGAGAGAGATCCACCCCATCTCATGCATCAGATAGATAGATAGATAGATAGAGATAGACAGAGATAGATAGATAGATGATAGAGATAGATAGATGATAGATGATATATAGATAATAAACATGGATGGATAGATAGATAGATCGATAGAGATAGACAGAGATAGATAGATCATAGAGATAGATAGATGATGTATAGATAATAAACATGGATGGATGGATAAAGATAGAGAGATGATAGAATGATAGAAAGGGATGGATGGATGGATGATGGATAAGGTAGATATAGATGGATGGATGGATAGACAGATAAGGTAGATAAATAGATGGATAGATAAGATAAATAGATGGATAGATAACATGGATGGATGGATGGAAGGATGGATAGATAGATATAAATGGATGGATGGATAGACAGATAAGATAGATAAATAGATGGCTAGATAAGAGATAGATAGAGAGAGAGAGATGGATGGATGGATGGATAGATGATAAATACATGGATTAGATAGATAGATAAATAGATAGACAGATGATGGATGAATGGATAGATGGATAGATAAGATGGATAGATAGATAAGAGATAGATAGGAAGAGGAAGATAGACAAGGAGAAGATAAGTAGCGTAGGGGAGTAATGCCTCCTACAAAGGCAGCATTTAAGATCCAGCTGCTGCAATTACTGCAAGTTCAAATCCCACCAGGCTCAGGGTCAACTCAGCCTTCCATCCTTTATAAGGTGGGTAAATTGAGGACCCAGTTTGTTGGGGGCAATAAGCTGACTTTGTATAAATATAAATATACAAAAGTATGAAGGCTATTGCTTAACACATTGTAAGCCGCCCTGAGTCTCTAGAGAAGGACAGCATATAAATCAAATTTAAATAAAAAATAAATAAAAAGGAGAAGAAAAAGAAGAGAAGGAAACAAATGAGCAGAAAAAGGAAAGAGGAGAAAGAGATGGGAAATAGTTAAGAATGAGAAAGAGAAGAAGATGAGAAGAAGAGTAGTAAGAGAAGGAGGAGAGGCGAGGAGAGGAGAAAAGAGAAGAGAGGAAAGGAAAGGAGAGAAGAGAAGGTGGAAGAGATACCACAAAACTTCCCTGCCTTTGCTATTATGGTCCATAAAATCAATAACCAATAAAAGTGATTAGACCTCCCGTAGAGTTGATTTTCTGGTCAGGTCTACCTGAGGGGGCTGACAATGGGGTGGGACGAGGGCAATCAAACCCTTCTGCCAATGCCACCTATCTCCATAGTAGTTCTCGCCTTCTTCAACACACACAAACACACAATCCAGCTTTGGAGCTCCGACACCCAACCTCGTCTGAACAGATTTTAGCCAGTGAGGAGTGGGGGGTTCTCCCCACACCACCCACCCAGAAAAGAAACCCACCCCAGAGGGACTCACCTTAAGCCTGCTGTCCCCCACCTTCCACAACTGGGCAGCGTTGTCGTACGTGGCGGCTAAGAGGCAACACCCCTAAAGAAGGAGAAGGTTTGGAAGAAAAACAGCCCTGTCAGGGGCATAAGAGACAATCCCCAGCGATGGGGCAGGAAGCGACTGGAGTTCTCCTTGGAAGCTTCCCCCACCTCTCTTCCTCCATTCCTCCTAAGGATTTACTCAGTGGTGAGATCTAAAATTTGTTACTACCGGTTCTGTGGGCATGGCTTAATGGGGCGGTGTGTGTGTGTTAATGTGACTGGGTGGACGTGGCCAACTTTTTTTTTTAACTTTTAAAACCATTTTAAAATGGTTTTTAAAAGCCTCTGACGATCAGCAGAGGCTTTTTTTTTTCTTTTAAAAGCCTCTGGATCGTCAAGAGGCTTTTAAAAGCATTTTTTTTTCTACAACCTCTTCGGCCGAAGAGGTTGTAGAAAAAAAATGCTTTTAAAAGCCTCTGACGATCCCAGCTGAGCCGCGCGAACATCAGAGGCTTTTTTAAAAAAAACTTTTAAAAGCATTTTTTTGGCCGAAGAGGTTGTAGAAAAAATGCTTTTAAAAATTAAACAAAAGAGCCTCTGATGATTGTGCGGCTCAGCTGGACAATGGGGGAGGGGAGGGATTTTTGCTACCGGTTCTCCGAACCTCCCGCCTCCATTGCTACCGGATCGGGCGAGCCGGTCTGAACCGGGAGCATTTCACCCCTGAACTTACTCCTTTGAAAGCCAAAGGACCATCTCCAAACTCCACACTGCATGTTCCTCAGGGTTGCTTGAGGTTCTTCAAAGGCCAAGTAGGTCAACGACTGCTGGGTGACTTTGGGCCAATCACCAGGAGACGATGAGTTCTAGTCTTGCCTTAGATAGGAACACCGGCTGGGTGACTTTGAGTCCATCAGCAGGAGATTTGGGAATTCTAGTCCTGCCTTAGCTATGAAAGCCGACTGGGTGACTTTGGGCCAATCACCAGGAGATGGTGAGTTCTAGGCTTGCCTTAGATAGGAACACCGGCTGGGTGACTTTGGGCCAATCATCAGGAGATGGTGAGTTCTAGTCCTGCTTTAGGCAGGAAAGCCGTCTGAGTGACTTTGGACCAGTCTATCTCTTTCAGCCGAACCCTCCTTACAGGGTTGTTGTTGTGGGGGAAAATAGGAGGAGAAGGGAATATTTGGTATGCTTACCATTTTGAGGTGTTTATAAAAACAGTAGAGGTGGGATTAAAAAAAAATCGAATATTAAAAAAAATCAGCAATACAAGCAAATTATTTACTAGGGCAGTAAACAGTTTTATATTTCCCAAATGTTGATTTGATGGAATTGTGCATTTGGCTGAAGTTTTCATAAGCCGTTTTGTCTGCCCTCTGCTGTACGTAAATGGAAAAAACTCTTTCGAACGCATTTTTTTAAATTTTGTGTTATTTCTCAAATTTATTTGCTGCCCATCTCGTGGTTCAGTGACTCTGAGTGGCTGGACACGTTGTCCACTCGTGCAGTGAGGACACACTGATCAAACTTTGTATTGTAAGACCTCCTTCTCTTTCTCTCTTTTCTCCTTCCTTCCTTCCTTCCTTCCTTCCTTCCTTCCTTCCTTCCTTCCTTCCTTCCTTCCTTCCTTCCTTCCTTCCTTTCTTTCCCTTTGCCTGTCTGTCTTTCCCTGCTGAAATCCCATGGGGGAATTTCCAAAACATTTAAGGCATTTAAAGTATTTTAAGAAGCCATTTAAAGGAAAGGACTATCTCTGCTGCTAAAACATCTGCAGCCTGTTTAAAACAAGAAGCCTCTTAAAACCACACAAAATTCAAAGTCCTCCCTCACACACACAAAAAAACCAGAGATGAAGTTTAGTTTTCACAGAGTCGGTGTTGTGGTCCGCCAGCAGCCTGTGGAGCTGGCAGTGGAGTTGGACAGTGAGGAGGCTGGGGAGGAACATGGACCAGTCCTGGAGTCTGGGGAGGGCCCAGACGAGGCCTCTGCGTCGGAGGCAGAAATGGCGCAAGGGCCATCTGGGAGTGATGCGTGGACTCCGGAGCCCCCAGAGTCAGACAGCAGAGAGGTAGAGGAACAGGAGGAGCCTGTTCCTAGTGCACGCATGCGTAGAGCAGCTAAAGCAAAAGGGACAACTCAGGAGTAAGGCCAGGAGATGATTGGCCCCTCCCAGAAGGCTTAAAAGAGAAACAAAGGCACTTGGGCCTTTTGCAGGAAAGCAACGTTGCTAACTCTGTTTCCAGTCGGCATCTTGTTTGTTTCTGAACTTCGTGGGACTTTGCCAAGTAAGGCCTTTGGCAGGGTGTCAAAGAAGATAAAGGTTGGGGATTATCCCGAAGGACTTCTTCCAATGGATTTATTTTGCAACTAATTGGGACACAGCTGGGAATGAACGTAATTCCCAGCTATTACAATAAAATAGGTTTATTTGGGACTAATGGTGTCTTGTAATGACTCAGTAAGCCTAGGTCAAAACAGTCGGAGGAAAAACAACTTGACATCAGTGAGAGATGGGAGCTGGCCTCGTCAAATACAAAACGTTGTCCAGCTTGTTACAGGTAGTCCTTGACATACGACCGTAATGGAGTTTATGTCCTAATGGTCCCAAAATGGCTTGGCCACGTGACTGACCCCGATTCCACAACTCCCCCTTTTTTTGCAGCGGTCTCTAACTGAACACCGTGGTCATTAAATGAACCAATGGTTTGCTTTCAGTGAATCACCGCCGTTATTAAGTTAGCAACAGGGTTGTTAAGTGAATTTTGGCTCTCCTCCGTTGACTTTGCTGGTCAAAAGGTGACAAAAGGGAATGGCCTGACCCTGGGACGCTGCAACGGTCGTAAGTACGAACTATTTGCCACGTGTCCAAATTCTGATCACGTAACCCCTGGGATGCTACCAACTGTTATAAGTGTGAAAAACAGACATAATTTACTTTTCTCAGTGCGCTGTAACTTTGAACGGTCACTAAACGGATGGTCGTAAGTCAAGGACCACCTACTCTCGGCTCTCTTCTCCTCACACCACCTGCAAAAATCTAGGAGAGTTTTCCCACAACCCGAATTCACGCTCACCGAGGGATCGAAGGCAAGGCTGGTGATGCTACCACTGGATCCGTCGAAGGTTTCCTTCTTCTCCAGGCAGCCTGAAAACAACCACAAAGGACAGAGGTGTCCAGAGGGGGGTGCCAACATCTGCAAGGAGGCAGGCACAGCGTCTCCATTGAAGCCCCCCTCCCCTTTTACACCTCAATGGGAGTCTGTGTGTAACACAAAGGGGCAGTACAAAAGCCGCGGTGGCGCAGTGGAGCAGTGCAGGCTACTTCTGCTGACTGCTGGCTGCCAGCAGTTTGATCCTGACCGACTCGAGGTTGACTCAACCTTCCATCCTTCCAAGGTCGGTAAAATGAGGACCCGGATTGTTGGGGGCAAGAGGCTGACTCTGTAAACAGCTTAGAGAGACCTCTAAAGCAGGGGTCCCCAAACTTCTCTTTCTCCTCCCCCTGTCCCTTCTTCTTCTTCTCCTCCTCCTCCTCCCTTCTTCTTCTTCTTCTCCTTCTCCTCCTCCTCCCTTCTTCTTCTTCTTCTCCTTCTCCTCTGCCTCCCTTCTTCTTCTTCTTCTTCTTCTTCTTCTTCTTCTTCTTCTTCTTCTTCTTCTTCTTCTTCTTCTTCTTCTTCTTCTTCTTCCTCCCTTCTTCTTCTTCTCCTCCTTCTCCCTTCTTCTTCTTCTTCTTCTTCTCCTTCTCCTCCTCCTCCTCCTCCTTCTTCTCCTCCTCCTCCTCCTCCTCCCTTCTCCTTCTTCTCCTTCTTCCTCCCTTCTTCTTCTCCTCCTCCTCCTTTCTTCTTCTTCTTCTCCTTCTCCTCCGCCTCCCTTCTTCTTCTCCTCCTCCCTTCTCCTCCTCCTCCTCCTCCTCCTCCCTTCTTCTCCTTCTTCTCCTTCTTCCTCCCTTCTTCTTCTCCTCCTCCTCCCTTCTTCTTCTCCTCCGCCTCCCTCCTCCTCCTCCCCCTCCTCCCCCCTTCTTCTTCTTCTTCTCCTCCTCCTCCTCCTCCTCCTCCTCCTTCTCCCTTCTTCTCCTTCTCCCTCCTCCTCCATTCTCGCACTGATAATATTGCACGGGTCATGAAACGCCTGCAAGAAAAAACCACCAAGGATCTCCTCCTCCTCCTCCCCTTCCCCTCCTCTTCCTCCTCACCCTCTCTCCCTCCCTTCTAGCACTGATGATGTTCCCTAGTTGGGTCATGAAACATCTCCAAGAAAACCCCCCAGCTCAGAGAGCAGCAAGGACCCCCACAGTTCAACCTTGAGCTCCAAATATTCCCTTATGTCAGCTCTGGCCATGTTGGCTTGTTCCTGGCCCGTGTCTGAGCTGGCGCATGTTGTTCAGAAGAGACACATGGTGCCTTTAGTCACCCACTTACCTCCAGCCACACTCCAGAGCTTAATCAGCTTGTCCGTGCCACCCGTGGCCAGCAGGCCGGAGTTTGGACTGAAGGTGAGTGCGTGGATCTCCGAGAGGTGGCCTTCCTGGAGAAGGGAGCAGATAAGAAATGGGATCAAGTTGAAGCATAATGTTAAGAATTTTGGAATTTTGGGGAATATATGCAATAAAGGGAGAGAAAAACAGGGACGCCTGGACACTGTAGAAGAAAAAAAGCACTGAATTGAAAATGAATACAGCAATAGAGAGAGACAGAAGAAGGGGTAGGGAGATTCAAGGAAGGGAGAAGGAGAGAGAGGAACGGAAGAAAGGGAAGAGGAGAGGAAGAAAGGAAAGGGGAATAAGAGTAGGAGGGAAGGTTAGATGGGGGGAGGAAAGGAGGAGGGGGAGAAAGGAAGGGGAAGTAGAGGGAGGAACAGAAGAAAGGGAAGAGGAGAGGAAGAAAGGAAAGGGGAATAAGAGTAGAAGGAAAGGTTAGATAAGAGGAGGAAAGGAGGAGGGGAAGAAAGGAAGGGGTAGTAGAGAAGGAATAGGAGAGGAAGGAAAAGAAGATAGGAAGGACAAAAGAAGGGAGGGAGAGGAAGAGAAAGAGAAGAAAGGTTGCTGTAAAACAAAACAAAACAAAAAATGAAATGGAAGAAAGGCATCTCCGAACACGTTTAAATATATTAAGATAAAGATTGAATTAGTAAAAAAAAATAAAATTAAGGAGAATGTATAGGATTAAGAATAAAAAAAATAGAATTTGAGGGTGAAAGAAGATACTGTTTTGAAAAATAAGAATAGAAAAATTAAGATTTGATTAACAAAGATGGAAAAAGAACACTTTGGCAGAAACTGTAACTAAGTAAAATATATTTGGATAGGATGAATTATAGATGATATGAAATGATATGGTCAATACTCTATTTCAAAAAATATGTGGGTGTGTATTGGGGGGGAAAAACCCCAATAAAACTTGTCAAAAAAAAAGAAAAGAAAGATAAGATGGTCGACTTGACTCTGGGCCCTTGAGGTGGGATTGAACATAGTCCTCCACTTACGAGCATCATCGAGCCTGCCTTTTTGGGTTTAAGTCACAGCCGTCGTAAAGCGAGTCACCACTTAACTGTGCCCGATTTTACAATCCTTTTTTCACGGAGGTTAAATCAATGGTCATTATGTGGACATAGTTCTTATTAAGTGAATGCGATGGTTGTGTTGTGTCCTAGGCTCACCTTGAATTATATTATATATATATATATTTATATTATATTTATATTTATAATTAGTCTCAAACAAACCTATTTTATTGGAGCAGCTGAGAATTACTTCATTCCCAGCTTAGTCCCAATTACTTGCAAAACAAGTCCTTCAGAAAAAATTCTTTGGGCTTATCACAAACCTTTATCTTCTTTGGCAACCTGCCAAAGGCCTTTCCTGGCAAAGCCCCACAAAGTTCAGAAACAAGAGATGCCGACTGGAAACAGAGTTAGCAACGTTGCTTTCCTACAAAGAGCCCAAGAGTCTTTGCTGCTCATTTAAATCTTTTAAGCATTCTGGGCGGGGCCAATCATCTCCTGGCCTTACTCCCGAGTCGTCCTTTTTGCTTTAGCTGCTCTTGCCTTGTGGAAGCTCTGCGCATGCGTGCACTAGGAACAGGCTCTTCCTGTTCCTCTGCTGTCCAACTCTGGAGTTGGACAGCAGGCTCCTAGGCTCCGGAGTCCGCACATCACTCCCAGATGGCCCTGGCCCCATCTCTGCCTCCAACGCAGAGCCCTCGCTTTCTCCAGACTCCAGGACTGGCCCATGTTCTTCCTCAGCCTCCTCACTGTCCGACTCCGCTGATAACTCTGTGGGCTGCTGGAGAACCACAACAGGTTGTTACACCAAACCATTGTTTGCCATGGGGTTTTCTGGCCAGAAATGGGAATAAACGCCAGTTGTAAGTGCGAGAACGGGTCGTGTCACTTTTTTTTCAATGCTGTTGTAACTTTGAGCTGTCACTAAACGTGATTTAACCCATACTCTGGTTAGTTTTGCAGCTTGGCACACCATGCTTCAGTGGCCACAGGAGCACCTGGGGGGAAAGCTATGGCTGATGAATACAGTACTCGACTTACAACCAGTTTGTTTACTGACCAGTCAAAGTTACAACAGACCACTCCTAGGCTACTTACGACATGGATCCTATACATCTCACTCACAGAGTGTTCAGTTTCCTTCACTAAAACGTGCCCATTGCAGTCGATGGGTTTGCTTAATGTCCACAGCATTCCCTTAATGACCTCTGCAAAAAAAGGTCATAAAATCCAGCATGGTTACATGGTGACCCACTTAATGACCGGTACAACCAATGACAGTAATTCCGGACTTCATTACGGTTGTAAGTCGAGGAGTACCTATACTGGTAAATTTAGGATGTTCTGGCTGGTGGAATCTGCGTGGTAAGATTACGGTAGCTTTCAGTCGATCCTCTTCGACTCATGAAAACCCCCACCATTGGGTCCTCGACTTACAGCAGTTCGCTTAGTGACGGTTTAAAGTTAGAGCAGCACTGAAAAAAGTGACATAACCATTTTTCACACTTATGACCATCGCAACATCCCCGTGGTTGCATAATCAAAATTCAGTCACTTGGTAACTGGCTCGTGTTTATGACGGTCGCAGCGTCCTGGGGTCACACGATTCCGTTTTGCGACCTTCCGGCAAGCAAAGTCAATGGGGAAGCTGGATTCACTTAACGACGGTTTTGCTAACTCCCCTTACCAATGGTGGCAGGATAGGTCGTAAAACGGAGCCGTTGAACAAGTGTCTCGCTTATCAATGGAAAGGTTGGGCTCAGTTGTGGCCGTAAGTCGAGGAGTACCTTATTCTCTCTGGAGCCTTGGAGCACGAAAGCCAAAATTAAACCAGGATAGCAAACCGGTGAGCGCAGGGGCCGATGGGACGGATGTCGGAACAAACTAGCTTACTTGTTCATCGGCCACGCCGGAGGGGAGACAGGCGGCCACACAGGAAGGCCAGCTGCAGTACTGGTCCACTGAGCCGCTACTGACCGAGTTCCCACGTTTGTGCCTGAAACTTGCAAATGCAGAAAAACGATTTTGAGTACGGCACTCACACATTTGCTGCGAAGACCCTCATGGCTCCCCCTGGATTTGCTTGTTTTCTTCGCACCCCTCAATTCACATCCCCCAGGAGATGGTCCTCCTCCCCCTGGAATTTTATCCATGTAGAGGGGAGGCCTGTTCCACCCCACTCCCCATTTCCCACCCCCCCCAACTCACCTCTGGGCTCTTTTGCATACAAACATACAACATACAAACAGGCGACCAATCTGCCGACAGAACCAATTCGTACATTCCGACACACTTTTTAATCTCCTCATAAGACGTCCACGCCCACCCAGGAATAGAGTGATAAAAAGGCTCAGCTAATAATTGAGTTAAATGGAAAGAGAGAGAGAGAGAGAGAGAGAGAGAGAAACAAAGAAAGAAGAAAGTGTGTGTGAGAGAGAGAAAGAAAGGGAGGAAGGAAGGAAGGAAGGAAGGAAGGAAGGAAGGAAGGAAGGAAGGAAGGAAGGAAGGAAGGAAGGAGGGATCCTGGTGGCACAGTGCTTAAAATGCAGTATTGCTATTGGGAAAGAAAGAGGGAAGGAAGGAAGGAGGGAAGGAAGGTGGGGGGAGAGAAGGAAGGAAGGAAGGAAGGAAGGAAGGAAGGAAGGAAGGAAGGAAGGATGGATGGATCCTGGTGGCACAGTGCTTAGAATGCAGTATTGCTATTGGGAAAGAAAGAGGGAAGGAAGGAAGGAGGGAAGGAAGGGGGGGGAGAGAAGGAAGGAAGGAAGAAAGGAAGGAAGGAAGGAAGGAAGGAGGGATCCTGGTTGTAGCATTTTAGGTTAAAACAAATGCCTTTAAAAGCCTCTGACGATCCCAGCTGAGTTGCCTGATCATCAGAGGCTTTTAAAAGCATTTTTTTTCCTGCAACCTCTTAAGGTTGTAGAAAAATTGCTTTTAAAAGTAAAAAAAAAAAATTGGCCACGCCCACCCAGTCACATTACTCCCCTCCACCAAGCCACACCCACAAAATAAACCACGCCCACACAACCGGTAGTAAAAAAAATTTAGAACCCACCCCTGTCCAGAATGTATGTCCAGGATGAGAAACACAACAAAAAGATTCCAATTTTAAATTTTCAGATTGCAAGAGCGAATGGATTTTGTAAATAGACCCATTGGGGTTTTTTAAATATATATATTATTTTTTTCCAGCAAAGAACCAGAAGGATGGAGCCAATCACTTACTCAAACCAGCCCTTGACCACCTCCTTGTATCTGGGGGTCCTGAGCGAAGTGGCAGATGCTGACCTGGAGAAGAAAATGGAAAAGTAGGAATGGGAAAAACTTGGGCACGCTCCAATCATCAAAGAAAGAAGGGAAAGGAGCAGGGTACAGGTAGTCCTCGAATTACAACCGTTCGTTTAGTGACCGTTCAAAGTTACAACGGCATTGGAAAAACTGACTGACGACCAGTTTTCACACTTACGACCGTTGTAGCATTCCTGTGGTCACGTTATCAAAATTTGGACGCTAGGCTACCGACTCACATTTATGACGGTCGCAGTGTCCTGGGGTCGCGTGATCCCCTTCGGCGAACTTCCGACAAGCAAAGTCAACGGAGAAGCCGGATTCGCTTAATGACGGTGTGACTAATTTAACAACTGCGGTGATTCACTTAACGGTCGTAAAATGGGGCAAAACCCACGTAGCAATGGAAATTTCAAATCCAATTGTGATTGCACAGATTATTTTAAAAATTTTGAATTCTTGAGGGCAAGAGACTGGCTGGAATTCGAAAATCTACGTGCTCGAAAGCAGAAAAGACAATATGGATTGTCCTCCACTTATGACCGTCAATTTCCTATGCTAAGCAAGCGGTTGTGTGAGTCGTGCCTCGTTTTAGGACCTTTCCGCTATGGTTGTTAAGCGAATCTGGCTTTCCCGTATCAATTTTGCTTGCTGGAAGCCTGCTGGGAAGTTCGCCAATGATGATCACGTCATAAGTACAAGTCAGTCAAATTTGGATCACGTAACCCAAGGAACGGTCGTAAGCACGAAAACCAGCCGTAAATCCATTTTTTTTTCAGTGCCGTTATAACTTTGAACGGTCACTAAATGAATGGCTGTAAGTCAAGGACCACCTCCAGGCAGGAGAGATCATCTGCGAAAGGTAACGCCTTACCTGAAGGGTCTTTTCCACAATTTTTCACCTCCTTTCTTCTCTTCGGAGTCCTGTCTGCCGGCCAACTTCCTCTCTCCTGTTTCCACTTTTTCTGGGTCTCTAACAAAGGAGAACATTCAGAGGAAAATTTAAAGATATTTCAGTTAAAGCATTGCTTAGTTTCCCCCTGGGTGGCGTGGTGGCCTAGCAGTGGAGCTCTCAGCTCATAATCAGGAGGCTGTGAGTTCAATCCTAGGTAGAGGCAGATATTTCTCTATCTGAGCACAGTGAGAATGTATCTGCCGAACAAAACTCCGCATTGGTGACAGGAAAGGCATCCAGCCAGTAAACACACAGCTCCATTCAGATGCCCAGACTCCACCCCGCAAGGGATTATGGGGTCATTCAAAGAAGATGATTGCTCAGTTTGCTCCTCATCTTTGCATAATTGTATTTGATTTATTATTTATTTGCTAAACTTAGACGCCGCCCATCTCTAGGGGTCTTAAAACCAACAAAAGTGATGATAAACCATTAAAACATTTACGTCCGGTTTCTACATGTGGTTTGCTTAATGACCGGGGGGGGGGAGCGTGTTTCGCTTCATGACCGTGGCATTTGTCTAAAGAACCCCGCAAAAAAAGAAAAGAAAAGAAAAGAAAAGAAAAGAAAAGAAAAGAAAAGAAAAGAAAAGAAAAGAAAAGAAAAGAAAAAGATTAAAATAAGTTACGGTCACGTGATGACTTCTTTTGGGACTTACGACTGTCCTGGCGAGCTCCACAACCGTCGTAAGTGGAGGATTGCCTGTGTGGATACCTGCCAGGTGGGGTGACACCTGAGGAGGAGGTTTGGACAGGCTAAACATATGCCAAACTCACATCTTTACATTGAGGATGGATCTGGTGGCCGCCTGAAGATCCCTGGTCAGTTGTGTTTGCTTCTCCCTGCGAGGAAAAAGGATGAGTTTCATCTATTTTCTTTTCTTTTGGAAAGTTTTGGAAGCTTGGAAACAGGCTGGGATTCCGCCGGTTCGGACTAATCGGGTGTTAATTTTACATCTTGATTGCCGAACCGGTAGTTGTGAGAACTGGATGGCCCTTCCCACACTGCCCCAGAGCCTCCCAGAGCTTCCGTGTGGGCTGTCCACTCACCTGACACCCAAAACAGGCCACGTGGGGACTCTGGGATGGATGGATGGACGGATAAGAGATAAATAGATAGATGGATGGATGGATGGATAAGATAGATATGGAGCAGATGGATGGATGGCTAGACAGATGGACAGATAAATAGATAAATAGATGGATAGAGATAGATAGATAGATAGATAGATAGATAGATAGATAGATAGATAGATAGACAGACAGATATACAGTAGATGGATGGATGGATGTACAGATAGATAAATAGATGGATAGATAGATGGATGGATGGATGGATGGATGGATAGATAGATAGATAGATGGATGGATGGATGGACGGACAGACAGACAGACAGAGATAGATAGATAGATAGATAGATAGATAGATAGATAGATAGATAGATAGATGGATAGATGGATTAGATAGATATACAGTAGATGGATGGATGGATGGACAGATAGATAAATAGATGGATAGATAGATAGATAGATGGATGGATGAATGGATGGATGGATGGGTTAGATAGATATATAGTAGATGGATGGATGGATAGATAAACAGGTGGACAGATAAATACATGGATAGATGGATAGATGGATGGATGGATGAATGGCTCTGGGAGGGCGAAAAACGGGCCTCCAGAGCCCGGAGGAGCCCGTTTTCACCCTCCCGGAAGCTCAAGGAAGGCCTCCGGAGCCTGGGGAGGTTGAAAACACCACCACCCATGATGCAGGAGGGCGAGTAGGCCACATCCACCACCATGGCCACGCCCACCCAGCAACCAGGTAGAGAACTAGTTGCTAAAATCTTTGAATCCCTACCCCTGCTTGGAACCCACTTCCAGGGGAGCTAATAGGTGAGACCTCAAATACTGACTTTAAACATGCTTGGGATGAACCCCTGTCCATCACCCGACGGAAATTAAAAGTGAAGAATAAAGTAAAAAAAAGAGAATATTAAAATAATAATGGAAAACTCTAACGAAACAAATGAAAAAGACAACAAAAAAAACGAACTCCAAAGGGCAAACTGGATGGACCATCATTTCCATGTTTCTTTGGGCTCGGTGCTGTTCCCTAAAATCGATTTTTTTTTTTGGCTTGCAAACGTTTCAAGACCCAACTGGGGAACCTCATCAGTGCAAGTGTTCAATTCTTCTTTGCACTGATGAGGTTCCCTAGTTGGGTGATGAAACGTCTACAGAAAAACAACCCAGCTCGGAGAGAACCGAGGACCCCTCCGGGTCTCCAAAGAGCCCCCACATCTGGCTCAGCTTCCTCCCCTGTCCTCACCTTTCTATCCTCTGGTTCTCGTGCTGGGCCCAGTCCGCCTTCCTCCGCAGGACTTGCCGGAGGAGCCGCTCCCCTTTTTCCTGGGCCTGGCGGAATTCCCCATCCTGCTGCTGGAAATGCCTCTGCAGGGAATCGTACTCGGCTTTCTGGGCGCTGTTCCTGCACCCGAGCTCCTCCGCCTGGCTTTGCAGTTGGCAGTGCCAGCTCTGCAGACCCGACAGTTGGCAGCTCAGAGCGGCCAGCCTGAAATAGCGAATGGCAGACAGGTTGGTTAACCTCTTAATCTCACCTTTGGGGCAATAAAAGAGATGTACGTTCCGATTGCTTCTATTTATTTGATTTTTTTTTTTGAGTCTAACTTTATTACTGTATATAAGTCACTCAAATGTTACCTAATTCTCCTTCCTCCTGTTTTCCCAACAACAACCCTGTGAGGAGGGTTGGGCTGAGAGAGGGAGAGATGGACGCGCCCAAAGTCACACTGCCTGCTTTCTTGCCTATGGCCGGACTAGAACTCACCACCTCCTGGAGATTAGCCCAAAGTCACCCAACTGGCTTTCATGCCTACGGCAGGACTAGAACTCACCGTCTCCTGGTGACTGGCTCACAGTCACCCAGTTGACTTTCATGTCTAAGGAGGGACTAGAACTCACTGTCTCCTGGTGGTTGGCCCAAAGTCACCCAGCTGGCTTTCATGGCTAAGGCGACACTAGAATTCACTGTCTCCTGGTGACTGGCCCAAAGTCACCCAGCCTTCTTTCATTCCTAAGGCAGGACTAGAACTCACCGTCTCCTGGTGACTGGCCCAAAGTCACCCAGTTGACTTTCATGTCTAAGGAGGGACTTGAACTCACCGTCTCCTGGTGGTTGGCCCAAAGTCACCCAGCTGGCTTTCATAGCTAAGGCAAAACTAGAACTCACTGTCTCCTGGTGACTGGCCCAAAGTCACCCAACTGGCTTTTGTGACTAAAGCGGGACTAGAACTCACCATCTCCTGGTGATTAGCCCAAAATCACCCAGCTGGCTTTCATGCCTAAGGCGGGACTAGAATTCACAATCTCCCAGTTACTAAGCCAGCACCTTAACCCCTACACCCAACTGAAAGCCAGTTGGGTTTTTGAGCCAATCCCCAGGAGACGGGGAATTCTAGTCCCACCTTAGCATGAAAGCCGGCAGAGCCAGCTGGGGAATCCTGGGAGTTGAAGTCCACACATCTTAAAGTTGCCACGGTTGGGACCCACAGGTGAAGCATGCCGAAGATCAGGGCACCGTCAGACCCCAAGAGCCCAGTTCCCCAATAGCCCCGTCCTTCTTCCATCTGGGCCAAAGAGGCCCAGGCTGCCAGGTGTGCACCTAGAAAGAGATCTAGGTCCCACGGAGACCCCTTACCTGTCCTTCTGGTCCCCCAGTGCCGCATCCTTAGCTTGGAGCAACTGGTTCAATTCATAGACCTTATATGCCATCTGCAAGCCAGAGAGAGAAAGGCTGTCAGGTCATTTTCCTAACCCTAGGTGAGCAAGTCCTCAGCTTCCAGAAACAAGGAGGATCTCAAGAACTTTGAGAAGTCACGATTTCCTCCCTGGATTTGTCTTCTCTGCTTCAGAAGGTCTACGGCCGTGATGGTGAACCTATGGCCCATGTGCCACAGCGGCCCTCTCCGCGGACACACAAGCCGTTGCCCAGCTCATGTCCATTGTGCCTGCGCACATGCGCACCTCCAGCCGATTTCTGGGATGCGCAGGGGGCACATGAATGCGCATGCGTGGGGGGGAGGGGTTACGCCCTCATGCGTGGGGGCAGGGAGTGCAGGGGGAGAAGTGTGCATGTTCCAGAAGTACGGAAATGGGCCCGTGACCGGCCTCCGGAGGGCCTCCAGAGCCCGGGGGAGGCTGTTTTCACCAGTGGTGAAATCTAAATTGTGTTGATACCTGTTCTGTGGGCATGGCTTGGTGGGGTGGTGGTGGTAATGTGACTGGGTGGGCATGGCCAATTTTTTTTTTTAACTTTTAAAACCATTTTTTCTACAACCTCTTCGGTGAAGAGGTTGTAAAAAAAATGCTTTCCAAAGGCTGTGACAATCCCAGCTGAGTTGCCTGATCGGCAGTGGGTTTTTTTTCTTTTAAATGCCTCTGACGATCCAAGCTAAGTTGCCTAATTGACAGAGGCTTTTTTTCTTTTAAATGCCTCTAACCATCCAAGCTAAGTTGCCTAATCGACAGAGGCTTGTTTTCTTTTAAATGCCTCTGACGATCCCAGCTAAATTGCCTAATCGACAGAGGCTTTTTTTCTTTTAAATGCCTCTGACGATCCAAGCTGAGTTGCCTGATCGTTGCCCAAAGACCCAAGTCCAAAGCTTACCTCCCCATTGGCGGTCTCCAACTGCAAGAGATTGTCTTTGTGACGATTCTGAAGACACATCAAAAGCGTTGAAGAATCCCAAACTGTGTCAGGAATACAAGTGGAAGACGGATGATTGGGGCTGCAAGCGAATGGCATTCTTGGTTAGAAACCAGAAGCTTCTAGAAAGAGGGTTTGAGAGACGGTGAAACTGAAACGGATGGCAGCCAAGAAATGAAAAGAGGCTTGCTCCTGGGGAGGAAAGCTAGGGCAAATCTAGACAGCATACTAAAAAGCAGAGACATCACTCTGCCAACAAAAGTGCGTATAGTCAAGGCGATGGTTTTCCCAGTTGCAATGTACGGCTGTGAAAGTTGGACCATAAGGAAGGCTGAGCGCCAAAGAATGGAGGCCTTTGAACTCTGGTGCTGGAGAAGACTCCTGCGAGTCCCTTGGACTGCAAGGAGATCCAATCGGTCAGTCCTAGAGGAGATCAACCCTGACTGCTCTTTAGAAGGACGGATCCTGAAGAGGAAACTCAAATGCTTTGGCCACCTAATGAGAAGGAAGGACTCCCTGGAGAAGAGCCGAATGCTGGGAACGATGGAGGGCAAAAGAAGGAGGGGACGGCAGAGAAAGAGGTGGATGGATGGAGTCCCTGAAGCAGTCGGCGGGAGCTTAAATAGACTCCAGAGCATGGTGGAGGACAGGAAGGCCTGGAGGAACGTTGTCCGTCAGACTCAACTTCACAAATAACAACAAACACTGACCGGAAGGAAGTCTACAGTTGCCCAAGGTGTCCTCTCACAAATGCTATATTGAATAACTATATTGGAGAGGACCTTGGAGGTCTTCTAGTCTGACCCCTACTCAGGCAGGAAGCCCTATAACAAGTTCAGACCAAGGACTATTCAATCTTCTCTTAAAAAGCCTCCAAGGGATGGAGAAGCTGCAACTTCTGGTGACAAGTAATTCCGCTGCTTAATCAACAGAATAACATGGAGGTTGAGTATCCTTTTGTCTTATCTGTGCCTGAACCAGATCTGGAGTCCTTGACCTAGGACCACAATTTGCCCACCAGCAAAAGTGGGAAAGAAAAAGAATGAAAACGTATCGAAGATGTCCTCAGAATGTGTGGCTCTCCCAGGTGGGATATGTGTGTGTGTGTGTGTGTGTGTGTGTGTGTGTATACCAGACCCAGACACCAGACCCACACTCACGAGGGCCACACAGGATGTAACCACCACACATCCACATGGAAAGCAGACTCAAACCCACACCGATGATGCGCCACGACCACGGACCAGAAGTGAGACTGCAGCTGCATCATTAGCCACTTTAAACCCCTCCAATCCATACATGAAGCAGACTGACACCCACCCGGACGATGTGGCACGACCACAAACACGAAGCCAAACAACAGCAACGCAGCTCACCAGCTCAAATCCCCCTGCAACTCAGACTAACCCGAGCACAACCAAGCCCCCACCCAGACAGAACACACCCCCATCCGATCAGTGCACAGCCAACCCCCCATCCAATCAGAGCACAGCCAAGCCCCCAACCAATCAGAACACACCTCCACCCAATCAGAACACAGCCAAGCTCCCACCCAATCAGTTCACACCCCCACTAGCAGTTAAAAGGAAGAAACAGCTGAGATCACACATTGCTTGTAGAAGCACAAAGCCGAAAACACCAGCCTGAAGATGACGAATGAGACTTCGTTGAAACGTCGCCAAGACACTTAGAATTTTATGCGGGAGAAAACCTGAATAACTAAAGACCTACACACACACATATGTATGTATGTATGTATGTATGTATGTATGTATGTATTTTCTTACTTTTCATAGGACTTATGTGTGGTTTTCTTTTAGCCAGGTTTTTCCTACGTAACCAAGATTTTTCTGCAGCCCTAGTTGAGTGAAATCACATCCACTATGTGATGTATGTATGTATGTATATATATATATATATACAGTATATCAGAGGTCTTCAAACTTGGCAGCTTTAAGACTTGTGGACTTCAACTCCACAAGTTGAAGTTGAGTTGAAGTACACAAGTCTTAAAGCTGCCAAGTTTGAAGGCCTCTGCTATAGGAGTTCCTCCGTAACAGACAATGAAGAGTTCCAAAGATGTTTTTTCCCCTGTCAAGAGGCAACTGGACTTTCTAGTTTGAAAAACTTGAAAACCCAGAAAGTCCAGTTGCCTCTTGACGAAAAGAGAAGCACCTTTGATACAACCATGACCTGGATGTTTGAGAATCTCCACACACAGACAACGAAGAGAACAATAAACGTTGCAGGAATATCGGAAAAGCTCAGGAGGATCTTCAGCCAACCCAACCAACATACGTGCACCTTTCAAACCCAAGAAGACACTAAGGCAGAAGCTTGTCCACCCCAAAGGACAAAACACCCCGACACGAACGGAGCAACGTGGTATATGCGATGCAATGCAGTGAGCCAAGTAGCAGATCTGCAGGTTTGGGGAAACAAAACAGCCACTTCACAAACGCATGGCACAACCTAGGAGCACAAGCCCATCAGGATGTGATTCAGCGGTCCGTCTGCATTTAAAAGACAAAGGCTGTTCTTTTGAAGACAGCAGAGTGCACATTTTGGATAGAGAGGACCGCTGGTTTGAAAGAGGGGTCGAAGAGGCCACCTTTGAGAGGTTGTAAAAAAAAAAATGCTTTTAAAAGCCTCCGACGATCCCAGCTGGCTTGCCGGATCGGCAGAAGCTTTTTTTCCTTTTAAAAACATTTTTTCTACAATCTCGTCGGCCGAAAAGGTTGTAGAAAAAATGCTTTTAAAAGCCTCTGATGATCCCAGCTGAAGTGTGCGATCATCAGAGGCTCTCTTTTTTTTACTTTTAAAAGCATTTTTTTGGCCAAAGAGGTTGCAGAAAAAAATATTTTTAAAAATAAAAAAGAAGCCTCTGATGATTGCGCGGTTTGGCTGATTAATGTGGGAGGGGGGCAGGGATTTTTGCTACCAGTTCTCCGAACCACCCGCCTCCATCACTACCGGATTGGGCGATCCGGTCCGAACCCGGAGCATTTCACCCCTGGGCAGAAGGGAGAGGGAGGGATAGGGGAGAGGAAAGGGTTACTGGCTTGGCAATCCCAGCAGAACAAATCGGCCCCTCCCTGTAGAAACTGCAGAATGGACCATGGAAGCTCAACTGATGAGCAGCTGATTCAGAGCCTGGCATATAACCGGGTTTACAACAGCCTTTCTCCCTGCTGGAACAGAGAGAGGCCCATTCAGCCAAGGAGGGTAGGGCCCTTCCCTAAAATCCATTCAGGTCAGGCTCTTGACATGAGGCAGCCCTGCCCTCCCTTTCCAGGTCCTCACAAGAAACCATGCCGGATTTGATAGCTTCTCGGCCCCTTCCCAGCTTCTCAGATACTTCCAGGAGAACCACAACTGAGTCATTGAATCGGTAGCTGTCCCGTAGCAGAGATCAAAGAAAACGGACAGCGGAGATCCAGAATGCAGGTAGTCCTCGGCTTACGACCTCAACGGAGCCCAAAATCGATGCTCTTAAGTGAGACATTCGTTAAGCGAGTTTGCTCGGTTTTATGACTTTAGGTTTATTTAGCAGTTCTCAACAGAGGTTGAGAACTGCTTAACCCAATGTTTCTCAACCTTGGAAGCGTGAAGATGGGTGGACTTCAACTCCCAGATTCTGGGAGTTGAAGTCCACCCATCTTCACGCTTCCAAGGTTGAGAAACACTGTCTTAACCAGTATTCAGCCGGTTCAGGCAAATAGGTAGCGGAAATCGCAGGTGGGACTGATGCATATATGGAAGATGCTCATGCGTGCGAAGTGAGTGTGCATATGTCAGTGACGGGATTCAGCCAGTTCGCAACACTTTGGTTGACCCGGTTGTTAACGTTCTGAGCAGTTTGGCGAACTGGTTGTTGGAAGAAATCATCAGGGCAGGGAACCGGCTGTTCCTGGCGGTAACAAAATGTGAAACCCACCGCTGGTTCTCAAATTAGGAAGACGGTCGTTAAACGAATCTGGTTTTCCCCGTTGACCTGGCTTGTCCGACGGTCGCAAAAGGGGATCCCATCACACACACACACACACACACACACACACACACACACACACCGGGGAGAGTGCGACCGTCATAAATGCGAGTCAGTCGTGCCAAGAGTCTAAATTTTGATCCTTTGAGCAAAGGAATGCTGCAACGGGTCGTAAGGGTGAAAAACGGACACAACTAGTCACTTTTTTGTATTGTTGTAAGTCAAGGACTCGCTGGAGGTGGAGAAGGAGTGAGTTGGGGGTGCCAAACACCATGCAGCACCAAATCGGTCCCTCTGGAAAGATTCTTAAACTACCAGGAGATTGGGAGAGACTGTTTTTTCCAACTCTTTCTCATGCAGACTCATCGATGAAAGAGAAACTGCTTTTGAGGTTCTCCAAAGCACTAAATGAAGGCAAGGAGAAGAAGCAACGGATGGAAACTAATCCTGGAGAGAAGCAACCTGGAACTAAGGAGGAATTTCCTGATAATGAGAACAATTAGTCAGCGGAACAGCTTGCCACCAGAAGTTGTGAGTACCCCATCACTGGAGGTTTTCAGTAAGAGCTTGGGTAGTTATTTGTCCAAGGATCTCCTGCTTGAATTAAAATTAGAACAGTTTACAATCGATATGACGCTTGCAATATTTCTTGCAAGGAATTTACATCTGCTTAGCTGCCCCGTCTTCCCTCCTAGCTCCCCAATTGAACTGCAAAAATTTACATGCCCTCCCCCCCCGCCCCCCATTCAAATGGCTTCATCTGAAATGGAGTGACTAGTCCTCATGATTTATTTATTTATTTGGTCACCGAGACGCTGGCTCTTCTCCTACAAAGAACTCAAGTTCCCTGAAGTGGCGGAAGAATCGTTTTGTGGCAAGAGACGGGTGACCAAACGAATTTAATAAATAAAAATAAAAGACCAACATAGACAACCTGGATTTTTGGTTACCTGCAAGCAGGGGTACCCCCCGTCTGATGATCCCCAGGCGGGATTTGGAACGGCAGAGAAAGGTCATCCAAGTTGGATTTTTCTAGCAGCTTGGTATCTGTAAGACAGGAATGAGAACATCAGCGAGGAGAACAAAGAGAAAAGTAAGAAAAGAAAAGTAGGAAAACAAAGAGAAAAGAGAAAAGAATAATATTCATATTATTCCAGGGGGCCACTTTATAAGGCTTTGGTAAGGCCCCACTTGGAATCCAGCATCCAGTTTTGGTCGCCACGATGTCAAAAAGATGGGGAGACTCTAGAAAGAGTGCCGAGAAGAGCAACAAAGAGGATTAGGAGACTGGAGGCTAAAATATATAAGAACGGTTGCAGAAATTGTGTATGTTTAGTTTAAGGAAGAGAAGGACCAGGGGAGACATGATAGCAGTCTTCCAATATCTCAGGGGCTGCCCCAAAGAAGAGGGAGTCAAGCTATTCTCCAAAGCTCCTGAGGGCATGACAAGAAGCAACGGGTGGAAACTCATCAAGGAGAGAAGCAACTTAGAACTAAGAAGAAATTTCCTGACAGTGAGGACAATTAACCAGTGAAACTGCTTGCCACCAGAAGTTGTGAATGCTCCAACACTGGAAGTTTTTAAGAAGTTGTTGGATAACCATCTGTCTGAAGTGGTGTAGGGTTTCCTGCCTAGGCAGGGGGTTGGACTAGAAGACCTCCAAGGTCCCTTGCAATCCTCTACCGGATGTTTGCAGTATTATATTTTCCATCTGTTTTAATCTATGTCCGGAAGTCAGCTCTGGAAGTGAAGAGAAATCAAGTCAAACTGTAGAACTGGGAATTGGGGTGCTGAGATGGGCATCTCAGGCTTTCAAATATTCCTTAATTTACGAGTGATCGCTTTGTGACCATTGCAATTACGACAGACTCCCGAAAAGCTACTTACGACCTGGTTCTGGACTTCCAAAATCTATGCGCAAACATCCAGAGAGATACAAACACACACCTTAGTCACATGATCACAATTTTCAGCGCTTGGCAACTAGATCTTCTTTGAGACTGGGTGCAGCATTCCACAGTGATGTGGCTATGATTTATCATTTCTTGGTCAGTTTTTGGCCTTTTCAGCTGGTTTCTTTCAGTAACCAGGTTAATCCTGTTTGTGTGATACAGAGCTGGATCTCATTTTCTAGCAGCAAATTCACTTTTTTCCTGTTTTGTAATCATTTCTGTTACATCCAGTTAGAAATTGGGAGATGGTGAGTTCTAGTTCCACCTTAAGCATGAATAACAGCTCGATGACTTTGGGCCAATCATCAGGAGATGGTGAGTTCTAGTTCTGACTTAAGCATGAATGCCAACTGGATGACTTTGGGCCAATCACTAGGAAATGGTGAGTTCTAGTTCCACTTAAGCATGAATGCCAACTGGGTTACTCTGGGACAATCACTAGGAGACAGGGAGTTCTAGTTCTGACTTAAGCATGAATGCCAACTTGATGACTTGGGGCCAATCATCAGGAGATGGTGAGTTCTAGTTCCACCTTAAGCATGAATAACAGCTCGATGACTTTGGGCCAATCACCAGGAGACAGGGAGTTCTACTTCTGACAAGCATGAATGCCAACTGGGTGACTTTGGGCCAATCACTAGGAGACGGTGAGTTCTAGTTCCACTTAAGCATGAATGCCAACTGGGTGATTTTGGGCCAATCACCAGGAGATGGTGAGTTCTAGTTCCAGTTAAGCATTAATGCCAGCTGGGTGATTTTGGGCCAATCACCAGGAGATGGTGAGTTCCAGTTCCAGTTAAGCATTAATGCCAACTGGGTGACTTTGGGCCAATAACCAGGAGATGATGAGTTCTAGTTCCACTTAAGCATTAATGCCAACTGGGTGACTTTGGGCCAATCACCAGGAGACAGGGAGTTCTAGTTCTGATAAGCATGAACGCCAACTTGATGACTTGGGGCCAATCATCAGGAGATGGTGAGTTCTAGTTCTGTCTTAGATATGAAAGCCGGCTGAGTGACTTTGGGCCAATCAGCAAGAGACAGTGAGTTTTAGTTCCACACCGTTGGCGCAAAAGCTGGCTGGACCAGCCATCTTCACTCAGCCCTAGGAAGCGAGCAATGGCAAACCACATCTGACACCTTGCCATTCACCAGGTGTCAACAATGACTTGAAAGCTTACACAAAAATTATTTTAACTGCCGTCAAGGAATTCTGGAAAGCCACTCAAGTCACGTTCAACATTTCCAGGAAGAAAACCTGCCAGCCGAATCGCTCCATTAAGCAATCAAAGGTAAGTCTAACTTAATTAACAACAGTCAAGAACACGGTATGAGTTCAGCTGCCTAATGGGCCAATTATAATTACTACAGGATTATTACACCTGTTAAAGTCATTACACTCAAGGGGAACCAGCCTATGGTCGCCCAATCTCCGCAGCATTCTTGCAAGTGCTGCAACTTGGATTCTCTTGGGAGTCAAACTCAACTCCTGCATTTGAGTTTGCATCCATGCAATTTCCTATCGTTCTGTGAGCGGGATCAAAAATGCTCTTTCTTTAGTGTTTTGCTTTACTGTATAATGCCTTTTATATTTTGGAATGGAATGGAGTGGAATTGAAGTGAACAGAATAGAATATTAATAGAATGGAACAGGAACAGGAACAGGAACTGGAATAGGAGTAGAGTAGAGTAGAGTAGCGTAGCGTAGCATAGCATAGCATAGCATAGCACAGAACAGAATTCAAATATTTATTTATTTATTGGTTCGATTTACAGTATATGCCGCCCTTCTCCGGAGACTCAGGGCGGCTTACAATGCGTTAAGCAATAACCTTCATACTTCTGTATATACTTGCTTAGTAGAGCTTTCGGCCCCCCCAAGCGGTGTTCTTTTTTATACAAAGTCAGCTTATTGCCCCCACAATCCGGGTCCTCATTTTACCTACCTCGGAAGGATGGAAGGCTGAGTCAACCTTGAGCCTGGTGAGATTTGAACTCACAGTAATTGCAGACAGCTGGCAACTAAGTGCTACTTAACAGTGCTTTAGTCCACTGTTCCACCAAGGCTCCTATAGAATAAAATAGTAGATTCTATTCTATTCTATTCTATTCTATTCTATTCTATTCTATTCTATTCTATTCTATTCTATTCTATTCTATTCTATTCTATTCTATATAGAATAGAATTAAGAATAGAATAGAATATGAAATAATGAATAGAGTAGAGCAGAATAGAATAGAATAGAATAGAATAGAATAGAATAGAATAGAATAGAATAGAATAGAATAGAATAGAATAGAATAGAATAGAATAGAATAGGTCTAATAAATAAAAGAATAAAAGAAATTGGTCTCCGGTGCAGAAACTCTCAGTGTACATTCAAACAACAAAGCAGTAAGTCATAGATCATAAATCTTAAGATGCAATCATAAATCATAAAATACAAACAAGAAATGATAAATCATAATATATCAGCAGAAGGCAGTAGGAAGGATGAGCACGTGAGAAAGGTTTGATTTTATGTTATATAAAGAATGTTATAAAATATTTTTTATTTTGCTTTACGATATCTTTTTTCAATATTTTATTTTATTTTACAGACAATCCTCAACTTACAACCGGTCCCTTAGTGACCGTTCGAAGTTTCAACAGCAGTGAAAAAAAGTGACTTATGATAGTTTTTCACACTTTTGACCTTTGCAGCCTCCCCAGGGTCAGGTGATTGACATTCGGCTGTTTAACGACCACATGATTCGTTCAACAACTCTTTTCACGGTCATTGCAACCTCAAACCGTCACTAAACAAATCAGGGCCACCCGTATTCAGTATGCACCAACAAGCGGAGGCAATCCCTCTCTCTCCTTTGTGCAAATCAGAGCTGGTTGTGTTGCATGCACACTGGTGGGATAAATCTCATTTTTTTCCCCGCTCCTGTCTTCCAAGCTGACCTTTTAAACTTTACATTATTCAGCAAAATAAAAAAATGGGAATTGAATCATTTCCTGTTCTGCTTTTCAAGGCGTTTGCACTTTGTCCAAAAAGGGAACTGCAAGGCCTACAAAGAGACTCACACATCCTATTTATTCTTGCAGAGTGACAATGTAGACACTCAAGTGAAGGCTGGCTGTTTGTTTTAGCTCTCGGTCTTGTTTTTACAGTTTATTTGTACATTTTCATTTAACACACAGAGGTGCTTTGTGAATAGTGTATTGTCTGGGTCAATCGCTTACATATTAATGCTTTTCCAGCGCCTAGCGGCCAAGGCAAGATAAGGAGTGGCTAGGAGGGGCTAGGTATCAACCAGTTTGCCGAACTAGGCAAAAAGTTAACAAGGTCCGAACCGGCTGGAGCCCACCTCTGCGTGGGAGGCAGCTGAGGGAGGAAGACTCACCAGGCAGAGATCAGCTGGCCTGTTCCACAGATGTGACTGTAGGCATCGGTCAAAGTGGGCGGGGCGAGATAAGGAGGGGCGGGGCCAGCCAGCAATTTAACAATGGGTTCGGCCGAAGTGGTGCAAACCGACTGAATCCCACCACTGCACTAATTTCTACTTCTATTATCCAACCATTTATAAAACGAATCCCATATTCGAAAGGATTCTGTCTCTTCCTTCTCTTTCATCCTTAATGTCCATCTATCAATTTCTGCGCAATCTTTTTTTTAAAAAAAATTACACCTTCTTCTCTCTCTCAGCGTTTTCTCATTTTTCCAATACAATTAGCTCTTTTTTAAAAGAACGTATGTTATGTTCTTCAACAGAAATAACAGCTAAAAGTGGCAGCTCCTTAGACTGTATTTGAATGCAGGTTGTCCTTGACTTACAACCGTTCATTTAGTGACCGTCCAAAGTTACAATGGCACTGAGAAAGGTGACTTAAGTTATGACCGTTTTTCACACTTACGACCGTTGCAGCCTCCTTGTGGTCACGTGATCGAAATTTGGACGCTTGCCAACTGGCTTGTATTTATGACGGTTCCAGGGTCACATGATCCCTTTTTGCGATCTTCTGACCAGCAAAATCAACGGGGAAGCCAGATTCACTTAACAACCGGGTTACTAATTTAACAACTGCAGTGATTCACTTAACGACTGAGGCAAGGAAGGTCGTAAAACAGGGCAAAACTCACTCAGCAGATGTCTCCCTTAGCAACGGAAAGGTTGGGCTCCATGGAAGTTGAAGTCTGCCTGTACACGCTTAGCGACCATTCAAAGTTACAACGGCACTGAATAAATTGAATTTGATCGGTCCCCGCACTGGATACAGAATACAAAGCTGGCTTTGTAAATGGTTAAATATCCTTTTTTTTTTGGCCAAATGCCTTCTTTTTCTCACTTTCTGTCAAGATAAAATCGTGAATAATTGAGGAAATTTTAAAAAAACCCACCAGCAAGCCAGAGGTTGCAAATCATGGGCGATCAAAGTTTCAAAATTTTATTGCATTTATAAAATTTGCACACTGGGAAAAATAAAACTTAGAAATTAGCTTGGAAAGAACAACGGGCTCTTAAAAAACAGCAACCAACATAATCGCAGCCTCCCGGATTCATCCTCCCTCTGTAAACGGCTTAGTTTGTGTCTTGAATGTTAATTCCTGGCTTTTAGAAAGTGATTTTTGAACAGTTTCTCAATCTTGGCCATTTGAAGATGGGTGGACTTCAACTCCCAGAATTCCCCAGCCAGCCTGGCTGTCTAGGGAATTCTGGGAGTTGAAGTCCACCCATCTTCAAGTGTCTGGCTGGGGAATTCTGGGAGTTGAAGTCCACCCATCTTTAAGTGGCTGGCTGGGGGATTCTGGGAGTTGAAGTCCACCCATCTTTAAATGGGTGACTGGGGAATTCTGGGAGTTGAAGTCCACCCATCTTTAAGTGGCTGGCTGGGGGATTCTGGGAGTTGAAGTCCACCCATCTTTAAATGGGTGGCTGGGGAATTCTGGGAGTTGAAGTCCACCCATCTTCAAGTGGCTGGCTGGGGAATTCTGGGAGTTGAACTCCATCCGTCTTCAAGCTGCTGGCTAGGGAATTCTGGGAATTGAAGTCCACTTTTCTTCAAGTGGCTGGCTAGGGAATTCTGGGAGTTGAAGTCCACCCATCTTCAAGCTGCTGGCTAGGGAATTCTGGGAATTGAAGTCCATCTTTCTTCAAGTGGCCAGCTGGGGAATTCTGGGAGTTGAAGTCCAAGTCCTCACACATATGACCATCTCAGCATTTCCCCACAGTCACATGATCAAACTTCGGGCTGTGTAATGTATGACGTCCTGGGAATCATGCGATCCCCATGTATGACTTCCTAGCTAGCTTCTGACAAGCTAAGCCAACAGGGGAAGTCTGATTTACTTAAGGACCGCATGGCTTGTTTAACAACCGCAGCGATTGGCTTAACAGCTGTGGCCATGCAGGTTGTGAAACGGGGCCATAACTCACTTCCCACCCGCCTCGCTTAGAAACGTCGAAACTCCGAAGTCGTCATAAAGCGAGGACTCTGCATGCAAAATCCCTGTGTATTTCTGTGCGAAATTTGAGGCCGGTCTTTCTGGTTGTCTGTATGCCCCTGGGCACAAAAGATGAAGCAATAGAGAGATTTGGGGGGGCTGGCAGTGCCCGAGGGGCATAGGAGGGTCCTGGCAGCTCTGCAAAGACCAGCCGTCTGGGCCAGGGGTCCAAATTACAGATAGAGATTAACAGAGTTGGAAGGGACCTTGTAGGTCATCTAGTCTAACCCCCCTCCCCCAGCAGACCCTACCATTTCTGACAGATGGCATTTGGGTTGGGGAGGAGCACAAGGGGCTGGGGAAACAAGCCACGCCCAGTTCACAGTGCCAGGGCAAGCAGCTCCCATCCCGGCTAAAAGAAAAGCTGGAAAGGATGCCCAGAGGGATGCGGGTGGGGGGGGCTGATAGATGCTCCAAAGCTGCCCTCACCCCCCAGAATTGGGGAAGAGAAGGAAGGACGAAAGGAGAAACGTTGCACTGTGTCTGTCGGCGCTGCTTTGGGGTCGCGGCTGGCTGCGCCCTTTGCACATGCTCTCTCTCCCAGAGGGGATGCGACCCCTTCTTCGCCCACTCCTCCCAGTGGCAGGCAGCCTCTGGGCAAGTGCAGAGCGCCCCAGGGCTCCTTCGTCGTCTCTGCCCCTCCCGCCCCGGTAATGCATCCTCTGGGAGGGTGCAAAGCGCCCCGGGGTTTCCCTTTTGCTCTCCTCCTTGCAGGACAGACTCTGAGCGCGTACAGAGCGCTTCGCAGTCCCTTCATCGCCTCCCCGCCAGCAATGGGCTAATGCAGAGCGCTCCTTTTACTTCCAATCCCCCGGCAGGGAGGCCTCTGGGAGCGTGCAAAGCGTCCCACCCCCGATCCCTTGTACCGTCTCCCCTCCAGCAAGGCAACCTCTGGGCGCGTCCAGAGCGCTTCCCGACCCCTTGCACCGTCTCCCCTCCAGCAAGGCAACCTCTGGGCCAGTGCAGAGCGCCCCGCGCCCCCCCTTTTTTTTCTCCCTGCCCTCCGGCAGGGCAGCCTCTGGGCGCGTGCAAAGCGCCCCGAAGTCCCTTGCACGGTCTCTCCCCTCCAGCAATGCAGCCTCTGAGCGCAGCGCGGGCCTCCTTTCATTCCCCCCCTCCCCTCCCCCAAATTGGCAAGGCAGCCTCTGGGCGCGTGCAGAGCGCCGCTCGCGTCCCGTCCCCCCCAACCCCTTTTCCCACTCACAGGCTTGCACGAGATCCCAGAAGCGCGCCTTCTGAGCCCGGTCGCGCTGCTGCAACTGCCCGACGATGTGGCGCTTCCAGCGGCGGCGGCGGCACAAGCCTCCCTCGGCCATGGCCGGCTTTGCGCTGCCCGGAGGTCCGAGCGGGCCTCCGGGGCTGGGAAGAGGAGGAGGGAGGAGGAGGAGGGAGGAGGAGTCCCCGTGACGTCATCGGCAGGGGCGGGGCCAGAAAGGGGGAATCCCAGGACTCTCCACCTCTCCAACCTGGCGCCCGCTGCACCTCTGCAACTAGTGGCATGGGGACTGGGGGGGGGCTGCCTGTCTGTCTGTAGTTCCTTCTCCCCCCCCCTCCCCCGCGCTCAGCCCAGATGCTCAGCCGGCCCACGACTTTTGGGGAGAGAGGAGGGGAAACCTAGGCGTCCCCTGCTCCGGCATCCCTGAGCCCGCGGGCGCCCAGAAGGGAGTCCACCTGTAGCCCCGCCGTCTCCTCTGCACTCTGCCCCTTTCGGTCCACGGCCTCGGCCCTCGACTTTGCTCCCAGCAAGGGAGCGCCAGGTGCGCCTTGCGCCTTTCCCCGAGAGATTTCATGCCGCGTTGGTTTGCCCAAGAGATCCCGGGGCTTCTGACTCGCAAACTGTAACGGGACACATCAATAGAAGAGAATCTCTCGAGCTCCGGGGTTGAACTGCGGGGGTTCTTTGGTGGGTCTCTGAGCTGGGTGGTTTTCTTGGAGACGATTCATGACTGAATTACGGAACATCATCAGTGCTAAAGGAGGAGGTCTAGGGGATGTTGGTGTGCTGTGGGCTTGGTGGTTTTCTTACAGAGAGGAGGAGGAGGAGGAGGAGGAGGAGGAGGAGAAGAGGAAGAAGAAGAAGAAGAAGAAGAAGAAGAAGAAGAAGAGGAGGAGGAGGAGGAGGAGGAGGAGGAGGAGGAGGAGGAGGAGGAGGAGGAGGAGGAGGAGGAGGAGGAGGAGGAGGAGGAGGAGGAGAATCTGGTGTCCTTAGTGCTCCCTGGGCTGGGTTGTTTTCTTGGAGACGTTCCATAACCCAACTAGGGAATATCATCAGCGCTAGAAGACAGGGGGTTTTATGAGGAGGAGGAGGAGGAATATGGCGTTCCTTGATGCTCTCCAAGCTTCTTGCGGGTATTTGATGACCCAACTAGAGAATGTTATCAGTAGTAAAAAGGTTGAGTAATAAAAGGCAGTGAGGTTTGCAGAGAGGAGGAGGAGGAGAAGAAGAAGAAGAAGAGAGAGGAAAATAAAGAAAGAAAGAAAGAAAGAGAAAGAAAGAAAGAAAGAAAGAAAGAAAGAAAGAAAGAAAGAAAGAAAGAAAGAAAAAGAAAGAATCAATCTGGTGTCCTTAGTGCTCTCTGAACTTGGTGATGTTTTTGTAGACGTTTTGTGACCCAACAAGGTAACATCATCAATGCTAGAAGGCGAGGGGGAGGGGGGATATTTGTGGAGAAGAGGAGGAGGAGGATTGTGGGGTTCTTGGTGCTCTCTGAGCTTGGTGCTTTTCTTCCTTCACTTCAGGGGGATGAGAAGGAGGAGGAATGATCTTGCAAGATGGAGAATTAAAATTAAAATTAAAATTAAAATGAGCAAAGAAACAGCCCTGCAGATGGGGCAACCAAGACTCAGAACCAGGACCCGTCATTCCTATTGGCATTTTATATCCTTCCCTCTTCCTAACCATTTTCCATCTGAAGTCCTCGAGCAGGCACTGGCAGGCCTCCCGTCAAGATGGGGAAATGGTTTTAGGCAGTTCAGAGGAGGATAGGATAAAAATAAAGCCTCAAGGATAGCTGTCTGTCAACAAAACGAGCAGGCCACAGGGAGGGAGGGAGGGAGGGAAGGAGCATCCGGGCAGAGATGGAAATTTTATTCCGGGGAAGAAAAAAATGAAAATTAACGGAGGCCTGCAGAAAAGAACTGGAAGAAGATAGGAAGGATATAAAAATGCATTTTAAGCTGATTAATATAATACAGCAATGTTAGTTTACCAGCCCTTGCGAAACAGGCCCCCAAAATCTTAAAACGATTAAACTACAAAATCTATTTACAAATTGCTAGCCTGTCATTTGTAAACTATATTAATAACAAAATAGTTAACAGGGAAAAATCATATAATTATATTAATCAGCAATATTATATTATATTATATTATATTATATTATATTATATTATATTATATTATATTATATTATATTATATTAACATTCAAATAGGAAGGAAGTTACATGTATATATGCATGTGTTCATTTTTTTCTTTTTTTAAAAAAGACACAATTTTTAATGTCTTTTTTTGTTGTGGTTTTTTGTCCTTTTTTAAAAAAACATTTTAGCATTTGGTATTTTAAAATTCTTCGAATAAACATTTTACTATCGGTATATGAATCCTTCCTTCGTTTCCAAGCATAGATCAAGGCTCTGGTTATCATTTCTGGAATGCTAGCTAGTTTGAGGATAAATTACATTATGATCAGTTTCTTTTCCATACCCAGGAACTTCATTGCAGGAGATTTATTTTCTTCTTTACAGAAGCTAAAAGAGCCTAAAACTTGCTGTGTATGCTGCATTTTGATCGCTGTTTTTAATGGGTCTTTGGTCGCTTATCTTCTGTTTTCTATTCTATTGTGGGCGATTGATCCATATGCCGAGCTGGATGTTAATTGGAAATTTTAAATTTAATCACAGAAACCCGTTTCAAATTCATTTACCACGGATGCAGTTTGATTGCAAGTTGTAATTGGCATGTAATGATTGTATGCTAATTGAGCAGGGGATTTCTTCCCCTCCCGTCTTGCCGTAAATATGCGCGTTCGGAAACACCAGTGCCAAAATTTGGTTGCAGTAACTGCATTGTGCTAAGTCTACCATATGTAGTGGACATGCCCTGAAGCAAAAAATTATGAATAAAATTAAAACTTGGTTGGAAGAAATGATACAGCAAAGTATTGAACGTAAACCAGAGTTCTTCCTACTGGGTATCCTTCCTGAAAAAATTAGTAAGGAAAATATGTACCTGATTATACGTGTAATAACAGCTGCAAGAATTGTTTATGCTCAAAATTGGAAAGCAGAGAAAATACCTTTGGAAGAAGAAGTAATAAAAAAATTTGTTTAGATTGTGCAGAAATGAATAGATTAACTTTGATGATTAAGAGGGAAGAGTCAGAATATTTTAAGATATGGAACCATTTTTATCGTTGGTTGGAAAAGAAATATAAACGATTTTATAATTATGTATAAAAACACAATGATTAGAATATTGTTTTAGCAATGAATTGTTAGAATGGCTCCGATGAAGATCAAGATAGAAGAAACTTATGGAAGAATAAGAAGATAGCACCGAGATGTCACAGGGAAGGGATGATTGATGTATTAAATATTTGTTTCTCTTAAAAAAAATTTTTAAAAATAATTTTTTTAAAAAAACCTGCATTTTGCTAAGTCTAAGAGAACCAATATGTCCTGTGCCTGAGTCCGAGTGGATAATCACTTAAATAGGAGCCAGCTGTATGTTCCAGCAGCCAAAAAGGCCAATGCGATCACAGAGCGCATTGAATCAAGATCATGTGAAGTGTTGATACCAATTTATAATGCTTTGTTTTTTGTTTTTTGTTTTGTTTGATTTATATGCCGCCCTTCTCCGGAGTCTCAGGGCGGCTTACGATGCGTTAAGCAATAGCCTTCATACTTTTTGTATATTTATACAAAGTCAGCTTATTGCCCCCACAAACTGGGTCCTCAATTGACCTACCTTAGAAAGGATGGAAGGCTGAGTCCACCTTGAGCCTGGTGAGATTCAAACTTACAGTAATTGCAGACAGCTGGTGTTAATCACAATGCTTTTAGTCTGCTGAGCCACCAGGCCGGTTTGTTTGGTGGCTCAGCAGACTAAATTACCTGCCACAATGTCCTACCTGTCAATGGCTACTTCAGCTTCAACCACAACAATACACGAGCAAATAATAGATAACAAACTCAAGGTAAACCGCTCCAAATTCGATTGCAGAAAATATGACTTCAGTAACAGAGTGGTCAATGCCTGGAATGCACTATCAGACTCTGTAGCCTTTTCCACAAATCCCCAAAATTTTACCCTTAAACTGTCTACTGTTGACCTCACCCCATTCCTAAGAGGTCTGTAAGGTGCATAAGCGTACCACCATGCCTATTATCCCTGTCCTAATATTCCTTTTTTATTCTTACTCTTTTCATGTATTCGAATGATGTTTATACTTTTACCTGTTATCTTATATATGCTGGACAAACAAACGAACAAATAAATAAATAAAAGAGAGAGAGAGAAAAGAGAGAGAGAGAGAGAAAAGAAAAAGGCAGCAACTTCCAATTCTTTAGCTGTTGTTTCATGACCCAACTAGGTAACGTCATCACAGTTGTAAAATGGGGCAAAAACATTTCTCACTTAGCAACATAAATTTTGGGCTCAATGGTGGACATGAGTTGAGGATTACCAGTAACCTCTCTGTGGTCTTCCTTTGTCCTTTTTCCTTTCCTTTCCTGCAGTCTGCGTTCCTACCTATTTTATTGTGCCTGCTACAATTTAAAACCCTCCACGATGAGCAGACAGGAGCTTAAAATTCTCTTTTTTTCCCCGTATGATTTTTTTTAGTTTATTCCAACTCCCACACCATTCCAAGGGTCTTCATCCCAAATCGGAGAGCTAAAAAGTCTGTGGAGATTCTTAGACTTTCCAGTGTTTTCTTTTGAAGACGTTTTGCTTCTCATCCAAGGCTCTGACAGGATAGTGGGAACACCTTTTGAATGGTGTGGGAGGAGGAATGGATTTCCAGAGGAAAAATTGCAGACAACAGGAGCCATTTGCACCATTCAGGTGCCCCTGAGGACACAGGTTAACCTCCAAGAGGCCTCAATGACTCCCTAAAAGGCTGCAAATGACCAGCTGTCTGCAAGGAGTATCAATCCTTCCATTCCCCACCATCCAGTCAGAGCTGAAGAAGCTCCTTGGAGGAGAAGTGAGACATCTTCAAAAGAAAAGAAAAAGTCCAATTGCCTCCTGAAAAAAAGCACCTTTGTCTATGTCTTGGAGGACGGAGAATCTCTACAGACTTTAAGAGGGATGGACTTCAACTTCCAGAATTCACCAAGCCAGCACGATGTTTCATAAGCCAATTAGGGAACATCTTGCAGTAGAACTACTTCAATTTCAGTTGGTTTTAATGGAACATGCAACGATGCGTAGCCAACATTAAAGTAAAGTGGGATCTGCTAGATGATCACTGGATAACTTTCTATTCACTATATTCTAAAAGCAACTATATTTTGAAAGCAGGATATGCATCCGGTTAGAGAAAGTACAAAGTCAGCATAAAATCCTTTGATACTCTGAGAGGCCCCTTAACTTGTCAGAAGAGAGGAACAATTCTAATGACATATAGCTAAAGGTGGTTAGGTCAAGAATATCCACCTTGGGTTGGAAGTCGTCCATCAACAAAAGATAATTTGAATTATGATTGTTTGGCAAAGGAAACGTAAAACTTTAGTAATTAGGAAATGTCAATTAAATATAACGGATGTATGTTAACCATATATGGAAAGTTGCTGTGTTAGCAGAATCCTTTGTTTAGAAAAGTATAAAAATTGTCATGGAATCACTGTCTCTTTACTCAGAACTCAGATGGGAATCTAGTTCTTGAGTCTTGCGCAAATAAACCTGATTCTATCTGACCCTATGGGCTGTCTCTTATATCCTTTCTTCCATAACAAAAGCCTCACGAAAGATCAAGGGTAATGAAAATTGGGAGAGAGAGGTCCTTAAAACATGAGGACGTGATCTTGGAAAAACACGTCTGGCAGGAATTTTCCTGCAGAGGGCACACCGAGACAGCAAGTAGCTGTTTTATTTGCTGGAGAAATTCTCATTTTAATTCCTGCTGGAACAGACCTTGAAAGATGCCAACAGGAATAGCCGAAGGAGATCGGATTTCCCTCAAAGGTTCTGGGGAAGCGATTTCTGTGAACGTCAGGCAGACGCACATTAATAGGAAATGCAAATAATGGGAGAAAAAAGGGAGCAAAAAACCCGGTTTATTTGAAGATTGGGGTGTCCAAGCCAAGGAAAGGGATATTTTATGCAACGGCAGAAGATTTCACGGAAAAATAAGAGGTGGGATGGGGCTCATTAGGTCTAGGTGGCAAAAGTGACATCTAATCTGGACTTCCCAGCTCTGGAGGTGGACATGGCGCTTTTCAATTCCGGGGTCTTCGCATAAGGGATGCTTCTTTGATTTTCCACTGAAATGGCGGTTTTGGATTTTTTGAGCCTCCCGGAAGAAGAGCTTCTCAAGCCGCTATGCGACCGTCTCACGCCGGTCTTTGAGGATCTGCCTCTCAGGGCTCCCTAGAAGAGACAGAGGGGAAAAAAATTAGGATTACTGTAACCCAGATGTGGACAACTGTGGTCCCTTTATGACCCTGGACTTCAACTCCCAGAATTCCTAAGTTAAATATAGTCCCTTTTCGACAGGTGGACTTCAACTCCCAGAATTCCTGAGCCAGCATTTTTACTATGCTTTTAATTTAGGTGAAATGCTAATATATATTGCAAGTCCATCTATGATATTCTGTATGAATAGAATAGAACAGAGTTTTTTGAAGAATAGAATAGAATTCTTGATTGGCCAAGTGTGATTGGACACACAAGGAATTTGTCTTGGGTGCTTAAGCTCTCAGTGTACATAAAAGAAAAGATACGTTCGTCAAGAATCATAAGGTACAACACTTAATGATAGTCATAGATGATAGATGATAGATAGATAGATAGATAGATAGATAGATAGATAGATAGAAAGAAAGAAAGAAAGAATTCTTGATTGGCCAAGTGTGATTGGACACACAAGGAATTTGTCTTGGGTGCTTAAGCTCTCAGTGTACATAAAAGAAAAGATACGTTCGTCAAGAATCATAAGGTACAACACTTAATGATAGTCATAGATGATAGATGATAGATAGATAGATAGATAGATAGATAGATAGATAGAAAGAAAGAAAGAAAGAAAGAATTCTTGATTGGCCAAGTGTGATTGGACACACAAGGAATTTGTCTTGGGTGCTTAAGCTCTCAGTGTACATAAAAGAAAAGATACGTTCGTCAAGAATCATAAGGTACAACACTTAATGATAGTCATAGATATAGATAGATAGATGATAGATAGATAGATAGATAGATAGATAGATAGATAGATAGATAGATAGAGATAGATAGATAGATAGATAGATAGATAGATAGATAGATAGATAGATAGAATTCTTTATTGGCCAAGTGTGATTGGACACACAAGGAATTTGTCTTGGGTGCTTAAGCTCTCAGTGTACATAAAAGAAAAGATACGTTCGTCAAGAATCATAAGGTACAACACTTAATGATAGTCATAGATATAGATAGATAGATGATAGATAGATAGATAGATAGATAGATAGATAGATAGATAGATAGAGATAGATAGATAGATAGATAGATAGATAGATAGATAGATAGATAGATAGATAGATAGAATTCTTTATTGGCCAAGTGTGATTGGACACACAAGGAATTTGCCTTTGGTGCATACGCTCTCAGTGTACATAAAAGAAAAGATATGTTCATCAAGAATCATAAGGGACAACACTTACCGTATTTTCCGGCGTATAAGACGACTTTCTAACACACAAAAATCTTCTCAAAAGTCGAGGGTCGTCTTATACGCCCAGTTGTCTTATACGCCAGAAAATACGGTAATGATAGTCATAGATAGATAGATAGATAGATAGAATTCTTTATTGGCCAAGTGTGATTGGAGACACTGCTGAGCCCCCCCCCCCACAATAAGTGGTTGGTTCTTTCCATCAACTTACTTTACTGGCCGATTTTCTGGGGCGTCGTTTGGGAATTGCCGCGATCCATTTAAACCTGGAAAGGAAAGAGATGGTGTGAGACTTTTGTGGATTCCAAGCAAGCAAGATGTGAAAGGTCCCACATCGTTTTGCAAGCCCAGGATTCGAATGCGGGCCCTCCGGCCCAGTGGTGGGTTGCTCCCGGTTCGCCCCGGATGGCAAGAACCGGTAGTAAAAAATTGTAGCAGTTCCGAGGTCCAGTAATAAGATTGGCTGGCGACATCCCCGAACCGGTCCCCAGCCTGGTTGCTGCTCGCTTTCCCCACCCATCTCATCAGAGGCTTTTTTTTTTTTACTTCTAAAAGCATTTTTTCTACAACCACTTCGGCCGAAAAATTCTTTTAAAAGTAAAAAAAAAAAAGACTCTGATGATCCCCGGCTCAGCTGGGATCGTCAGAGGCTTTTAAAAGCATGTTTTCTACAACATCTGAGGCTGAAGAGGTTGTAGAAAAAAATGCTTTTAAAAGCCTCTGACGATCCCAGCTGAGTTGCCTGATCATCAGAGGCTTTTAAAAGCATTTTTTTCTGTAACCTCTTAAGGTCGTAGAAAAAATGCTTTTAAAAGTAGGGGAAAAAAAGCCTCAGATGATTCCGTGGCTCAGCTGGGATCCTCAGAGGCTTCTCAAAGCATTGTTTTCGGCAACCTCTTTACCTGAAGAGGCTGTAGAAAAAAAAAATGCCTTTAAAAGTCTCTGATGATCCCAGCTGAGGTGCCTGATCGTCAGAGGCTTTTCGAAGCAATTTTTTTTCTGCAACCTCTTAAGATTGTAGAAAAATTGCTTTTAAAAGTAAAAAAAAAAAAAAAAGTTGGCCATGCCCACCCAGTCACATTACCCCCGCACACCAAGCCACGCCCACAAAATAAGCCACGCCCACAGAACCAGTAGTAAAAAAAATTAGAACCCACCCCTGCTCCGGCCACATCCCTCCTCTTATACCCCTGCGCCAGGAGGAGGGCCATTTACTCACAAGGTGTCCACGTGACGTGCGATGAAAACCCCCATGGACAGGACAATCAGACCGGTCAGGGTGAAGAGTCCGACTATGACGATGGTGGGCACTGGGGAATTAAAGAGAGAAGAACCCTGAACAGGACTTGTGAACGACCGACAATCCCGCATGTGTTTGTTCAAAACCACGGTTTGGGGGCCAAGGGTTAGGGATGCCTGCAGGGTGTGGGAAAGCAAAGTGGACCCCCCCACGCTTCCCTCGCTTTTGGCACACAATGGCACAGTGGGCCCGGTATGCCCGTTTTTTTGCCCTCCCCAGGCTCCAGGGGCTTTCTAGGAGCCTGGGAAACAGCCTGTTTGACGACTTCCGGTGGGACCGAAAGGCCCGTTTTTCGTGCTCCAGAGGCTTTCTAGGAGCCTGGGGAGGTTGAAAATGGCCTTCTCTCCGGAGGTCCTCCAGAGGCCAGAAACGGCCCATTTGCCAACTTCCGGTCCCACCGGAAGTCAGCAAACGGGCCATTACTGGCCTTTGGAGAGCCTCCACGAGGTGGGGAAGACCGTTTTTGCCCTCCCCAGGCTCCTAGAAAGACTCTGGGGCCTGCGGAGAACGAAAAACGGGCCTTCCCCACTCCCACGGAGGCCCTCCGGAGGCTGGAAACGGCCTGTTTCCCGAATTCTGGTGGGCCCGGAAATCAGTTGGCCAGTGTGCCAACTGATCACGGACCTATACCATTTTAAATAAGTGACTGTCTTAGAGTAGATAGACTTTTCTTAAAAACATCCAGTGTCATTGCAGGACGCCAGGACATGGCGAGGTCTAGTCTTCCCTGTTTGAAGAATAATTTAGGGTCCGGACTTGAGCCAGGATGGCACAAGAAAAAAAAAGGGGGGGGGTTCCAGGCAGCTGGGAGGAAAGAATAATTATTTGTTCCCTAAAAGCAAGGAGTCTGCCTTCAGGGGCAGCTGCAGAGAAATGGGGTACAGCAGGAGGTTTTTATAGAGGGAGCTTGTCCGGGGGTATGGAAGTGTCTGTGTGTTGTTTCCAGGCTGACACTTCAGGGGTGTGTGGGTGTGGGTGTGCAGATATGTATTCTTGTGAACATGCCGTTCCAGCGGGAGACCTAATTTAATTAGCTGGATTTGTGTTTTAGAGACCTTCTCCTTTGATATGTGGATTAGGTCTGCGTAACTTCAGAAGACGTGGGAGCTCCATCCCTGGAAGCTTTCAAGAAGAGACTGGACTGCCCTCTGTCAGAAATGGTGTAGGGTCTCCTGCTTGGGCGGGAGGTTGCGCTAGATGACCTCCAAGGTCCCTTTCAACTCATCTGTCTGTTTAAACTTATTTGGAGATTTGAGGAAGCTTGGCTTGAGGATTTCCCCCGTTTGCTCTTTTTACTTGTTTAATTTAGTTTCAGCTTCATTGTAAATTATCTACTAGAGACGCTGATTTTCATTGTGGATTCTGTTAATGTTTTAAGGGAAGATGGAACCAGCCTAACAGTATAATATATTGTGATATAAAATGTCTCACTCACCCTAGGCATGAAAGCCAGCTGGGTGACCTTGGCCCAATCACCAGGAGACGGTGAGTTCTAGTCCCGCCTTAGCCACAAAACCCAACTGGGTGACCTTGGCCCAATCACCAGGAGACGGTGAGTTCTAGTTCCGCCTTAGCCATAAAACCCAACTGGGTGACCTTGGGCCAATCACCAGGAGACGGTGAGTTCTAGTCCCGCCTTAGCCATAAAACCCAAGTGGGTGACCTTGGCCCAATCACCAGGAGACGGTGAATTCTAGTCCCGCCTTAGCCACAAAACCCAACTGGGAGAACTTGGCCCAATCACCAGGAGACGGTGAGTTCTAGTCCCACCTTAGCCACAAAACCCAACTGGGTGACCTTGGCCCAATCACCAGGAGACGGTGAGTTCTAGTCCCGCCTTAGCCATAAAACCCAACTGGGTGACCTTGGGCCAATCACCAGGAGACGGTGAGTTCTAGTTCCACCTTAGCCATAAAACCCAACTGGGTGACCTTGGCCCAATCACCAGGAGATGGTGAGTTCTAGTCCCGCCTTAGTCACAAAACCCAACTGGGTGACCTTGGGCCAATCACCAGGAGACGGTGAGTTCTAGTCCCGCCTTAGCCACAAAACCCAACTGGGTGACCTTGGGCCAATCACCAGGAGACGGTGAGTTCTAGTCCCGCCTTAGCCATAAAACCCAACTGGGTGACCTTGGGCCAATCACCAGGAGACGGTGAGTTCTAGTCCCGCCTTAGCCACAAAACCCAACTGGGTGACCTTGGCCCAATCACCAGGAGACGGTGAGTTCTAGTCCCGCCTTAGCCATAAAAACCCAGCAGGTCTTAACAGGATGGGAGACAAAGAAACAGGGAGGAAAGGGAGGCTGCTTACGCTGATAGGGCGGAGGGGGGCCACTGTCGATGCTCCCCCCAAACCCTGGTTTGGTGCATGAGGGAGGGGCCCATCCGTAAGAGCAGTGGCAGTTCCGCTTGCTGTTGCAGACCTGAAAATGGAAGGAGGAGATGGCCAGGATTGGCAAAAATCCACCGGCCACCTGGACAGACCCAGAAAGAAAAGCTTTGATGGTTGACCTTTGCACCCTAGCCAGAGATGTTTGCTGGTTCAGAATTGTGTGAGACACAAATGTGTTTTTTTAAAAAAAAGTTTCTGTTTTTTTTAAATTTGATTTATATGCCGCCCTTCTCCGGAGACTCAGGGCAGCTTACAATGCATTAAGCAACAGCCTTCATACTTTTGTATATTTATACAAAGTCAGCTTATTGCCCCCACAAACTGGGTCCTCCATTGACCTCCCTTAGAAAGGATGGAAGGCTGAGTCAACCTTGAGCCTGGCTAGGATTGAACTCGCAGAGATTGCCAGCAGCTGGATGTTAATTGCTGCCTTTAGTAGGAGGCATTAGCCCCCTACGCTACTCAGGCTCCTACATCTCATTTCGTGAATGGTTTGATTCCTGGGCTTCGTACAGATTGCGTGCCACAGCTGATCACAGCACCTCCCCCCCCCCACACACGCTGTTCTACCTACCGCATGCCTCCTTTTGGGGTGCACTGCACACCTGCACTTCGCTTTGGTGAAGTGCGTGTGCAGCCAGCGAATCGGTAGTAAACCGGTTCAGATTTTGCCACTGGGAAACACCCACAGCTTCTGGAGGCCACCCACAACCCCATCGCTTCTACAGCTACCACTAACCCAGAGCAGGGAAGTGGTGAATTCTCCCAGGATGGGCCATGAGAATTGCTTTCATCCCCAGTGTTGTGGCCGCCATCTTCACATTTTTGGGGGAGGACCCACTTGGGCATGGATGATACCCTAATTTGCCACTTACTCCTCGGTATCTACACACGGAGGGTTCGCAGTCAAAATCCAGCACAGCCACGTCCACGCACGATCTGTTTAAGCAGATCTAGAGAAGGAGAGACACCAGAAGTCTGAATTCTTAAAGGTAAAGTTTCCCCTCGCTAGTCGTACCCGACTCTAGGGGGCGGTGCTCATCTCCGTTTCAAAGCCGAAGAGCCAGCGCTGTCCGAAGACATCTCTGTGGTCATGTGGCCGGCATGACTCAATGCCAAAGGCGCACGGAACGCTGTTCCCTTCCCACCAAAGGTGGTCCCTATTTTTCTACTTGCATTTTTTACCTGCTTTCGAACTGCTAGGTTGGCAGGAGCTGGGACAAGTAACGGGAGCTCACTCCATTACACAGCACTTGGGATTCGAACCGCTGAACTGCCAACCTTTTGATCGACAAGCTCAGCATCTTAGCCACCGTGTCCCTTGCTTATAATACATGTTGAATTACTTATTTATACATGTGTTGTGGCCCGTATGCGGCCGGTGCAGCTAGTAGCTGATTCAGACAGAGAGGAGGCTGGTGTGGTGCTGCGCCAGCAGCCTGTGCAGTTGGCACTCGAGTCGGACAATGAGGAGGCTGGAGAAGATGTGGTGCCAGAGGCGGAGATTCAGCCAGGGCCTTCAGAAGCTCCCATAAGTGAAGAGGAAGAAGAGGAGGAGCCTCTTCTTGATGCACGGGCCCGCAGAGCTGCCAAAAGGCAGGAGTAGCTCCTCAGGAGGAGGTCTCCTCGAGAGTAAGGCTTGGGGCTAATTGGCTACTCCCCTAGCCTATTTAAGGAGGAACACCGACTGAAGCAATTTGCAGGGAACAACTTCATTCACATACCTTCGTGTTTTGTCTTGCTTATCTTATCAGCTTCCTGCAAATTGCTTCTGGGCATTCTGCCAACCACACTAAGCTTTCAGTTATTATTCTTTGAATTCTTGGCGGCTGTTAATGCAATTAATTAACAGCCGTTGTTGCAAAAAACTGGTTTATTTAGTAAACTAAGGTTTGAACAGACTTTGTGTGCGCTGCGTTCTTTGGGGTCCGTAGCTGGGGCAGAACAACATGTTGAATTCTTACAACATGTATAAAGTCATTTCTAGCAAAGTCTTCTTGTGTGGCAGCCCCCAAACATTTGGGGAGCCAGGGACCTGTTCCAGGGGGGAAGAGTTTTTCCACTGACCAGACAGGCCGTGATTTGGTGTGCTGCCTGCATCCCACGGATGGGGCTTCGCTTGTTTGCGTGGCCTGGTTTCTGGCATGCCACGGCGTGGTTCTGATCCATGGACATTGGGGATCCCCGTTCTGGTGTACTTTGGAAAAAAAGATGGACCCACAGCTTCTGTTTTCCCTCACCCTTAGTTAAACAATCCCCTTCCCCATAAAACTGGTAGTCCTTGACCTACGGCCAGGATGGAGCCGCAAATTTGTGTTGCTAAGTGAGGCAGTTCTGAAGGGAGCTGTGCCCCATTTTGCAACCCTTCTTGCCATGGTCGTTAAGTGAATCACTGCTGTCGTTAAGTGAGGAACCTGGTGGTTAAGTGAATCCGGCTTTCCGGTTGAGTTCGCTTAGTCAGAAGGTCACCAGAGGGGAACATGAAACCCCCGGGACACTGCGACCGTCATAAATAGGAGTCACCTGTCCATCGTCTGAATTTGGATCACGTGACCATGGGATGACGCAATGGTCATAAGTGTGAAAAATGGTTACAAGTCATTTTTTTCCAGTGCTGTTCTAACTTCAAACGGTCACTAAGCGAACTGTTGTAAATCGAAGACCCAATGTGTTGGGGGGGGATTGGTCACACGGTTGTTAAGCGAATCTGGCTTCCCCGTTGACTTGGCTTGTCGGACGGTCGCCAAAGGGGATCACATGACACACACCCCCCGGGGACGCTGCGACCATCATAAATATGAGTCAGTGGCCAAGCGTCTGAATTTTGATCATGTGACTGCGGGGGATGCTGCGATGGTCGTTGTGTGAAAAAACACTCACTTTTTCACCACCGTTGTGATTCTCAGCCCAAACACTCTGTTAGGAAATTATAATTACCTAACTTGTTGGGTTGGCAATATATAAAACCTCAATATAGCTTTAAGGCTGTATTGCCGTATTGCATCATACTGTGTCCTGATTGGTTAGCTCTGTGGCCAATGTCCTTAGAGCTTGAAACATAGCTCTTTGCTGTGTTTGCTACTGTTTGCAACTGTTTATTGTGTATGACTACAACAACTGGTAAGAAGACTTTGTTATTATTGGAATTTACCTGGACTGTTGTTTTACTGTCTACTGCTTTATCTGTGTATGACCTGACTGTTTATTGGACTGTGCCTTATTGCTATCTCTTAAAAGTAAACACAACTCAGTGTATCTGTGTGTTGGCTTGCGATTATTTGCAACTGCTCTCAGTCGCTTTCATGTGCACGCCCTTGCTACTCTAGGGTTGCTCTGCGAATTCCTCAATACGCTCCGTATTCGGAGGGTGAATCCAAAAAAGAATTTGGGATTTGGGATGGGACGGGATGGGACCAATTAGAACTCTTGAAAACTTTTGACAACTCAGAGCGGACCAGGAAAGTGGGCGGGGCTTACCTGGTCTGGGCCGCAGGTGGTTCCATCTCGCACGGCTCCCAGGTCATAGACATCGTCCCCCAGGTCAAATTCGGTCCCCCAACACACGGTGCCCCCCACGGGAGTCTGGAGTACCTCTTGCCCGGTCGCGATCCTCGAGATTTTTCCCACGTTAACACACTGCACTCTCCCACACAGGACATCCCTAGTCGTAGAGCGAGACAGAAGAACAGGATACCGTGTAAGTGGCCGTTGTAATTTTGCATTTTTCTGTACGGGGAGTCCTTGATTTACGACTGCAATGGAGCCCCAGATTGATGGGGCTAAGTCAAAAACATTTCTGACTTTCGCCCCGTTTTTGCGACATGTCTTGCCATGGTTATTAAGTGAATCTGGCTTCCCCACGGACTTTACTCATCGGAAGGGGATTTAATTTAATTTAATTTAATTTATCGCATTTATATGCCGCCCAACTCCCAAGGGATCGCGTAACCTGGAGACGCTGCAACCGTCATAAATAGGAGTCAGTTTCCAAGTGCCTTAGATTTTGATCATGCTACGACGGTCGTTAAGTGTGAACAATGGTCATCAGCCATTTTGTTTCAGTGCCGTTGTAACTTTGAACAGTCACTAAACTACCTGTCTGCTTTTTATGTCGTGCTTTTAATGTGTTTGCCGGAGTTAATAACAAAGCTTAAACTTTCTTTGTTCACTGGAGTGTCCATTGTCTCTAGATCCAAAATAACCCTCCCGTTTCCTGAGCATGTGATCCCTGCCCTGACGCTTGGCAAAATTTGGCGGTTGCCACAAACAGGGTCGCTCTCTGCTCTGTTTTAGACCATGGCTTGATGTTGGTCTCGGCACCGTTGTGGTTTCCCCCCACCCCCCCCCCCCCCGCTCCCGCATTTCTCAGCCAGGCCTGGGCAAACCCCCTATTGTCAAGGAAGCCGACATCCCTGAGAGCCCACTTACTTCTCCAGACACTTCCGAAAAACCGAGCCATCCTTGCCACAGTTGCCAAAGCGGTCGCCTCGCATGTTCATCTCCTTGAAGCAGCTCAGGGGGGCTTCTTGGGCGTCTGGAAAGGGAAGCAGATGCTTAAGGGAGGCACTGATGATGTTCCCTAGTTGGGTCGTGAGACGTCTAGAAGAAAACAACCAAGCACCAAGGACCACACAGTGTTGTGGCCCCGTCCTCTGAGCCTATCCCATTGGAGGAAGGAAGCTCTGAGCAGGAGGAAGAGGAGCCAGCCAGATCTCCCAGCCCACCCCCCCTCTCTCTGGCACCGTCTCAGGTGCCAGCTGAAAGAGAGCCAAGTAGTGGGGAAACAGGTGTCTCAGATGAGAGTGAGGAAGAGACGTCATTCCTGGACGCACGCCAAAGAAGGCGAGAGAAAAGATTATTGCAGCTGCGGCGTATGAGGAAATAGATCTGAGTCACTGATTGGAGTCATAGGATCAGTGAGTCACTGGACCACACCCAGAAGCCTATCTATATAAGCCAGGCCAGTGGGTCAAGAAGTTGTGACGAACAAAGCTAAACAAACATAGCAACCTCGTAGTCTTGGAAGCTAGATGAACGGCAAAGCTACGTAGGTGATTTTCTTGTTTGTGTAACCTAATAAAGTCCTTGGCAGACGGTGTGCATATCGCTGCCAAGGTTGAGATAAGAACTGTGGAGTGTGCCAAGTGATTGTTAACCCTCGGCTGGCTGTGTTTTTGTGGGTCTTTGAAGGGGGAGGACAGATCACACAGTCCTCCTCCTCCTCCTCCTCTTTTGCAAACCTTCCTCCCTGCCCCTTCTGGCACTGATGATATTCCCTAGTTGGGTCGTGAGACGTCTGCAAGAAAACAGAGCCTTGGTGGCGCAACAGACTAAGTACTGTTAAGTACTGTTAAGTAACACCAGCTGCCTGCAATTACTGTGAGATCGAATCTCACCAGGCTCAAGGTTGACTCAGCCTTCCATCCTTCCGAGGTGGGTAAAATGAGGACCTGGATTGTGGGGGCAATAAGCTGACTTTGTATAAAAAAGAACACCGCTTAGGGTGGGGACGAAAGCCCTACTAAGCAGGTATATACAAAAGTATGAAGGCTATTGCTTAATGCATTGTAAGCCGCCCTGAGTCTCTGGAGAAGGACGGCATATAAATTCAACCAATAGATAGATAGATAGATAGATAGATAGATAGATAGATAGATAGATAGATAGATAGATAAGAGATGAGAGAGAGAGAGAGAGAGAGAGAGAGAGAGAGAGAGAGAGAGAGAGAGAGATAAAAGGGATGAGAGAGATGATAGATAGATTAATGCATTGTATGCCGCCCTGAGTCTCCGGAGAAGGGTGGCATATAAATCGAACTAATAAATAAATATTTGAATTCTATTCTATTCTATTCTATTCTATTCTATTCTATTCTATTCTATTCTATTCTATTCTATTCTATTCTATTCTATTCTATTCTAATAGAATAAATAAATAAATAAATAAATAAATAAATAAATAAATAAATAAATAACATAAATAAAACAACCAAGCACCAAGGACTTCATAGCCCTCCTCACCTCCTCCTCTCCACAAACCCCTGTCCCTTCCAGCATTGATTATGTTCCCTAGTTGGGTCATGAAACGCCTGCCAGAAATCCACCAAACCCAGAGAGCACCAAGGACGCCACAGCTGAACGCTGAGCCGCAGAGATTCTCTCCTATTGGGAGCATAACCCTCTGCACCCACGGTCCACCTGCCCGGAGCCCCAGGACAGGTTGGCCTTACTCGGCCCGAAAAGCGCCTTGCAGTGTGTGTGGAGATCCAGGCAAAGTCCCAGGAAACAGTGGTTGTCGTGGCCGCAGGGGGTCCCGTCCTGCTTGTGGACGTCCGCCGGGCAGTCGTAGGAGGTCCCGTTGCAGAATTCCGGGAGGTCGCACTCTGAAGTGGCTTCTCTGCACCGGGTTCCCGCTTCGGAAAACTGGGGGAGGCAAGAATTCAGGCGTCTTCTGGTTCAGACTCTGCTCCAAATTTGGCAGCTCCACCTGAAGCCTCCCCGACCACCACCACCCCCGCCGACCCCCCCAGGCTGCAAATGCCCTGCTAGCACTTTGTGGATTTGACTTTTCCAACTTGCCACAAATCCCAAACGTTCTCTGGGGCTTAAAGGATACGATAAAAACATCCACGTGTCCCTGTTGCCCTTGACTTACGACCAGAATGCAGTCAGAAATTTCTGTTGCATAGCCAGGCGGTTGTTAAGTGAGTTTTGCCTCGGTTTATGACCTTTCTTGTTACAGTTGTTAATCACTGCAGTTGCAAAGTTAGTAACACAGTTCTTACGAGAATCCGGCTTCATGTAAGGAGGGGGAAGGAAGGAAGGAAGGAAGGAAGGAAGGAAGGAAGGAAGGGGATGAGGGAGGGAGGAGAGAATGAGAGGAAGAAGAAAGGAAGGAAGGAAAAGAGGGAGGGAGGAAGAAAGGAGAAAGAGGGAGGAGAAAGGGAGGGAGGGAAGGGAGAAAGGAAGGGAGGAAAAAGGGAGGGAGGGAGGAAGATGGAGAAAAGTGCAAAGGGAGGAAGAAAAATATGACAGAGAGGAAGGTGGAGAGATGGAAAGATAGAAAAGGAAGGAGGGAGAGGGAGGAAGGAAGGAAGGAAAGAGGGAGGGAGGAAGGAAGGAGAAAGGGAGGGTGGGAATGGAGGAAGGAAAAGGAGGGAGGGAGGAAGATGGAGAAAAGTACAAAGGGAAGAAGAAAAATATGAGCGAGAGGAAGGTGGGGAGATGGAAAGATAGAAAAGGAAGAAAGGAGGGAGAGGGAGAAAGGAAGGAAGGAAGGAGGGAGAGAGGGAGGGAGGAAGGAAGAAAGAAATGAAAAAAGGAAAAAAGGAAGAAGAAAAGGAGGGAGGAAGGAAGATGGAGTAAAGTACAAAGGGAGAAAGAAAAATATGAGAGAGAGGAAGGCTGAGAGATGGAAAGATAGAGAAGGAAGGAAAGAGGGAGAGGGAAGAAGGAAGGAAGGAGGGACAGAGAGAGGGAGATAGGAAGAAAGGAAAAATGAAGGAAGGAAAAAAGGAAGGAATGAGAAAAGGAGGGAGGGAGGAAGATGGAGAAAAGTACAAAGGGAGGAAGAAATATATGACAGAGAGGAAGGTGGAGAGACGGAAAGATAGAGAAGGAAGGAGGGAGATAGGAAGAGGGGAAGGAAGGAAGGAAGGAAGGAAGGAAGGAAGGAAGGAAGAAAGGAAGGAAGGAAGGAAGGAAGGAAGGAGAGAGACAACAGAAGACCACTAACCCCAGCTACCAGTGTCACTTGGACGATGACCCCACCAAACTGTATATTAGCCAAATAAGGGCTGGGAAGCAGGAGCTGCTGAGGGAAGAGTCGGCTGTCCTCCTTCTGGAGGCCTTTGGCCCAGCAGGCCATACCTGCCTCACCTGCAACTGCCTAAATACCTTCCAGCCTCAGGTGGGCTGCTTGGCTCTTACCTGGCACTTGTCGCAGCAGAGCCCGTAGAGGCAGTCGATGTCCTTTTTGAACTGGCAGTCTTTCTGGCAACATTCGTTCTTCCGGCAGTCCTGCCAACGAGAGGGAGAGCCGCCTCATCGACCCCTCCACCCACCCCCCGTGCCCGATGCCACCCCCGAAAATCCCACCCCCTCCCTCACCCACCTCCGACGTTCAAGGAATTCGAAGCTTACAGCGGGCCCTTTGGTTTTGGGGTATCTCTCATTCATGAGGACAATCTCGATGGCCGAGGTGCCCTCTTCCTGTTAAAAGAGAGAGAAGAAAGAAATGCTCACAGGAGTGGCCAAAATTGTGGAAACCTTTTGGGAAAAGTGTATTTTCTAAAACTAGCTAATAACGCCAATTTTTTTTGGGGGGGGGGAGTAGTACCGTAAAATTATATATCAATGGAAAGATCATTGAATCAAGAATGTCACGCAATCACTTTGATGGAGGATTTGCTATTAGAAGAGCAGTTACAGTATGAAGAAGAAAAGGGAAACACATAGAAAAAAATGTGATATACAAAAATGATCCCCATAGAAAGAACGAGATATATAAAAATGATTCCCATGTCATTTAATACTTAGCTGGGTAGCCTTTAGCATGAATTAACAGCCTTACGACGTCTTCCCATGGAGGGAACCAAAGTCTTTGAGTTCTGCAGCTGTTCTCATGTGAAACCAAGATGGAAGGATGGTTTCTATTAACTGGGTTTGATTGGTGGGTCGCTTCTGACTAACCAGTTTCTTTAGTCGGCTCCGTAGATTTTCCATTGGGTGAAAGTCTGGGCTATTCCCAGACCTTTCCAGCAGTGGAATAGGATTATTTCAAAACTCCAAAAAAAATAAAAATAAAAAAAAAATAAAGTGGTTTTTATTAGCCATCAAACCTCAAAAATACACTTTTCCCAAAAAGTTCCCACAATTTTGGCCACTACTGTATATTTGTTTTTGTTTGTTTATTGGATTTATATACCGCCCTACTCCCGAAGGACTCAGGGCGGTGTACAGCCAACAATAAAAATACATAAATACAAAATTTAAAACCAACCAACCAACCATATTGAATTGAATTGAATTGAATTGATTAAATTTGTATACCGCCCTTCTCCCGAAGGACTCAGGGCAGTGAACAGCCATATTGTCGGTTTCTTAAATATCCCCACCACACAGACACGGTAGGCAGTCCTCGACTTACGACCGCAATTGAGCCCAAAATTTCTGTCGCTAAGCGGGAGATTTCGTTAAGTGAGTTGTGTCCCGTTTTACAACTTTTTCTGGCTTCCCCGTGGATTTTGCTTGCCAAAAGGGGGATCGCATGACCCCAGCTGGCACGCTGCGACCATCATAAATACGAGTCAGTGGCCAAGCGTCTGAATTTTGGTCATGAGACTACGGGGAACGCTGCAGTGGTCGTAAGTGTGAAAAACGGCCATAAGTCACTTTATTCACTGCCGTTGTAACTTTGAACCGTCGCTAAATGAATGGTTGTAAGTTGTTTGCGACCTGTAGAGCTCAGCTAGCAAGAAACGGGAGAGTTTTGAGTCTTCTTCTGTCATACCAAGAGGAACCAAGATAAATCGATTTTCTGTCGAGGGTCCTAATCAGGAGATCTCTTCTGATCATCCATGGTCCTGTCTCCCCTTGAGGGGAAGCCTCGCACGGTATCTTTTCTCTGGGAAGTTTGTCTGTTCGTGGCTTCTGCTTGAGATCATGCCTCGCTTGCCACGGAGGACAACATTCTGGGTGGAAGATCCGTGTCACAACGTGTCTGGAAGACCTCCATCTCTTCACTTGTGGCCCCCAGATCCATCTGTCCTTCATGATAGTCAACATCAGCCTTTAGAAGTTGTGAGTGCACCAAAACTGGAGGGGTTTTTTTTTCATTTTAAAAGAAAAGATTGGAGAACCATTTATCTGAAATGGTTATCGGGGCTCCCGCTTCAGCAAGGGGTTGGACTAGAAGACCTCCGAGGTCCCTTTCCACTCTGTGATTCTGTATTCTAAGAGCTCTGAATCTTATTAAGGCCTTGTAAACGACAGTCTTTATAAACCAAGTAAAAGCAGTCCTTTTTGGGAAAAACAGCCAAGGCAACATCTTTTGGGTCAAGAAACATTTTCTCATTTTTCACAATATCGATGGACCAAGAACTTACAGCTATGGTTTTAGGCTCTAGGTGATTAGGAAATGAAAAATGATCACGGAATTTATGCATCCACTGTTTAGAAAAGAAAGAGAGAATTATAAAGATTTTGATGAATAGTTTTTTTTATTATTACATTAACATCATCTCTCTCTCTCTCACTCTCTCTCTCTCTCTCTCTCTCTCACACACACACATATACACACACACAAACACACAATCTGGCTATTAAAGTCCTGACTGGATACCAAGCAATCTGCAAACTTTACAATATCGGTAAGACTTTTTATAAAAGAGCGTGTTGTGGCCCCGTCCTCTGAGCCTATCCCATTGGAGGAAGGAAGCTCTGAGCAGGAGGAAGAGGAGCCAGCCAGATCTCCCAGCCCCCCCCCTCTCTCTGGCACCGTCTCAGGTGCCAGCTGAAAGAGAGCCAAGTAGTGAGGAAACAGGTGTCTCAGATGAGAGTGAGGGAGAGACGTCATTCCTGGACGCACGCCAAAGAAGGCGAGAGAAACGATTACTGCAGCTGCGGAGACGTATGAGGGAATAGACCTGAGTCACTGGATTGGAGTCACAGGATCAATGAGTCACTGGACCACACCCAGAGAGACTATATAACAGACAGAGGGGTGGTAATGATCTCTGTGATGAACAAATTATACCATATCGGTTAGGCATTGGAGTTTACAAGCTGAAGCTGATCAGAGACTTTGCTGAATATTTGTGGTGCTTTTCTTTCTGTGTACTATTAAAGTCCTTGGCAGACGGTGTGCATATCGCTGCCAAGTGTGAGATAAGAACTGTGGAGTGTGCCAAGTGCTTCTTAACCCTCGACTGGCTGTGTTTTTGTGGGTCTCTGAAGGGGGGGACAGATCAGAGCGTTTTCCACAATTGTACTCCGAACATTATTTTAAAGTTAATTTTTGTCCTTGCAAATAGTTAATTTGTCAAGCACAATAGATATCGTTCACTCTTCCTACCTCACCAAGTTTTAGTTGATCCACTTACGTGAAGTTGCCGCTGTTTTCCTCGTTTCAGGAAGATGCTTTGGATCCAGGTTCCTTCTATGTCCTAAGAAAGGAAGAGAAACTTAACTCCCAGTCTCCTGGTGATTGGCCCAGAGTCACCCAGCTGGCTTTCTTGCCTAAGGCAGGACTAGAACTCCCAGTCTCCTGGTGATTGGCCCAGAGTCACCCAGCTGGCTTTCTTGCCTAGGGCAGGACTAGAACTCCCAGTCTCCTGGTGATTGGCCCAGAGTCACCCAGCTGGCTTTCTTGCCTAAGGCAGGACTAGAACTCCCAGTCTCCTGGTGATTGGCCCAGAGTCACCCAGCTGGCTTTCTTGCCTAGGGCAGGACTAGAACTCCCAGTCTCCTGGTGATTGGCCCAGAGTCACCCAGCTGGCTTTCTTGCCTAGGGCAGGACTAGAACTCCCAGTCTCCTGGTGATTGGCCCAGAGTCACCCAGCTGGCTTTCTTGCCTAAGGCAGGACTAGAACTCCCAGTCTCCTGGTGATTGGCCCAGAGTCACCCAGCTGGCTTTCTTGCCTAAGGCAGGACTAGAACTCCCAGTCTCCTGGTGATTGGCCCAGAGTCACCCAGCTGGCTTTCTTGCCTAAGGCAGGACTAGAACTCCCAGTCTCCTGGTGATTGGCCCAGAGTCACCCAGCTGGCTTTCATTGCTACAGCAGGACTAGAACTCACCGTCTCCTGGTGATTGGCCCAAAGTCACCCAGCCGGCTTTTATTTATTTGATTTCAGTTATGCTCTTAAGCTGAGAAGTACCTGTACATTTCGGTTGTTATGTTAACCGCCTAAAAATTCAGTTATACATTTAATAAATAAATCATACACTACGATTTGGGCTTGGGGTATTGTTGATGCCAGCAGGAAATGTCCAATTCAAAATAGGCCGTGTAAAGTTAGCCTTCTTTATATAAGTGTGTTGTCTGAATAGACTTCCGGCTGATTTGGGGAGGAGGGGAAATCACATCCTCGGCCAGGTGTCTGCATGTCTCACCTCCTCAATGCCACAGTCGCACTCTTCATCCTCGTCATCAATGACGCCATTTCCACACACCTTCATGCTAAAGACTTGGGCAGGTTTGTCAAGCAGACAGGTTTTTCCCGGTTTTTGGATCACCTTCAAATATTCCAGAGTGCTGCAATTACTCAGTCTTGAACAGTTCCTGTAAGACAATAAATGATTATCCTGTCATTACTGACATTTGCACCTTATTTGTTGCGGTCACTTTGTCTTCTATCCCATCCCATCCCATCCCATCCCATCCATTCCTATTCTATTCTATTCTATTCTATTCTATTCTATTCTATTCTATTCTATTCTATTCTATTCTATTCTATTCTATTCTATTCTATTCTATTCTATTCTATTCTACTCCACTCCACTCCACTCCACTCCACTCCACTCCACTCCACTCCACTCCAAATAATTCTCCAAATGGAGAATTACCTGTTTCGTTTTATTCCGTTCCATTTTAATGTATGCCGATGAGCATACATTCCAAGTGAGAATAAAGTTATTCTAAGTTCTGTAGATGGTGACTGATTCTTCTTTAAGGAGAAACACGAACCGATCAGTGGTGGGTTTCAAAAGTTTTTACTAACGGTTCTGTGGGCGTGGCTTGGTGGGCATGGCATGGCATGGCTTGGTGGGTGTGGCTTGGTGGGCGTGGCTGGGCAAGGACACTGTAAAATCTCCATTCCGTCCCCACTCCAGGGCAAGGATACTGCAAGATCCCCATTTCCTCCCGATCAGCTGGGACTTGGGAGGCAGAGAATCGATGGGGGCAGGGCCAGTCAAAATTTTTACTACCGGTTCTCCAAACTACTCAAAATTTCCGCTACCGGTTCTCCAGAACTGGTCAGAACCTGCTAAAACCCACCTCTGGGACCGATTCTTAAAACTGGTTTTAGAGGGGGGAAAGCAATGGTGGGTTTCAAATTTTTTTGCTATGGGTTCTGTGGATGTGCTTGGTGTGCATAGCTTGGTGGGCGTGGCAGAGGAAGGATACTGTAAAATCTCCATTCCCACCCTACTCCAGGGGAAGGATACTGCAAAAGGAGCCTGGATAGCTCAGCAGATTAAAAGCATTGTAATTAACTCCAGCTGTCTGCAGTTACTGTAAGTTGGAATCTCACCAGACTCAAGGTTGACTCAGCCTTTCATCCTTTGTAAGGGAGGTCAATTGAGGACCCAGTTTGTGGGGGCAATAAGCTGACTTTGTATAAATATACAAAAGTATGAAGGGTATTGCTTAATGCATTGTAAGCCGCCCTGAGTCTCCAGAGAAGGGCGGCATAGGAAAGAAGGAAGGAAGGAAGGAAGGAAGGAAGGAAGGAAGGAAGGAAGGAAAGAAAGAAAGAAAGAAAGAAAGAAAGAAAGAAAGAAAGAAAGAAAGAAAGAAAGAAAAAGAAAAAATTCAGCTGCCTGCAATTACTGTGAGTTCGAATCTCCCCAGGCTCAAGGTCGACTCAGCCTTCCATCCTTTCTAAGGTAGGTCAATGGAGGACCCAGTTTGTGGGGGCAATAAGCTGATTTTGTATAAATATACAAAAGTAGGAAGGCTGTTGCTTGGCGCATTGTAAGCCGCCCTGAGTCTCCGGAGAAGGGCGGCATATAAATCTAATTTTTTTTTAAAAAAAAAATCCCCATTTCCTCCCGATCAGCTGGGACTCGGGAGGCAGAGAATAGGTGGGGGTTGGTCAAGTCAGAATTTTTACTACCGGTTCTCCGAACTACTCAAAATGTCCGCTACCGGTTCGCCAGAACTGGTCAGAACCTGCTGAAACCCACCTCCGGGGGAAAGCTGTTTCGTAATTATGGGGAGCCCACGGAGGCCCAAGAGAGAAAGGTGAAATAGTAAGAACGAGACGCCAGGGGCAACTTACGCCGGGCCCGAAGTCAGCATCAAACAGCTGCCAAAGACTGTGCAGTTGCAGTCACATTTTCTGGCTAAATTCGCGTGTGCATCATCGTGCGTGAAGCCCAGCGAATGTCCCAGCTGGTGAGCGAGGGTTTCCGCATCAAATCGAGGGTTTTTACGCACCTGCACACCGTGAGACAAGAGTTAGGGAGGATGGGAAGGGAACACGTTGGTCAATGCAGGCGGTCCTCCACTTACGACCACCGTTGAGCCCCAAATTCCTGTTGTTCCGCGAGACGGTTGTGAAGTGAGCTTTGCCCCGTTTTACGACTTTTTCCCCCCCCCCCACGGTTATTGAAGGAATCGCTGCGGCGGTTAAGTGAGTCACGCGGTCGTGAAGCGAATCCGGCTCCCTCCTTGACTTTGCTCGTCAGAAGGTCGGGAAAAGGGGATCATGTGACTTGGGGACGCGGCAGCAACCGTCGTAAATATGAGTCTGCCAAGCTTCTGAATTTTCATCACATGACTGTGGGGATACTGCAATGGTTGTCAGTGGGAAAAATGGTCTAAGTCACGTTTTTTCCCTGTGCCATTATAACTTTAAACAATGGCACAGAAACAGTTCACTAAATGAACTGTTTAAAGTTGAAGACTACCTGTAAAATTAAATTTAAAGGCCTGGAGACAAAAACATTTTTTAAAAAATTTGATTTATATGCCGCCCTTCTCCAGAGACTCAGGGTGGCTTACAATGCGTTAAGCAACAGCCTTCCTACTTTTTGTATATTTATACAAAGTCAGCTTATTGCCCCCACAAACTGGGTCCTCAATTGACCTTCCTTAGAAAGGATGGAAGGCTGAGTCAACCTTGAGCCTGGGGAGATTCGAACTGGTGTAATTGCAGACAGCTGGATGTTAATCACAATGCTTTAGTCTGCTGAGCTATCCAGGCTCCTTGGATAGCTCTCTCTCTCTCTCTCTCTCTCTCTCTCTCTCTCTCTCTCTCTCTCCCTCCCTCCCTCCCTCCCTCCCTCCCTCTCTCTCTCTCTCTCTCTCTCTCTCTCTCTATCTATCTATCTATCTATCTATCATCTTTTTTTTTAAATTTGATTTATATGCCGCCCTTCTCCAGAGACTCAGGGCGGCTTACAATGCGTTAAGCAACAGCCTTCCTACTTTTGTATATTTATACAAAGTCAGCTTATTGCCCCCACAAACTGGGTCCTCAATTGACCTTCCTTAGAAAGGATGGAAGGCTGAGTCAACCTTGAGCCTGGGGAGATTCAAACTGGTGTATTTGCAGACAGCTGGATGTTAATTACGGTGCTTAGTCTGCAGAGCTAAACCAGGCTCCTATATGGTTCTCCTATATGGAGAACGGTGTGCAAGATTTGGGTTTGCTTAGTCTAGAGAAAAGAAGGACTAGGGGGGACATGACAGCAATACAGGTAGGCCTCCAGTTATGACCACCATTGAGCCCAAAATTTGTATGGCTAAGTGAAATATTTGTGAAGTGAGTTTGCCCCATTTTACAACTTTCCTTGCTGCAGATGTTCAGGGAATCACTGCAGTTGTTCAGTTAGTAACACCGTCGTTAATCTGGCTTCCCCATTGGCTTTGCTCGTCAGAAGGTCGCAAGAGAGGATCACGTGACCCCAGGGCACTGCGACCGTCATAAATACGAGTCAGTGGCCAAGCGGCTGAATTTTTGATCATGTGATGGTCGTAAGTGTGAAAAACGGCCATGTCACTTTTTTCAGTGCCGTTGTAACTTTGAACGGTCACTAAATGAACTGTTGTAAGTCGAGGACTACCTATGTTCTAGTATTTGGGAGGTTGCCATAAAGAGGAGTGGGTCAACTTATTTTCCAAAGCACCAGAAGGCAATAGTATACCATTTCAGACAAAGGACTGTCCAGTATCTTCTTCAAAGCCTCCATTGATGAAGCACCCAGAACTTCTAGTGGCCAGCAGTTCCATTGGTTAATTGTCCTCACTGTCAGGAAGTTTCTCCTTAATTCCAGGTTGCTTCTCTCCTTGATGAGTTCCCATCCGTTGCTTCTTGTCCTGCCTTCAGGGGCTTTGGAGAATAAGTTGACCCCCCCTCTTCTTTGGGGGAGTCCCTCAAATGTCAGAATATTGCTGTCATGTCACACAACCTGCATTCATTTGAACTGCTCTGGCACCCACATTAATGGAAACAAGTACCGTTGAACCAAAAGGAATCGGAGACGGAGGAACCCCCCTACCTGGATGATGCTCACGGAGACATGAGAGGGATGGCAAAATCGTTCCCCCCACGAAAGTCCAGGAAGATTCCCAGTTGCCCTAAAACATCCATAAAAAGGAGGAAACGAGTTATTCCCCACCCCCACCCCGAGGGAAAATACAAAGAAAGAGGTTGGCGGTCGTGATTGTCAGAGTACAAACGTTCATAGGCTGGAATAGACATGGTAACAGGTCAGCCAATGAGGACTGTTTGGAAACTGAAACAGAGTATTTGTTTGTATGGGGCCATAAGAGACAGTTTGGAGCCTGGGCATGGCTTAGACTTACTGAACTGTATATAAGAGTTGTTTGGCCTCTGTAAAACTTGGGTGCTTCTGTACAATATGTACCCTCTGTATCAGGGGTGGGTTCTAATTTTTTTACTAGCGATTCTGTGGGTGTGGCTTATTTGTTGGGCGGGGCTTGGTGGTGGGATAATGTGACTGGGTGGGCGTGGCCAACTTTTTATTTTATTTTTTACACTTTTAAAAGCATTTTTTCTACAACCTTAAAAGGTTGCAGGAAAAAAATGCTTTTAGAAGCCTCTGATGATCAGGCAATTCAGCTGGAATCGTCAGAGGCTTTTAAAGGCCTTTTTTTCCCCCTACAGGCTCTTCGGCCGAAGAGGTTGTAGAAAAAATGCTTTTAGAAGCCTCTGATGATCTCAGCTGAGCCGCGTGATCATCAGAGGCTTTTTTTTTTTATTTTTCAAAGCATTTTTTGGCCGAAGAGGTTGTAGAAAAAATGCTTTTAGAAGTTAAAAAAAAAGCCTCTGATGAGGTGGACGGGGTAAACGAGTGGCGACTGGGCCGGGGACCGGTTCGGGGGCGTGGCCAGCCAATGTTGTTACCGGTTCTCCGAACTGCTACGAATTTTTACTACCGGTTCTTGCGAACCGATGCGAACCGGGAGCAACCCACCACTGCTCTGTATCTCTCTACTCTGTAATGACTTGCTTCTACGAATACTGCTTCTGTGTTCCTGATATTGCCCGCTGACTTCTTCTGTCCATTGGCATCTGTCAGTCTCAAAAGACTATGGAAAGAGGTCCTAAACCACCATCTGGTGTGACTAAAAATCCCATTGCAAACTGGTAGTAAAGATAAGTAGAACCCACCCCTGTTGTGGGGGAATATTAATAATATTCCCAATAAACCAGTGGTAACATCCAATTTTTTTTTACTAATATTTCAGGTTTTAAATCAATAGGTTGTTGTATCATCTTTTCCAGCCACATACGTATTTTGGTCCAATATTTTTTTGTTTCTGCACCAGTGGTGAAATTCAATTTTTTTTTACTGCCGGTTCAGTGGGCGTGGCTTGGTAGGTGTGGTGTGGCTTGGTGGGTGTGGCTTGGTGGGCGTGGCAGGGGAAGGATACTGCAAAATCTCCATTCTCAACTCCCTCTGGGGCCAGCCAGAGGTGGTATTTGCCGGTTCTCTGAATGGCTCAAAATTTCACGCTACTGGTTCTCCAGAACCTGTCAGAACCTGCTGGATTTCCCCCCTACCACAGTTAGTTGTGTGAGTAGTGAGTAGTGGGACAGCAGAGTGTTAAACAACAGAAAAACTATCTCTGGAGTCACTTTCCCATGCACGATTGCCTTCCTCCGTACTCTTTATCTTCTTATATCAATTTTATGAATATTGTCCTATTTCTGTTAAAAAATGAAGAGTGGGTCTCGGAGCACAGGATGAGATCTTTTGTTAAATATTTTTATTTTATTTATTTTATTTTATTTTTTATTTAATTAAACCTCTATACCGCCCTTCTCCCGAAGGACTCAGGGCAGTGCAGAAGTCATATTAAAACCACAGAGACACAAAAGTTAAAAGCAATTAAAAAGATTCCATAAATTGGCCGACATACTGTATTTTCCTGCGTATAAGACTACTTTCTAACACACAAAAATCTTCTCAAAAGTCGGGGGTCGTCTTATACGCCGGGTCTCATTCTCCTGTAACCAGGCAGACCAGCCCGAAAGGCTCTGACGAGCCTTAAATGGCTCTGAGGAGGGTCGTCTTATACGCCCAGTCGTCTTATACGCCGGAAAATACGGTAGTTAAAACCCCAAAGCTAAAATACCCATTAAAACTCATCGCTCCGTCAGACCAGCTTGCTGGAATAACAGGGTCTTAAGGGCACGACGGAAGGCACGGAAGTCAGGGATCCTACATATCTCCATAGCAATAGCACTTAGATTTATATCCCGCTTTCCAGTGCTTTTCTAAGTGGTTTACAGCATCAGCCTCGTGCCCCCCAAAATCTGGGTTCTCCTTTTACCGACCTCGGAAAGATGGAAGTCTGAGTCAACCTTGAGCTGGTGAGATTTGAACTGCCAAATTTCTGGCAGCTGACAGTCAACAGAAGTAGCCTGCACTACTGCACTCTAACCATTGCGCCACTAAAGTCAGGAAATGAGTGGACATTAATAATTTTTGCTAGCGATGCTATTCCATATTTGTTTGTTCGTTTATCGCACTTCTTAAACACACCGTTTCCCAAACTGTAGGGTTTCCCTACTCTGGGAAGGTGCAGACAGAGTCCAGGGCAGGTATAAAGAAATGTTGAGTTATACTGTTGCAACAAATTCCCATTTGTTGCAGCTTCATTGCACAGGTAGTCCTCAAGTTATGACCGTAATGGAACCTGCCCATCACTGTCATAACTTGTGATGGCGGCCTAGCAATAAAAATAAAATACAATAACAAAAAATCAAAATAAAATAAACACGTGGCCATTGCTAATCCCCAAATCCCCTTGAATGAGTAATGCTCATTCAAGCCCACCCACCTGGTCATTTTTTTCCCAAGGGAAGAGAGGGAATGCTTACGTCATTAAACCCGCGTGGTCGAAATGCTCGCGATGCCGAAGATTGTACCGGACGTACGTATAAAAAGCGTTCAGGTTCGCCGACAGGTCGTGAGGATGGAGGGTTATGTAGTTTTTGTCCGTCCAGATCTCCATGCCGACCAGGTAAACGTGGAGGCCGAGCGGGAGGAAGATCTGAGGACGAGAAAAGGGGGGGGGGAAAAACCCCACACCGCTTTATAAATCCTTAGTAAGTCCACACCTGGAATGCTGCATCCAGGTTTTTTGCATCCACAAATTACAAAAAAAGATGTTGAGACTTTGGAAAAAGTGCAAAGAAGAGCAACTAAGATGATTAAGGTACTGGAGACTAAAAAAAATCGAAGAACGGTTGCAGAAATTGGGTGTGGCCAGTCTAGAGAAAAGAAGGACTAGGGGGTGATATGATAGCAGTTTTTCAATATTTGAGGGGCTGCCCCAAAGAAGAGTGGGGGTCCACTTATTCTCCAAAGCACCCGAAGGCAGGACAAGAAACAACGGATGGAAACTCATCAAAGAGAGAAGGAACCTGGAATTGAGGAGAAACTTCCTAACAGTGAGGACAATTAACCAGTGGAACAGCTGGACACCAGAAGTTGTGGGTATGCTCCATCACGGGAGGTTTTCAAGAAGAGACTCAACAGTCACTGGACAAAATTGATATAGGGCTGTGACGGCTAACCTTTTTGCTGTCACGTGCCAAAAGCGGAGGGGAGCGCAGGGGTGTTGTGCGCGCACGTGCCAACACCCATAATTCAATACCCCCCCCCCCCACGCTCCCCTGCACGACCCCCCTGCCCCCTGTTTTGGGCCTAGCAGGCCTACCTGAAGCCTCTGGAGGCTGGAAACATCCTGTTTCCCAACTTCCAGTGGGCCTGGTGGGCCTGTTTCTTGCCCTCCCCAGGTTCGAGAGGCTTGTCTGGAGGCTGGGAAGGGTGAAAACGGCCTCCTACATCCTCCCGGAGGCCAAAAACGCCCTCCCAGAGTCTCTGTGCAAGTCCTGTACTAACCTGGCATCCAAAATGGGCCGTGTGAAGACTCCGGGGAGGGAAGGGGTGGCGTGGGCAGGGCCAACCGAAAATCAGCTGGCGCATGCATGCTGGAACTGAGTTAGGGCAACGGCGGATATGGCTCCATGTGCCACCTGTCGCACGCGTGCCATAGATTCGCCATCACGGATCTAGGGTCTCCTGTTGGAGCAGGGGGCTGGACTAGATGACCTCCAAAGTCCCTTCCAGCTGTAATCTGATTGATTGAATGCACCCTTACGACCGTGGCAGCATCCCCGTGGTCACAGGATCAAAATTCAGAGGCCTGGCAACTGGTTCATATTTATGACGGTCACTGTGTCCCGAGGTCACAGGATTCACTTTTGTGACCTTCCGTCAAGCAAAGTCAAGGGGGAAGCCAGATTTGTTTAACGACCGTGTGGCCTAGTTTAACAACTGCAGAATTCACGTAACAAATGTTTCACTTAGCAACCGACTCAGAGTTATGACGGTCGCAGTGTCCTGAGGTCACGGGATTCCCCTTTTGCGACCTTCTGACCAGCCCAGTCAATGGGGTAGACAGATTCACTTAACAACAAGTGTGACTAATTTAACGACTGCAGTGATTCACTTAACAACGGTGGCAAGGAAACACACTGAACCAGGGCCTCACTTAGCAACCGAATTTTGGGGCTCAATTGGGGTTGTAACTCGAGGACTGCCTGTACTGATAGCGATAGGCGGCTTGGGTGCCATCCCGAAAGATCTGGGGCATCCCTTGAACACCGTTGGCATTGATAAATTCCCCACCGGTCAATTGCAAAAGGGGAACCTGCCTTCGATTTTAAGGGAAGCCAAGCAACTACTCACTGTGTAAACGTGGAGCATCATGTGAAACACTACTGACACCAGAGCGGTTTCGTTGCCCCTGTAGAGGAGAAACTAGGGAGAAGGAGAAGGAAAAGAACAAATATTTACACAGTGCATTCACGCTGTTCCCCTCAGGCGTTTGTGTCAGACGGTTAGTGAGTGGTTAGAGCGGCTTTTAATAAAATGAGATTATTGCATCTCGGATGGTGCTGAGCGACGTTGGGATATTGTGGCTGTTTTAATCTCGTGCAATGCCGAGAGCAGTTTTGCTTCACAGCTTGAAGATGGGTGGACTTCAATCCCCAGAATTCCCCAGCCGGCCTTGGAAATTGAAGCCCGTCCATCTTCAAGTTGCCATGATTGGGAAATTCTAGCCTAAAATTTCATTTTAATCTATGCCGATTAGTGTACATTCGAAGTGACAGTAAAGATAGTCTACCTAGCTATCTATCTATCTGTCTACCTACCGACCTATCCATCCATCCATCCATCCATCTCTATCTATCCATCCATCCATCCATCCATCCATGCATCCATTCATCCATCTATATCTATCTATCTATTCATCCATCCATCTATATCTATCTATCCATCCATCCATCCATCCATCCATCCATCCATCCATCCATTCATATCATCTATCTATCTATCTATCTATCTATCTATCTATCTATCTATCTATCTATCTATCTATCTACCTACCTACCTACTTATCTATCTATCTATCTATCTATCTATCTATCTATCTATCTATCTATCTATCTATCCATCTCTATCTATCCATCCATCCATCCATCCATCTCTATCTATCTATCTATCCATCCATCCATCCATCCATCCATCCATCTATCCATCTATATCTATCCATCTATATCTATCTATCTATCTATCTGTCTGTCTGTCTGTCTGTCTGTCTGTCTATCTATTCATTCATCCATCCATCCACCCATCTATTCATCCATCCATCTATATCTATCCATCTATCTATTCATCTATCCATCTATCCATCCATATCCATCTCTCTCTCTCTCTACCTACCTACCTACCTACCTACCTACCTACCTACCGATCTATCTATCATCCATCTATCTATCTATCTATCTATCTATCTATCTATCTATCTATCTATCTATCTATCTATCTATCTATATCTACCTACCTACCTACCTACCTATCTATCTATCTATCTATCTATCTATCTATCTATCTATCTATCTATATCTACCTACCTACCTATCTACCTACCTACCTACCTACCTACCTATCTATCTATCTATCTATCTATCTATCTATCTATCTATCTATCTATCTATCTATCTATCTATCTCTACCTACCGATCTATCATCCATCTATCTATCTATCTATCTATCTATCTATCTATCTATCTATCTATCTATCTATCTATATCTACCTACCTACCTACCTACCTACCTACCTACCTACCTACCTACCTATCTATCTATCTATCTATCTATCTGTCACTGCTGTGAGGTGGATGGAGCTCCGTTTTTGGCTGCGTCGACATCCTGCAACCCTCTCCCAGCAAAAACAGAGCTCAGGAAGGTTGTGGGTGGCCCTCCTGAGCTCCATTTTTGCTGGCAGAGGTACCATAGGCCGGTCCTTTCCTGTTTCCAGGGCGGGCCTGTGAGCCAGATCTAAGCATCTTGCGGGCCAAATCCGGACCCCGGGCCTTGAGTTTAACACCCCTGGTGAGGACAATTAATCAGTGGAGCAACTTGCCTCCAGAAGCTATGAATGCTCCAACACTGGAAGTTTTTAAGAAGAGGTTGGATAACTGTTTGCCTGAAGTGGTATAGAGTTTCCTGCCTAAGCAGGGGGTTGGACTAGAAGACCTCCAAGGTCCCTTCCAACTGTGTGATTCTGTAATTTCCCGATCTCCTTTAACTACAATGATCAGTGACAAACTTACCATGCTTTTGTCAACAACGGCATAATATTCTAGGTATCGATTGCCCACCTGGTTCCGGTCACCTTGCTGGAATGAAACCAGTGGAAGTAGTTAGGCAGGGTTAATGATTGTACTGGTAAGCATCGGGGTGTCCACAGGTAAACCAGCCTTAAATACGGGACAGGTGTCAGGTGTATAAAATGTGATCACATGACTGGGGGAGTAGCAGCCATTGGAACTTCATATCTGGATCATATGTAGCTTTTTCAGGGGTCTGCCGTAACTTTGAATGTTCGTTAAGTGACCAGTCATAAATTGAAAACAACTGGCAAACCTAGAAGTGCTAAAGCAGTCTGTCTCAACCTTGGCAACTTGAAGATGCTGGCTGGGGAATTCTGGGAGTTGAAATCCATACCCCTTCAAGCAGTGGTGGGTTTCAAAATTTTTTACTACTGGTTCTGTGGGCGTGGCTTGGCAGGCGTGGCTTGGTGGGCGTGGCAGGGGAAGGATACTGTAAAATCTCCATTCCCATCCCACTCCTGGGGGAAGAATACTGTAAAATCCCCATTCAGCTGGGATTTGGGAGGCAGAGAATAGATGGGGACGGGGCCAGTCAGAATTTTTACTACCGGTTCTCCGAACTACTCAAAATTTCCGCTACCGGTTCTCCGGAATTGGCCAGAACCTGCTGAAACCCAACCTCTGCCTTCAAGTTGTCAAAGCTGGGAGACAATGCTTAACAGTGCGTGCGGGCAACCCTGCCATGGCCGTTGTTTAAGCTGGCCTAGCTCGAAGGGCTGTCAGGAGTGATATTCTTAGAGGGGAAAACTTTGCATTCCGCTCCACAAATCTCAGTTTTTCCGGCGGGTTTCAGGCAGAGAAGCCCACTCACCTGCCTGGTGGACAGATCTGGATCTTCATCAGTCCTCACTGTTCTCATTTCTCTACCTGGCCCGTCGGCACCAGCTTGGGCGATTCCCGCGCAAGGTTCTCGCGCCCCCGGATCGCTTCGGTAAATCAAGTGTTGAAACGTGGAGGAATTTTCCACCGGCTGAATTTCGTAAATTAAGGTGTCAAATTGTATATGTCCCCTAAAAGGGTGGGGGGAGGGGGGGAGGGAAGGAAGATTTGGGGACAATGATTGTCAACCGCCCAGACTCAGTCGCAGTTGGCTAAAGTTGAATAAAATACAGGTTGTCCTTGACTTACAACCGTTCGTTTAGCGACCGTTCAGAGTTACAACGTCGCTGAAAAAAGTGACTTGTGACCGTTTTTCACACTTACGGCCGTTGCGGCATCCCCATGTGATCGAAATTCACTTTGACTGCAGCTTCATCGTTGACTTTGCTTCTGTTTTTTTTTTTTAAAAAAAGTTTTTTAATTTTATTTTTATATAAACAATCCATTTTCCGTTAACCGGTGTGTGGTCTGGGTATAAATATTTTGTGCCAACATTAAAATATACAATCTTAGTCATTGTTTAATCTCATCTTGGCTTAATTTCCAGTACCTTAAGTATCTAATATTCTAACAATCCCATTGTAATTTATTTAACTCTTTTAATTATATTAACTATTAATACATTTTCCATACTTTAAATAACTTCTTTTACTATCAATTCTTATGTCTATTCTCTAATCACCGGTAAAAAGATTCCCAAATTGTATGATAATCAGTTTGTTCTTTCTCTCTCTCTCTCTCTCTCTTTTTTAATTTGATTTATACGCCGCCCTTCTCCGGAGACTCAGGGCGGCTTACAATGCGTTAAGCAACAGCCTTCATACTTTTGTATATTTATACAAAGTCAGCTTATTGCCCCCACAAACTGGGTCCTCAATTGACCTACCTTAGAAAGGATGGAAGGCTGAGTCAACCTTGAGGCTGGGGAGATTCGAACTTAGAGTAATTGCAGACAGCTGGAGTTAAATTACATTGCATTGGTCTGCTGAGCTATCCAGGCTCCTCTTTGATAGCCAGTGTCAATCTGTTTATTTCTGCGCATTCTAGTATTTTCCTAATCACCTTCTCATCTGTAGGGATCTCTTCATTTTTCCAATTGTGTGCAAATACAATCCTAGCTGCTGTTATAGCATGAATAATCAAATATACATTTTCTTTACTATAATTTTCTGGTAGAATCCCCAGCAAAAATATTTCAGGCTTTAAGTCAATAGGTTGTTGTATCACCTTTTCCAACCACGTATGTATTTTAGCCCAATATTTTTTTGCTTCTGCACCAGTGGTGAAATTCAATTTTTTTTTTTACTGCCGGTTCGGTGGGCGTGGCTTGGTGGGCGTGGCTTGGTGGGCGTGGCAGGGGAAGGATACTGCAAAATCTCCATTGCCAGCCCACTTCAGGGGAAGGATACTGCAAAATCCTCATTCCCTCCCCACTCTGGGGCCAGCCAGAGGTGGCATTTGCCGGTTCTCCGAACTACTCAAAATTTCCGCTACCGGTTCTCCAGAATCTGTTAGAACCCGCTGGATTTCACCCCTGTTCTGCACAGGTCCACCACATATGATAGTATGAGCTCGGTATCTGGTGGCATTTCCAACATTTAGCTGATTTCTCTTTAAACATCTTCGCCAGTCTTGCCGGTGCCCAATGCCATCTATAAAACATCTTATACACATTTCTCTTTATAGGCAGTTGACATGGTTTAATTTATAATTTCTATCCCATAGTTTCTGCCATTTGGCTAGTTCTATCGTATAACCAAAATTTTTAGACCAAGCTCTCGTTGTTTCTTTCACTTGTTCTTCTTCTAATATCGCTGACATTGCTTTGTGGGAAGGTCACAAAAAGAGGATCGCGGGACTCCCAAGGCGCTGCGACCGTCATAAATATGAGTCAGTGGCAAAGACTCTGAATTTGTGGGGAATCCTGCAACGGTCGTAAGTGTGAAAAATGGGTCCTTTTTGCAGAGCCGTAGTAACGTGGAACGGTCACTAAACAAATTGTTGTAAATCGAGGACTACGGTACCTGTATGTGAAATCTGAACTGCCCTCAAGAAAATATGCGTTTACACCAAAGATTATGAGTTTATTTATTTATTATTATTATTATTATTATTATTATTATTATTATTATTATTATTATTATTATTACCAAAGTCCACTGCAGGTAGAGAGGACGACTTGAGAATTGGGGGCTCCCTCCACATAGCCGCTGTAATAGCAATTGTCCTGTAAAAGAGAGGTGGGGTGGAAAGGGAAACACACATCACATTTTCAGAAATAAATTCAGATAGAAAGAATTGGCTCAGCCGATAATATTTCCAAGACGAGATTCTTGAGTCATTCAACTGATTGTTGTGGCCCGTAGGTGGCCTGTGCAGCTAGTAGCTGATTCCAACAGCGAGGAGGCTGGTGTGGTGCTGCGCCAGCAGCCTGTGCAGCTGGCACTCGAGTCGGACAGTGAGGAGGCTGGAGAAGAGGTGGTGCCAGAGGCGGGATTCAGCCAGGGCCTTCAGAAGCTCCCATAAGTGAAGAGGAAGAAGAGGAGGAGCCTCTTCTCGATGCACGGGTGCGCAGGGCTGCCAAAAGGCAAGAGTGGCTCCTCAGGAGGAGGTCTCTTCGAGAGTAAGGCTTGGGGCTAATTGGCCACTCCCTTAGCCTATTTAAGGAGGAACACCAATTGCAGCAAGCTGTAGGGAACAACTTTAGTTCACTCTCCTTCGCGTCTGGATTCTCTGCAAAATTGCTTCTGGGATTTTTGCCAACCTTCGAAAGATTGTGATTACTTTATCTTTGGTTTCTTGTAGGTTGTTAAGACAGTTTATTAACAGCCTTTGTTTTGAAATAGACGGAGTTATTTGAGTAAATTAACTTTTGTACAAACTTTGTGTGTGCCGTGTTCTTTGTGGTCCGTAGCTGGGGCAGAACACCCATGGGACAGAAGTTGCCTTTGGAAGTTGTGGGAGCTTCATCCCTGGAGGCTTTCAAGAAGAGACTGGACTGGCATTTGTCAGAAAGGGTGTAGGGCTGTGGTGGCGAACCTATGGCAGAGGTGGTACGCAGAGCCCTCTCTGTGGGCACATGCGCCCCAGCCAGCTGGTCTTCACAGGCGCTGGAGTGCTGGAAAACAGGCTGAAAAACATCCAAAAATAGCCGAAAAACAGGCTGCTTTTTGGTCCGTTTTCCGGCCTTTTTTTGAGCCATTTTCAGGCCGTTTTCGGGGCTAAAAACAGCCTGAAAACAGCCACAAAATGCCCAAAAAACCAGGTATGCGCACGCCAGACAGCTGGGTCTTTGTGTTTCCAGCGCTCTGGCATGCACACCTGCACGCACTTGCAGGTGTGTTCCGGTTTGGGCACTCGGTGCCGAAAAGGTTCACCATCCCTGGTGTAGGGTGGGGGGTTCGACTAGATGACCTAACAGGTCCCTCCCAACTCTGTTCATCTGTAAACAATCATTCCATTTGGAAGAATCAAATCTGTATATGCAGCTGTGAGGAAAAATAGCTCCGGACTTTTGCCACCTCTGACTTATATAACCCCCAAAAATCTGACTTGGGTTGGGCTGGTCTAAAGAAACGAAGGACTAGGGAGGACATGAGAGCAGTCTTCCAGTATCTCAGGGGCTGCCCCAAAGAAGAGGGAGTCAAGCTATTCTCTGAAGCCCCTGAAGGCAGGACAAGAAGCAACGGATGGAAACTCATCAAGGGGAGAAGCAACTTAGAACTAAGGAGGAATTTCCTGACCGTGAGAACAATTAACCAGGGGAACAACTTGCCACCAGAAGTTGTGAATGCTCCATCACTGGAGGTTTTTAAGAAGAGACTGGATAGTCGCTTATCTGAAATGGCATACCAACGTTTTGGCTGGAGCGCAGAAATGCGCGAGAAGACTTACAGCATTTCGCTTAGTGGCTGTTCGAAGTTGTAACGGCACTGAGAAAAGGGACTTATGACCGGTTTTCACACTTTGCAACATCCCTATGGTCACTTGATTAAAATTCAGACGCTTGGCCGCTGTCGCAGAGTCCCGGGGTCACATGATCCCTTTTTGCAATCTTCTGATGAGCAAAGTACTCAATGGGGAAGCCAGATTCGCTTCACAATCGTGTGACTAATTTAAGGAATTAGTCTCTACACGGGGTTAGCGCTCTACATGGGGCTACCCTTGAAGAGTGTTCGGAGACTACAGTTGGTCCAGAATACAGCCGCGCGAGTTATAGTGGGTGCGCCTAGATACACCCACATTACACCGATTCTCCGTGAGCTGCACTGGCTCCCTGTTGGTCTCCAGGCACAATTCAAGGTGTTGGTTATTACCTTTAAAGCCCTACATGGCTCAGGGCCAGGATATCTTCGAGACCGCCTTCTACCGCATAGCTCCCAGCGACTGGTAAGATCCCACAGAGTCGGTCTCCTCCGGGTCCCGTCAGCTAAACAATGCCAGCTGGTGGGCCCGCGGGGGAGGGCCTTCTCTGTGGCTGCCCCAGCTCTCTGGAACCAGTTACCTCCTGAGGTCCGGACCACCCCCACCCTATTGGCCTTCCGGAAAGCGGTGAAGACCTGGCTCTACTGGCAGGCCTGGGGCCATTGATCTCACTGTTGCGATCTTGTGAGATCCGGCCACGAATTGGAGTGCATGTGTTTTAACATTCTTTTAAAGTTTTTAATGTTTTAATGTTTTCCTTTTTAACATTTTTTATGGGATTGTTCACATTGTTTTATTCTTTGTTGTAAGCCGCCCAGAGTCCCTTGGGAGTTGGTCGGCATAGAAATGCGACAAAATAAATAAATAAATAAATGACTGCGGCGATTCACTTAACGAACGTGGCAAGAAAAGTCGTAAAACGGGGCAAAATCACTAAACAAATTTCTCAGTTAGCAACATAAATTTGGGGCTCCATTGGGGTTGTAGGTTGAGAACTTCCTGCACTAGATTTATGGACCATAAATGACACCACCAATAAGATTACTGTGTATTATCATGCATAAAATTTACCTGGACATACGGATATTCTGCAACCAGCTCTCCCTTCACGTTGTAAGTATAAATCGGCATGTTTTCCGGGGCAAAGAATCTGAAAATGTAAAAAAAAAAAAAAAAAAAAAAGGAATTGAACAGGAATTATAAGCAACATATTACATAGCAAGGCAAGCTAAAATAGAAAGAATATTGTTTTGGATGAGGAGGAATGATTTAAAAAAACAATCCTAAATATTCAAAGAGAAATAAGGAGTGATTGTAGATGTGGGAAGTCCATTATAAAAACATTTTAAGTTGCAATTGCCAGTTAGAAAAGAAAAAAGTCTTGGCTACCTCCGCAGAAATTTGGGGCTGGAGGCTGATTGATTGGTTGCATTGCTTACTGTAAATTGAGGATGGTTGTCTTTTTGAGTTTGAGTTTGAGTTTGAGTTTATTGCATTTCTATACCGCCCTTCTCCCGAGGGACTCAGGGCAGTTCACAGCCATATTAAAACAATCCACACAAAAATTAAAATTACTAAAATAAGTTAAAACTATTTGGCCGTTATTAAAACCCCTTATTAAAACCCCGTTAAAACCAATTTAAAACCCACTAAACTTAATCTATTCAGTCAGGCTTGCTTTTTAAGGTTGCTTGCTTTAATTTTATTATTTTGCTGGTAACTATTCCATGCTGTCCGGTGTCAGCGAATGAGATAGGCAGCCATGTACATCTTTCAATAAATTAAATAAATCACCGGAGGCATCACCGGAGAAGAGACTGGACAGCTATTTATCTGGAATGGAGTAGGGTTTCCTAGACTAGACTAGATGACCTTCAAGGTGCCTTCCAGCCCTATGATTCTATATATTGTCCATTTTCCACTTATGGTTATTGGTGAGATTTTTAAAAAAATGTTTGTTTTTATGTTTTATGACATAAACCGCTGGGAGTTGCTTTTCTTAAATCTAGAAGGAAATAAGCACAATCCATCAGTTACTTCATACTTCAAGGAAGTAGTCACTTACTGTTGTTTCAGATGCACAATTCTGTATTGTCCTTCCACTTTAATCATGTAACTCAAATGCATCTGAAATTAGATGGACAAAATGCAGAACGGTTCGTTAATATTTTTTATCCTCCCGTTCTTCTCTCCCAGGCCACTGCGAATAATGATTCATCATTCATGTACAAATTAAACAAACAAACAAATTTAACCCATGGAATTTGAGACTTAAGAAATTTCCATGAATTCTGAATTCTATTCTATTCTGTTCTATTCTATTCTATTCTATTCTATTCTATTCTATTCTATTCTATTCTATTCTATTCCATTCCATTCCATTCCGTATTTTCTATTCTATTCTATTCTATTCTATTCTATTCTATTCTATTCTATTCTATTCTATTCTATTCTATTCTATTCCATTCCATTCCATTCCATTACATTCCATATTTTCTATTCTATTCTATTCTATTCTATTCTATTCTATTCTATTCTATTCTATTCTATTCTATTCTATTCTATTCTATTCTACCCTACCCTACCCTACCCTACCCTACTCCATTCCATTCCATTCCATTCCATTCCATTCCATTCCATTCCATTCCATTCTATTCTATTCTATTCTATTCTATTCTATTCTATTCTATTCCATTCCATATTTTTTATTCTATTCTATTCTATTCTATTCTATTCTATTCTATTCTATTCTATTCTATTCTATTCTATTCTATTCTATTCTATCGAGACAAACACAGTCTTCAGAGGATCATTGGAACTGCAGAAAAAACAACGGCTACCAACCTGCCTTCCATGGGGGACCTGTATACTGCACGAGCCAAAAAGAGGGCTGGGAAAATATTCATAGACCTCTCACATCCTGGACATAAACTGTTTCGACTTGTACCCTCAAAACAAGGCTATAGAGCATTGCACACCAGAACAACTAGACACAAGGACAGTTTTTCCCGAGCTTAGCCATCACTCTGCTAAACAACTAATTCCCTCAACACTGTCAAAGTATTCACTAAGTCTGCATTACTATTAATCTTCTCCCACCACCCATCTCCTCCCACTTATGACTGTATGACTAACTTTGTTGCTGGGTCCTTACTGTTGCAGAAAATCAAAGGGCCCAGACTTCGAGATCAAGAGAAGCTTTATTTTGGCCAAAGGTTCAGACAGAAAAGATAACCATCTAACATCTGAACAACGTCCTGATTAAGACACGTATTCTTATAGTCTTCAAAAGCAGCAAAAATACGGAAATATGTGAGATCAATATTGCTGAGCAGAAAAGCTGATTATATCTTTCCAGTATGTTAATTTCCAGAAGGCAAGCTGGGCCTGATGGAATTCTGGGATGAGCTATCAGAGACTGCGCTGCAGAGTTAGCTGAAGTGTTCCTGGGTATTTTCCATCTATCCCTGTCGCAGTGCTCTGTCCCTAGCTGCCTGAAGACATCTATTATGGTGCCAGTCCCTAAGCAGAGAATAGTGGTATCCCTTAATGATGATAGACCAGTAGCTTTAACATCTGTTGTCATGAAATGTTTTGAGAGGCTGGTGTTGAACTATATTAAGGCTAGTCTTCCATCTACTTTGGACCCATGGCAATTTGCATATAGGGGTAATAGATCAACTGATGATGCTATGTCTCTTGTTGTCCATACTGGACTGAATCACTTGGAACAACAGGGGACATATGCAAGGCTGTTATTTGTGGATTATAGCTCTGCCTTTAAGACCATTTTACCCAACAGGTTGTTTTTTAAAATGTCCAATTTGGGTATAAATCAGAGGATTTGCTTGCGGATAAGGGATTTTCTGATAGGTAGGCCACAGTCAGTAAGGATGGGATCTTACCATTCCTCTACTCTGATATTAAGCACAGGAGCCCCTCAGGGTTGTGTGCTAAGCCTTTTCCTTTACTCCTTGTACATGCATGACTGCACCCCACTGTATAACACCAACGCAATTATTAAATTTGTGGATGACACAACAGTGGTGGGGCTCATTCAGAAGAACAATGAGTCTGCTTACAGGAAGGAGGTACAAGGGCTGACATTGGGGTGTAATGAAAATAATCTCACACTTAACACCACAAAAACTAAAGAACTTATAATTGACTTCAGGAGAAAGAGAGATGTACATCTACCACTGTACATAAAATGGTGAAGAGGTGGAGAGGGTGGGTAGTTTTAAATTTCTGGGCACTTGTATCTCGGAGGACCTCTCATGGACTATGAATGCTAACATGCTTGTGAAGAAGGCACAGAAGAGGCTGTACTTCCCGAGAATGCTCAGGAAGATAAATCTATCTCAGCATCTACTTCTGTCCTACTATCGCAGCACCATTGTTTTAAGTTTATTCAGATTTATATACTGCCCTACTCCCCGAAGGGACCCATTGAGAATGTCCTGACATTCTTGCATGGTATGGGAGCAGCTCTATAGCGGACAAAAAAGCTCTACAGAGAATTATTAAAACTGCCCAGAATATCATCGGACTCCAGCTACCAGCCCTGGACGACATCTTCGAATCTCGCTGTTTGAGGAAGTTGCATAACATTCTCAGAGACTCTTCCCATCCTGCTTACCATCTTTTTGGACTGTTGCCTTCTGGCAGAAGATACAGAACAATGAAAGCTCGGACTACACGTCTTCTGAATAGTTTTTATCCCAGAGCTATAATTGCACTCAACAATGAACTAAAGGGCAACCATCGGTGAGCTGTTGGACAGTTTTACTTGGTCTGTTGTGTGGATGTTTGGGTGGTTTTAGGGGTGGGGAATTGTGATGGGTGGGAGTGTGTTTGGGGATTATGTGTGTGGGACCTGGTCAAGTAAATTTCGTTGTATGTGTATACTGTGTATACACATACAATGACCAAGTTTATTTAGTTTAATTATATATTGCGTCTGAGACACAGGTATCATGCAGGAAATACTAGTTTCATATTGACTGATGTGGTTTTAGCTTCTGCGCTTAGACACAGAAGTGAGAAAGCTAGCTAACTCTGTGGTTTGACAGTTTGAACTCAGAAAATGTCTCTTACAATAGCTAGGTGAAGGGACCCTCAGAGGCCACCCAATCCAACCCCGTATCATTTCACTCTTACATCCAAATCTCACTTTACGTCCTACTTTATTACAATTTATATCGATATTGTTTCCCGATTGCTTATTTGTTCCTTATGACTATCAGTAAGTGTTCTACCTTATGATTCTTGACAAATGTATCTTTTATTTTATGTACACTGAAGTCTATGCCCCAAGACAAATTCCTTGTTTGTCCAATCACACTTGGCCAATAAAGAATATTCTATTCTATTCTATTCTATTCTATTCTATTCTATTCTATTCTATTCTATTCTATTCTATTCTATTCTATTCTTGTATTATTCTACTTTCTATTCTATTCTATTCTGTTCTGTTCTGTTCTGTTCTGTTCTATTCTATTCTTGTATTATTCTATTCTATTCTATTCTATTCTATTCTATTCTATTCTATTCTATTCTATTCTAGTCTAGTCTAGTCTAGTCTAGTCTAGTCTAGTCTAGTCTAGTCTATTCTATTCCATTCCATTCCATTCCATTCCATTCCATTCCATTCCATTCCATTCCATTCCGTTCCTCTTCTCTTCCTTTCTCTTTCTCTTCTCTTCTCTTTCCTTATTCTCTTCTCTTCTATTCTCTTCTATTCTCTTCTATTCTCTTCTATTCTATTCTATTCTATTCTATTCTATTCTATTCTATTCTATTCTATTCTATTCTATTCTATTCTATTCTATTCCATTCCATTCCATTCCATTCCATTCCATTCCATTCCGTTCCGTTATTCTTCTCTTCCTTTCTCTTTCTCTTCTCTTCTCTTTCCTTATTCTATTCTATTCTATTCTATTCTATTCTGTTCTGTTCTGTTCTGTTCTGTTCTGTTCTGTTCTGTTCTATTCTATTCTATTCTATTCTATTCTATTCTATTCTATTCTATTCTATTCTATTCCATTCCATTCCATTCCATTCCATTCCATTCCATTCCATTCCATTCCATTATTCTTCTCTTCCTTTCTCTTTCTCTTCTCTTCTCTTTCCTTATTCTAGTCTAGTCTAGTCTAGTCTAGTCTAGTCTAGTCTAGTCTAGTCTAGTCTAGTCTAGTCTAGTCTAATTCTGAATCCTATCCTATCCTAAAATAAATAAATAAAATAAATAAACAAAACAAAGTCTTAATGAAGACCTAAGCTAAACAGGAATTTTCATTCACCTGTGCTCCAAGAGTTCTCAGTCACCCATTCCCCCACATTTTTGGATTTTTAGAAGTGGGGGCATGTCCAGAAGAAACCAAATCATTTTTAACCATCTTTTGACCGCAATGTAAGAGGATTGCTTTGCATATCAGAGCAAAACCTAAACCATGGTTTATAAATGGCAGTAGCTAAGATCTTCCAAGACCAATAAGAACGAAGAAGGGTCTGTGAAGCTGGTGATCTTTGCAGACCTTGGGGTGATCCATTCGTTTCTTGGTTTTGGCTGAACTGAGTACACGAACGCAGCCATTGTGGCTTGACCACTAGGATAACGGTTTACTCTACGTGCAAATCAGGCGGAGAGGGGCAGGATGACGTGCGCAGGAACGGGTTTGAATCCGAACGAAACTTACCTTGCTATTGTAAAGAGAGCTCGTTTCCAGCTGCAGAGGCTCTATGACTTCTGAGTAGAGGTATGTCGAAGACGTGCGGACAAAACCTTTAAAGAAATGCAGAGGAAAGAGAAGTAATATTTGCAGGATTGGCATGGTTTTTGACGGTAGGACCGGGGCCCTGAGTAGCCACTCAGGGCTTGAGGAGTTGATTTTATTTATTTATTTATTTATTTATTCTGTCTGTCAAGAACGTATTTGGCAATAAGTATAAGCATGAATTGGATGCATAAAATAGGTAGAAACAGAAGGAATATTAGGACCCGGATGGTAGGCACACGAGTGCTGTTATGCACGCCCCTATAAATGCCTTATTTTACTGTAACAGAGAGAGTCGGAAGTCAATGCTTCTTTCTCTTTTCTTTTTTCCCCTAACAGTAACAGGGACCTTGGAGGTCATCTAGTCCAACCCCCTTCTCATGCAGGAGACTGGTACTAGGGATTCGAACCGCCGAACTTTCTGATCGACAAGCTCAGTGTCTTGGCCACTGAGCCACCTAATCAGCCACCTAACGATGGCGTAAGAAAACCTAATCCCCATCCCTGTCCACCTCTTAGTTCCGGTTTCAGCATTGTTTTTAAAACTTTAATCTGGGTAGTTCTGATATTTTAATATTTTAACGGTTTTTCTACCTTATAGAACCACAGAGCTGGAAGGGATCTTGGAGGTCATCTAGTCCAACCCCCTGCTCAAGGAAGAAACCCTAGATCAGTGATGGCGAACCTTTTTGCCATCATGCGCCCAAAGCTCATGGGAGGGAGCGTGGAGGGCGTGCCACACCCACAATGCAATGTCCCCCCCATGTACCCTGCTCCCGCACATGCGCACACAGCCCCCCGCTCTCCCCCGCCCCCCCACGCATACCCCCCTGCGCTCCCCCCGCGTGTGACCCCCTGCGGCCCATTTTGGGCCTAGCAGGCCTCCCTGAAGCCTCCTGGGACCAAAAATGGGCCGCAGAGGGGCACAACACTTCCCCTGCACTCCCCCTGCTCCCCACACATACGCGTACATCTCCCACATGCGCCCTGCCCCCATGCCAGAGACCCGAAAATCAGCTGGCCGGCGGGAGGCACGCGTGCATGCATGGTGGAGCTGAGCGTGCCATAAGTTCGCCATCATGGCCCTAGACTCGTGGCACACAGAACCCTCTCTGTGGGCACACGCACCATTGCCAGCTGCTCTACTGGTTTTGGACGCGCAAATGTGCGCCGATCAGCTGGTCTTCATGGGTGCCGGAGCGCCAGAAAATGGCCTAAAAATGGCCCCCCAAAATGGCCCAAACCAGCCAAAAAACGAGCCATTTTTCGGGTTGCTTTCTGGGCCTTTTCCCGCCATTTTTGGGGGTACGTTTTCCAGCTGTTTTTGGCTTGAAAAATGGCCTTAGAAATGGCCAAAAGACAGGCATGCATGGCCGGCCAGCTGATCTTCGAATTTCTGGCACTCCGGCGCGTACACACGCACAGACATTCCAGTTTGGGCACTCGTTGCCAAAAAGGTTCACCATCACTGCCCTAGACCATTGCAGGCAAGTGGCTGTCTAGTTTCTTCTTAAAAACCTCCAGTGATGAAGTACCCACAACTTCTGGTGGCAAGCAGTTCCACTGATTAACAGTGTCCTCACTGTTAGGAAGTTTTTCCTTAATTCCAGGTTGCTTCTCTCCTTGATGAATTTCCATCTGTTGCTTCTTGTCCTCCCTTCAGGGGCTTTGAAGAAGGTGGACCCCCTCTTCTTTGGGGCAGCCCCTAAGATACTGGTAGACTGTTATCATGTCACCCCTAGTCCAAGGGTGAAATCCAGCAGGTTCTGCAGAACTGGTAGCGGAAATTTTGAGCAGTTTAGAGAACCGGTAAACACCACCTCTGGCTGGCCTCTGGAGTGGGGTAGGAATGGAGATTTTGCAATATCCTTCCCCCAGGAGTTGGATGGGAATGGAGATTTTGCAGTATTCTTCCCCTGCCACACCCACCAAGCCACGCCCACCAAGCCACACCCACAGAACCGGTAGTAAAAAAAATTGGACTTCCCCACTGCCCTAGTCCTTCTTTTCATTAAACTAGACATCCCCAGTTGCTGTTTTATAGGTGACTTAGAATCAGTTGTTTAGTGACGAAAGCTAAAACTGCCATGAAAAAAGTGATTTATGACCGGTTTTCACACTTACAACCGTCGCAGCCTCCTCATGGTGACGTGATGTTTGGCTACCGTCTCGTATTTATGACGGTGGCCGTGTCACCTGATCCCCTTTTGCAAACTTCTGACAAGCAAAAGTCCATGGGTGAAGCACGAGTCATTGAACAATTGTGTTGCTCACTTAGCAATTTCAGTGATTCACTTAACAGCGGTGGCCAGAGAGGTCGCAAAACGGGGGCAAAACTCACTCCGCCACATAAACGGTGGGCTCAATGGAGGTCGTAATTTGAGTACGACCTGTACAATGGATTGGAGCATTTACACATATGGAATTGGCATGCATGTGATTTAAACACACATGTGTAGCCCCCTGGAGGGGGGTAAACTGACATGGGGGGGTCGTTTCTCCCACTCTTTGCACCCACCAGGACTGAGGAAGAGGAGGAGCAGCAGCAAGACCCCCAAACGTGGCACCTCCAGCCTCCACCAGGGAAAGAGCTGCTCCCTCTCTGCCATTTTGCTGAAGCCCCTCCCTCTTCACGGTTCCAACTGTCACCTGCTCTGAAGCCCCACCCCTCAGCAGCCCAGGTGCAAAGTCCCGCCTCCTCAGATTCCAAGTTTCAATGGCCACTCAGGACCAAACCCTCCTCCTTCTGGATCCACCCTACTGCTCTCCGATTGGCTCCTTAACTCAGCCCCGCCTCCTTCATGTTTTTGAGAAGCAGTGTCTACCCCACGTCATGCCCCACCCCTTCAGCTGCCACTCAAGTCCAAGCCCCACCCCTCCCCAGGCTTCCAATGAAAGCAGCATGCATCTCCCAGTAGATAGGAAAGCAGGCGGAGCTGCAGAGTCTTCTGGGTAATTTTAGTCCACAGGTCCTTCCCTTCCTACCTCACAGGGTTGTTGTGAAGACAAAATTAGGAGAAATACCCAGGAAGCTGCCTTGAGCTCTGAACGAGAAGAACAGATACAAGAGCTAAAAATATAGCTCTTATAATATAATAATTATATAATTCTAATAATATATAATAATATAAATATATATAAAATAAAATAATATAAATATACAGTATTATAATAGTAGGATAATCGGAATGGTGGGGATTATTATTATTATTTAAAAATTGGCCATTAAAATACATAGTGCAATTTCAAAAGCATGCTAAGGAAGGTTGTATTTTTCAGAGAAATCAGACAATGTTTTGATTCTTTGATACAATTTTGCTGAAATTGTATTTTTTGTTTCTATTGTACGTTGAGCAGAGTCAGCTCGGAATTAGGAAGTGCCTAAACTGAATAAACTACTGTACGTTAATTATAATTTATTCCTAATTCCCAGACTTGGTTTGTGGATAAAACTGGAGAAGGGTTTTACTTACTTATTCTATTTGCACAATGGCAAAATTTATTTGCTTACTTAATCTATTTGCATATTGCCAAATTTACTTGCTCGCTTATTCCATTTGCATATTGCCAATTTATTTGCTTACTTATTTTATTTGCATATTGACAAAGTTATTTGCTTATTTATTCTATTTGCATGTTGCCAGGTCAATTGATTAAAGAAAGCCAGGACGTAAATTTCACAAACATTAAATAAACTCAGGGAGCCACTAACTAGAGCAGCACACAAATAATATACTATTAATAAATAAAAACTGAAAAAAATAACAAACAGGAAAAAAACAGTATCTCTAGAAAAAAGATCAAAGGGCATGCAGAATCATTTGTTGATTGGCAGAAAGCACATAGTCAGAAAATAAATAAATAAGCACTAATAAAATTAATTGAAATCTGCACAGCAGGAATGTTTAAAATCAAAATTGTAAACAGAATAGTGATAATAAGATAATACTACCAAATACCAGTAGTGTAACAGTACTAGTGCAGTAGTAGTAATGTAGTAATATTATAATACTAACACAATTGATAATAATATGGAAAGAAGGTAACAACTTAGAGGTAGTAGTAATAATGATGATGATAAGGAAAAAATAGGTAACGCACACAAAAATTGCAGGGCGACAATAGGGCACAGTACTGTAATTAAACTGATTTCTTTTTTAAAAAATCAACAGTTTATTATAGCGTACACCACATATTCTAGGGCAGTGGTTCTCATACAGATTTCAAGTCCTAGAATTCCCCAGCCAACATGCTGGTTGGGGAATTCTGGGAGTCGAAGTCCACCCATGCTATCTGGAGATTTCTGGGAATTGAAGTCCACCCACGTTGGCTAAGGAATTCTGGGAGTCAAAATTCACCCATGTTGGCTAGGTAATTAAATCCACCCATCTTAAAGCATACTGGCTGGGGAATTCTGGGAGTTGAAGTCAGTTGAAATCTGCTGGAAAAAGGACTAAGAGCATCCACTTGCCCCAGTTGGAGGCTCCACCCCCTCTGCTCTAGCCCCGCCCATAGTGGTCCATTGCCTGGCCTTCCTCTCGCTGTGGACCGTTGCCCGGGGCAACCAAGCAGCAGCTAGAGGGATGAAGGCAACTGCCAGGCCGCTGGCAGTAGCATCAGGGCCTTTGTGACCCCTCGATTAAGTGGGTTCAGAGCCCCGCTCCGACAGCAGCTACTTCTTCCCCCTCCAGGTGATGCCTCCCCAAAAGGGCCTGCTGAGCCATTTCCTCTGGGCACGTGCAGAGTTCTAGCCCTTCTGAAGGGAAAAGCAAGGGCTGGCCTGTCAAAAGGGAAAAGAGCCAACCTGGCTAGAGAAGGGAGGTCAAAAAAGGCAAGATGGCGGTTGGGACCACCCAAACCATAGCTCTACCTGGCGAACCGTGAAATGGGCAGCTTCGTCAATTTAGCAAATAAATATATCTTTATTTAGGACCTGCACAGTGCGGGAAACACACGTCCTTACTTTTCAAGGACAGTCTTTATTTTTTCTTTATTTTATTTTATCTGACTTTCTTTTGGAAAGTTGCCCGTTAGGTTTATTTCATTTCATGATTGATTTCCTGAGTTCGGCTCTCGAATTTTCCCCTTTGTAAAAGCAAAGTTATAAACATAAAGAATGACAGCTTTATTATTTCTTTCAGATTTGTCCAAACCTTTATTGACGCCTAGCCCTTATTTTCTGGCAAGAAAACAACTGTAGCTGTAATGATGTAAACTCTGGGTCTGCCTTGACTTTGTTTGGGCACCCCTGTAAACAGTCCCCTGAGACTGTCTCTGACCATGTGCAGAGAGCCTTTCCTTGTCGAAAAGCTGCTACCACAAAGGCATCCTCATGAGAGGGGGTATCCTTCATGAAATCTGCAAAGATGGCCTCCAGGGTGCCCTTTGTCCTTGGCCTTGCCTTCGTCTTTCTTTCTTTCTTTCTTTCTTTCTTTCTTTCTTTCTTTCTTTCTTTCTTTCTTTCTTTCTTTCTTTCTTTCTTTCTTTCTTTCTTTCTTTCTTTCTTCTAAGAAGGATCCCCAACCTCCGTACCTTCCATTGTGCTCTGAAGACTCTATTGTTCCATCAAGCCGGCCTGTCCGAATAAATTAATTTTAAATGGGTTTTAATTGGTTTTAAAGGGGTTTTAGTAAGGGGTTTTAATAATCAGACAATTGTTCTAAATTATTTTAATGGTTTTTAGCTCTTGTTTTAATATGGCTGTATATCACTCTGAGTCATTCGGGAGAAGGGCAGTATAGAAATATAATAAAATATAAATCTAAATCTTTCTTTCTCTTTTTTTCTTTTTCCTTCCTTCCTTCCTTCCTTCCTTCCTTCCTCTCTCTCTCTCTTTCTTTCCCCTCCTCTTCCTTCCCTCTCTTTCTCTCTCTCTCTCTCTCTCTCTCTCTCTTTCTTTTTTTCTTTCTTGTTTTTATTTAATTTGAATCCTGCCTTTATTAATTTTCCAAGTATCTGAAGATATCCACCATATCTTTCTCCTTCTATTTTCCCTACAACAACAACCCTGTGAGGTGGTTTGGGCTGAGGGATCATGACAGGCTCAAAATCACCCATCTTGCTTTCATGCCAATGGGAATTTACTTCTCCAGCCTGGCTTTCTCAAAACACAACAGCATTTGTCGATTAGTCCTCAGCTCATTTTTAAAGTCTACTAAGGCATTATATTTTATATACAGTTCATCCTCGACTTACGACCGCAGCTGAGCCCAAAACTTCCATTGCTAAGCGAGACGGTTGTCAAGGGAATTTTGCCCCATTTTATGCCGTAGTTGTTAAGTGACTGGCTCCAGTTGTTGAGTTGTTAAGCGTCTGAATTTTGATTATGTGACCAGGCGGTTGCTGCAATGGTCATACATGTGTGAAAATCCGTCATAAGTCACTTTTTTTTCAGTGCTGTTTAACTTTGGTCACTAAATGAATTGTTGTAAGTTGAGGGCTGTCTTTGCAGCTTCTTCATTCCTAGCGAACTTTTATGAATTTTGAGAAAAAGTGTTGATTGCTTAATGCCTTGTAAGCTACCCTGAGTCTCCGGAGAAGGGTGACATATAAATCTATTTTTTTTTAAAAAAAATTGTAATTGTGATTTTTTTTTTCTTGCATTTTCTTTTTCAAGGCCACTCTTGGTCTTTCTCCCCTTCAGGAAGTGAAGACACTGAATGGGAAAATTCAAGCTCTTCCTGAGATTCCATGGTTAATAGGACTCGCTCTGCACGACAAGAAAAGAAATAATTTCCTCAGATCTCTTGACTGGGGCTCTTCCGTTCATCGACGGTCTGGAGAAGTTGAAAATTAAAGGACTGAGATTAGAGCAATGCTTGAAATCCGAAAAAAAAGCCCCAGATGTATGCTTGTCAGTTGGAAGCGCCTCACTTCCTAAACCCCAGATGTGAGTAGTGACAACGCTAGAAGCTACGCAGAGCTCCTGATAGGTGAGTAGTCCTTTTTTTCCCAATCATTAGAAATAGTGAATAGTGATAAAGGAGAATATTTCATTGCTCAGGGCTGAAATGAGGGTTTCTTGGTGCTCTTTGAGATTGGTGGTTTTCTTTCAGATGTTTTATGACCCAACTACGGAATGTCATCAGTGCTAGAGGAGAAAGGAAAAAAGAGGAAGGAAAAAGGAGGAAGGAGAAGGAGAGGGAGGAGAATGAGAAGGAAAAGAAGGATTGGTGTTCTCTCTCTTTTTTTTAAATTTAATTATCCAGGAGCCTGGATAGCTCAGCAGACTAATGCATTGTAATTTAACTCCAGCTGTCTGCAATTAGTAAGTTCGAATCTCACCAGGCTCAAGGTTGACTCAGCCTTCCATCCTTTTTAAAGTAGGTCAATTGAGGACCCAGTTTGTGGGGGCAATAAGCTGACTTTGTATAAATATACAAAAGTATGAAGGCTATTGCTTAACACATTGTAAGCCGCCCTGAGTCTCCGGAGAAGGGTGGCATATAAATCAAATTTAAAAAAATTAATAAAAAAAATTAAAAAATTATATGCCACCCTTCTCCGGAGACTCAGGGCGGCTTACAATTTGTATAACATACAAAATTTAAAATCATTTTAAAATAATTAGATAATTTGGCCTATAATTTAAAACAACCAAATTAAAATCAATTTCAATTAAAAAATTAAAATAGATGGATGGGATCAAGCCAGCCAGACTAAATGAAATAGGTGGGTTTTAAAGGCCCGACGAAAAGTCCGGAGATCCGGTATCCTGTGTATCTCTGGGGGTAGGTAATTTCAGAGAGCAGGTGCTGCCACAGAGAAGGCTCTCCCCCTGGAGGTCGCCAGCTGACATTGTCTGGCCAACGGCACCCGGAGGAGGCCCTCTCTGTGCGAGCGTACTGGCCGGTGGGAGGCTATTGGCGGCAGAAGGCAGCCTCACAAATACCCAGGTCCTAAGCCATGGAGTGCTTTAAAGGTGGTCACCAACACCTTGAAGCGCACCCGGAAGACCACCGGGAGCCAGTGCAGCTCGCGCAGGAGAGGTGTTACATCGGAGCGCCCTGTTGCTCCCATAATCCCCCACGTGGCCACATTCTGGACCAGTTGGAGCCTCTGGGTGCACCCCAAGGGGAGCCCCATGTTGAGAGCATTGCAGTAGTCCAGACGGGAAGTGACGAGTGCTTGAGTGACTGTGCATAGGGAGTCCCGATCCAGATAGGGATGCAACTGGCATATCAGGCGAACCTGATAAAAAGTCCCCCTGGCCACGGCCGTCATATGCTCTTCTAAGGACAACCATGCATCCAGGAGGACGCCCAAGTTATGAGCCCTCTCTGTGGGGGCCAATGACTTGCCCCCAGTAACCAGCGATGGCGCCACCTGGCTATATCAGGATGCCGGAAACCACAACCACTCGGTCTTGGAAGGGTTGAGTCAGAGCCTGTTTCTCCCCATCCAGACCCGCACGGCCTCCAGGCACCGAGACATCACTTCAAGGGCATCGTTGGGGTGGCCTGGGGGTTGGGTGGGTTGGTTGTGGGTCAGTGCCGTCGCTGGTTGGCTGTGGAGTTGATTTGGATTCTGAGGGGTTCGTAGGCTGGTTGTAGTTTGATGTGTCTCGCCACCTTTTGGGGTGCTCACAATCTTTTGGGCACCACAGACCGGTTCTATGAAGACAGGTTTTCTATGGATTGGAGGGAGTTGGAGACTGGCGCCAGTCCATGGACCGGGCATTGGGGACCCCTGATGTAATAAACATAGCACCAACAAAATATGGACCTTTAAAGCTATTAAAACGTCAAAGTCAGATTAATATATGTAATCAGTTCTTCCAAACATGCAATAACTTTAGGAGGGGGCAAAAATACATTTTAATGAACAATTCTTCTCAGTGCATCTCCAATAATACAAGGCTTGGCCCATTTCTTTCCTAAAGCAAAGAGTTCCAGTAAGTTCAAACTATTATTTTTGGCTGACTATTCTGATGTCTAAAATGTGCCATCTACAGTACAAGGAACTCAGGAAGAGGCCTTCTATACAGCGAATAGTAATTAACTTTTCATCTCTTGAGCCATTCTGTCCAGTTCAGCTTGTGTTCAGTTAATAATTCAAGCCGTGTATTGAATCATGAGTCCAGGAACTTATGCTTTTGAGGGTATTTCCACCATTAAATTTTGTCTTTAGTTCTCATTTGGTTCTCTGGAGGCTAAACCATATGACGAACAGTTGCAGGAATTGGGTCTGTCTGCTTTAATGAAGAGAAGCGGGGGGATGATAGGAGTCCTCCAATATTTGAGGGGCTGCCCCAAAGAATATAGAATAACAGAGTTGGAAGGGACCTTGGAGGTCTTCTAGTCCAATCCCCTGCCCAGGCAGGAAACCCTACACCACTTCAGACAAAGGTTTATCCAACATCTTAAACATTTCCATTTTTAATGGAGCGTTCATAACTTCTGGAGGCAAGTTGTTCCATTGATTAATTGTTTTAACTGTCAGGAAATTCCTCCTTAGTTCTAAGTTGCTTCTCTCCTTGATGAGTTTCCATCTGTTGCTTCTTGTCCTGCCTTCAGGTGCTTCGGAGAATAGCTTGATCCCCAAATCTTCTTTGGGGCAGGCCCTCAGATATTGGAAGGCTGCTATCATGTCTCCCCTAGTCCTTCTTTTCATTGAACTAGACATGCCCAGTTCCTGCAACCGTTCTTCATATGAAGAGGGGGTTCCACTTATTCTCCAAAGCACGTGAAGGCAAGACAAGAAACAATGGATGGAAACTCATCAAGGAGAGAAGCAAGCTGGAATTAAGGAGAAATTTACTGGCAGTGAGGACAATTAACCAAAGGAATGGCTTCCCTCCAGAAGTTGTGAGTGCTTCATCACTGGAGACTTTTAAGAAGAGATTGGACAACCATTTGTCCAGAATGAAGTAAAGTCTCCTGTTCAAGCAGGAGATTGGATTAGAAGACCACTGAAGTCCCTTCCAATCCTATGATTCTATAAATCTTTGGGTGCATTCTCTATTAATCCCATTTTTAATTTGTCCATGCTTGATGTTTTCTAACTGCAAAATGTCCAGAGGCTTGTAGGTTTCATCCTGATGGCTTTGTCTTCAATTTAGGCTTATCAGCAAATGTAACACAACTCTCTTCGATTCAAAAATAATATTTGGCTGAAATTATGATTTTCTATCAGGGAAATACAGTGCAGTAGGCACAAAATAAAACATAAAAATGTTTTAATGCTGTTTCCAACAAAATATACAAGAGTTTACCAACTCTTAGTCAGAGAAGGCTAACAAGTCCTGGAGCGAATGTAATTAGGTACGCCGAAATCTAATTTAAATTAAAGGGCTCCACTAATAGAAAACCCCCATTAATTAAAACACAGTTTTAAGTCTCCTTGGACCCCACTTGCTCTAAACGGAGCCTTTCTTTCTGCATGGAGAAGACTTTTGAGGACATCAGCTGTCTCACTGCCCTCTTGATGTCCCTGTTTCTCAGAGTGTAAATCAGAGGGTTGACCAAAGGCGTCAAAATGGCAAAAGTCATGTCACTCAGAATGTGGATGTCGCTGGGCATCTGGACACGGTAGGAGAGAAAGGCCAGAGCAATGGAGGAGTAGTATGTGATGACCACCACCAGGTGGGAGAAGCAAGTGGAGAAAGTCTTCCTGCGGCCTTCCTTGGACCTGATCTGCAAGACAGAGATCATGATGCAGGTGTAAGAGATGACCACAAGCAACAGCGGGCCGAAGGCGACAGTCATAGAAATGGTAAAGCCCAGAAAACTCTGGAACGTGGTGTAGGCATTTTGGCAAGCGGCCTGGACCACTGCCAAGTGGTCGCAGAAGCAGTGCTTGACCCTGGGCGTCTGGCGAAAGGTCAGCTGAAACGACTGGACCACTGGCTGGATGGGGACCAGCAGTGCACAGAACCAAGCTCCGGCAGCCAGCTGGAAGTTCTTCTGCTTGGTCATCCGGACCGCGTAATGCAAGGGATGGCAGATGGCCTCGTAGCGGTCGTAGGACATCACCACCAGGAGAAAGGTCTCCGTCACCGCCAGCCCGTGGAAGAAGTACATCTGCAAGAAGCATCCCTTGGAGGAGACCGACTTGGCATTGATCAAGAACATGGCCAGCATTCGGGGGATGGTGATGGTGGTGAGCAGGATGTCTAAGATGGAAAGGTTGGTCAGGAAAAAGTACATGGGCTTGTGGAGTTTGGGGTCGGTGGCCACGGCCACGATGATGGTGACGTTACTGGAAAGGATGAGCAGGTAGAAGGCGAGGAAGACGAAAAAGAGGGGGAACTGGTGATCCTGGAGGCTGGGGAAGCCGACAAGCCAGAAGGATGGGACAGAAGCCCCCGTGAAGTTACATGTCTCCATTTTGTGAAAGGCTCAAGGGATCTAGAAAAAGAAGAGCCAGAGGAGAGGAGAATGTCAGCTTTGCCCATAAATACCTCTGCAAAGTCCTTCTAACTATCGGGCTACTTGAGTTTATTCTAATTGATCATTATCTTATTTATCTCTTTCTTCTCCAGAATCTTGAGGCAGCTTACAACAACCATTGGACACATTTTGTACCTCTAAAACAACTTGGTTACAATAGATGTTCTGGAACGCACATGAGTTCCTCTATTTTTTTAAACAGAATACCGGAGTCGGGAGGGACTTTGAAGGTTTTCTAATCCAGCCCATTGATCAAGCAGAAGACCCTATACCATTTCAGACAAATGGTTGTCCAATTTCTTCTTGAAAGCCTCCAATGAAGGAGCACCCAGAACTTCTGGTGGCCAACTGTTCCCACTGTCATGTCATTTCACCTTAGTTCCAGGTTGATTCTCTCCTTGATCCATTTCTCCTTTTCAAATGTTTATTTATTAAGAAAATGTATATGGGCACCCAACTCACTCACTCACCCACTTTCAGAAACAAAATTCCATCTCAAAACTCAATGAACTCCCAACCTTCCTGGTGACAACCATTTGATGGACTCTGTGTCCCCAATGGGGTCCCGAGGCCCGTTGGCCAAACCATCTATTGAAATAAAATTAAGACCGTCCTTCATTCTTATGGATATGAGACTAAAATGTGGAAAGCATAAAAATGAAACTCAAGAGAATTATTATGAGAATTATTATATCTTTTATTATTATACAGTACTTATATACAAATATTCTCTCTCTCTTAATATAAATCAACAATTTTAATTGTTTTTATATTTACCTGTTTATAAGCTGCCCAGAGCTGCCTCATCAGCGAGATGGGCAGCATATAAATTTAACAAACAAACAAACAAATAAATATAATCTCTATTTTACATTTAGTGTTTCGGGGCAACATATTCTAAGAATTATGGTCATGGGAACAGTGCATTCTTGTTCATTTTAAATTAGTTAAACTTGGACATGCATGTGTAGAAAAATAGTTACAAGCATGCAAATAATAAAATAAAATAAAATAAAATATGTGTGTGTCCAATCACACTTGGTCAATGAAGAATTCTATTCTATTCTATTCTATTCTATTCTATTCTATTCTATTCTATTCTATTCTATTCTATTCTATTCTATTCCATTCCATTCCATTCCATTCCATTCCATTCCATTCTATTCTATTCTATTCTATTCTGCATTTATTTATATATGGTAACTTTGTAGCCGAGCGATATGAATGCATGGGGGGGGGGGGGGAACGGCCAAAATTCCTGATCTCAAACCATCTCCCCAAATCTTCTTCCTGCAAGTCATTTTGTTGCAGCTTTGCACCGGAAAAGAAGGAAGGAGAGAGAGAGAGAGAGAGAGAGAGAGAGAGAGAGAGAGAGAGAGAGAGGATGTAAATTGTTATGCTGGGACCATCAGCTGAAACAAAGACAGGCTAAAATACTATTTGTGCAGTTTGGCTGCAACTGAGCCAAATCCCACGAGACTGAGCTTACATGCAGGGGGAATATATTTGAAGACATGGATTGATTTTATTTTAACAAGGTTTTTGAGCAAGGGGGAGAAAAAAACAAAACTAAAAAACCCCCGCTTCCTCTCATCTAGAGAACTGAAAAAAAAATAATTTTCCCAGAGCCACAGGCAGGGTGTGAATCAAATGTTATATTTCTACAGAGAGACAGAACTACAACTCCTTTTCAATTCTTTATTCAGTGTCGAGCAAGGGGTTGGCTCAGAAGACCTCTGAGATCCCAACGATTCTATGATTCTTGGGATGCATTCTTTCTTAATCACATTTTTAACATGCCCATGCTTGATATTGTCTAACTGTAAAATGCCCAGAAGGACTGGGAGGGGTGGGGTGGGGGGACATGATAGCAGTATTCCAATATGCCACAAAGAAAATCTATTTTCCAAAGCCCCTGAAGGGCAGGACAAGAAGCAACGGATGGAAACCAGTCAAGGAGAGAGCAACCTAGAACTAAGGAGAAAGTTCCTGACAATTAGAACAATGAACCAGTGGAACAGCTTGCCACAAGAAAGTTGTGGGTGCTCTGACACTGGAGGCTTTTAAGAAGAGATTAGACAGCCACTGGACTGAAATGCATAGGATCTTCTGTTTGGGTAGGCAGATAGACTAGTTCATAATACCTAATTCTAGCAGCCTTTCTTTATAAGTTTTAGTCTCTTATTTTTCCTAATCATCTTTGTCGCTCTTCTCTTTACACTCTTTACAGAGCTTCAACATCGGGTCACCAGGGGGTTGAGAGTTTATTGGGTGTTGTGGTGGAGTTTTACTTCTGTAAGCGGCCCAGAGTCACCATGAGTGAGTTGGGCGGCCATATAAATGTTCTTAATAAATAAATAAAAATTTAAAAAGAAGCAATGGATCAAAGAAAGAAGGAACCTGGAAGAAAGGAGAAACTTCCTAACAGCGAGAACAATTAACCAGGGGAACAGCTTGCCACCAGAAGTTATGGGTGCTTCACCACTGGAGGTTTTCAGAAGAGATTGCACAACCATTTGTCTGGAATGATATAGGGTCTCAACTCTGTTATTCTGCACTCTTTCCAGAGTCTTAACATCTTTTTTAATATTGTGGCGACCGAAACCAGATGCAGTAAAACTGGATTGAATAAAGGGTCTCAATTTGAGACTTGACTTGTGGGGAGAATTATTTTATTGGCAGGTCTTATATATCAAAATTTGGTCTTCTATATGTCTAGGCAGCTTGTGCATAAGGTGTGCTTTTCAACATCAGTCTAACTGTAGCTGGATGGTGGGAACTGTAGTGAAGGACATTATAGAAGACCAGATTTGGGAAATTGGTTGATCCCGTTCAATCTGTTCAATCAGTGTTTCTCAACCTTGGAAGCTTGAAGATGGGTGGACTTCAACTCCCAGAATCCCCCAGCCAGCTGGCTGGGGGATTCTGGGAGTTGAAGTCCACCCATCTTCAAGCTACCAAGGTTGAGAAACACTGTGTTAAATGGTCTCTAAACAAGGCCTATTATGATAGATCAGTCATGCTTCAAAAAAATTCTTTTACTTAATAAGGTAAATTATCTCTTGAAAATTGGATTGGATGTACAATAATCTGCTGGTTTCATTGGTCTTTTCTTGCAATTGCTTTTATCATTGTACAGCTAACTGGAAGATATTAGTTTGCTTGTTCGTTTGTTAAATTTATTTGCCTCCCATCAGGGCTACCACAGTAAAATGGGTGGGGGGGGGGGAGAAATGACAAAAAGCATAAACATAACAAAGGATTAATATGAACAATGCAAACACAATAAATACAATAATACAAAATTAAAAAGATTACTGAAAGACAGTAAGTCAAGTATAACGTAACATACTGTAAGTTAGGTACAACATAAAACTAAGGATGATTAGTTAGTCTCTAAATCAATCTCTAAATTAGATTTTTTGTTTTTTTTGATAGTCTGGATCAGGGGTCTCCAACCTTGGCAACTTTAAGGCTTGTGGACTTCAACTCCCAGAACTCTGGAAGAGTTCTGGGAGTTGAAGTCCACAAGTCTTAAAGTTGCCAAGGTTGGAGCTCCCTGTTCTGGATCTCTGTTAAAACCTAGTCAATGAAAAAAAATTACATGATGCTGTATTTCCAGCCTGAATTATGAGAGAGAATTTCCACTGCATATTTAGCATTTGGCTACAACTGAGTTGTTTTTTCCTGTCGGTTTTTTTTTCTTATCGTAGGAATATGCACTTACTTGCAGGTTGAAGCAGCAAGATTTTTTTCCCCCTTTCTTCTTGATACCAATGTCACAAAAATAAATAAATAAATAAATAAAAAGAAAAAATGAGCCCATGAAATGCATTGCAACCTTTTATAAGGAAAAGAGCCTCTCTCACCAGCCTCCCTCCACAAATTCCCAGCTGACCGAGTCCTGCTTCCCTTTAAGACCTCAACACCCTTCATTTCCCTGGTTAGCAACTTCTGCTCTTTGCCATCCTGGGCCCCACGGAGGAATAGGGGTAATTGGTGAATTGCACTGCTATTTTTCTTAATTCAACAACACGAGGCGAAAACACGTTTTAGGTGTTAGGGGCAAGCACCGTTTGAGCATATGTGCAATTTTCCTATTTCCCTGGGAACGCGGTGGCTGAATGGGTCGGTAATTCAGCCCAAAATTTGTGTTGCTAAGTGAAACAGTTGTTAAGTGAATTTTACTCCATTTTCCCACCTTCCTTGCAGCGGTTGTTAAGTGAATCGCTGCAACTGTTAAGTTAGTAAAATGGTTGTTAAGGGAATCGGGTTTCCCCGTTGACTTTGCTTGTCAGGAGGTCGCGAAAGGGGAATCACGTGACCCCGGAGATGCTGCGACCGTCATAAATGTGAGTCAGTGGTCAAGCCTCCGAATGTAAATCACGTGATCACGGGGATGCTGCACTGGTCATAAGTGTGAAACATGGTTATATAAGTCACTTTTTTGAGTGCCATTGTAACTTCGAGCGATCACTAAATGAACTGCTGTAAATCAAGGACCACCTTCACTGATTTGCTGAATTAAATCTATGCGCTTTTCCTTGTCAGAAAAGGGATCTCAGGAGCTGGGGTGAGTCTGGGCGAAATCTGGATAATAAAAATGCCAGATGCAGTCTGAACATTCATCATAATCATGAACCAGTTGGGAGCAATCTGAATTTTGCATTGATGGAATAAAATAACTAGGAGCAGGTCAAGATCAATAAAATCACATTTAACATCCAATACATACTCTGGATTTCACTGTTACCAGAGGGTCAACATTTTACGTGACTTTGAAATGTAAAAGTCATTTAACTCTGTTAACAGAGTTAAAAGGGACCCTGGAGGTCTTCTAGTCCAACCCTCTTCTCAGCTTATACAGGGGCTGTACAACTTTAAGACTTGTGGACCTCAACTCCCAGAATTCCCCAGCCAGGAATTCTGGGAGTTGAAGTTTAAAGTTCCCAAGGTTAGACACCTTTGTCCCATCCCATCCCAGAGAAAGGACTGTCCAAACATACAATGCATTTTTTTCTGAACAGAGTATTGGCCGGTTCACAAATTTAAACAATTTTTAGTCATTTCAACACAATTTATAGATTCCCTTTTTGCCATAGTATTTATTCTCTCTATTTTTTTAAGATCAATATTACCCTTCATCCTAACCTCTAATCTTAACCAAATTCAATTTTTCCCTTCATCTCTATATTAAACCTCTTAAATTTAAAATCTCACCTAATATAATTCCTAGTATTATTTATTTATTTATTATTTATTTATTATTTAGGATTTTTATACTGCCCTTCTCCCGAGGGACCCAGGCCGGTGTACAGCCATAATAAAAACAACATATAACACAAAATTTAAAAACAATTTAAAACATATTAAACAATTTGGCCCCAAATTAAAAACTCACGATTAAAACCCCATTACAATTCCTTATGTAGCCAGCCGAGCCTGTTGGAATAGTAGAGTCTTAAGGGCACGGCGGAAGGTACGTAGGTTGGGAATCATACGTACCCCCGGGGGCAGTTCATTCCAGATGGCGGGTGCCCCTACAGAGAAGGCTCTCCCCCTGAGGGTCGCCAGTCGACATTGTTTGGCTGATGGCACTCTGAGGAGGCCCTCTCTGTGGGAGTGTGTTGGACGGTTGGAGGCCGTCAGTGGCAAAAGGCGATCTCGCATATATCAAGGTTGACTCAGCCTTCCATCCTTTCTAAGGTGGGTAAATTGAGGACCCAGTTTGTGGGGGCAATAAGCTGACTTTGTATAAATATACAAAAGTAGGAAGGCTATTGCTTAACACATTGTAAGCCGCCCTGAGTCGCCGGAGAAGGGCGGCATATAAATCAAATAAATAATAATAATAATAATAATAATAAATATATATATATATCCGGGTCCGAAGGTGGAGCATTTTAAAGATGGTAACCAGCACCTTGAATCGCACCCGGAAGACCCCCGGAAGCCAGTGAAGCTCCCGCAGAAGAGGTGTCACATGGGTGCGCCGAGTCGCTCCCATAATCACCCGCGCGGCCGCATTCTGGACCAGTTTGAGCTTCTGGGTGCTCTTCAAGGGGAGCCCCATGTAGAAAGCGTTACAGTAGTCCAGACGGGACTACATTACAATCTAGTATTACAATCATTCATTTCTTATCAAAATAATAAACCAAAATGTTTTATACCATACATTTCCTTAAATCTTATTCCAAATAATGCAACATCTTAATAAAAATTAGTTCTATAACTAAAACCAAAACCATCTGGAAAACTGTAGAACCAAAAGGGCTTTTTTCAAGAGGCAACTGGACTTTTTTCTTTGAAGATGTTTCGCTTCTCATCCAAGAAGCTTCTTCAACTCCATCATCCAGTCAGAGCTGAAGAAGCTTCTTGGATGAGAATCAAAACGTCTTCAAAGAAAAACCAGAAAGTCCAGTTGCCTCTTGAAAATAATGAAAAAATAACAATGAAAGAAAAAGCACTTTTAGGGACCCATGCCATTTCAGACCAATGGTTGTCCAATCTCTTTTCGAAAGCCTCAAGTGACTTCTGGTGGCAAGCAGTTCCACTGATTAATTGTCCTTGCTGTCAGAAAATGTCTCCTTAGTTCTAGGTTGGTTCTCTCCTTGATGAGTTCCCATCCGTTGCTTCTTGTCCTGCCCTCAGGGGCTTTGGAGATGCTTACGACGATTAGAGCTAGCCATAACTACTAGCCGTAGGTTCCTCACCAAATCCAAGGCAACATAAAATACCGTCGGCAGCATCGATATTAAAATAAAGCCCACTGTCTAGATTCACGCATCCGTCATAAGACGGTTTGGTGGATTCCGCCTTAACGTATTTTACAAACCCATCCAAATTCTGATTAAATTAAGCACAATGTGGTTTTCTGCAATCATCTCCTTGATCAATTTTCCTCCAGAGCCATTAAAGCAGAAAATAGCTTCGCAATAAGATTTGTGACTTGGAAAAAGGACGCTAGCAGGCTCCTTTCGACTTTTTAATTCCAGAAGTAAGGTCTGCTTTTATTTCCACCCCCACAACTTGTGTCTCAAAATTGCCTAATCGTGCATTAGGGGTCAATGCACCCCCCTTTTGCTCATCCCCGAATTGCCTTGCTCCGATTGAGCAACGGAAGCAGATCTTCTGAAAGGGTTTTGCAGTCCTTTAACACAAAGAGATAGAATCCAAATCACGTGAAGTGTTAATGCCACTTTATAAGGCCACACTTGGAATACGGCATCCAGTTCTGGTCACCATGATGTAAAAAAGATCTGGAAAGAGTGCAGGGAAGAGCCACAAAGAGGATTAGGGGGCTGGAGGGAAATAAGCATCTTTTATCTTGGCCACTTTTCCTGTTAAATCCAACTAATCTCTCCTCTGAATTTCCAGCATGGGATTTTTAAAAGGTGACAGAATGGGACAGGCAGACAAACGAAACAACCTTGAGACTCTAGAAAGAGTGCGGAGAAGAGCAACCAGGATGATGAGGGGGCTGGAGGCTAAAACATACGATGAACAGTTGCAGGAACTGGGCCTGGCTAGTCTGGTGAAGAGAAGGACCAGGGGAGACAGGAGAGCAGCCTTCCAATATTTGAAGGACTGCTACAGAGAGGAGGATGGGGGTCAAGCTATTCTACAAAACGCCCGAAGGCAGGACAAGAAACAACGAATGGAAATTAATCAAGGAGAGATTCAACCTGGAAACAAGGAGGAATTTTCTGACAGTGAGAACCATCAACCAATGGGACAGAAGTTGCCTTCAGAAGTTGTGGGAGCTTCATCCCTGGAAGCTTTCAAGAAGAGACCGGACTGCCATCGGTCAGAAAGGGTGGAGAGTCTCCTGCTTGGGCGGGAAGGTTGGACTAGATGACCTACAGATCCCTTCCAACTCTGTTAATCTGTAATATGAAGAAGGGTTGCAGGAACTGGGCCTGGCTACTCTAGGGAAGAGAAGGACCAGGGGTAACATGACAGCAGTCTTCCAAGATTTGAGGGGCTGCTCCAGAGAGGAGGAAGGCGATCAAGTGGTTTTCCAAAGCACCAGAAGGCAGGACAAGAAGTAATGGGTGGAAACTAACCTGGGACTATGGAGAAATTCCCACCCAACCTAGATAGCAAACCAACATAGAACTAAGGAAAAATTTCTTGGCGGAGAGAACAATTGAATCTGTGGAACAGCTTGCCTCCAGACATTGCGATTGCTCCAATACTGGAGGTTTTTAAGAAGAGGCTGGAGGAGGAGGAGGAGGAGGAGGAGAAGGAAGACAACTGTGGGGTCTCTGATGGTTACTCTCCTGCACAACCATATAATGCTTCTATCTCTGAGCCTGGTGGGGTTTTTTTGCAGATATTTCATTACCCAACTAGGCAACATCATCAGTGCTAGAAGGGAGGGGGATTTGTGGAGAGAAGGAGGAGGACCATGAACAGGAGGAGGAGCAGGAGGTAGAAGAGGAGAAGGAGAACTGTGAGGTCCTTAATGTTCTCTGAGCTTGGTTAGGGTTAGGGAAAGAGAAAAGAACCCGTCTTTTTGGTGGCTTTACAATACGCTAATCTCTTCCGTTAACCCGTTACGTGTGTTGTACAAACAGGCCTATTGATCGTCCGTGCCAATTTTTTGTGCATTTTGCTGTTGAGTCCATCATCCCTTACAGGAAGAAGTCCGCCCTCTTTAAGGCCTGAGCCACAAAGGCTCAAGTTTCCTTTTTATTACTTGAAAGTTGGACCTCCCCATCGCTGTACTGGTGGCGTTACTCACGTCAAGGCAATTCACTAATGAAGTTTTCCTAACCTCACAATCTTCATTGTCCCTACGGGATTCCCAGCAGAGCAAATGTTTTCTCAACTCCCACATAGCTAGTCAGAATAATTACTCTCCCCTGTTTCCAACCATTATAGCAATAAACAGTAACCTGTTGTTATGAACCGTCCCTGGAGATTAATTAGGGCTGCCACATTGTGGGGCAAATCCCCGGAGCCTCCTTGCAATTTGGCCCACATTTTGCCTCCCAAGGTGGCCAGCCAAAGTCACCGAAGCAAATGAGCTTTGGAAATAAATCGCAATTATGCAATGTTTTTTGGGAGGAAAAAATTATTGCTTTCAAAGGCAGACACAGTCTCTCTCTAGGGGTCAAAGTTATCCTGAGGAATTAAGATCTGAACTGAAAAGAAAATGTGTTGTGGGGTTTATTTTTTTTTTCTTATTTTAAATGTGCACAGCCCAATTTTTCCTTCCTTAACGGATATCCCCCAAAACATTTCTAGAAAAGCTGTTCTAAATCTTTGGAACATAGTTAAGAAGATGTTTCATGGGAGGGGAAACACCACAGGGGTCTCCAAATGTGGCCACTTCAAGAGTGGTGGATTTCAACTCCCAGAATTCCCCTGGGGAATTACGTTCATCAAGAATCAGAAGGTACAACACCTAAGATAGTCATAGATGATAGATAGATAGATAGATAGATAGATAGATAGATAGATGATAGATAGGTAGGTAGGTAGATAGATAGATAGATGATAGATAGATAGATAGATAGATAGATAGATAGATAGATAGATAGATAGATAGATAGAATGAATTCTTTATTGGCCAAGTGTGATTGGACACACAAGGAATTTGTCTTGGTGCCTACGCTCTCAGAGTACATAAAAGAAAAGATACATTCATCCAGAATCATAAGGTACAACACCTAAGATAGTCATAGATGATAGATAGATAGATGATAGATAGATAGATAGATAGATAGATAGAAAGAAAGAAAGAAAGAAAGAAAGAAAGAAAGAAAGAAAGAAAGAAAGAAAGAAAGAAAGAAAGAAAGAAAGAATTCTTGATTGGCTAAGTGTGATTGGACACACAAAGAATTTGTCTTGGTGCCTACGCTCTCAGAGTACATAAAAGAAAAGATACGTTCATCCAGAATCATAAGGTACAACACCTAAGATAGTCATAGATGATAGATAGATAGATAGATGATAGATAGATAGATAGATAGAAAAAAAGAAAGAAAGAAAGAAAGAAAGAAAGAAAAAAGAAAGAAAGAAAGAAAGAAAGAAAGAAAGAATTCTTGATTGGCTAAGTGTGATTGGACACACAAGGAATTTGTCTTGGTGCATACACTCTCAGTGTGCATAAAAGAAAAGATATGTTCATTAAGAATCAAAAGGTACAACATAAAAGTACTGAGTACTGAGTAAGAGGGCAAGCCCTAGTATATAAACAGAGAACAAACTCCACACTCACCAGCACTGATGAGGTTCCCTAGTTGGGGCATGAAACGTCTACAAGAAAACCACCAAGTCCAGAGAGCACCAAGAACCCCACAGTTCCACCCTGAGCTACAAATATTGTCTTCTATCATATTTTTTGGAACTGCTACGGAGGAGCTGCCTTGATTCTCTTCCTCCCAACCAAACTACCTAAACTTCACTGTCTCTTGGTCCTCTGGAATGTGGGCCCTCCCACCCACACACCCAAACTATATTCCACCCCCTGATAAAAATGCCTTCTTGCTTTCTGCTGGATAGCTCAGCAGATTAATGCATTGTAATTTAGCTCCAGCTGTCTGCAATTACTGTAAGTTCGAATCTCCCCAGGCTCAAGGTTGACTCAGCCTTCCATCCTTTCTAAGGTAGATCAATTGAGGACCCTGTTTGTGGGGGCAATAAGCTGACTTTGTATAAATATACAAAAGTATGAAGGCTATTGCTTAACGCATTGTAAGCCGCCCTGAGTCTCCGGAGAAGAGCGGCATAGTAATCAAAAAACAAAACAAAACAAAACAAAAAGAACCAAATTTGAGAAGGTGCAGCATTATCTTCCAATGTCTGCCGAGCATTTTTCATGACTTTCTGGAAACTTTTTCCAAATTAGAGTGGAGAGATGAATGAAGGGAGGCCTAATATAGGAGCAGCAGCAACTGAATATGTTGCATGAATTATACACGTACAACTTCTAAACCCGGAGTTCATAAAAATTACATCGGACACCTTAACGGCCAAAATAGATCTCTATTCTCAGCATGCCCTGAAAATTAATTCTGAGAGAGGCAGGCGGAGGCTCCCTGCAAGAGATTTAAGGCTTGAGAGCAGAGAACAGGCAGAAGGAACAAGCTACCTGAAGAGGAATTGCAGCTTCATCTCCGGGGTTAAACAGGAACCAGCCTGGGAGCTAATTTTCCATGCAAGGTTCAGTCCTAAAATAGGGAAGGATTTGTTTTGTGCTGGTCTCCAGAGAGGCCTCCAGCTGTTGGCGTTCGCTTTGGGGAGGGAGCGAGATTAATGGTTCCACGGGGCAGTTCATCAGAAGGGGGAACTGTGGGATAGTAACAAGAGGTTGTAACCAAGGGGCAATAATGAATTGTACTGGTAGTAATCATGCAAATCGTTCTTACACTGCCAAGGTAACTTTTCTGAAAAGTCATTAACTGAGGACTCTGGTCTTAAACTTTCATCTGCAAGAGAATAAAAGTATCTGAGACAGGTAGAAGATAGGTAGGTAGGTAGGCAGGCAGGCAGGTAGACAATAGAGCTTGATTAGCTAGTTAGAGAAAGGAATGGATTGATAGGTATAGAGCAGTGTTTCTCAACCTTGGTAGCTTGAAGATGGGTGGACTTCAATTCCTAGAATCCCCCAGCCAACTGGCTGGGGGATTCTGGGAGTTGAAGTCCACCCATCTTCAAGCTACCAAGGTTGAGAAACACTGGTATAGAGAGATAGAAAGAGAGATAGAGAGAGATAATGTATGGTTGATAGATAATAGATGATTGATTGATAGATGATAGATAGATAGATAGATAAATAGATAGATAGATAGATAGATAGATAGATAGATAGATAGATAGATAGATAGATAGATGGAACAGATGGACAATAAAGGAGAGGAGAGGAGATAGATAGATAGATAGGTAGGTAGAAGAAATGGATGGATGATAGAGGAGAGGAGAGATGATAGATAGATAGATAGATAGATAGATAGATGAAGGATGGATGATAGATAGATAGATAGATAGATAGATAGATAGATAGATAGATAGATAGATAGATAGATGAAGGATGGATGATAGAGGAGAGATGATAGATAGATAGATAGATAGATAGATAGATAGATAGATAGATAGATAGATAGATAGATAGATAGATATAGCCATTTGAGCCTAGCTGAATCTGTCAGACAGTAAACACTAAACAAGTAGAGGGAGGGAGGGAGGAATGAAAAAAGAGGAAGGGAGAGAAGGAAGGAAGGAAAATGTGAGAAAGAAAGAAAGAAAGAAAGAAAGAAAGAAAGAAAGAAAGAAAGAAAGAAAGAAAAAGAAAGATGAGGGAGGGAGGGAGGGAGGGAGAAAAGGAAGGAAGGAAAAAGAGGAAGGGAGAGAAGAAGGAAGGAAAATGTGAGAAAAAAGAAAGAAAGAAAGAGAGAGAGAAATAAAGGAGGGAGGAAGGAAGGAAGGAGTTGGTGATTCTTTATTGTAAAGAATGAAAGTCAGTGTATCTCATCCATATAATCAAGTTGCCCCATACTCCTTCTCCTGCTTTATTTGCTAAACTGAAGGCAGGATAAAAATGCAGCTTCAAATGGGATCAAATGGGATAGAACAAGACCTGTCCCTGCAGATTTACCTGATTGTAAGAAGAAGCCAAAAGAAAATTGGTTTTCGGTGTATCGGATGAGTTAGTTTTCCAAGTAGGATGGAACCAAATGTCAGAAAATAGGACAATAAAAACAATTATGTAATTTATCCTGGCAGAAGCACCTTGTGGGTCTGAGTAATTCGGTGTAGAAATCCTTGGGAGGACCACCAAGCCAGTCTGCCAAGCCACTGTACAGGTAGTCCTCAACTTACAACAGCTCATTTAGCGACCGGTCAAAGTTACAATGGCACTGAAAAAAGCGACGTAGCAACTTTTTTTCACGACCATTACAGCATCCCACATGGTCCCAAACGTGGCAAGAAAGTTCACGAAATGGGGCAAGAAACTCAATTTAACAGCCGTCTCGCTTAGCAACAGAACCGTTGGGCTCAGTTGCGGTCGTGTTGCTTCCAACTTCAAGGAACAGATCCATTGCAAAAGATGCCAGACGATCTCAGGGGCCACGCAAGGCAAGCGATGTGACTTTTCAGGCCAATTTGACCGATTTGCTCGCAAAATCGCTGCCAGATGACGATCTCTGCTTGAAAGGAAACTCTTTGCCTTAAAAAGCAAAAATTGATTCTTCCTATGGGGAGCTATTTGTCATTTCCCAAATCTGAGATTCGTAGGCTTAAGGCCGAGGCTGCCACCATGTTTCTTTGCAATGAGGTTTCATGAGGATGATAAGGTTGGCGTTGCAGAGTTAGATATAAAACAAATACTTTGATCTTAGGTAAAATTATGAGAAGTGACAAAATAGAAACTAGTTTTTTGCTAAGTTTTGAAATTGCTCTCTTGAAGACTTCAATCAAATGCCAAAATTGTTACCTCATATTCACTGTAGGCTTCCTTCCTTCTTCCCCCATTCTCCTTCCTTCCTTCCTTCCTTCCTTCCTTCCTTCCTTCCTTCCTTCCTTCCTTCCTTCCTTCTTCCCTCATTCTCCTTCCCTCCCTCCCTCCTTCCTTCTCCCTTTCCTTCTTTCCTTCTCCCTCCCTCCAATTTTCCTTCCTTTTCCTTCCTTCCTTCCTTCCTTCCTTCCTTCCTTCCTTCCTTCCTTCCTTCCTTCCTTCCTTCCTTCCTTCCTTCCTCATTCATTCATGTATTCATTCATGTATTCATTCATTCATTCATTCCACATGCTTTCAGATCAGGTTTTGATTCCTGGCAACTGCCTGGGCAAATCCCTACAGTTTTCTCGGCAAGATTTTTCAGACATTTCATAACCTAACTAGGTAACATCATCAGTGCTGTAAGGGAGGCAGGCTTTGTGGAGAGGAGAAAGAGGAGGAGGACTTTGGGGCCCTTGGTGCTCTGAGCTGGGTTATTTTCTAGCAGACGTTTCATGACCCAAGTAGGCAACATCATCAGTACTAGAAGGGAGTGTGGCTTGTGGTGGAGGAGGAGGCAGAGGAAGAAAAGAAGGAGGATTGGGAGGATCTTGGTGCTCTCTGAGCCTGGTGTTTCTAGCAGGCATTTCATGACCCAACTGAGCAACATCATCAGTGGCAGAGCCTGAATGAAACGCCTGCAAGAAAACGACCAAGCTCAGAGTCGATGGAGATTCTCAGCCAACCAGGTCACAATTGTCCCAAAGATGCTTCCTCAAGCTCAGAGACCACCAAGCACCCCACAGTTCAACCCTGAGCTGCAAATGTTCTCGTCTCTCCGCGTCCCCTGGCGAATGACGCAAACCCTTGATAACTCCTCCGTTTTGATTCATTTGGCGCCGTCAAGCCGTTTCCCACTCTCAGCCACCGCATAGATTTTCTCTATGAACAGCTTTGCACGCGGGAACCAGCTTCAAACTCTTTGAAAGAGGGGGGGAGACCGCCCCTCCCATCCAGATTAATTTAACAGAGTTAAGATTCAATCTGCAGATTGCCTGCCTGGCGCTTGCCTGAATTCTTCTTTTTTTTTTCTTCCGTTCTTCCCTTCGCTCACTTTAGCAATGACTCGTTCCCATTGTATTCCTCCCTTTTGTTACAGCCCTGCCTTTGACCCACGTCGGGCCTTGCAAATTGCATTTAGAGAACGGCTGTTCCCCACTTAAAGTTCCTTTTCATTCGCTTTCTTTTTTTTCCGATGAATTTTCCGAGGTTCTATTCTCGGAGACGTTTTTGAACTATAGTTGTGCTTAATTTCCTCTGGAGGATTTTTAATAATCCCTTCGTGTTCAGGACTCGGCCTGTGAAAAAGTAAACTTCAGGGTTGAATCAGGAGACTCCCAAGGCCTCTTCCAGCCACATGACTATTGATAAAGCAGCATGTAGCTCGGGGTTGAATTGAAAGGACTTTGGTAATGTAGCGGGAGCTGCTAGATGACCACTGGATAACTTTCTATTCACTATATTCTAAAAGATATTCTAAAAGCAACTATATTCTGAAAGCAGGAAATACATCCAGCTGGAGAGAGTACAAAGTCAGCACAAAATCCTTTGATACTCTAAGTGACCCCCTAACTTGTCAGAAGAAAAGGAGCATCTTAATGAAACATAGTTAAAGGTGATTAGGCCAAAGAATAGCACCTGGACGGGAAGCAAATATCAAAAGAAGAATTTGTACTTTAGCCAGTTACAGAAGAATTATGATTGTTGGGCAAGGATAATGTAAAACTTTAGTAATAAGGAAATGTCAATTAAATGTAGGATTATGTTAACCATATATGGAAAGTTGCTGTGTTAGCAGAATCCTTTGTTTGAAACAGTATATAATTTGTCATGTAAGCATGGAGTCTTTACTCAAAGCTAAGAAGCGAATCTGGCTTCTGAGTCTTTGCGCAAATAAACTCTCTCTCTGGCTGACCTAGGGATGTTGCTTGGTCACTTCATTCCATAACATTGGTGCTCTCTGAGCGTAGTGGTTTCCTTGCAGAAATTTTGTGAGCCAAATAGGCAACATCATCAGTACTAGAAGAGAGTGGGGTTTGTACGGAGGAGGAGGACCATGGGACCAACTAAGTAACATCATTAGTGCAAGCCTCACTCTCTTCCAGCACTGATGATGTTACCTTGTTGGGTCATTAAACGTCCACAGGAAAACCACCCAGTTCAGAGAGCACCAGGGAGCCCGCAGTTCAGCCTTGCGCTCCAGTGATCCTCTTCTAAGGGATATATCTCTGTATCCTCCTGAGCCCATAGAAGCAATAGACATCGCCCCGAAAGGTTTGAAGCCAAATTGCAATTTTTAATCGGGCAGAAAGATGGACTTATTCAATACGTAACCAGAGAGGAAGTTTACTCAACTTCAGTTAAATGAAATAAAGCAAAGTAACATTTAAGATTTTATCCTGAGATCCCCTGCTATTTTGGGGAGTGTATGCCCTCCAAAATAAATGTGTGCTTGGTCAGAACAGGTTTTTCCACCTCTAAAATCCTCTATTTTGTTTTGAAATCTTTCCAGGTCATAGTTGCAGAATTATCTAGACATGCCCAAATTAAATTAGGCTCACATTTCGTTTCCTCCGCAGAAGTATCTCTCAATTGAAAAATGCGTTGGTGGTTTTGGTTTTTTTTTTTTTCATCCTTTTTCTGAGTACACCAAAGTGTTCGCAGAAAACCAATGATTTCTTGCGGTAAACCTCTATTTTAAAGGCTTGCATTGTTTTCTTGTAAGAAGCTCCAAAGATCGCACTGGGGAAATAAGCCTCTTTTTATCCTGACCACTTTTCCTGTGAAATCCAACTAATCTATGGGCTGTACACCGCCCTGAGTCCTTCGGGAGAAGGGCAGTATAAAAGTGCAATTAATAAATAATAAATAACGCACTGTACAGGCTTAACGCACTGTAAGCTGCCCTGAGTCTCCGGAGAAGGGCGGCATATAAATCAAATTAAAAATAAAATAAAATAAATAAATAAATAAATAAGTAAATAAATAAATAATCTCTCATCTGAATTTCCAGGATGGGATTTTGAAAAAGTGACGGAACGGGATGGGCAGACAAACAAAACAATCTCAAGACTCTAAAACAGGGGTCCCCAAACTTGGCCGCTTTAAGACTTGTGGACTTCAACTCCCAGAATTCTCCAGCCAGCATAGCTGGCTGGAGAATTCTGGGAGTTGAAGTCCACAAGTCTTAAACCGGCCAAGTTTGAAGACCTCCGCTCTTAAAAAAAAAAAAGTGCAGAGAAGAGCAACTAAAATGATTAAGGGATTAATTGGAGACTGAAACATACGAAGGACGGTTGCAGGAACTGGGCATGGCCAGTCTAGAGAAAAGAAGGACTGGGGAGGACACGATAGCAGTATTCCGGTGTTTGAGGGGATGCCACAAAGAAGAGGGGGGCGGCAGGTTATTTTCAAAAGAGGAGAAGTGTGGGATCTTTGGGAGTCTTTGAGTTGGTGTCAGGGTTCCAGGTAACACCCCCCTTAACAAAAGAAGACTCTGAGGCTAAACATTCCTCAAAGTTCCATTTTATTAGAGATCTCCTATTGGCACATCTGGGAAAACCCGAATTTGAAAGCCCCCCCGGGTTCTCCCCACCTAAAGGAAAGTCAAAGTCCCTTCCCTCTGCACCCACGTGATCCATCCTGTGGTCCAATCAATCCACCGTCCCAACTGGAGTGGATCCCCCGCCAATCGCGCCTCTCCAGGCTGGATGTCCTTGACTCCCCGAGAAAGGAATGTTGTTATGGCTACATATCTCCTCCGCCAACTCCATGCAAACCCCCTCCCGTTTTCCCACAGCACTAAGCGTGGCAGCCCTGAAGAGCCCAAGGAAAAGATGGCCTCCAAGGCTGACAGCTGAGTTGTTCTCTTGTTGGCGTTTCATGACCCAACTAGGGAAGATCATCAATGCTACAAGGGGGTGGGATTTGTGGAGGATGATATGAAGAAGAGGAGGAGGAGGAGGAGTGTGTGGTCCTTGGTGCTCTCTGAGCTTGATGGGTTTCTTGCAGATGTTTCATGACCCAACTACCCTGTTTTCCCCCAAAATAAGACACCCCTGATAATAAGCCCAATCGGGCTTTTGAGCGCATGGCAATAAGGCCAAGCGCTTATTTCAGGGTTCAAAAAAATATAAGGCAGGGTCTTATTTTTGGGGAAACAAGGTAGATAGATAGATAGATGATAGATAGAGATGATAGATAGATAGATAGATAGATAGAT